>OX336389.2:167844703-169044703 GCA_946902985.2 Meconema thalassinum | reverse complement strand
CCGGTGTTCGTGGGATTCCCAGAGCTCTAGATCAGGGCCATACACACAGCGCTCCCCGGGCGCTAGCACTCTGGCCGCGCTCTACGCCTGTGCTCCGAGCGCTTTGGTAGAAGGTAGATTCATTAGTGGTGGGAGGAGCTTGGCTGGCTGAGCGCGTTGAGCAGCCGATCCATCAGTCGCTAGTCTAGTCCAATGTGCTTTGTTGACAGCGTGTAATTAAATCAGTTTCACAGTGGTCATACCTGAACATCATTAAAAAAAAAAACTAAAAAAAAACAAACAATGGAGTGGTGAAGCAGCATCCTTTAAAGCAGAATGGGAAATTCCATTTTTCTGTACAGCTTATAAAGGAGCAAAAGTCACCCAAGGTCTGTACTATCTGTTCATATTGGTAAAATGTTGTATTTTCTTCTCTAATAAGTTTACATTTCACTTTGGAAAAAATCACAATATTCTTTTCTTAACACTTGCGTTCGTTTCCTGCACATTCCATACATCGGAGTACTATTCGATTTGTATATGTGGTATATTTTTCTTATGGCAAAATAGCCCTATCAATATGATGTCAACAATCCCACAAAAGCCATCGGCCGTACGACTGTACGTACGTATCTAGTCAGCGTGGTCCGAACATCGTCCGCCTGTCTCAGGTCTCCTCGCTGCCACAGTGTAGTGGTGGTAGGGGAAGGAGCGCTAGTCTGACTGCCCAGTGCTCCCCGAGTGCGACTGCGCTCCCCGAGCGCAGTGACTGGATGGCCCATCCCTAGACCGTCCCCACTGAAAATTCACCGATGGATTGCTGAAACACTCCAGTTAAATGTGGACCAGGTGGAAGCCATACAACTGAACGCACAACAACGCGCCATGTACATAAAGGTAACCAGGGTTACATTATTTCAAAAACTGCTGACCAAATTTATCGATCCCGTGCTTTTTCGCCATGATTCTGGAGAAATTACGCGTCTATGAATATCATCCGCTGATATAAATTTGACGATGGTCCGGATTTTTTAATGTGCCCTTGGAAGTTCCATCGGACATATTTACCACCTTTCTGTCCAAGTATGGTACGGTCAATGCAATTCGTAAAGAACAGTGGTCCTCCATCTACATGTTCCCAGTGTATAATGGGGTTCGAGCGGTGACCATGACCATCAAGAAGGCGGTAGGATACCGTAAAAAAAAAAAAACGGTGGTTACCCAGGATATACACACATCAAAAAAAGTTTTGCATCACCTCGGTTCCAAGAGTTCCGGAACCGTTAAATACAAAGGGAATAGAGATCAACACAAACAACATTTCAGCTCGTTTTATTGCTCATGAGACCCACACATTGCATGTTGTACCATCATACAGCTAGACTTTCAGCATTTGTGGTCCAGATTGCAGTACACACCACTACCTCTAATACCCAGTAGCACGTCCTCTTGCATTGATGCATGCCTGTATTCGCCGTGGCATACTATCCACAAGTTCATCAAGACACTGTTGGTCCAAATTGTCCCACTCCTCAACGACAATTCGGCGTAAATCTCTCAGAGTGGTTGGTGGGTCAAGACGTCCATAAACAGCCCTTTTCAACATATCCCAGGCATGTTCGATAGGGTTCATGTCTGGCGAACATGCTGGCCACTGTAGTCGAGCGATGTCGTTATCTTGAAGGAACGCATTCACAAGATGTGCACGATGAGGTCGAGAATTGTCGTCCATGAAGACAAATGCCTCTCCAATATTCTGCCGATATGGTTGCACTATGGGTCGGAGGATGTCATTCAGGTATCGTAAAGCCGTTTCGGAGCCTTCCATGACAACCAGTGGCGTACGTCGGCCCCACATAATGCCACCCCAAAACATCAGGGAACCACCACCTTGCTGCACTCGCTGGACAGTGTGTCTAAGACGTTCAGCCTGACCAGGGTGCCTCCAAACACGTCTCCGACGATTGTCTGGTTGAAGGCATATGCGACACTCATCGGTGAAGAGAACGTGATGCCAATTCCGTGGGGTCCATTCAGCATGTTGTTGGGCCCATCTGTACCGCGCTGCATGGTGTCGGAGTTGCAAACCTGGACCTCGCCATGGACGTCGGGAGTGAAGTTGCGCATCATGCAGCCTATTGCGCACAGTTTGAGTTGAAACACGACGTCCTGTGGCTGAACGAAACGCATTATTCAACATGGTGGCATTGCTGTCAGGGTTCCTCCGAGCGGCAATCCGTAAGTAGCGGTCATCCACTACAGTAGTAGCCCTTGGGCGGCCTGAGCGAGGCCTGTCATCGACAGTTCCTGTATCTCTGTACCTCCTCCATGTCCGAACAACATCGCTTTGGTTCACTCTGAGACGCCTGGAAACTTCCCTTGTTGAGAGCCCTTCTTGACACAAAGTAACAATGCGGACGCGATCGAACTGCGGTATTGACCTTCTAGGCATGGTAGAACTACAGACAACATGAGCAGCGTACCTTCGTCCTGGTGGAATGACTGGAACTGATCGGCTGTCGTACCCCCTCCGTCTAATAGGCCCTGCTCATGCATGGTTGTTTACATCTTTGAGCAGTTTTAGTGACATCTATGAACAGTCAAAGGGACTGTATCTTGGATACAATATACACAGTCAACGTCTATATGCCGGAGATCTGGGAACCGAGGTGATGCAAAACTTTTTTTGATGTGTGTATATCTTACAGTGGCCAACAACAAACGTGCCTGCTTTGCAACGAGACGACTCACCTGCGGAACAATTGTCCTAGGTGGACGGTACCCTTTCCTGCTGTAGATAAACAATCGGTAAGTGTGCCCTATTCAACTGTGGTGACGGCTTTGAGTCAGTGCTCAGTACCAGGCTGCTTCACCAATACCTGGACCAAACTGGAATGAACTCAAGGACATCGTAGCGCGTGTTCCCCCCCCCCCCCCCCCCCCCCCCCCGCCATCAACTCTCGTGTTACCTGACCAACCCCGGGCTGCTGTAGTTACTGACCCTGCAGGGTCTACTGACAACTTCCCTTGCATCACACGGCCAAATCCCATAGACGATCATCCCCCCACTACCCAGTACGTGCCGCCTGCGTCACATGACCACCCTGCTGAACTCCCCGTCTCACCGCTGGTACGGTACCTCAGTCGTCACCTGTCCTGGCACATTAAAAAATAAGATTAGTAGCTCCACGTCCTCGCCCTCACCCACTCACGCCAGATCCCCTCCGCGTGATATCCCGGCCCAAAACACGAAAACCTTGGCCGCCTCTGTGTCTCCTAAATATCCCCGTCTGATGCCACATCCTGACAATCTACAGTGCAAACCGGTGATCCTCCGGATATAGCCTGTTCTTCCCTATAGCTGTTTGCGCCATGTATTCTCCTGCCTCACCCGACCCTTCACATGTTACATATGTTTTACATAATGGCAGAGTTTCTTACGGTTGCTATAGTGCGCGACAAACCATTGGAAGCCTGGAGGTCAAGGGGCCCTCTGCTCCGCTCTCCTTCCCGCGCCTGGCGGTGTTGCCATGCTATTGCACGGTATCTTCAGTGGAGTGCTGGATGCGAGAACGTACATGACAACACCGCACCGACTACACGTGACCTTCAGGCTTCCAATGGTTTGTCCCGCACTATAGCATCAATATTAATGCCATAGAAATTCACATAAAATTCCGAACGCTCGAGAGATTTCTTCGCGAGGCTGATGTGGATATTGCCTTCCTTCAGGAAATCGCCATCCCCGTTCTTCCTATATCCACATGTCAACGTGGGAGATGCCTGTCGGGGTAAGGGGTTCCTTACCCGGCACGATATTGAGCTTTCGAACATCTACCACTATCCTTCCGGCAGAATAATATCTGGCACCTTCAGTAACACCACCTTCGTTAATATTTACGCCCCCTCGGGTAACAATAGCCGCGTGGAACGCAATAATTTCTTTCTCAATTAATTCTACGGTCCTCTACGGCACCTGGAAGAGAAACTGATCCTAGCTGGGGACTTCCATTGTGCCCAACGTTCGGAAGACACTGCTAGCCAAAATAGCGCGTCCAGTCCCACTCTAATGGCGCTCCTCACCTTCCTCAAACTGACTGATGTGCTCGATACTTTACTCGCGCCCTTTCCCCATTACACCTATGTTCAGCATAACTCTTCTTCCCGTCTTGATCGCATTTACGCGTCGCATTCCCTTCTTCAACCCAGACGATACGACGTCACGCCTGTCAGTTTTGGCAACCATTATGTTGTTCTCTGCACCTTCCACTTTCCCCATCGCGTATTCTTTATTGGCCGGGGCTACTGGAAATTGAACTGTTCCCTACTGCAAGACGATGAGTGCCGCAACATATTTCGCCACCACTGGAACCAATGGGCACTACGGCGCCTGGCATATAGTGACTGTGTGGAATGGTGGGATCACCTAGTGAAACCAGGTATTCGCAGGATATTCAGGACTCTGCCATATGAGCGAGCCCAAGCGAAACGTAATACAATTGATTTTTACTATTCCGTCCTACGTCAACTCCAACAACCCTGCGACTCTGGGGAGCATCAATATTACGCCCTACGGAACGTTCGGGAGAAAATATTCGTCCTCCAACATCGCCTCTCTCCACCTTGAATGTGACCTTGAAAGATCACAACGTACTGCCGGATGAACTAGCAAGTGTTTACTACTTGGCCTGCTCACACCGTACTCAGCAACGGAAGCAAGGATCATGTAACTATAAGAGATTCGTCACTATTGGTTATAGAATTTCCGAGAGAGAGCAACGCCTGAGGCTATATACTGCTCCGGCAAGTCTGGCAACATAAAAAGTAAAAAGCCATATGAAAGGAGCCTTTATTACACGTAATTGAACAGTATGTTCTGCGATGAGTTATTGATTATTCATGAAAATAACACAAACATAACTGCGCTTTTCGCTAGGCGCTGAAATATACGTCCAGATAGGAAAATAATACATTTTGATATATATCAATGTTAGCAATATATTTGTCACGAAGGACACAGTTATGCCGTTCTAGAGCTTAATTCACCTTTAGGCTAGTTAAACATTGCTTTCCTACTCTACAGAATTGTTGGGATATTCGATGAATATAAAGAAAACTGTCCAAATGCACACTATATTGCCATAACCTCACTTTTTGCCTAGCATGCCGGCTGCCACCCACCCCTCCCCGTAGCCCTAAACCACAAATTTTATTGCAATGCAAAGGAGAATGGGTATGAAAACAAACAAGAGATGAAATGCACACATTTATTCTCTATATATTTTTATTCGAGAGTAGTCCATATTGCCCACTAGTTTTACACATGGTCAACACCAGGAAGATGAAAATTGCCGTATTGTTCTTACTATCATTATAATTCTTACATCCCGGAGCTTGACAATTGCAGGGGCATGATTGACTCTCAATTCAATTCAAATAAATTATCAAAATACCGAACAAATCAAAACAACCAACACCACCACGAGGAAAATCAATCAAAACAGACTATTCCGGTTTCCGCCAGTCGGTTTGATGTCAGTGTTCATGAGTGCCAACTATGGAACCTTAGTGCTAAAATTAATTCTTCATTGGTTGGCCGAACATCCAGAGCAGAGCCTTACCGCGACCCACGCGCTCCCTATGAACTGTCATCCCCCTGAACGGAAGTTTATACATCGACTTCGGTCACAGAATGGTCGCACCCTCACCACTCCTGACGCCGTACGCAGTGAAGTGTTCTCCTTCTACCACGACTTATGCGCTTAAGTGGACACAGATCCTAGCTGCACGATCCACCTTATGAACTATTGCCACACCTCTCTTTCCTTGAACAGTTACACACGGCTCAATACGGATGTTTCGAATGAAGAGATTCATTCTGTTATCAGACAACTTCCCCTAAATCGGTCTCCAGGCATAGATAGTATACCGTACGAATTCTATAAAGGCTTTTGGGATATTATCGGTATGGACTTTTGTGACGTGATACGCAACATCCTCAGCCGTCGTGCTTTATGTCAGTCCCTACAGGAGGGCACCATTGTTCTTATACCTGTCTCGGTGAGTGATTACAGACCGTGACGCTACTTTGCAGTGACTACAAAATCGTGACCAAGGTTCTTGCATGCCAACTGAAATACGCTGTGAAGGACGTTATCGGGGATAGACAATGCTTCAGTGACCCTGGAAGGTCTATCTTGTTGAACCTGGCCACCCTCCGGGACCTTCGTCTGAAAGCTGAATACCTGCCCACCGAGACCTTCGGACTGTTGAACTTAGATCTTGATAAAGATTTTGATCGTATCAGCCACCAGTACCTCTACGCTGTAATGATACATTTTCGCTTTCCTGATTCCTGGATCCAATATATCCACATGATCAACAGCCGTGCTACGTCTCGTGTGCTTGTTAACGGCTCTCTCACCTCCGCTCAAAATTGAACGATCGGTGCGTCAAGGGTGTCCGCTATCAATGCTGTTATTTGTTCTTGGGATCGAACCGCTCCTAAGGAACTTTTCCGTCAACTTACCAGGCCTCCAAGTCCTACAAACACCTTCAATGATTGTGCCTACGCTGACGACGTTTCCATTCTGGTTCGATCTGAACAAGATCTGGACATTTGTACTACGCTTCTGGATACCTTCCGTGGTGTTTCAGGTGCCCAATTGAACCCACGGAAAACAGTTTTGATACATCTTATTACCAGCTCTACCCTGCGACCCAATGATTGGTTCCGTAATGTACCCGAACCAAGATTCTGGGGATCCAGTGGAAATCTTCTGTCGAAGATACGATGCAAACTAATTGGACTCTAACGGTGGCTAAAGCGTGGGGTGCGATGCTACAATTCCGGCACCGAAACCTCAAAATCCAACACCGTATCGTCGTGACCAACCTATACGCTCTTTCAAGAGTCTGGTACCTGGCTTAAATGTTCCCCCTGCCCAGATCATTTGCCGGACAGCTCGCCAAGTACATTGGTTGGTTCATATGGCGTGGTCACGTGTTCCTCATCCAACGGGATCAATTGTACTTCCCTCTACAGCAGGGAGGATTTGGGCTGGTCGATCACGGGATGAAATGTCAAGCTCTTCTCTCCAAAGTTGACATACGAGTTCTATCACAGGATGGGACCGTTGAGAAAGTAGTGTACAGGGCTGTTTGGACCTCTGGTGACGGAAGGCAGCCTTGGCTGCCTCGGATACTTCGTGACCACCAGCGTCACCTCACCCACATTGTTAATGCGCTTCCTCCTGTAACCACTCCTACGACAATATTTACAATATGCTGCGGCAACATGCAATCTTTGTGCCACGCATCAAAGCCAAAATACTTTGTACTCATTGGCCCACGGTGTGGAAGAACTTTAGTGCCTTGAAAATCTCTCCTCCCAGCTTTTTCTATTTCTCCATGATCTCATCCCAACGGCCCACAGTCGCTTTCAAATTCATTTGGAGCAGGCTCCGTGGTGCACCAGATGCGGACGCCTCGATAGTGCGTTACATCGTATTAACCTGTGCTCCAAGGTTGCCAATGTTTGGCGCTGGTGTAAAGACCAGCTTTGCACCTTACTAAACCTACCTGCCACTGACCTTGACGACCGGAAATTGCTTCGCCTCTCTGTAAAGGTCTTCCCTACCCTCAAACAACATGCTGTCGTCAATATGGACAAGCGAACACTGTGAAGTGTTAGGTTATGTGAAGGTTGAACAAGCGGGATTGTCGCTATGGGCTAGTCGACATTGTGAAGTGTTAGGTTATGTGAAGGTTGGACAAGTGGGATGGTCGCTATGGGCAAGTGGACACTGAAGTGTTAAGTTATGTGAAGGTTGGACAAACGGGATGATCGCTATGGGCTATTAGACATTGTGAAGTGTTAGGTTATGTGAAGGTTGGACAAGCGGGATTGTCGCGATGGGCAGGGCCGTGGAGAGCGGATACGGGTCCTGGGGCTGGAATCTCCCGGGCCCCCTCTATAACCAAACTCTTTATAATTAATTTACAATCCTCGTAAATTTGCACAGACTGATTTGCACATTTTTTTGCACAAAATCTTCATCACGAAATCAATTACAAGAACATAAATAACCAGCAAGAAATTATAATACTAATAATTGTAGCATGCTGAACTGCTATGCCCAAGATCGCGGGTTTAAGTCCGTCCAAAGTCGTTGGATTTTTAAGAGCATTAAAATCCTTCAGTATACGTTTATTCGGAGGGGAAGTAAAGCCGGTGGGCCGATGTCTTAGATAAATGGCATGTAAAAAACCCACCACTACATTTGGTAGTGTGTAGCCAAAATGTGTAGGTTATTTGGTTAGAAACGCTCTATCAAGTTCCAACGTTTGCCGCTGGGTGTCAGTGACAGTGGTGTCTGGTAACCAAAGTAGGAACTACTTGAAATTGAACTTGTTGAGCAGCCTACGGGCGTTCAATTGAAATGTCCTGATATGACCATTGGCTGTAATAAATACTGTATAATATACCGCATTAATAATATTTCATTTATATATTCCACTAAATCCAGGCTATATTTATTATCATAAGCAGGGCGTGAATTACTAGCAATATAAATAAGTTAATGCTGGTATGTAAAAAATACAACAGTGAAACTGGAGGAATGCATGCAAAATTATTTGCAAATTCAATGTTTATACCTGACAAGCGCATACCAATGCGTTATTTTCAATTAACAAAAATAAATATCACGAGTAAAGCCATCGAAAACTAGGTATTAATGTTCATTAAATTCACTATACTGTTTAACTTTGGCGTTTGACATATCTAAATGTGTCCCGATGAGGTAACACTGTAAGCATGCACAGTGTTCAGATTTAAAGTTCTGCAGATCCTCTTTGATGTAAATAATTTTAGAACTTCAGTGATACTCGTAAAAGCAACATGCTCGTTTGTCGTACACAAACTTAAAAAAAAAACTGGTTCGTAATTTCCTCGCTTTTACAGTATTTAACGTGGGAAAAAATTAACATTGAAGGAAGCTGTTGTCCATGAACTCGGAAACAGGTGGGTTCGAATTCCACCGTCAGTGATTTTAAGCTTATTTTCCATGATTCATCGTTTTAACCCTATAGCCAAAGACTGTAGTTACACCATCGTACATTCATTTCCTCCTCAATTCTATCCCAAATTAATTAATATGATTAATATGATTAACTTCAGATATAGATTGTCGGACAGAGTTCTACACGCACAGTAAGTAGAAAGGACTGATGACCACGACGTCCTAAGACCCAAAAAGTAATCAACAGGAAGTTCAGTTCACTGAACTGCATGTTAAATGAGGTGGGAAAGGTATACTGTACACTGTGCAGTACTACGGCCTCTGTGACATATGCAGTGCTGGATTAACCATAAGGCACAATAGGCAATTGCCTGGGGCCCCTGGCTCAGAAGGCCCCCCCCCCCCCCAAATGAAAAAATTCCCACCAAAAAATGGGAAATATATTTTTTCTTTTTGGAAAAAGTCAAATAATATAGGTACGAAAAAAAAAAAAAAAAAGGTGAAACTTAGAATTACAGTTCTAATTTTACAGTTTAATTTCTTGGTTTATACTTCGTCAAGTGATGTTCATAAATTCTCTCTGCCCAGGTTTTTCCCATAATCTTTATCTTCTTATTATACTTCCAATTCATAAATAACTTAACTATTGTTTGACACATTCCAAGTCAATCGAAATTTCAACTTTCTGTTCGCTCTATTGTTTAAGGGTTGGAAGCAATTAACTGATACTCCCACGGTCGGGTCCCAAAATTCCCAAAATGCCATGACTATTTGAATTAACTGATAAGTCCCCCACCATTCCCTCCATTTTATAAGCCATAGATAAGCTCGGAAAGAGTTTTACCGAATTCTGGCATTCTGGTCTGTAGAGTAATTTCGGAGACAAGTAACGTGCTCCCGCTTGAGTTCAGACTTCAAATCAACGGTTTTGTGATCGACAATTTTAATTCGTTAGTGTTCGATGAACAGTTTTATTTGTGTATCGGGTTGAATTAAAACCCCAACTCAAAAATGTCTTCACGTACATATTTGAGTGGTGCACAAAAAAGAAAACTTGCCAAAGACAAAAATTACTGAGAAAGTGTGGTGTTAGAGAAAGTGCCAAAACTGACTAAATTATTCCTTCGGAATGAAACCTCTTCAAATTCATCGGAAAATTAAGGATCTGCCACTAGTGGCGGATCAAAGGAGCAAAACAAAACGAACACTGGTCACGCAGAAGACCCCGATAATGATCCGGTCATTTCAAAGTCTCAAACATCCAGTTCTTCTTCCGAGGATGAAAATGAAGCTGGACAACCAGGTGCCGAAAATTTGAACCGTTTTACTGGTCTAGGACATTGGGGAAAATTAACCAATGAAGACATACAGTTTTGGGTTACACATGGTCCGTCAAATTGTCAAAATTTGACTGGACCGTTTGAATCTTCCAAACGTCGATATGATAAAGAACCGACGTCAGGATATTGCTTCCAAAATGTATTCTTTGGAAATAAACCGAGTGGAGAGAATACAAAACGAGATTGGGTCATTTATTCACCTCCGAAAGGTAAGCTTTGATTAACAATTGAGCCCTTCATGTATTTATGATACATTGACAGTTTTTGAAATATTATGGTTTTTTTATCGAAAACTATTGTAAATTATGTTTTTTTTTCTGTTTTTGGAATTCTAGTTCGATTTTATTCGTTTCCAGACTTCAACAAGTTCTCCCCTATGTGTAACAACTCGGTATTTTTGAGCAACATATCCAATTTTGGTAGCTTGGTCCAAATTATCAGCAACGAGCGTATCACGCAAAGTATATTAAAGCGCAATCAAAACTTTAGAATTTTTGACAAGAATAAGATCAAATTTTTTAGATAATTTTTGTTGATCAGTTTGCTTTTCTCGGAATTTTAGACAATCGTATTAGTTTCATTTTTTTAAATTATTTATATTTATGAAAGCTTTTATTTAACTTCACTTGTGGCAAATCAAATCTTGCAACAACAATTTTGAATATTTCTATCTTACCGAAACGAATCAAATTTTGCATAGTTTTGTAACTTAAAATTACAAATGAATTGTAAAAAAAACGCTCTTTTAGTTAAAAAAAATACGATCATACAAAAAATCAAAAAAATACAAAACAAAAACAACAACTGAAGCGCAAAAAAATAAATACAAAAAGTCAAAAGTGAATAAACGATTTTAATAAAGGTTTTCATTAAACGTCAAACATAACGCAAAACAAATTAAAAAATACAAATATTCAGGTAAATTTATTAAATTCATTGATGCTACTTTTTAATCTCCAGACTAATATTGTTAACATTTCAGTTACGGGTTTTATGTCTTGAATACCGTTTAATTAATTTTTGTTCTCAAATTATAAAAATCTATTTTTTGTTTTATTTTCAGGCCGAGTCTATTGCTTTCTTTGCAAGTTATTTTTGCCGCCAGAAAAATCGAACAGACATGCGTGTGAAGGGTATGATGATTGGAAGACCGTCGGGATTCATTTACAGCAGCATGAGAAGAATTTGAATCATCCGGAGAGTGTGCTGTTATCATCACTCTGCCAGAACGAGGATTGTCATTCCGAGGTTCGAACGAGCGCTTTGCAATACTTGAACTTCTTGGGCAGTTTGATCCATTTTTGCGGGATCATATTGCACGATACGGAAATGCTGGAAAAGGTGTTCCTTCGTATTTATCCAAAACGATCTGCGAAGAGTTAATAAACATCATGGGCAAAATAGTTAGATCATATATTTTAGAAGAGGTGTCTCTAGCTCTATATTACAGCCTTTCCGTTGATTCAACTCCCGATGTATTGCATATAGATCATGTGTCAGTGGTGGTCCGGTATTTTTCACCAAAAAATCACAAACCAGTTGAAAGATTTATATCTTTTCTTGAAACAGAAGGTCATACTGGCGAAAACTCAAACTGTGAACTTCGTCACTGAAGATTGCGGTTTGGAAATTGAAGATTGTAGAGGACAGTCCTATGATAACGCACCAAACATGTCTGGAAAGTATCAAGGTCTGCAAGCCAAAATATTAGAACTGAATAAATATGCGATTTATGTTCCTTGCGGCACACATTCCCTCGATTCAGTTGGACAATCTGTTGTCAAATGCCGTTTTTACGCAGTTGATTTTTTCGATAATGCAATCATTGTATAACTTCTTTTCTGCAAACTCTCACCGTTATTATATCAAAAAACGCGAAAACTTTGAAATCATTGTCAGATACGCGCTGGGAAGCACATGCTAATACAACGAACGCGGATTATGATTCGTTTCATAAAATTGTCGGGGCTTTAGAAAGCATTGAGGATGACGAGTCGGAAAATAATGACACTCGGCATGAAGGGGTGGTGCATCGCAAACAGAATGCAAATATTCGAATTCGGGTTCATGTTAATTTTGTGAGATTCAATTTTGACTTCTATGCGTGCAACTAGTAAATCATTACAAGCTGAACGGATCGACTTACAAACGTGTGCTGCCTTGTATAAAAATTTAGACGAAAATTTAGGCAAGTTTCTTGATAAGTTCGATATTTTTTAGGAAAAAGCTAAGAAATCGTTACCTGATGCATCGTATTCTAAAAAATCGTCGCTTAGAAGAAAAAGACAACCGAACGACGGAGGCGCTCCTGAAGTCGAATTTTCGTCTCGTGAGAATTTCAGAATAACAGGTTTCCTCGAAATCATCGATAAACTCAACGTCGAAATAAAAAAGGGCAAAAGTTTATATGTACATTTCCAAGAAATTTGCATTTTTGAATACTTTTTCAATGAGCGATGAAGAACTCTGTGAAGCGGTAAACAATATGGTTGGCTTTTATGATAAAGATTTGGAAGAATTTTCAGCTGAACTGAAACATTTTCATTCTTATATAAACAACAGATACACCGCTGCCGAAAAATCTCATAGTCAGTTGTATGAGATTTTAATGAAAGACCAATTGGAAAATGTATTTCCGAATCTAGAAATAGCTCTCCGAATTTTTTAAAACTTTAATGATAACGAACTGTACTGCGGAACGCATTTTTCACAGTTGAAACGAATTAAAGCGCCTCGAAGAGCTACTATGCGACAAGAACGACTGACAATGTTAAGTTTTCTCTGCATAGAATCAGACATTTGAAGGAAAATCAACTTCGGTGATGTTATTGAAAGTTTCTGCGAAACAAAATGCAGAAAACAGTTTTTCTGAAAATATATATATGATCTAAATTGTATTCATTATTCATTGTAAATTTGTAAATAAAATCTCTTTCAAAGTTATGATGACTTTTTTTATGAAGGGGGGGGGGGGGATTGAAAAAGGGGCCTCAAATTAACACTTGCCTAGGGCCACTATGAGTCTTAATCCGGCACTGGACATATGACATAATCTCTTTTCATATATAATAAAAACATGATTTTTTTACACAAGTCAAGACGTATTTTAAAATACGTATAAGATATAGGGTTTTTATGTTGACATTCTTAAAACCTGCTGCCCTTGAAGAGTCACGCCCTTGGGTCCAAGCCTAAACACTGATAAATGTTTCGGTTGAACGGCGATCACACATCATTGTACATTATACAAAGCGAAATATATTTTTGTAATTAACTACTGGTATACTCATACGTAAGTCAAGCTATTTATTATGTGCTATCAGTAGATTGCAGCTGATCAGTGATTGTTTTCACAAAAGAAGAAAATGTGAATTTGAACTACACACATCAAAAAAAGTTTTGCATCACCTCGGTTCCAAGAGTTCCGGAACCGTTAAATACAAAGGGAATAGAGATCAACACAAACAACATTTCAGCTCGTTTTATTGCTCATGAGACCCACACATTGCATGTTGTACCATCATACAGCTAGACTTTCAGCATTTGTGGTCCAGATTGCAGTACACACCACTACCTCTAATACCCAGTAGCACGTCCTCTTGCATTGATGCATGCCTGTATTCGCCGTGGCATACTATCCACAAGTTCATCAAGACACTGTTGGTCCAAATTGTCCCACTCCTAAACGACAATTCGGCGTAAATCTCTCAGAGTGGTTGGTGGGTCAAGACGTCCATAAACAGCCCTTTTCAACATATCCCAGGCATGTTTGATAGGGTTCATGTCTGGCGAACATGCTGGCCACTGTAGTCGAGCGATGTCGTTATCTTGAAGGAACGCATTCACAAGATGTGCACGATGAGGTCGAGAATTGTCGTCCATGAAGACAAATGCCTCTCCAATATTCTGCCGATATGGTTGCACTATGGGTCGGAGGATGTCATTCAGGTATCGTAAAGCCGTTTCGGAGCCTTCCATGACCACCAGTGGCGTACGTCGGCCCCACATAATGCCACCCCAAAACATCAGGGAACCACCACCTTGCTGCACTCGCTGGACAGTGTGTCTAAGACGTTCAGCCTGACCAGGGTGCCTCCAAACACGTCTCCGACGATTGTCTGGTTGAAGGCATATGCGACACTCATCGGTGAAGAGAACGTGATGCCAATTCCGTGGGGTCCATTCAGCATGTTGTTGGGCCCATCTGTACCGCGCTGCATGGTGTCGGGGTTGCAAAGCTGGACCTCGCCATGGACGTCGGGAGTGAAGTTGCGCATCATGCAGCCTATTGCGCACAGTTTGAGTTGAAACACGACGTCCTGTGGCTGAACGAAACGCATTATTCAACATGGTGGCATTGCTGTCAGGGTTCCTCCGAGCGGCAATCCGTAAGTAGCGGTCATCCACTACAGTAGTAGCCCTTGGGCGGCCTGAGCGAGGCCTGTCATCGACAGTTCCTGTATCTCTGTACCTCCTCCATGTCCGAACAACATCGCTTTGGTTCACTCTGAGACGCCTGGAAACTTCCCTTGTTGAGAGCCCTTCTTGACACAAAGTAACAATGCGGACGCGATCGAACTGCGGTATTGACCTTCTAGGCATGGTAGAACTACAGACAACATGAGCAGCGTACCTTCGTCCTGGTGGAATGACTGGAACTGATCGGCTGTCGTACCCCCTCCGTCTAATAGGCCCTGCTCATGCATGGTTGTTTACATCTTTGAGCAGTTTTAGTGACATCTATGAACAGTCAAAGGGACTGTATCTTGGATACAATATACACAGTCAACGTCTATATGCCGGAGATCTGGGAACCGAGGTGATGCAAAACTTTTTTTGATGTGTGTATATCTTACAGTGGCCAACAACAAACGTGCCTGCTTTGCAACGAGACGACTCACCTGCGGAACAATTGTCCTAGGTGGACGGTACCCTTTCCTGCTGTAGATAAACAATCGGTAAGTGTGCCCTATTCAACTGTGGTGACGGCTTTGAGTCAGTGCTCAGTACCAGGCTGCTTCACCAATACCTGGACCAAACTGGAATGAACTCAAGGACATCGTAGCGCGTGTTCCCCCCCCCCCCCCCGCCGTCAACTCTCGTGTTACCTGACCAACCCCCGGCTGCTGTAGTTACTGACCCTGCAGGGTCTACTGACAACTTCCCTTGCATCACACGGCCAAATCCCATAGACGATCATCCCCCCACTACCCAGTACGTGCCGCCTGCGTCACATGACCACCCTGCTGAACTCCCCGTCTCACCGCTGGTACGGTACCTCAGTCGTCACCTGTCCTGGCACATTAAAAAATAAGATTAGTAGCTCCACGTCCTCGCCCTCACCCACTCACGCCAGATCCCCTCCGCGTGATATCCCGGCCCAAAACACGAAAACCTTGGCCGCCTCTGTGTCTCCTAAATATCCCCGTCTGATGCCACATCCTGACAATCTACAGTGCAAACCGGTGATCCTCCGGATATAGCCTGTTCTTCCCTATAGCTGTTTGCGCCATGTATTCTCCTGCCTCACCCGACCCTTCACATGTTCTCTCTGTTTTACATAATGGCAGAGTTTCTTACGGTTGCTATAGTGCGCGACAAACCATTGGAAGCCTGGAGGTCAAGGGGCCCTCTGCTCCGCTCTCCTTCCCGCGCCTGGCGGTGTTGCCATGCTATTGCACGGTATCTTCAGTGGAGTGCTAGATGCGAGAACGTACATGACAACACCGCACCGACTACGCGTGACCTTCAGGCTTCCAATGGTTTGTCCCGCACTATAGCATCAATATTAATGCCATAGAAATTCACATAAAATTCCGAACGCTCGAGAGATTTCTTCGCGAGGCTGATGTGGATATTGCCTTCCTTCAGGAAATCGCCATCCCCGTTCTTCCTATATCCACATGTCAACGTGGGAGATGCCTGTCGGGGTAAGGGGTTCCTTACCCGGCACGATATTGAGCTTTCGAACATCTACCACTATCCTTCCGGCAGAATAATATCTGGCACCTTCAGTAACACCACCTTCGTTAATATTTACGCCCCCTCGGGTAACAATAGCCGCGTGGAACGCAATAATTTCTTTCTCAATTAATTCTACGGTCCTCTACGGCACATGGAAGAGAAACTGATCCTAGCTGGGGACTTCCATTGTGCCCAACGTTCGGAAGACACTGCTAGCCAAAATAGCGCGTCCAGTCCCACTCTAATGGCGCTCCTCACCTTCCTCAAACTGACTGATGTGCTCGATACTTTACTCGCGCCCTTTCCCCATTACACCTATGTTCAGCATAACTCTTCTTCCCGTCTTGATCGCATTTACGCGTCGCATTCCCTTCTTCAACCCAGACGATACGACGTCACGCCTGTCAGTTTTGGCAACCATTATGTTGTTCTCTGCACCTTCCACTTTCCCCATCGCGTATTCTTTATTGGCCGGGGCTACTGGAAATTGAACTGTTCCCTACTGCAAGACGATGAGTGCCGCAACATATTTCGCCACCACTGGAACCAATGGGCACTACGGCGCCTGGCATATAGTGACTGTGTGGAATGGTGGGATCACCTAGTGAAACCAGGTATTCGCAGGATATTCAGGACTCTGCCATATGAGCGAGCCCAAGCGAAACGTAATACAATTGATTTTTACTATTCCGTCCTACGTCAACTCCAACAACCCTGCGACTCTGGGGAGCATCAATATTACGCCCTACGGAACGTTCGGGAGAAAATATTCGTCCTCCAACATCGCCTCTCTCCACCTTGAATGTGACCTTGAAAGATCACAACGTACTGCCGGATGAACTAGCAAGTGTTTACTACTTGGCCTGCTCACACCGTACTCAGCAACGGAAGCAAGGATCATGTAACTATAAGAGATTCGTCACTATTGGTTATAGAATTTCCGAGAGAGAGCAACGCCTGAGGCTATATACTGCTCCGGCAAGTCTGGCAACATAAAAAGTAAGAAGCCATATGAAAGGAGCCTTTATTACACGTAATTGAACAGTATGTTCTGCGATGAGTTATTGATTATTCATGAAAATAACACAAACATAACTGCGCTTTTCGCTAGGCGCTGAAATATACGTCCAGATAGGAAAATAATACATTTTGATATATATCAATGTTAGCAATATATTTGTCACGAAGGACACAGTTATGCCGTTCTAGAGCTTAATTCACCTTTAGGCTAGTTAAACATTGCTTTCCTACTCTACAGAATTGTTGGGATATTCGATGAATATAAAGAAAACTGTCCAAATGCACACTATATTGCCATAACCTCACTTTTTGCCTAGCATGCCGGCTGCCACCCACCCCTCCCCGTAGCCCTAAACCACAAATTTTATTGCAATGCAAAGGAGAATGGGTATGAAAACAAACAAGAGATGAAATGCACACATTTATTCTCTATATATTTTTATTCGAGAGTAGTCCATATTGCCCACTAGTTTTACACATGGTCAACACCAGGAAGATGAAAATTGCCGTATTGTTCTTACTATCATTATAATTCTTACATCCCGGAGCTTGACAATTGCAGGGGCATGATTGACTCTCAATTCAATTCAAATAAATTATCAAAATACCGAACAAATCAAAACAACCAACACCACCACGAGGAAAATCAATCAAAACAGACTATTCCGGTTTCCGCCAGTCGGTTTGATGTCAGTGTTCATGAGTGCCAACTATGGAACCTTAGTGCTAAAATTAATTCTTCATTGGTTGGCAGAACATCCAGAGCAGAGCCTTACCGCGACCCACGCGCTCCCTATGAACTGTCATCCCCCTGAACGGAAGTTTATACATCGACTTCGGTCACAGAATGGTCGCACCCTCACCACTCCTGACGCCGTACGCAGTGAAGTGTCTCCTTCTACCACGACTTATGCGCTTAAGTGGACACAGATCCTAGCTGCACGATCCACCTTATGAACTATTGCCACACCTCTCTTTCCTTGAACAGTTACACACGGCTCAATACGGATGTTTCGAATGAAGAGATTCATTCTGTTATCAGACAACTTCCCCTAAATCGGTCTCCAGGCATAGATAGTATACCGTACGAATTCTATAAAGGCTTTTGGGATATTATCGGTATGGACTTTTGTGACGTGATACGCAACATCCTCAGCCGTCGTGCTTTATGTCAGTCCCTACAGGAGGGCACCATTGTTCTTATACCTGTCTCGGTGAGTGATTACAGACCGTGACGCTACTTTGCAGTGACTACAAAATCGTGACCAAGGTTCTTGCATGCCAACTGAAATACGCTGTGAAGGACGTTATCGGGGATAGACAATGCTTCAGTGACCCTGGAAGGTCTATCTTGTTGAACCTGGCCACCCTCCGGGACCTTCGTCTGAAAGCTGAATACCTGCCCACCGAGACCTTCGGACTGTTGAACTTAGATCTTGATAAAGATTTTGATCGTATCAGCCACCAGTACCTCTACGCTGTAATGATACATTTTCGCTTTCCTGATTCCTGGATCCAATATATCCACATGATCAACAGCCGTGCTACGTCTCGTGTGCTTGTTAACGGCTCTCTCACCTCCGCTCAAAATTGAACGATCGGTGCGTCAAGGGTGTCCGCTATCAATGCTGTTATTTGTTCTTGGGATCGAACCGCTCCTAAGGAACTTTTCCGTCAACTTACCAGGCCTCCAAGTCCTACAAACACCTTCAATGATTGTGCCTACGCTGACGACGTTTCCATTCTGGTTCGATCTGAACAAGATCTGGACATTTGTACTACGCTTCTGGATACCTTCCGTGGTGTTTCAGGTGCCCAATTGAACCCACGGAAAACAGTTTTGATACATTTTATTACCAGCTCTACCCTGCGACCCAATGATTGGTTCCGTAATGTACCCGAACCAAGATTCTGGGGATCCAGTGGAAATCTTCTGTCGAAGATACGATGCAAACTAATTGGACTCTAACGGTGGCTAAAGCGTGGGGTGCGATGCTACAATTCCGGCACCGAAACCTCAAAATCCAACACCGTATCGTCGTGACCAACCTATACGCTCTTTCAAGAGTCTGGTACCTGGCTTAAATGTTCCCCCTGCCCAGATCATTTGCCGGACAGCTCGCCAAGTACATTGGTTGGTTCATATGGCGTGGTCACGTGTTCCTCATCCAACGGGATCAATTGTACTTCCCTCTACAGCAGGGAGGATTTGGGCTGGTCGATCACGGGATGAAATGTCAAGCTCTTCTCTCCAAAGTTGACATACGAGTTCTATCACAGGATGGGACCGTTGAGAAAGTAGTGTACAGGGCTGTTTGGACCTCTGGTGACGGAAGGCAGCCTTGGCTGCCTCGGATACTTCGTGACCACCAGCGTCACCTCACCCACATTGTTAATGCGCTTCCTCCTGTAACCACTCCTACGACAATATTTACAATATGCTGCGGCAACATGCAATCTTTGTGCCACGCATCAAAGCCAAAATACTTTGTACTCATTGGCCCACGGTGTGGAAGAACTTTAGTGCCTTGAAAATCTCTCCTCCCAGCTTTTTCTATTTCTCCATGATCTCATCCCAACGGCCCACAGTCGCTTTCAAATTCATTTGGAGCAGGCTCCGTGGTGCACCAGATGCGGACGCCTCGATAGTGCATTACATCGTATTAACCTGTGCTCCAAGGTTGCCAATGTTTGGCGCTGGTGTAAAGACCAGCTTTGCACCTTACTAAACCTACCTGCCACTGACCTTGACGACCGGAAATTGCTTCGCCTCTCTGTAAAGGTCTTCCCTACCCTCAAACAACATGCTGTCGTCAATATGGACAAGCGAACACTGTGAAGTGTTAGGTTATGTGAAGGTTGAACAAGCGGGATTGTCGCTATGGGCTAGTCGACATTGTGAAGTGTTAGGTTATGTGAAGGTTGGACAAGTGGGATGGTCGCTATGGGCAAGTGGACACTGAAGTGTTAAGTTATGTGAAGGTTGGACAAACGGGATGATCGCGTATGGGCTATTAGACATTGTGAAGTGTTAGGTTATGTGAAGGTTGGACAAGCGGGATTGTCGCGATGGGCAGGGCCGTGGAGAGCGGATACGGGCCCTGGGGCTGGAATCTCCCGGGCCCCCTCTATAACCAAACTCTTTATAATTAATTTACAATCCTCGTAAATTTGCACAGACTGATTTGCACATTTTTTTGCACAAAATCTTCATCACGAAATCAATTACAAGAACATAAATAACCAGCAAGAAATTATAATACTAATAATTAAAGCATGCTGAACTGCTATGCCCAAGATCGCGGGTTTAAGTCCGTCCAAAGTCGTTGGATTTTTAAGAGCATTAAAATCCTTCAGTATACGTTTATTCGGAGGGGAAGTAAAGCCGGTGGGCCGATGTCTTAGATAAATGGCATGTAAAAAACCCACCACTACATTTGGTAGTGTGTAGCCAAAATGTGTAGGTTATTTGGTTAGAAACGCTCTATCAAGTTCCAACGTTTGCCGCTGGGTGTCAGTGACAGTGGTGTCTGGTAACCAAAGTAGGAACTACTTGAAATTGAACTTGTTGAGCAGCCTACGGGCGTTCAATTGAAATGTCCTGATATGACCATTGGCTGTAATAAATACTGTATAATATACCGCATTAATAATATTTCATTTATATATTCCACTAAATCCAGGCTATATTTATTATCATAAGCAGGGCGTGAATTACTAGCAATATAAATAAGTTAATGCTGGTATGTAAAAATACAACAGTGAAACTGGAGGAATGCATGCAAAATTATTTGCAAATTCAATGTTTATACCTGACAAGCGCATACCAATGCGTTATTTTCAATTAACAAAAATAAATATCACGAGTAAAGCCATCGAAAACTAGGTATTAATGTTCATTAAATTCACTATACTGTTTAACTTTGGCGTTTGACATATCTAAATGTGTCCCGATGAGGTAACACTGTAAGCATGCACAGTGTTCAGATTTAAAGTTCTGCAGATCCTCTTTGAAGTAAATAATTTTAGAACTTCAGTGATACTCGTAAAAGCAACATGCTCGTTTGTCGTACACAAACTTAAAAAAACTGGTTCGTAATTTCCTCGCTTTTACAGTATTTAACGTGGGAAAAAATTAACATTGAAGGAAGCTGTTGTCCATGAACTCGGAAACAGGTGGGTTCGAATTCCACCGTCAGTGATTTTAAGCTTATTTTCCATGATTCATCGTTTTAACCCTATAGCCAAAGACTGTAGTTACACCATCGTACATTCATTTCCTCCTCAATTCTATCCCAAATTAATTAATATGATTAATATGATTAACTTCAGATATAGATTGTCGGACAGAGTTCTACACGCACAGTAAGTAGAAAGGACTGATGACCACGACGTCCTAAGACCCAAAAAGTAATCAACAGGAAGTTCATGTTAAATGAGGTGGGAAAGGTATACTGTACACTGTGCAGTACTACGGCCTCTGTGACATATGCAGTGCTGGATTAACCATAAGGCACAATAGGCAATTGCCTGGGGCCCCTGGCTCAGAAGGCCCCCCCCCCCAAAATGAAAAAATTCCCACCAAAAAATGGGAAATATATTTTTTCTTTTTGGAAAAAGTCAAATAATATAGGTACGAAAAAAAAAAAAAAAAAAAAGGTGAAACTTAGAATTACAGTTCTAATTTTACAGTTTAATTTCTTGGTTTATACTTCGTCAAGTGATGTTCATAAATTCTCTCTGCCCGGGTTTTTCCCATAATCTTTATCTTCTTATTATACTTCCAATTCATAAATAACTTAACTATTGTTTGACACATTCCAAGTCAATCGAAATTTCAACTTTCTGTTCGCTCTATTGTTTAAGGGTTGGAAGCAATTAACTGATACTCCCACGGTCGGGTCCCAAAATTCCCAAAATGCCATGACTATTTGAATTAACTGATAAGTCCCCCACCATCCCCTCCACTTTATAAGCCATAGATAAGCTCGGAAAGAGTTTTTCCGAATTCTGGCATTCTGGTCTGTAGAGTAATTTCGGAGACAAGTAACGTGCTCCCGCTTGAGTTCAGACTTCAAATCAACGGTTTTGTGATTGACAATTTTAATTCGTTAGTGTTCGATGAACAGTTTTATTTGTGTATCGGGTTGAATTAAAACCCCAACTCAAAAATGTCTTCACGTACATATTTGAGTGGTGCACAAAAAAGAAAACTTGCCAAAGACAAAAATTACTGAGAAAGTGTGGTGTTAGAGAAAGTGCCAAAACTGACTAAATTATTCCTTCGGAATGAAACCTCTTCAAATTCATCGGAAAATTAAGGATCTGCCACTAGTGGCGGATCAAAGGAGCAAAACAAAACGAACACTGGTCACGCAGAAGACCCCGATAATGATCCGGTCATTTCAAAGTCTCAAACATCCAGTTCTTCTTCCGAGGATGAAAATGAAGCTGGACAACCAGGTGCCGAAAATTTGAACCGTTTTACTGGTCTAGGACATTGGGGAAAATTAACCAATAAAGACATACAGTTTTGGGTTACACATGGTCCGTCAAATTGTCAAAATTTGACTGGACCGTTTGAATCTTCCAAGCGTCGATATGATAAAGAACCAACGTCAGGATATTGCTTCCAAAATTTATTCTTTGGAAATAAACCGAGTGGAGAGAATACAAAACGAGATTGGGTCATTTATTCACCTCCGAAAGGTAAGCTTTGATTAACAATTGAGCCCTTCATGTATTTATGATACATTGACAGTTTTTGAAATATTATGGTATTTTTTATCGAAAACTATTGTAAATTTTTTTTTTTTCTGTTTTTGGAATTCTAGTTCAATTTTATTCGTTTCCAGACTTCAACAAGTTCTCCCCTATGTGTAACAACTCGGTATTTTTGAGCAACATATCCAATTTTGGTAGCTTGGTCCAAATTATCAGCAACGAGCGTATCACGCAAAGTATATTAAAGCGCAATCAAAACTTTAGAATTTTTGACAAGAATAAGATCAAATTTTTTAGATAATTTTTGTTGATCAGTTTGCTTTTCTCGGAATTTTAGACAATCGTATTAGTTTCATTTTTTTAAATTATTTATATTTATGAAAGCTTTTATTTAACTTCACTTGTGGCAAATCAAATCTTGCAACAACAATTTTGAATATTTCTATCTTACCGAAACGAATCAAATTTTGCATAGTTTTGTAACTTAAAATTACAAATGAATTGTAAAAAAAACGCTCTTTTAGTTTAAAAAAATACGGTCATACAAAAAATCAAAAAAATACAAAACAAAAACAACAACTGAAGCGCAAAAAAATAAATACAAAAAGTCAAAAGTGAATAAACGATTTTAATAAAGGTTTTCATTAAACGTCAAACATTACGCAATACAAATAAAAAATACAAATATTCAGGTAAATTTATTAAATTCATTGATGCTACTTTTTAATCTCCAGACTAATATTGTTAACATTTCAGTTACGGGTTTTATGTCTTGAATACCGTTTAATTAATTTTTGTTCTCAAATTATAAAAATATATTTTTTGTTTTATTTTCAGGCCGAGTCTATTGCTTTCTTTGCAAGTTATTTTTGCCGCCAGAAAAATCGAACAGACATGCGTGTGAAGGGTATGATAATTGGAAGACCGTCGGGATTCATTTACAGCAGCATGAGAAGAATTTGAATCATCCGGAGAGTGTGCTGTTATCATCACTCTGTAACGTGTTTTTCGAGGTTTTTTTATGCAACTGGCATAAGTCAGTAGGAAGCCATTCTATATTTATTTACGCGGCATATTGTTCAGCCAAGAGAATTTTTCATGTTAATTTATTATTATTATTAATTTATTATAATTATTATTAAGATATTTTCGGAGCATTTTATAAAAATTATAAGCATACAGATAGGTTTTCTATGTCTTAGAAAACGCTAACAAGCAAATTATTACGAACGACGATATCATAGAAAATTATGCGATTACGGAATTTTACGGAGTTTTCGTCAGTTAGGGTATATTGAGAGACGTGACTCACTGGGAATTCTTATACAAGCTGATTCCTGTCGAGGAGCATGACGCAATCTTGGGTCGCATCGTCAAGAAGAGGCGAATTGTTGAAACGGAACCCTGTCGCCGAGTGTAATGACCCGGAGGAGGAGAAGATCGCGTGGTGGTTCAGCCAATCAGGGGAGACGACGTAAGCTAGTTGGGACTGAAGAGTGGGGAGCCGGCATGTGGATATATCGTTCGACGCGCCGTGAAACGCGGACAATCTGTGTAGAACTTGCAGTGTACGGTCGCAAGTGCGTGACGCTCCGATGTTCAGTGGAGTTAGCGACGAACTTTTGTAAAACGTAACCAGTGCGGTTTTACGAGAGTTTGGGTCCGATGTACGGACCATGGAATTATCTAATCTACCAGAATATCATCAAATTTCGACGGAGATGACGACGTCCAGGAGACTGTGGGAAGCACACAGCATCATCAAGAACGAGGGAAATGCTTTGGCAATTTCCAGGGGTAAGCGCTAATGACGCAGAAATACGCAATCTCTCATTTTACTTTGTTTTATATTTCATAATTCAGTAACTTCATAGCTTGGAAATAAGAGTAAAATCAATTTATCAGACTCCGTTTTCACGTAATGTTCTATCGGTAATATTCAAATCACAACGCTCCAATTTAAATTTTAAACTTATTATTATTATTAATTTTGCTATACTTGTTTTATATAATAAATTCATTTCTTTTACAATGCAATCTTTGCTTTCAGTAGGTAGCATTAGATATAGACCAATTCCTTCTCCTGATACAATTGTTTGTTGGGTTAATGATCAAATCATACCACGATCTGAGTGAATAGAGTCTTGAATGTGTTCTGCCAGAGCTAGACGTTGTTAAATACAAATTTAGATTTCAACATTGCATTGAGGTCTTGGCGCCCATTAAAACAACATAGCTTAGGCAGAGGTAAACAGTTACATTTCTCTCCCAACAGTGTGGGCTAGCGAAACCATTACATTTGTCGCTACCAACATGGGGCACTAACTAATAACAATTACATTTGGCGCCGACAACTTGGGGCTGAAAACCTAATAACATTTGTGGAAGGAGAAGGGTATATATTTCTGTGCCTGTATTTTGGGGGTTATTTGTCTTTATCAGTGTATATCATTATGGGGGATGAGAAAGAAAGACAGATGAGGTTACGTAGTGGTCATCAACTGGAGAATGATGATACGAGCAGTATGTCGAGTGATGGTAGTACCGGGGTAGCGGAGGTAAATCCCGATACTGAAACAGGGAGTGTAGGCGGCCAACCAGAATTAAAAACTTTACTTCTCGAGTTCATGTATCAGAACAAAGTTAGTAGTGATGCTTTAAATGCAAAATTAGAACAGAATAATGCAAAATTAGAACAAAACAGTAGGGAAAATAAAGAAAGTACAGAAGCTTTAAATGCAAAATTAGAACAGAATAATACAAAATTAGAACAAAACAGTAGGGAAAATAAAGAAAGTACAGAAGCGTTAAATGCAAAATTAGAACAGAATAATGCAAGATTAGAACAAAACAGTAAGGAAAATAGAGAGAGTACTGAAACTTTAAATGCTAAATTAGAACAAAACAGTAGGGAAATGAGTGACAAATTCGAACTGATTAGAGGTGAGATCAGGGGGGTGATGGAAGAAAAGGCTAAAGAGATTATTGCAGATGTAGACAGAAAATTAGGAAAAGTACAGGAGGAGTTGGAAATTAGAATCAGTACACAGGCTGAAAATTTAAAAGAACTAGTGCAACTGGAAACACAGCAGGTCAAAAAGCAATTGGGGGGAGAAATTGACAAAATTCAGGTAGCTACTAAAGAGGTTAAGGAACAGCTGGGGGGTAGAATGGAGAAAGTCCACTCACAAATAGTTGCAGAAGTAAATGATTTAAGAGAGAGTAATAGGGAAAGCATTAGCAAGATTGAGGAGAAACAAGCAAAGCTATATGATAAAGTAGAAGAATCAGAAGGAAACATTAAATTAACAGTAAACAGTATTGAGAGGAAGGCTGAGGAGAAAATCGCAGAATTAGAATTAAAATTAAAAGCTAGGATCAGGCAAGAAAATAGTCAGAATAGGCCAGTTTTTGTGAATAGCACACACAGGGAGGTAGAACTGGGTAAGTTCAGCAATCGACAGGGGTGCCCAATGGAGTTCATGAACACTATAGAAAATAAATTCGGGGAAAGGTTGGAAAATGGTAGTATTGAGTGGTGCCAGGTAGTTGAAATTTTAGAACAATTGTTTGTGGGGGAAACGAGGAATTGGTTTGCTGTCTACAGAGACAAGTTTACTGATATCAATGATTTTAAAATGAAATTCTGTGAAAAGTTCTGGAATGAGGTTATTCAGTCGCAGCATCGTGAGGGAGTAGTGTGTGGTAAATATAACCCTAAAGGAAGCTCCACCATGACCGAATACTTTTTAGGGCAGGTATTAGTGTGTAAATAACTGGATGGCTTGAAGGAGGAAAGTGATGTGGTGAGGTTGCTACTTAGGCACTTTCCCTATAGGATCAAGGAGGCTGCTTGTATCCAGAATGTAAAGACTATATCACAAGTAGAAAATTTGTTAAGCACATTTGATGCACTAGGGAGAGGGGGTTATGATGACAATTTCAATCGGAACCAGGGTAATAATAATAATAGACCTAATGAAGCCAGGCATCAAGAAGTTCAAGGGAACGGTGGCGAAGGGGCCAACGCTCAAAATAGAAATAATAATAATCAGCTAAATCAGAACAGAGGAAATGGCTATGGTAATCAGTATCAAGGGAGGAACAATGATTTCAGGGGAAATCAAGGGAGGAACAATGATTACAGGGGAAATCAAGGGAGAAACAATGATTTCAGGGGAAATCAAGGGAGAAATTATAATGACAATAATTACAACCAGAATAGGGGTCAAGGAAGAGGACAGCCTAGTGGTAGTAATATACAGCCAAACAATGACAACACAGCCAAGAACAACCAGACTAGTTCAGTAGTTAGTAGTACTACGGCCAGCTGTAGCGGTTCTTTAAACGCGAACCAGGCTGCGAAGTAAGGTCAGAATCTCAGTCTGTAGCATGCCCTGTCCATACAATTATACAGGAACCCTATGACCTAAATGTAAGAAATGAATTATTACATGAACTAAATGATGAAGGTATTATTCAGGAAGTGGTTAGTAAGAGCCCCATAGTTAAATTTAACGTGTCCGAGGCGTACACAGATGTTTTAATTGATAGTGGTTGTATGAAGAGTTGCATAAGTAGTGCATTTTATGATAAAATGAAAGGAACTGGAGTAAATTTTGAGGAGATGCCAATTAAAAGCACTTTTGTTATCACAGCTGTTGGGAAGAGGTCTAAAGTAATTTCTAAGCAAGTTTTAGTAGACATTAAAATTAATAATCATGTAGAGAAGCAGATTTGCCTTGTAATTCCAAATTTAGTATTCAGTGTTATCTTGGGTTCAGAGTGGCTAAGTAGAGTGTCTGGTAACTTATGTTATGATGTAGGGAGTTTGAAATTTAAATGGGGAGATTCTGAAGTAGAAGTAGCGTTCAATGACCATATTCAGAGGAGTAGTATTGTAGGTGTGATTTGTACTTTAAATGAGATATCGCCAGCCGTAGAGCGGGGTTCTCCATGTTTTGTGGGCAGTGTGATTACGAACGGAAGTCTAGAGGACTCGTTACGTGAGGCTGCATTTCAGGGAAATATAGAGGATGAACAGTGTGTTCGGCTCTATGATGTGTTATGGTGTAATAGGAGAGTTTTTGAGGATCGCATTGGTATGACCAATTGCTATACACATTCATTGAACGTTATTGATAGGTCAGTATTCACAGGACATAGATATCCTGTACCTTTCGCTTATCAGAGTGCAGTTGAGGCACAAATTAATCAGATGCTTGAAGATGGGATTATTGAGCACTCTAACAGTCCGTATGTCAATTCTTTGATCACGGTACCCAAGACCGACGGCACTGTTCGTATTTGTTTAGACGCTCGTTTGGTTAACAGTAGAATTAGTTCAGATCAGCTGAAATCTATGTCAATAGAGGAATTAATGCAAACATTTGAGGGGAAGAAGTATTTCACTTGTGTAGATTTGAGTTCCAGTTTTTGGCAAGTGCCACTTATGTACGAAGATAGACCATTTACAGCTTTTAGTCATAAATATAATCTTTATCAATTTTGTAGAACACCTTATGGGTTAAAGAGTAGTTCAGCTGCTTTAATTAGGGCTTTAAACATCGCATTAGGGGATGACACAGGAGAGTTTGTAACCATTTACATTGATGATATGGTAATTAGTTCACGCAGTTTTGGGGAGCATCTACGTCATTTAAATATTGTTTTTCAGAAGTTAGATCAGGCAGGGTTCACTTTGAAGCTGTCTAAGTCGTCATTCTGTCAGTCAGAAGTGACATTTTTAGGTCATAGAGTGTCGAGTAGAGGTGTGACACCATAGGAAGGTAGGGTTAGTATGTGTGGACAGTAGCAACAGGGCATCGTTACAGACACTGAGAAATATGCTAGTAGGTAGAGCAACGTGATGACGTTCATTTTAAGGGAGCCACTTGCAAGGTTGGAAGCAGGTGACGCAGAAACATTTATAGTTTCCAAACGTATTGGCAAAACAGCATATGTGCTGGAGAATAGTGAGGGAAACAGATTATACGGGACGTATAATATACATAGTCTCCGAAAGTATGTGTCATAAAGTGAGGATGTTTAGCTGGCGAGCCAGCCTATCAAATGAGTAAGTGTGGTATTTGGTGCGTGGGAGGATCTCGTCTTAAGGCAGGCGTATCAGAAGTCACACAGGGGGGTAGTATGTAAGTAAATGAGAGTTTTTAAGGTACAGGGAAATATGACGGGATTGTCGGATGCTGTTGAGCACTAAATTGTCTCGATGCACCAAGGCCATTTTGGCAGCGCTGATGGGTTCCCATTTATCTCCAAGAGATGGGGGAGCGCTTGTATAGGGCTTGTTAGCTTAAGGCGTCCACGAGATAAAAGATGGGCCATCAGAATGCGAGACAGTCCTTCATGAAACTCATACATATCAGCACACGTGATTTCTGTTTACGGCCTCGCCATGTAAGATTTGTAAGTGTGTAATTTAAGATAATTTGTACAATGGTATTATTTGTGTGAGGAGAAATGGTCTGTGTTGAGAACTAGTATTAAGTAGAATATGGTGTACGGGAACTTAACAAGACAGGGCGATTACGGCACAGAAATATTTGGTGTTATATGTAATGCGCATTTACTGTTTTTTTTTTCAGAAGTCAATATTAATTTAATCTACTTCAAAGAGAGATTAAGTATTATGGTCACGAGGCGCTGCCACAATCGTGTGCTCAGTGATAAGTGAGATTAAATTTCACCATAAGGAAGGGACCTCCAGTGAAATTAGGAAGTTCAATGATGATATAAATATATCAGAACACCTTCAATGCGTGTGATATGACATCATAAATACATAGTGCTCACACATTAATTATGTCTATTTCTCCAACATAGAGCAATTTGAGAGGCGGAAATATCCATGGAACACTATTCTATATGTAAAACATGGGACTGGTTGCAAAGTGCAATCCATAGTGACAACAAACTTTGACGCAAAGTGCGTGAAGAAAAATTATGAGTGTATATATCTGTAATTTAGGGTGATTTCATTTATGTAATATGTATTTTGGATGGGGTTTATTAACGTGTCTGGGATAATCGGATAATGGACCGTCGTCACGGTAAATCATCCGATGATCCGAGGCGAATATGTAACGTGTTTTTCGAGGTTTTTTTATGCAACTGGCATAAGTCAGTAGGAAGCCATTCTATATTTATTTACGCGGCATATTGTTCAGCCAAGAGAATTTTTCATGTTAATTTATTATTATTATTAATTTATTATAATTATTATTAAGATATTTTCGGAGCATTTTATAAAAATTATAAGCATACAGATAGGTTTTCTATGTCTTAGAAAACGCTAACAAGCAAATTATTACGAACGACGATATCATAGAAAATTATGCGATTACGGAATTTTACGGAGTTTTCGTCAGTTAGGGTATATTGAGAGACGTGACTCACTGGGAATTCTTATACAAGCTGATTCCTGTCGAGGAGCATGACGCAATCTTGGGTCGCATCGTCAAGAAGAGGCGAATTGTTGAAACGGAACCCTGTCGCCGAGTGTAATGACCCGGAGGAGGAGAAGATCGCGTGGTGGTTCAGCCAATCAGGGGAGACGACGTAAGCTAGTTGGGACTGAAGAGTGGGGAGCCGGCATGTGGATATATCGTTCGACGCGCCGTGAAACGCGGACAATCTGTGTAGAACTTGCAGTGTACGGTCGCAAGTGCGTGACGCTCCGATGTTCAGTGGAGTTAGCGACGAACTTTTGTAAAACGTAACCAGTGCGGTTTTACGAGAGTTTGGGTCCGATGTACGGACCATGGAATTATCTAATCTACCAGAATATCATCAAATTTCGACGGAGATGACGACGTCCAGGAGACTGTGGGAAGCACACAGCATCATCAAGAACGAGGGAAATGCTTTGGCAATTTCCAGGGGTAAGCGCTAATGACGCAGAAATACGCAATCTCTCATTTTTCTTTGTTTTATATTTCATAATTCAGTAACTTCATAGCTTGGAAATAAGAGTAAAATCAATTTATCAGACTCCGTTTTCACGTAATGTTCTATCGGTAATATTCAAATCACAACGCTCCAATTTAAATTTTAAACTTATTATTATTATTAATTTTGCTATACTTGTTTTATATAATAAAGTCATTTCTTTTACAATGCAATCTTTGCTTTCAGTAGGTAGCATTAGATATAGACCAATTCCTTCTCCTGATACAATTGTTTGTTGGGTTAATGATCAAATCATACCACGATCTGAGTGAATAGAGTCTTGAATGTGTTCTGCCAGAGCTAGACGTTGTTAAATACAAATTTAGATTTCAACATTGCATTGAGGTCTTGGCGCCCATTAAAACAACATAGCTTAGGCAGAGGTAAACAGTTACATTTCTCTCCCAACAGTGTGGGCTAGCGAAACCATTACATTTGTCGCTACCAACATGGGGCACTAACTAATAACGATTACAACTCTGCCAGAACGAGGATTGTCATTCCGAGGTTCGAACGAGCGCTTTGCAATACTTGAACTTCTTGGGCAGTTTGATCCATTTTTGCGGGATCATATTGCACGATACGGAAATGCTGGAAAAGGTGTTCCTTCGTATTTATCCAAAACGATCTGCGAAGAGTTAATAAACATCATGGGCAAAATAGTTAGATCATATATTTTAGAAGAGGTGTCTCTAGCTCTATATTACAGCCTTTCCGTTGATTCAACTCCCGATGTATTGCATATAGATCATGTGTCAGTGGTGGTCCGGTATTTTTCACCAAAAAATCACAAGCCAGTTGAAAGATTTATATCTTTTCTGGAAACAGAAGGTCATACTGGCGAAAACTCAAACTGTGAACTTCGTCACTGAAGATTGCGGTTTGGAAATTGAAGATTGTAGAGGACAGTCCTATGATAACGCACCAAACATGTCTGGAAAGTATCAAGGTCTGCAAGCCAAAATATTAGAACTGAATAAATATGCGATTTATGTTCCTTGCGGCACACATTCCCTCGATTCAGTTGGACAATCTGCTGTCAAATGCTGTTTTTACGCAGTTGATTTTTTCGATAATGCAATCATTGTATAACTTCTTTTCTGCAAACCCTCACCGTTATTATATCAAAAAACGCGAAAACTTTGAAATCATTGTCAGATACGCGCTGGGAAGCACATGCTAATACAACGAACGCGGATTATGATTCGTTTCATAAAATTGTCGAGGCTTTAGAAAGCATTGAGGATGACGAGTCGGAAAATAATGACACTCGGCATGAAGGGGTGGTGCATCGCAAACAGAATGCAAATATTCGAATTCGGGTTCATGTTAATTTTGTGAGATTCAATTTTGACTTCTATGCGTGCAACTAGTAAATCATTACAAGCTGAACAGATCGACTTACAAACGTGTGCTGCCTTGTATAAAAATTTAGACGAAAATTTAGGCAAGTTTCTTGATAAGTTCGATATATTTTAGGAAAAAGCTAAGAAATCGTTACCTGATGCATCGTATTCTAAAAAATCGTCGCTTAGAAGAAAAAGACAACCGAACGACGGAGGCGCTCCTGAAGTCGAATTTTCGTCTCGTGAGAATTTCAGAATAACAGGTTTCCTCGAAATCATCGATAAACTCAACGTCGAAATAAAAAAGGGCAAAAGTTTATATGTACATTTCCAAGAAATTTGCATTTTTGAATACTTTTTCAATGTGCGATGAAGAACTCTGTGAAGCGGTAAACAATATGGTTGGCTTTTATGATAAAGATTTGGAAGAATTTTCCGCTGAACTGAAACATTTTCATTCTTATATAAACAACAGATACACCGCTGCCGAAAAATATCATAGTCAGTTGTATGAGATTTTAATGAAAGACCAATTGGCAAATGTATTTCCGAATCTAGAAATAGCTCTCCGAATTTTTTAAAACTTTAATGATAACGAACTGTACTGCGGAACGTATTTTTCACAGTTGAAACGAATTAAAGCGCCTCGAAGAGCTACTATGCGACAAGAACGACTGACAATGTTAAGTGTTCTCTGCATAGAATCAGACATTTTAAGGAAAATCAACTTCGATGATGTTATTGAACGTTTCTGCGAAACAAAATGCAGAAAACAGTTTTTCTGAAAATATACATATGATCTAAATTGTATTCATTATTCATTGTAAATTTGTAAATAAAATCTCTTTCAAAGTTATGATGACTTTTTATGAAGGGGGGGGGGGGGGATTGAAAAAGGGGCCTCAAATTAACACTTGCCTAGGGCCACTATGAGTCTTAATCCGGCACTGGACATATGACATAATCTCTTTTCATATATAATAAAAACATGATTTTTTTTTACACAAGTCAAGACGTATTTTAAAATACGTATAAGATATAGGGTTTTTATGTTGACATTCTTAAAACCTGCTGCCCTTGAAGAGTCACGCCCTTGGGTCCAAGCCTAAACACTGATAAATGTTTCGGTTGAACGGCGATCACACATCATTGTACATTATACAAAGCGAAATATATTTTTGTAATTAACTACTGGTATACTCATACGTAAGTCAAGCTATTTATTATGTGCTATCAGTAGATTGCAGCTGATCAGTGATTGTTTTCACAAAAGAAGAAAATGTGAATTTGAACTATATTTTGTAATTTGCAGTCAGTGGAATTCTTATAATTTAATATTGCTTTGCAGTAAGCAAAACTAGAGCCAGGTTCTCCTAAAAATCCCCAATCCTATCTATGACTGGTGACCATCGGGGGCGGATTTAAGCCAAGATTATGGGGGAGTGGACACACCGGGGATCTGGGGGTATGGAATATCACCAAGCTCAGAGTTGGGATCGGGAGTCCTCCTCCGGGAAATTTTGCAAAAATTAGGTTCAAATTATTGAGTTATAGGCCATTTGGATGATTATTTTTGTGATATTTTGGAGTAAAAATTTGGTGACCATTGACATTTAGTGGCTATAGAAAAGGCTCTCCTTTATTGAAGTAAAAGCTCCCGCACCTTCAAGTACGACCCCGCGGTGTAGCTCACCAATGACCATGATGGGGTCTTCAGCAAGTCTGCAGATCAGAGGTTCGAATCCCAGTGCTGACAGCGGCTATCCTGAGTGGTTTTCCACACTCCCTCCAGACAAATGCCGGAATAGTACCTTATTTCAAGTCCAGGGACACCTAACCTACTCTTAACCCTAAGAATTACATTCAAAGTCGCGACGCGCAACGCATTCCCACTTTTCCCATTCGGCAACTAAGAATACGGCATGGGATTGATCATGTCGTAGAGGCCATAGCACAGCACAGCACAGCACAGTGAATACCCTGCTTTTCGTCCAGCAGTGGGTGGTTTTAAGAGGGTCTAAGTTTCTAATCTCCAAGACAAAATAGTTACAACAATGTTGCCAATGTATGTCTACCCCTTATTATTTCCGTTTTCCAACGGAGTCGAGGATGAGATGCGATGGAAGACTTTGTGGCGATAGTTTTTACGGCCGGATGCCCTTCCTGACGCCAACCTCATGAGATGAGTTAATGAGAGATGAAATGAATGATAGTGAATGAAACTGGGCAAGGATGTGGAAGGAAGCGGCCGTGGCCTGTCAAAAGGTACCGTCCCAGCATTTGCCTGGTGTTGAAAATGGGAAACCACGGAAAACCATTTCAAGGACGGCCGACGGCGGGGCTCGACCCCACGCGTCTACCGAGTCAGCAGAGAGCTTGGCCCCATGACCTAATGCTGCGCTTTAGCGAGCGTAGCCACTACTGGCGGTAATATTGCCAATACACCTATCTTATTATACAACAACCACTTGCCTCCCCTTCAGTCAACACAATTCGCACGTTTCTTGGTTTTCTATTTTGTTCTCTGTTTCAGAATCTTATAATTTACTTCATTTTGTGAAAACTACTGCTTCACATTCAACTTTATTCAATAATGTGGAGGCCTTCAGAAACAAACCGGAAAATTAACGCGTCAGCAAATACTGAATTATATATGCAGTACTAGTTGATGCAAACGATTCCCAACCGAGCACCAATGGCTCACTGCCCACCTGTGATACTAGACCTACTATCTACCAAGTGAAAATCCACAGCCTGCTTCCAGTCTCCGACCGGGTCAGGAATGGAATGAATGAAGCCCCCATCTAGCGGCGAGGATATGAACTGTGCCGGCTGCCGAGGCCTGACGCACTCCTCTGGGGCAATGATTAAATGAATGACAGATGAAATGAAATGATAGTGGAGAGTGTTGCTGGAATGAAATGTTGACAGGGAAAACCGGAGTACCCGGAGAAAAACCTGTCTGCCTCCGTTTTGTCCAGCACAGATCTCACATGGAGTGGCCGGGATTTGAACCACGGACCCAGTGGTGAGAGGCCGGCGTGCTGCCGCCTAAGCCACGGAGGCTTCACTATCTCAGTACACGGGTTAAATGTAGTAGGCCCCTAAATGAATTAACAACTGTAACGACAAATAGGCCTATTATTAAGTGTTGAGTATGACTGCGAATGATATCGCTGTCGGGAAGCCGAATCCTGCATTCCTGTCACGGCTTCGTCAGGACCCGGAGTCATTTCCAAGTCGTAGATAAAGAGAGCAACTCATTTTATGTTTAACGGTACTGAGACGTTAAAGAGTACCATGAAAGGGCTTGGTTCGCAAGGGAAAATATCTCTTCGCGTCCTGAAAAATAAGTGCTTTGCAGATCGATGCTGCTCTTTGGAATAAACGGCGTAGACATGTCCAATAATAATAATAATAACAGCCACTGCACCAGCTCAAAACAAAATTGCATTTTATATTAATATTCGACAGTACTTCATTTTAATTTTCTTCTAAATTAAGCAGAGTTCAAATATTTGGTCTTAAGAAAATCTGTGCGGTTGCTTACATGAAATATGAATTTCTCCATCGCCTTGCACACCACGGACGTTACCTATGTTGTTTTAAGGGGCGTAACAGCTATGCCATCTGCCCATACCACTGACGCAACTTATTGTTGTTTTAAGGGGCGGAACAGCTACGGTAGGTCATCTGCCCTTACTACTGACGTTCCATGAGAGGAATTGGAAAGCAAAGTTGTGTGGTTCAGTGCCCAAGCTTAATTGTCATTTTCTCCTGGTTAATTAAACATTCAGTCCAGAAACATTCTGGAATGTTACCTTCGTTTCAGTCTTTGGATATATTTCCCAACTCAAGTACCAATAGTAATACAGGTTTTCAATAAATCCCTTAATCAAAAATGATTTGCGCACGAACCCTAGTTTTGTTGATCGTATTGAATGAACCAGTTATAATATTATTATACTGCACATAAACATACAGATTTTCAAATATTAGCATTGTTTTCTCAATTCAGTATACGAGAAGATGAACAATTTCGCATGCATTTCTTCTATCTACGTTTGACAACAGAATCATCCCACCCTTTCGCAAGATATTTAGCCAGCAATGATAACTTTTCACATAGTGCGAAAGCGAATTACTAGGGGAAGATGACCTCGCTGTTTCGCCGCTTAAATCAACAATAACTATACTGTAAAGTGAACTACTATGCGGACGATACGGTACTTGAAAATTTATTTTGCTTACCTGCCTGCACGGCATACTATACGTATAGCTAGACAATATATTCTTTTCAGACACTATCACCTTCAAATATCTAAGCTCGATGTGACGCACCAAACTTGAAACTCTTGTACTAGCTGACCAAACACACCAGGTCAGCCCAGGCTCTCGTGGCCTTGGCTAAATAAGTGAAGGGATGAGAAATTTATTTGAAGGATTGGTACATAAACCGAATAAGCTAAATTTAGAATGATGGAATGCTCTCTCTGTCTTTAGGTATATCCTGAGAACAATACATAGCGAAGCTCCATCACCTAAGTTGACCGCTTTGAGACAGTTGTTCTTCCCACAAGCGCTTTGTAAAGGAAAATATTGTCCAATTGACAGATTAAGTTTTTCAATCCTTCTAACATTGTTCACAGACAGTCCATTGCATCCACTAAATGATTGCCAGTAGCAAATTCAAGTCATATAAAGGCAATAATCAATCAATGCCCGATCGGGCCCATCCTCTTAGGACACCGGGACCTTCTGGGAGGGTCGGGCCCCGGGGCACCAGCCCTGCCTGTCCCCCGCCCTCTCGTCGGGCCTGGCTATGAGCTAGTGGACACTGTGAAATGTGAGGTAAAGTGAAGGCTGGACAAGCAGGATGGTCGCTATGGGCTAGTGGACATTGTGAGGTGTTATACCTCTAGTCACCTCAAGACCAAAGCGGTCCCTTTGATGTTCTGGTCTGTAAAGAGGCTTACGCGCCAGGAATTAGTTCCCACTCTTTCTGCTTGTTTTTGGCGTACAAGATATTCCATCACATGTTGCTACGTTTCCATAAGCTGGCTACATTACTTGTTTGAATTTCCTTTGTAAAAAAATCTATGAATTTTCATTTTCACGTTAATTGGAAGCTTTGCCAATTTTTCTTTTCATGTGATGAATTATATTTGTGTGAATAAATATATTTAGTGGTATTTGTAACGATAGACGGAGTAATTCAGTATGAATTTGATATTATATTACATTTTGTTGTGTACCCTATATAGACAACGTGTTCAAACTGCAGCTGTAAAGCTTGAATCACCAATAAAAGACATCAAAGGTAATAAAAGCGGAAAGAAGTTGAGTAAAAATTGCACACACACACACACACACACACACACAAAGATTTTAAATGTATGGTCTATAGTACGTTGAGGGATGACATTGTAGAGCTTCCATGTCGGAAACTCAAGAAGGGAGAGAGAGGAGATGCGCGGAGGGATGTTTTTCTCAGGACTTGACCTCACGTTTGGTATAGGTTATGTGAAGGTTGATCAAGCGGGATGGTCAATATGGGTTAGTGAACACTGTGAAGTGTTAGGTTATGTGAAGGTTGGACAAGCGGGATGGTCACTATGGGCTAGTGAACATTGTGAGGTGTTAGGTTATGTGAAGGTTGGACAAGCGGGATGGTCGTTATGGGCTAGTGAACACTGTGACGTGTTAGGTTATGTGAAGGTTGGACAAGCGGGATGGTCGCTATGGGCTAGTGAACACTGTGAAGTGTTAGGTTATGTGAAGGTTGGACAAGCGGGATGGTTGCTATGGGCTAGTGAACATTGTGAGTTGTTAGGTTATGTGAAGGTTGGACAAGCGGGATGGTCGCTACCTATGGGCTAGTGAACACTGTGAGGTTTTAGGTTATGTGAAGGTTGGACAAGCGGGATGGTCACTAAGGGCTAGTGAACACTGTGAAGTGTTAGGTTATGTGAAGGTTGGTCAAGCGGGAATGGTCGCTATGGGCTAGTGAACATTGTGAAGTGTTAGGTTATGTGAAGGTTGGTCAAGCGGGAATGGTCGCTATGGGCTAGTGAACACTGTGAAGTGCTAGGTTATGTGAAGGTTGGACAAGCGGGATGGTTGCTATGGGCTAGTGAACATTGTGAGTTGTTAGGTTAAGTGAAGGTTGGACAAGCGGGATGGTCGCTATGGGCTAATGAGCATTGTGAGTTGTTAGGTTATGTGAAGGTTGGACAAGCGGGATGGTCGCTATGGGCTAGTGAACACTGTGAAGTGCTAAGTTATGTGAAGGTTGATCAAGCGGGATGGTCGCTATGGGCTAGTGAACATTGTGAGTTGTTAGGTTATGTGAAGGTTGGACAAGCGGGATGGTCGCTATGGGCTAGTGAGCATTGTGAACTGTTAGGTTATGTGAAGGATGGACAAGCGGGATGGTCGCTATGGGCTAGTGAACACTGTGAGGTGTTAGGTTATGTGAAGGTTGGACAAGCGGGATAGTCGCTATGGGCTAGTGAACATTGTGAGGTGTTAGGTTATGAGAAGGTTGGACAAGCGGGATGGTCGCTATGGGCTAGTGAACACTGTGAAGTGTTAGGTTATGTGGTTGGATAAGCGGGATGGTCGCTATGGGCTAGTGAACATTGTGAGGTGTTAGGTTATGTGAAGGTTGGATAAGCGGGATGGTCGCTATGGGCTAGTGAACACTGTGAAGTGTTAGGTTATGTGAAGGTTGGACAAGCGGGATGGTCGCTATGGGCTAGTGAACACTGTGAAGTGTGAGGTTATGTGAAGGTTGGACAAGCGGGATGGTCTCTATGGGCTAGTGAACACTGTGAAGTGTGAGGTTATGTGAAGGTTGGACAAGCGGGATGGTCGCTATGGGCTAGTGAACACTGTGAAGTGTTAGGTTATGTGAAGGTTGGACAAGCGGGATGGTCGCTATGGGCTAATGAACACTGTGAAGTGTGAGGTTATGTGAAGGTTGGACAAGCGGGATGGTCGCTATGGGCTAGTGAACACTGTGCAGTGTTAGGTTATGTGAAAGTTGGACAAGCGGGATGGTCGCTATGGGTAAATGAACACTGTGAAGTGTTAGGTTATGTGAAGGTTGGACAAGCGGAATGGTTGCTGTGGGCTAGTGAACACTGTGAGGTGTTAGGTTATGTGAAGGTTGGACAAGCGGGATGGTCGCTATGGGTTAGTGAACACTGTGAAGTGTGAGGTTATGTGAAGGTTGGACAAGTGGGATGGTCGCTGTGGGCTAGTGAACACTGTGAAGTGTTAGATTATGTGAAGGTTGGACAAGCGGGATGGTCGCTGTGGGCTAGTGAACACTGTGAAGTGTTAGGTTATGTGAAGGTTGGTCAAGCGGGATGGTCGCTATGGGCTAGTGAACACTGTGAAGTGTGAGGTTATGTGAAGGTTGGACAAGCGGGATGGTCGCTATGGGCTAGTGAACATTGTGAAGTGTTAGGTTATGTGAAGCCTAGACAAGCGGGGTGGTCGCTCTTTGTAGAGGAGTCTCTGAAGTGTTGGGTTATGGGGTTGGATGCATTTTAACGCACTGTGTTTGCACTGAGAGGTCCTCACTTCAGTTATTTCCAAAACACCAAGCCTAACCGAGATCACTATTATAGCAATGTTATATGATTTTGTAATCACCTTTGGATCGTTGTTGTTGATTCATGTAGGTGTTTGGGACATTGTGGTCATTCAGCCCCTTGTACTGGGCTGTGTTTTTGCATGGATGTGTGTATAGGATTTTTTCTGAAACCCTGTATTATTGTGGTGTCTTTAGTAGTGTGTATATTTGTAATGATGGCTAGACTCGATAGGAGGCAGCCATGGAATTAAGTTAGTTATCATCCCGGGATTGGCCTGGAAACCCACTCCTAGGATGGCTGAGGTGAGTATGGAACCCTTGACCTTTGGGACCTGAGTCTCAATACGTACTCGAGAATACAGCAGGGAGCCCTCTGAATAGTGGAACTGTACGGTTTTTATTAGCAAAATGATCGAAACGCTTACAAAGAAACCTGCCGGAACAAAAACTCATTTGCAGCCCTGTATCAATTCCGTGGGTAGGCCTCGCCATATACAACTGTAGGGGAAGGTGTGTGTGTCATATCAGATAATGTTGCAGTCGTTTGTTAAATTTCAGCTCGAGGCTGTGGACAACAAAATATCATTCATCCTCTTGAATACCTTTAAATACAGTATGTGTTTGTCGCTTTTGGATAGACTTGGACTATTGGTGCAGCAGAAAAGCGGAGAATTGAAGCGTTTGAAATGTAGTGTTACAGGAGAATGATGAAGATCAGATGGGTAGATAAGGTAACAAATGAAGAGGTATTAAGACGAGTGGGAGAGGAGAGATGTTTCTGGCGACTGCTAATGAAGAGAAGAGATAGCTTGGTAGGACACATATTTCGACACACAGGAATAGCAAGCTTAGTTATGGAAGGAAGGGTCGAGGACAAGAACTGTAGGGGTAGACCAAGGTTAGAATATGTTAAACAGATCGCCTCGGATGTAGGGTGTGGTAGCTATGTAGAGATGAAACGATTAGCTCAGGACAGGGAGGCATGGAGAGCTGCATTAAAACCAGTCAAAGACTGGAGACTTAAACAACAATAACTCGTCCTGTAGCCAATGCAGTGGTTCTGTATTCCAGAAAAGTCCCTTGACGTTTCAGATTTACTGGAACGTCCTCCAGGGCAAATTCCCGTCTCTAAAACCACAGCAGTTAAAACTCAAAACATTATTAATTATTTGCTATGTATACTCTCTGGATGGTCCACTACACTCTCTTAACTAGTCTTTCATAGTTGTGCGTAAAACATACAGTAAATGACTTTTGACAGTTATATTTGTTAATGGCTATTGATCTTGACGCTTTTTCAATAACCTACATGAAAGTCTAGAGAGTTGGTGTATTCTTTGGAATACACGGTAAGACAGAGTAAGCTTTTGCTTCTCTTTGCTTTAGTTCATCCCTTCCTTTTTTCGCAAACACCAACAGTGATCTCCTGATTTCTCTTTGTTGGTATATGTTTCTTACACTACCTGTAAGTCTGTTCTAGATATATATCTTCCATGACCCACCTAGCGTCATCTAGCAGCGAATCTCTGAAGTTCCTCAATTTTTCCCTGCACAAGAGGACTTCCTTACCAATCTAGCCACCAGATCTCGTCGCTATCGCCAGCTATCATCTCCGTGATCAAGAGAACTTCGTCTACTTTTTCACCCACCAGGCTGCGCTAGTGACGCCTGCTATCAACTCTTTGAAGACCATTTCATCAAGAGAAATTATTATTTCAAAGTTGGCTATTCTTATATGTATTCCTTTTGTCTCCTACCCCCACCTTTTTCCCTTCCCTGGTCTCTCCGCGCTCCGTTGAGCTGGCCTCACTTGTGCGTCTGAAGTCAAACTAGTCAGTCGGAGCTTAACTAAAGCTCGTCTCCTCACATCGAGAGACAAACTTTCAAACCTTCGCCATGTTGTGAATTCCTGACTAACGGTCACTAAGGATTCGCCGTTCATCAGAAATGAGCTAAGTACTACTTCATAGTTCTTCAACTTATTTTAATTGATTTTAAATAGCTACATGCTTTTTAATAATCATTTTATAGGCAGTGTGAGATTTCTAAATGTGGGGCAATAATCATCCTTCGCGGGATTTTCTATGTTGGGCTTTTGTCTATCTAAGCCAATCTTAACATGAAGCAGCATTTCTTATGCTTATTAAATGAGAGATTTTCTCACAACGTGGGACACCATTAAATTACCCACTGTCTATAGAATACTTAGCTCGTTCCACCGCTGGACTAACTTTTGCCCTATTCTTCAGTCATGATTGTTCTGGAATTTTCCATGCCGAACAATTCATCTACGAGTTAAACCTTCTAGTACTTTCCACTCACATTTGGGAATACTTTTTCAAACTAAGGAATCTTCCTTATGAACTGCTAATCAATATCTAATTTTTCTTCCTTCGTTGGGATTTTTTTGGTGCATTCAACTATAACCTACAAGTTTTTCAAGCAATAGACTCTCGCAAATCTAGTGTAACTAGTTATTTTCCACCATTGCAATAACTTTCTTTGCCATAAACTTTTTGTGCTACTACAGTGAACTTTTCAACTATATCAACAGACTATAATGAAAACAGTGCCTGTTCAACTTTTCATCCGCGTTGCGCTCGTCCGAGTACAATAAATACGGCCATGAACACTCTTCCACAATCCCATTTGATCTTTCCCAAACCCTTTACTAACAAATTAAAATAATAAAATTGTTACTTTAGGTCTTTTTTCAATGAGGTGTCACTGTCAATAAGTGCCCTCCCTTACTTGCTCCACGTATAACGAATTAATGTCTGTAAAACTTCGTGTCTAGTACACGCCTTAAAGTATATTGTTTCTCCCTTCTAATTAGGGAATCCAATTCTTTCTACTCAAAAGTGAGTTATCTCTAGGTTTCACGAAAGGGAAAGTTGCCCTATTTTTCTCGTGATCCCTACTTAAACATAGGAGTTATAGAAACTTCTATTTCATTTCTTCCTGTTTTTGTTGTTGTTACTTTCGAAGTTGTTATTTGTTCATATTTCTAAGGTACCTATTTAGAAATCCTTAAAGTACACACCTTGTACTTGATTTATTGTTTAACCCTAATTACGTTAATTATCTTAAAATTTTCTATTTATTAATCTTAGCTATTTCAAAATCTTACGAAGATTTTAAAGCATATAAAAGGTTTAAAACCAAAAGAATTGTCAATTGCCTGGCGCAAGCTTTAGATGTTTTCGGAGGTCTGCGACCCCAATTGTAAACTCAAATTATATATGTCTTAAATTCATTACACCTTTTTGCATTGTCAAAGAAATTTGAATTTTTTCTTTTGCTCTATCATTTCTCTGAAATAAAGGCTAGGCAAGATCCTGTCTTTCCTGACTCTTCCTAGGTTTATGCTCTCTTTAGTAAAAATAAATCCATTGATAAGGTTTTCACTACTTGTTGCATTTGAGCAAGAACTCTTAGTTATTAACTTATTAAAGTCTCTCTTAGCTTTGATAGCTAATTCTAACTGGCCAGTAAGGCAAGCATAGCTCGCTACGCTAGCTTCCTGCTTGTGGAGATGCTCTCTACCACTCATGGTTGGTTTTTCAAAATTTAAGTGTTTCTCATTGTCTAAACTTTTAGTCGGCACCTTGCTGGGTAAAAGCTTAGTCATTTCTAAATGCAACTATTGGTACTCTTACCAAAATTATTCCCAAGGGTATAATTGCTTTATTCCTATCCTTCTTGGAAGCATTCGGTCGCTCTTTAGAAATTCTACAATTTCAAGAACTAAAATATCACGGCTGATTCAAACTATTTGTATTCTTCAAAATACTTGTTTAGAAACACTCCTTTGAACAGATACACAATAAATCTGTTACTCTTTGTCTTTCCAGACCACCACTCTTCCCCATAGTAGGTATATTTATGCTTGAGAGGGAATACGCTATAGCAACTTTCTTGCGAATAGCCCAAGTTCCAGCTGTGTTTCCTGTTAGCTTCGCCCAGGTCCCTACCCACTTTAGGTATCGGAAAGCGGATTTGCAGTGGCAGCTGCCTTTGAGTATACTTAAAGTTAAAATTATAACTTCTGTTGGACTCTCGTCCTATTTCTCCATCCTTTTTCTCCAGTCCGAAACCCACTTCTTTTTCTTCATCATTTTCCCTTGGGGGTTAGGTTATTCCCAAGCTAATAATCTACCCCAAATTTGGTCCCAGAAACCCGGGAGAGTCCATTTATGACATTTTACTTATCAGACTTTATTTGTCAAGGGTTATTTGACAATATTTTGCAAATCATTAACATCTTCTTTGAAATTTTCAGCTATAGCTTCACCGTGCAAAGCCTGTGAAGGAGAAAGAGGCCGCTCCTGTCTCCTTTGGTGTGTCCCTTTCTTTCAACTTATTTGCTGCTGCCAGTCTGACAGCATTACCAAGGTTCCACAGTTTCGTAAGTTATACTTTAATTTACCTATTTTGTCATGGCTCGTACAGAAAAGGATAAGGATGAAAAACTTACTTCTAAACGAGCATCCTATAAAGGGCAAATTACCCGATTTAGAAAATACATCAGAGAGCTAGATCCCTCAGAAGCTCAATTAGATTTGTTAAAACATCGCGTAAAGGATTTTGAACGTTCATATGAAAATTATTGTAACATCCAAACTGAAATCGAAACTTGTATGCTCAATCAAACTGATGATCGAGTCGAAGTAGAAAATCAATATTACGAAGGTATAGGTTCTGCTTTTAAAATAATACGCCAAATCGAAAAGAACAGAAAAAAGACGGTTCTGTTCTTGGTTCCCTTCAAGAACTACAAACCTCTTTTCGTGAGGGCACTCACAAGCCCAAACCAATCCTACCCAAGATTGATTTACCCCACTTCTCTGGAGACGAATCTACTTGGGATTCTTTCTATGAACTATTTTGTTCTCTTGTTCATGACAATGAAGACATTCAAGTCATCTACAAGTTTCATTATTTGAGATCTATCCTCCGAGGTCAAGCTCTGCAGTTAGTTGAAGCGCTCCCATTAAGTGCCGAAAACTACCCCATTGCCTTTAACTTGTTGAAAGAAAGATACGGTAATTCACGGTTACGTGTTCAACGCCATATGAAGGCTCTATTTAACTTACCTCCGTCACAGCACAATGACGTCACTAGTTTGCGTACTCTCATTGATACAACACAACTTCACGTTAAAGCTCTATCCCAATTAGATCAACCCACTGAACACTGGGACACTTTCTTAATACACTTAGTGGTTTCTAAAGTCGATGTTGCTACACTCAAAGCTTGGGAGATTGAACTTTCCAGAGAAGACGATTACTCTTACGAGCATTTAGTCACTTTCATAAATGCTAGATGCCAACTCTTAACTGCTTTAGCTAATCAAAGTGAACCCTCATCCCCTAGTTCTAAATTTGAATCAATGTCTCTTAAACCTAAAAGCGAACGCTTAGCGTCTAGTACCCAAAAACCTGGGTCCAGCTCATCTAAACTCAAGTCAAACGCCACTGGTTACCCAACTAGGTCTAGTGAACGCCGTATTGCTAGTTCTCTCGTTTTAAACACTCAATGCGAACCCCGTAAGAGTTTAAATGAACCATTAAAGTGCATACTTTGTAAAGATTCCCACGCCTTATATCTATGTAAATCTTTTAAAGAACTGTCAGTCGACGACAGAAGAAAATTAGTTTCCCAGAATAAACGCATTCTGCTTCAAATTGCAAGTCCACCAGACTTTGCTTCCATTGCGAAAAAGCGCATCACACTTTACTACATCGTCATGATCAAGCAAGGTCATCGACCGCATCTACTTCTCAGAAAAGTGACAATGCTAACAGTTCCAATGCTTCATCTTACATTCAAAATGCCAAGTCCATACGTAGTGCCCAAGTACTATTGTCCACTGTCCAAATCGAAGTTCAGGATAACTTTGGCAACTGCGTCCGTGCACGCGGTCTTCTTGATTCGGCGGCAACCCACGATTTCGTTTCTAATTCATTAATCAAAAAACTAGGCCTACCTGTAAACCCCACTTCTATTAACGTATCGGGCATTAACAGCTCAAAATCGCAAACTTTACAGTTTTCAAAGCTAACCATATGAGACATTTGTCACAGAAATACCTTTCTCAAACTGAATTGTCTCATTCTCAATAGCATAGGAGAAGATACTCCAAGTCACTCTGTTGATATTTCAGGTTTAAGCATTCCCTCGCATTTAAGGCTAGCCGATCCCCTGTTCAATGTAATAAAAAACCATTGACATACTCTTTAGTGCCAATGTTTTCTGGAATTGTCTTCGTAAACAGGTTCGCAAGTTATCCTCAAACGTGGTTGCCAGAGACACTAAGTTTGGATGGATCGTCACCAGTCAACTTCCTCATTATTCTCCCCAACCCGCATCGCAATGTTATTTCGCTAATACTGACTTGGAACAGTTCTGGAGGCTTGAAAGCGTTGATTCTCCCAACGTGACCTCTTCAGAAAACGAATTCTGTGAGCCACTTTCTCTGAACACCACCACTCGTTCTCCTGATGGCCGGTTCATTGTTCAGATGTCAAGATTACACAATCCCCCTAAACTTATTAATTCTCAACCCAAAGCTCGAAAAGCTTTCTTTGCTATCGAGAGCAAATTCAAGAAAGAACCTCTCGTTAAACAGCAGTATACTGATTTCATGGATGAGTATGAAAGCTTAGATCATATGAAAGTTGTTAGCAAATCTGAAGACGAATTGCACCCCCCAATTGAAACGGTTTTCTTAAATCATCATCCCGTGTGGAAAAACCCTCTTGTAAAGGATAAAATCCGAGTCGTTTTCAATGGTTCATCACCTGACGTTAATGGCAACAGTCTTAACGATACTCTTTACTCTGGTCCTGCTATTCAGTCAGATTTATCTGCTATACTCTTAAACATTCGATTATTTCCCATAGTTGTTATAGCGGACATCAAACAGATGTACCGTCAGGTTTTAATTCGGCCTGAACAACGAGATCTCCAAAGGATCTTGTGGCGCGACGAAATCAGCAAGCCCATTAAGGTATTTCGCTTAAAGGCGGTTACTTATAACTTAAAACCTTCCGCTTTCCTTGCTATCCGATCCCTACATTTGTTAGCCTCTCAAGATGGTCATTTATTTGATTCTAAAGCTTCCGAAACACTAACTACATCATTCTATGTTGACGATTACTTGCAGTCCTTCCCCACTTTGGAGGAAGCTTCTTTCGTGTCACTAGAACTTCAAGCATTGTTAAAGAATGGAGGATTCCCACTTCATAAGTGGAATTCCAACTCCCATGAGTTTCTCGCCCAGTTTTCTATTGAAGATTTACACCCCTCCTCCGTCGAAATTTGTGGAGACTCCGAGTCCATAAAAACTCTTGGAGTTCATTGGTGCACTAACATTGACACTCTTATCTATAAAGTTTCGCTTGCAGAAGAGCTCCCTAACACAAAAAGACAAATTCTCTCTGAAATTGCAAAAATTTTTGATCCGCTTCAATTCCTTGCCCCAGTTATTGTTATAGCCAAACTTTTCATGCAAGAGCTATGGTCGCTCAAATGTGAATGGGACGACACTGTTCCCCTTTCTTTTCTTAACAGATGGCTCTCTTTTCGCAGCAATTTGCTTGATCTTTCCCTTATTGAAATTCCCAGGAATTTAATTAACGCTCATCCTAATGCATCTTTTTTCCTTCATGTGTTTGCGGACAGTTCCGAAAAAGCTTACGGTTGCTGTGCATATTTGGTTTATCGCGGTTCATTAAATGGATCTTCAGTTTCCAACCTTGTTTGTGCCAAATCGAAGGTGGCTCCTCTTAAAACTATCACTTTGCCTAGGCTTGAATTGTGTGCTGCACTCATGGGCGCAGAACTTGTTAAGAAATTACGGGAAGTCTTAAGGGTCGAATTTTCGCAAACTTATCTGTGGAGCGATTCCATGATCACTCTTTCTTGGATCGCCAAAAACCCCGTTCATTTGCAAACTTTTGTTGCAAACAGGGTTTCCAAAATTCAAACTCTTTCTTCGGGATGTCAATGGAGGCATGTGCCCAGCGCTGACAACCACGCTGACATCATTTCTCGTGGATGTTTACCCTCTCAATTGGCAGTTTCTCAGTTGTACTGGCATGGGCCCTCGTGGTTAATCGAAGACTCTTCTTGTTGGCATTCTAAACCTCCAGCTACAAACTCCAACTTGCCTGACGCTAAAGTATCTAAATCTACTGCTTCGTTTCTTGTTTCAAACGTTTCTCATCCCTTGTTGTCCCGCTATTCTTCCTTTCATAAATTGATTCGAATTGTTGCCTATCTTCTCAGATGGAAATATCATGTGGTTGACCAACCTCTTCTCCCCAAACCACACCTTACCAATCATGAATTGAATCTCGCTACCATTAAGGTTTTGCAAGCTGAAGCTAAACGCAAATTGTTTGGTAAGCTCTATGTTTCTCTCTTTGTTTGCATGGTTACTGGCGCGATCCATAGTAACGAATGCCTCTCCTTCTTACTTTTTATCAGCTGTCTCTCGCTTCGCTGCTAGGCGTGGTGTTCCTTCGGAGATGTTCTCTGAAAACGCTTCCACTTTTCAAGGCGCAGCTTCCTTGTGGAAGAAAGCTCTCACATCTTCTCCTGCAATGGAACAGATTTCTAATTTTTCCTACTCAAAGGGTTTCAAATGGCGTTTTATACCTCCCTACGCCCCTCATCACGATGGTAGGTGGGAATCCTGCGTAAAGCTCACTAAACGTCATCTAAGAGAAGTTTTAGGTAATCGCATTCTGACTTATGAAGAATTTAATTCGCTGTCTGTTCTGATTGAAGGTGTTGTTAAGTCTCGCCCTTTAACTCCGCTTTCCAACGACCCTGATGACCTGCTTCCACTCACACCTGGTCACTTCCTTATAGGCACTTCTCTTTCTGTCCCTCCTCCCCTTCCCAACTCTTACAGGGATTCTAATTTACCTATTGTTTGGCGTAAACTTGAAGCCCTCCGTAATTCTTTCTGGAAGAGGTGGAATTTGGAATACTTAACTTCCTTGCAACGGAGACAGAAGTGGTTTCTTTCCAATCCCGACATTAAAGTGGGGGACTTGGTCCTGGTTAGGGATGCTTCTCCTCCCTTGGTCTGGATCTCTGGTAGAGTGACCGAGTGTTATCCTGGAAGGGATTGGAGGGTTAGGGTAGCCAAGATCTTGACCACTAATGGACATATTATAAGACCACTTTCTTTAATTGCTCCTTTACCTTTAAGCTTTTAATTTCATGTCTTTGTTCTCTGTTGGTGTTACCCCTCCCAGCTTGGTGTATTCTTTGGAATACACGGTAAGACAGAGTAAGCTTTAGCTTCTCATTGCTTTAGTTCATCCCTTCCTTTTTTCGCAAACACCAACAGTGATCTCCTGATTTCTCTTTGTTGGTATATGTTTCTTACACTACCTGTAAGTCTGTTCTAGATATATATCTTCCATGACCCACCTAGCGTCATCTAGCAGCGAATCTCTGAAGTTCCTCAATTTTTCCCTGCACAAGAGGACTTCCTTACCAATCTAGCCACCAGATCTCGTCGCTATCGCCAGCTATCATCTCCGTGATCAAGAGAACTTCGTCTACTTTTTCACCCACCAGGCTGCGCTAGTGACGCCTGCTATCAACTCTTTGAAGACCATTTCATCAAGAGAAATTATTATTTCAAAGTTGGCTATTCTTATATGTATTCCTTTTGTCTCCTACCCCCACCTTTTTCCCTTCCCTGGTCTCTCCGCGCTCCGTTGAGCTGGCCTCACTTGTGCGTCTGAAGTCAAACTAGTCAGTCGGAGATTAACTAAAGCTCGTCTCCTCACCTCGAGAGACAAACTTTCAAATCTTCGCCATGTTGTGAATTCCTGGCTAACGGTCACTAAGGATTCGCCGTTCATCAGAAATGAGCTAAGTACTACTTCATAGTTCTTCAACTTATTTTAATTGATTTTAAAGAGCTACATGCTTTTTAATAATCATTTTATAGGCAGTGTGAGATTTCTAAATGTGGGGCAATAATCATCCTTCGCGGGATTTTCTATGTTGGGCTTTTGTCTGTCTAAGCCAAACTTAACATGAAGCAGCATTTCTTATGCTTATTAAATGAGAGATTTTCTCACAACGTGGGACACCATTAAATTACCCACTGTCTATAGAATACTTAGCTCGTTCCACCGCTGGACTAACTTTTGCCCTATTCTTCAGTCATGATTGTTCTGGAATTTTCCATGCCAAACAATTCATCTACGAGTTAAACCTTCTAGTACTTTCCACTCATATTTGGGAATACTTTTTCAAACTAAGGAATCTTCCTTATGAACTGCTAATCAATATCTAATTTTTCTTCCTCCGTTGGGATTTTTCTGGTGCATTCAACTATAACCAACAAGTTTTTCAAGCAATAGACTCTCGCAAATCTAGTGTAACTACACACATCAAATAAAGTTTTGCATCACCTCGGTTCCAAGAGTTCCGGAACCGTTAAATACAAAGGGAATAGAGATCAACACAAACAACATTTCAGCTCGTTTTATTGCTCATGAGACCCACACATTGCATGTTGTACCATCATACAGCTAGACTTTCAGCATTTGTGGTCCAGATTGCAGTACACACCACTACCTCTAATACCCAGTAGCACGTCCTCTTGCATTGATGCATGCCTGTATTCGCCGTGGCATACTATCCACAAGTTCATCAAGACACTGTTGGTCCAAATTGTCCCACTCCTAAACGACAATTCGGCGTAAATCTCTCAGAGTGGTTGGTGGGTCAAGACGTCCATAAACAGCCCTTTTCAACATATCCCAGGCATGTTCGATAGGGTTCACGTCTGGCGAACATGCTGGCCACTGTAGTCGAGCGATGTCGTTATCTTGAAGGAACGCATTCACAAGATGTGCACGATGAGGTCGAGAATTGTCGTCCATGAAGACAAATGCCTCTCCAATATTCTGCCGATATGGTTGCACTATGGGTCGGAGGATGTCATTCAGGTATCGTAAAGCCGTTTCGGAGCCTTCCATGACCACCAGTGGCGTACGTCGGCCCCACATAATGCCACCCCAAAACATCAGGGAACCACCACCTTGCTGCACTCGCTGGACAGTGTGTCTAAGACGTTCAGCCTGACCAGGGTGCCTCCAAACACGTCTCCGACGATTGTCTGATTGGAGGCATATGCGACACTCATCGGTGAAGAGAACGTGATGCCAATTCCGTGGGGTCCATTCAGCATGTTGTTGGGCCCATCTGTACCGCGCTGCATGGTGTCGGGGTTGCAAAGCTGGACCTCGCCATGGACGTCGGGAGTGAAGTTGCGCATCATGCAGCCTATTGCGCACAGTTTGAGTTGAAACACGACGTCCTGTGGCTGAACGAAACGCATTATTCAACATGGTGGCATTGCTGTCAGGGTTCCTCCGAGCGGCAATCCGTAAGTAGCGGTCATCCACTACAGTAGTAGCCCTTGGGCGGCCTGAGCGAGGCCTGTCATCGACAGTTCCTGTATCTCTGTACCTCCTCCATGTCCGAACAACATCGCTTTGGTTCACTCTGAGACGCCTGGAAACTTCCCTTGTTGAGAGCCCTTCTTGACACAAAGTAACAATGCGGACGCGATCGAACTGCGGTATTGACCTTCTAGGCATGGTAGAACTACAGACAACATGAGCAGCGTACCTTCGTCCTGGTGGAATGACTGGAACTGATCGGCTGTCGTACCCCCTCCGTCTAATAGGCCCTGCTCATGCATGGTTGTTTACATCTTTGAGCAGTTTTAGTGACATCTATGAACAGTCAAAGGGACTGTATCTTGGATACAATATACACAGTCAACGTCTATATGCCGGAGATCTGGGAACCGAGGTGATGCAAAACGTTTTTTGATGTGTGTAGTTATTTTCCACCATTGCAATAACTTTCTTTGCCATAAACTTTTTGTGCTACTACAGTGAACTTTTCAACTATATCAACAGACTATAGTGAAAACAGTGCCTGTTCAACTTTTCATCCGCGTCTCGCTCGTCCGAGTACAATAAATACGGCCATGAACACTCTTCCAGAATCCCATTTGATCTTTCCCAAACCCGTTACTAACAAACTAAAATAATAAAATTGTTACTTTAGGTCTTTTTTCAATGATGTGTCACACACAATAAGTGCCCTCCCTTACTTGCTCCACGTATAACGTATTAATGTCTGTAAAACATCGTGTCTAGTACACGCCTTAAAGTATATTGTTTCTCCCTTCTAACTAGGGAATCCAATTCTTTCTACTCAAAAGTGAGTTATCTCTAGGTTTCACGAAAGGGAATGTTGCCCTATTTTTCTCGTGATCCCTACTTAAACATAGGAGTTCTAGAAACTTCTATTTCATTTCTTCCTGTTTTTGTTGTTGTTACTTTCGAAGTTGTTATTTGTTCATATTTCTAAGATACCTATCTAGAAATCCTTAAAGTACACACCTTGTACTTGATTTATTGTTTAACCCTAATTACGTTAATTATCTTAAAATTTTCTATTTATTAATCTTAGCTATTTCAAAATCTTACGAAGATTTTAAAGCATATAAAAGGTTTAAAACCAAAAGAATTGTCAATTGCCTGGCGCAAGCTTTAGATGTTTTCGGAGGTCTGCGACCCCAATTGTTTGTAAACTCAAATTATATATGTCTTAAATTCATTACACCTTTTTGCATTGTCAAATAAATTTGATTTTTTTCTTTTGCTCTATCATTTCTCTGAAATAAAGGTTAGGCAAGATCCTGTCTTTCCTGACTCTTCCTAGGTTTATGCTCTCTTTAGTAAAAATAAATCCATTGATAAGGTTTTCACTACTTGTTGCATTTGAGCAAGAACTCTTAGTTATTAACTTATTAAAGTCTCTCTTAGCTTTGATAGCTAATTCTAACTGGCCAGTAAGGCAAGCATAGCTCGCTACGCTAGCTTGCTGCTGGTGGAGATTCTCTCTACCACTTATGGTTGGTTTTTCAAAATTTAAGTGTTTCTCATTGTCTAAACTTTTAGTCGGCACCTTGCTGGGTAAAAGCTTAGTCATTTCAAAATGCAACTATTGGTACTCTTACCAAAATTATTCCCAAGGGTATAATTGCTTTATTCCTATCCTTCTTGAAAGCATTCGGTCGCTCTTTAGAAATTCTACAATTTCAAGAACTAAAATATCACGGCTGATTCAAATTATTTGTATTCTTCAAAATACTTGTTTAGAAACAAACTCCTTTGAACAGATACACAATAAATCTGTTACTCTTTGTCTTTCCAGACCACCACCCTTCCCCATAGTTGGTATATTTATGCTTGAGAGGGAATATGCTATAGCAACTTTCTTGCGAATAGCCCGGGTTCCAGCTGTGTTTCCTGTTAGCTTCGCCCAGGGCCCTACCCACTTTAGGTATCGGAAAGCGGATTTGCAGTGGCAGCTGCCTTTGAGTATACTTAAAGTTAAAATTATAACTTCTGTTGGACTCTCGTCCTATTTCTCCATCCTTTTTCTTCAATCCGAAACCCACTTCTTTTTCTTCATCATTTTCCCTTGGGGGTTAGGTTATTCCCAAGCTAATAATCTACCCCAAATTTGGTCCCAGAAACCCGGGAGAGTCCATTTATGACATTTTACTTATCAGACTTTATTTGTCAAGGGTTATTTGACAATATTTTGCAAATCATTAACATCTTCTTTGAAATTTTCAGCTATAGCTTCACCGTGCAAAGCCTGTGAAGGAGAAAGAGGCCGCTCCTGTCTCCTTTGGTGTGTCCCTTTCTTTCAACTTATTTGCTGCTGCCAGTCTGACAGCATTACCAAGGTTCCACAGTTTCGTAAGTTATACTTTAATTTACCTATTTTGTCATGGCTCGTACAGAAAAGGATAAGGATGAAAACTTACTTCTAAACGAGCATCCTATAAAGGGCAAATTACCCGATTTAGAAAATACATCAGAGAGCTAGATCCCTCAGAAGCTCAATTAGATTTGTTAAAACATCGCGTAAAGGATTTTGAACGTTCATATGAAAATTATTGTAACATCCAAACTGAAATCGAAACTTGTATGCTCAATCAAACTGATGATCGAGTCGAAGTAGAAAATCAATATTACGAAGGTATAGGTTCTGCTTTTAAAATAATACGCCAACTCGAAGATGAACAGAAAAAAGACGGTTCTGTTCTTGGTTCCCTTCAAGAACAACAAACCTCTTTTCGTGAGGGCACTCACAAGCCCAAACCAATCCTACCTAAGATTGATTTACCCCACTTCTCTGGAGACGAATCTACTTGGGATTCTTTCTATGAACTATTTTGTTCTCTTGTTCATGACAATGAAGACATTCAAGTCATCTACAAGTTTCATTATTTGAGATCTATCCTCCGAGGTCAAGCTCTGCAGTTAGTTGAAGCGCTCCCATTAAGTGCCGAAAACTACTCCATTGCCTTTAACTTGTTGAAAGAAAGATACGGTAATTCACGGTTACGTATTCAACGCCATATGAAGGCTCTATTTAACTTACCTCCGTCACAGCACAATGACGTCACTAGTTTGCGTACTCTCATTGATACAACACAACTTCACGTTAAAGCTCTATCCCAATTAGATCAACCCACTGAACACTGGGACACTTTCTTAATACACTTAGTGGTTTCTAAAGTCGATGTTGCTACACTCAAAGCTTGGGAGATTGAACTTTCCAGAGAAGACGATTACTCTTACGAGCATTTAGTCACTTTCATAAATGCTAGATGCCAACTCTTAACTGCTTTAGCTAATCACAGTGAACCCTCATCCCCTAGTTCTAAATTTGAATCAATGTCTCTTAAACCTAAAAGCGAACGCTTAGCGTCTAGTACCCAAAAACCTGGGTCCAGCTCATCTAAACTCAAGTCAAACGCCACTGGTTACCCAACTAGGTCTAGTGAACGCCGTATTGCTAGTTCTCTCGTTTTAAACACTCAATGCGAACCCCGTAAGAGTTTAAATGAACCATTAAAGTGCATACTTTGTAAAGATTCCCACGCCTTATATCTATGTAAATCTTTTAAAGAACTGTCAGTCGACGACAGAAGAAAATTAGTTTCCCAGAATAAACGCATTCTGCTTCAAATTGCAAGTCCACCAGACTTTGCTTCCATTGCGAAAAAGCGCATCACACTTTACTACATCGTCATGATCAAGCAAGGTCATCGACCGCATCTACTTCTCAGAAAAGTGACAATGCTAACAGTTCCAATGCTTCATCTTACATTCAAAATGCCAAGTCCATACGTAGTGCCCAAGTACTATTGTCCACTGTCCAAATCGAAGTTCAGGATAACTTTGGCAACTGCGTCCGTGCACGCGGTCTTCTTGATTCGGCGGCAACCCACGATTTCATTTCTAATTCATTAATCAAAAAACTAGGCCTACCTGTAAACCCCACTTCTATTAACGTATCGGGCATTAACAGCTCAAAATCGCAAACTTTACAGTTTTCAAAGCTAACCATAAGAGACATTTGTCACAGAAATAACTTTCTCAAACTGAATTGTCTCATTCTCAATAGCATAGGAGAAGATACTCCTAGTCACTCTGGTGATATTTCAGGTTTAAGCATTCCCTTGCATTTAAGGCTAGCCGATCCCCTGTTCAATGTAAAAAAATCCATTGACATACTCTTTAGTGCCAATGTTTTCTGGAATTGTCTTCGTAAACAGGTTCGCAAGTTATCCTCAAACGTGGTTGCCAGAGACACTAAGTTTGGATGGATCGTCACCAGTCAACTTCCTCATTATTCTCCCCAACCCGCATCGCAATGTTATTTCGCTAATACTGACTTGGAACAGTTTTGGAGGCTTGAAAGCGTTGATTCTCCCAACGTGACCTCTTCAGAAAACGAATTCTGTGAGCAACGTTTTCTGAACACCACCACTCGTTCTCCTGATGACCGGTTCATTGTTCAGATGTCAAGATTACACAATCCCCCTAAACTTATTAATTCTCAACCCAAAGCTCGAAAAGCTTTCTTTGCTATCGAGAGCAAATTCAAGAAAGAACCTCTCGTTAAACAGCAGTATACTGATTTCATGGATGAGTATGAAAGCTTAGATCATATGAAAGTTGTTAGCAAATCTGAAGACGAATTGCACCCCCCAATTGAAACGGTTTTCTTAAATCATCATCCCGTGTGGAAAAACCCTCTTGTAAAGGATAAAATCCGAGTCGTTTTCAATGGTTCATCACCTGACGTTAATGGCAACAGTCTTAACGATACTCTTTACTCTGGTCCTGCTATTCAGTCAGATTTATCTGCTATACTCTTAAACATTCGATTATTTCCCATAGTTGTTATAGCGGACATCAAACAGATGTACCGTCAGGTTTTAATTCGGCCTGAACAACGAGATCTCCAAAGGATCTTGTGGCGCGACGAAATCAGCAAGCCCATTAAGGTATTTCGCTTAAAGACGGTTACTTATGGCTTAAAACCTTCCGCTTTCCTTGCTATCCGATCCCTACATTTGTTAGCCTCTCAAGATGGTCATTTATTTGATTCTAAAGCTTCCGAAACACTAACTACATCATTCTATGTTGACGATTACTTGCAGTCCTTCCCCACTTTGGAGGAAGCTTCTTTCGTGTCACTAGAACTTCAAGCATTGTTAAAGAATGGAGGATTCCCACTTCATAAGTGGAATTCCAACTCCCATGAGTTTCTCGCCCAGTTTTCTATTGAAGATTTACACCCCTCCTCCGTCGAAATTTGTGGAGACTCTGAGTCCATAAAAACTCTTGGAGTTCATTGGTGCACTAACATTGACACTCTTATCTATAAAGTTTCGCTTGCAGAAGAGCTCCCTAACACAAAAAGACAAATTCTCTCTGAAATTGCAAAAATTTTTGATCCGCTTCAATTCCTTGCCCCAGTTATTGTTATAGCCAAACTTTTCATGCAAGAGCTATGGTCGCTCAAATGTGAATGGGACGACACTGTTCCCCTTTCTTTTCTTAACAGATGGCTCTCTTTTCGCAGCAATTTGCTTGATCTTTCCCTTATTGAAATTCCCAGGAATTTAATTAACGCTCATCCTAATGCATCTTTTTTCCTTCATGTGTTTGCGGACAGTTCCGAAAAAGCTTACGGTTGCTGTGCATATTTGGTTTATCGCGGTTCATTAAATGGATCTTCAGTTTCCAACCTTGTTTGTGCCAAATCGAAGGTGGCTCCTCTTAAAACTATCACTTTGCCTAGGCTTGAATTGTGTGCTGCACTCATGGCCGCAGAACTTGTTAAGAAATTACGGGAAGTCTTAAGGGTCGAATTTTCGCAAACTTATCTGTGGAGCGATTCCATGATCACTCTTTCTTGGATCGCCAAACACCCCGTTCATTTGCAAACTTTTGTTGCAAACAGGGTTTCCAAAATTCAAACTCTTTCTTCGGGATGTCAATGGAGGCATGTGCCCAGCGCTGACAACCACGCTGACATCATTTCTCGTGGATGTTTACCCTCTCAATTGGCAGTTTCTCAGTTGTACTGGCATGGGCCCTCGTGGTTAATCGAAGACTCTTCTTGTTGGCATTCTAAACCTCCAGCTACAAACTCCAACTTGCCTGACGCTAAAGTATCTAAATCTACTGCTTCGTTTCTTGTTTCAAACGTTTCTCATCCCTTGTTGTCCCGCTATTCTTCCTTTCATAAATTGATTCGAATTGTTGCCTATCTTCTCAGATGGAAATATCATGTGGTTGACCAACCTCTTCTCCCCAAACCACACCTTACCAATCATGAATTGAATCTCGCTACCATTAAGGTTTTGCAACTAACACAGCAAGAAGCCTTTTCTTCTGAATTGTCTTTACTTTCTTCTAAAAAGGATCTTCCCAAATCCAGTCGTCTTCATTCCTTAGCCCCGTTCCTTGATGACAATAGGTTACTCAGGGTAAGTGGTAGGCTCTCGCAATCTTTGCTTTCTGAGGACAAAAAGCATCCTGTTATTTTGCCTTCTAAACATCACGTAACTTCTTTAATTATACGTGACTTTCATTATCGTAATCTGCATGTTGGTACACGCACACTGCTTTGCCTCTTAAGGGAAAAGTACTGGATTATAAATGGAATTCATGAAGTTTCCTCTGTAATTCACAAATACATTCCTTGCTTCAAAGCTAAATCTAAAGTCAATACTCAATTAATGAGCGATCTGCCCTCCTTTCGCTCTCCTCCTATACGTCCATTTGCTCTAACTGGTGTGGGCTATATTGGTCCGTTCCAATATCAACGCAATTCCCCTGAAGCTAAACGTAAATTGTTTGGTAAGCTCTATGTTTCTCTCTTTGTTTGCATGGTTACTGGCGCGATCCATAGTAACGAATGCCTCTACTTCTTACTTTTTATCAGCTGTCACTCGCTTCGCTGCTAGGCGTGGTGTTCCTTCGGAGATGTTCTCTGATAACGCTTCCACTTTTCAAGGCGCAGCTTCCTTGTGGAAGAAAGCTCTCACATTCTTCTCCTGCCATGGAACATATTTCTAATTTTTCCTACTCAAAGGGTTTCAAATGGCGTTTTATACCTCCCTACGCCCCTCATCACGATGGTAGGTGGGAATCCTGCGTAAAGCTCACTAAACGTCATCAAAGAGAAGTTTTAGGTAATCGCATTCTGACTTATGAAGAATTTAATTCGCTGTCTGTTCTGATTGAAGGTGTTGTTAAGTCTCGCCCTTTAACTCCGCTTTCCAATGACCCTGATGACCTGCTTCCACTCACACCTGGTCACTTCCTCATAGGCACTTCTCTTTCTGTCCCTCCTCCCCTTCCCAACTCTTACAGGGATTCTAATTTACCTATTGTTTGGCGTAAACTCGAAGCCCTCCGTAATTCTTTCTGGAAGAGGTGGAATTTGGAATACTTAACTTCCTTGCAACGGAGACAGAAGTGGTTTCTTTCCAATCCCGACATTAAAGTGGGGGACTTGGTCCTGGTTAGGGATGCTTCTCCTCCCTTGGTCTGGATCTCTGGTAGAGTGACCGAGTGTTATCCTGGAAGGGATTGGAGGGTTAGGGTAGCCAAGATCTTGACCACTAATGGGCATATTATAAGACCACTTTCTTTAATTGCTCCTTTACCTTTAAGCTTTTAATTTCATGTCTTTGTTCTCTGTTGGTGTTACCCCTCCCAGCTTGGTGTATTCTTTGGAATACACGGTAAGACAGAGTAAGCTTTAGCTTCTCATTGCTTTAGTTCATCCCTTCCTTTTTTCGCAAACACCAACAGTGATCTCCTGATTTCTCTTTGTTGGTATATGTTTCTTACACTACCTGTAAGTCTGTTCTAGATATATATCTTCCATGACCCACCTAACGTCATCTAGCAGCGAATCTCTGAAGTTCCTCAATTTTTCCCTGCACAAGAGGACTTCCTTACCAATCTAGCCACCAGATCTCGTCGCTATCGCCAGCTATCATCTCCGTGATCAAGAGAACTTCGTCTACATTTTCACCCACCAGGCTGCGCTAGTGACGCCTGCTATCAACTCTTTGAAGACCATTTCATCAAGAGAAATTATTATTTCAAAGTTGGCTATTCTTATATGTATTCCTTTCGTCTCCTACCCCCACCTTTTTCCCTTCCCTGGTCTCTCCGCGCTCCGTTGAGCTGGCCTCACTTGTGCGTCTGAAGTCAAACTAGTCAGTCGGAGATTAACTAAAGCTCGTCTCCTCACCTCGAGAGACAAACTTTCAAATCTTCGCCATGTTGTGAATTCCTGACTAACGGTCACTAAGGATTCGCCGTTCATCAGAAATGAGCTAAGTACTACTTCATAGTTCTTCAACTTATTTTAATTGATTTTAAATAGCTACATGCTTTTTAATAATCATTTTATAGGCAGTGTGAGATTTCTAAATGTGGGGCAATAATCATCCTTCGCGGGATTTTCTATGTTGGGCTTTTGTCTGTCTATGCCAAACTTAACATGAAGCAGCATTTCTTATGATTATTAAATGAGAGATTTTCTCACAACGTGGGACACCATTAAATTACCCACTGTCTATAGAATACTTAGCTCGTTCCACCGCTGGACTAACTTTTGCCCTATTCTTCAGTCATGATTGTTCTGGAAATTTCCATGCCAAACAATTCATCTACGAGTTAAACATTCTAGTACTTTCCACTCACATTTGGGAATACTTTTTCAAACTAAGGAATCTTCCTTATGAACTGCTAATCAATATCTAATTTTTCTTCCTCCGTTGGGATTTTTCTGGTGCATTCAACTATAACCAACAAGTTTTTCAAGCAATAGACTCTCGCAAATCTAGTGTAACTAGTTATTTTCCACCATTGCAATAACTTTCTTTGCCATAAACCTTTTGTGCTACTACAGTGAACTTTTCAACTATATCAACAGACTATAGTGAAAACAGTGCCTGTTCAACTTTTCATCCGCGTCGCGCTCGTCCGAGTACAATAAATACGGCCATGAACACTCTTCCACAATCCCATTTGATCTTTCCCAAACCCGTTACTAACAAACTAAAATAATAAAATTGTTACTTTAGGTCTTTTTTCAATGAGGTGTCACTCTCAATAAGTGCCCTCCCTTACTTGCTCCACGTATAACGAATTAATGTCTGTAAAACTTCGTGTCTAGTACACGCCTTAAAGTATATTGTTTCTCCCTTCTAATTAGGGAATCCAATTCTTTCTACTCAAAAGTGAGTTATCTCTAGGCTTCACGAAAGGGAAAGTTGCCCTATTTTTCTCGTGATCCCTACTTAAACATAGGAGTTCTAGAAACTTCTATTTCATTTCTTCCTGTTTTTGTTGTTGTTACTTTCGAAGTTGTTATTTGTTCATATTTCTAAGATACCTATCTAGAAATCCTTAAAGTACACACCTTGTACTTGATTTATTGTTTAACCCTAATTACGTTAATTATCTTTAATTTTCTATTTATTAATCTTAGCTATTTCAAAATCTTACGAAGATTTTAAAGCATATAAAAGGTTTAAAACCAAAAGAATTGTCAATTGCCTGGCGCAAGCTTTAGATGTTTTCGGAGGTCTGCGACCCCAATTGTTTGTAAACTCAAATTATATATGTCTTAAATTCATTACACCTTTTTGCATTGTCAAATAAATTTGATTTTTTTCTTTTGCTCTATCATTTCTCTGAAATAAAGGTTAGGCAAGATCCTGTCTTTCCTGACTCTTCCTAGGTTTATGCTCTCTTTAGTAAAAATAAATCCATTGATAAGGTTTTCACTACTTGTTGCATTTGAGCAAGAACTCTTAGTTATTTACTTATTAAAGTCTCTCTTAGCTTTGATAGCTAATTCTAACTGGCCAGTAAGGCAAGCATAGCTCACTACGCCAGCTTCCTGCTTGTGGAGATTCTCTCTACCACTTATGGTTGGTTTTTCAAAATTTAAGTGTTTCTCATTGTTTAAACATTTAGTCGGCGCCTTGCTGGGTAAAGGCTTAGTCATTTCTAAATGCAACTATTGGTACTCTTACCAAAATTATTCCCAAGGGTATAATTGCTTTATTCCTATCCTTCTTGGAAGCATTCGGTCGCTCTTTAGAAATTCTACAATTTCAAGAACTAAAATATCACGGCTGATTCAAATTATTTGTATTCTTCAAAATACTTGTTTAGAAACAAACTCCTTTGAACAGATACACAATAAATCTGTTACTCTTTGTCTTTCCAGACCACCACCCTTCCCCATAGTAGGTATATTTATGCTTGAGAGGGAATACGCTATAGCAACTGTCTTGCGAATAGCCCAAGTTCCAGCTGCGTTTCCTGTTAGCTTCGCCCAGGTCCCTACCCACTTTAGGTATCGGAAAGCGGATTTGCAGTGGCAGCTGCCTTTGAGTATACTTAAAGTAAAATTATAACTTCTGTTGGACTCTCGTCCTATTTCTCCATCCTTTTTCTCAAGTCCGAAACCCACTTCTTTTTCTTCATCATCCTCCCTTGGGGGTTAGGTTATTCCCAATCTAATAATCTACCCAACAGTTCACAAATTTTGCAAATGATTTTGAATAATTTTTGATTACGACAGACTTGTGAATTTGCCGGTTGCCTCCTATAACAAGACTGTTTATTAACATTTCTCTCTCACTTTCCACTTCACTGCACTCGAATATTACATTATCTACCGTTTGAGGACCTCTATTGCAAGCACACTCGGGGCTGTGGATAATCCCAAGCCTATGCAAGTAGGAGGCAATATTTCCATGACCGGGTACTATTGTTGTCATTTTCGGTGTTTGGTTGATTTTGGTTTTTAGTCCGCCTGCAACTGTTGGTAAGAATTCCTTTGTAATAGTGCCTTTTGAAGTTTCTTCCCGTTTTCTCTGCCCTTAATAGATTCTTCTCTGAGGTGACTTTTTACTGTGATGTTGGGCATTTTGTCGTAACTGCATTCATTTAATTTTACAGTCTCCTTTGCAATTTTATCAGCCAGCGCGTTGCCTTGAATACCTATGTGTGCTTTAACTCATTTGAATTTTGCACTCCAAAAGAGCAGCCGTAGATTTGTTTATGTTCTCAATTAGTTGATTGTGTTTTTTGCAATCCTCAATGGAGTCGATTGCTATTTGACTATCTGTGTATATAAATATTTTCGCCTTCCTCTATCCTTGTAGTTCCTAAGAATTATTATTATTATTATTAATCTGGCTGAGTGCGGTACAATCGGTCCTATTACAGTATATGGAGCCGAAGTGTGGGCGTATTTCATTGATAAGAACATACTATATCGGAAGAAACTTGCCCAAGTCCAGAAACGGAGTGAACTACTGGTGTCGTCTGCATATCTTAATGTTTCTGCGGACGCAGCCCTGGTTGTTGCTGGAGTTATTCCAATTCACCTCCCCGCTACCGGGTGAGTTAGCCGTGGTCGTTACGGCGTGGTAGCAGGCAGTCGCTCACATACGGGAGGCGAGGAGGTTCGAATCCCCCCGCCGGCGACCTTGAAGATGGTGGTTTCCCATATTCCTTCCAGGCAAATGCCGGGGTTTGTCCCTAACTATGAGCCACAGCCAATACCTTCCAATTCCTCGTCCTTACATTCACACCTTCCTCCCCAGAAAACACACCACACGAGACGGTACTTGTAGTTCACCCCATGGGTGTCCGCATAGAAGCAGCTACAAACTCTGGAGAGCCGAACATGTCCTTGGTTGCTCCCGGCACTAAAATTCATACGCTTAAAGAAACTCCTCGCTAAGGAACGGAAAACTACTTTCCAGAGGAAGTATGAAGTGGACATGGAAACTGCGCACCGGGATGCAAGAGTGCTGACGTTTCTAAGATGGCAGAACAGCTGGGAAGTAGGCGAATGGGGCCGTTGGACTGGAAGACTGATCGCTCAGGTACACCGCTGGACAGAGAGGAAGCATGGAGAGATGAATTACTGTATTATCTGACCCAATTTCTGACTGGACATGGGTATTTTCGCTCTTACCTTAAGAAGACGGGGAAGGTATATTCCCAACAATGCATCTATTGCTCTGAAGCTCTAGATGAAGCCAAACACACCCTGTTCTCCTGCAAGAGGTGGATTGATAAGAGGGATAAGTTGATAAGGAGATTGGACAACAGATCTCCCCAGACAACATCGTGGAAATGATGCTTTAAGATGAGTCGCACTGGGACAATGTAGCTCATTACACTGATGAAATTCTTCGAACGAAGGAAAAGGATCAGCACAGTCACGTATGAAAAGTAGTTGAGGACAAGTGTCCTAATACACTGGTCAAAAAAAGTTTTAATTATTGCAAGCTTATGTATTTGTGGACTAAATATAATACACGTGCTTTATCCGATAACTGTTTTATTTATTTATTTATTTACGTAGCGTATGGCATTTCACATGAAACACAATAACAAAAAAAAAAAAAAAAATAACAAGTACATACGAGGCGCGTTTTTAAAGTAAAAACCGTTGTGATATTACGCCGTTGCAGCGCTGCGGTCGGCATTTCGTGTAGGCTCGCTGTATACCTGCATCTATTGGCAAGGCTGAGACGCGATTACGGTGTGTTGACAAGCTTTTGAAATGGCATCGCCGATCGAGAGTCCCGCAGACTCGTAGACGAGAGAGAAAACTCCCCTGTAAAATATGCTGCCATTTGGGCACTACTGTCAGGCAAATTGCGCAGGGGCTCAGGAGAACTCCTAAACATACGCAATTTGCCTGACAGTGGAGGCCAAATGGCAGAATATCTTACAGGGGAGTTTCTCTCTCGTCTACGAGTCTGCGGGACTCTCGATCGGCGATGCCATTTCAAAAGCTTGTCAACACACCTACACATGCCGTAATGGCGTCTCAGCCTTGCCAATAGATGCAGGTAGCCTACTCAGCGTGCCTGCACTGAATACCAACCGCAGCGCTGCAACGTCGTAATATCACAACAGTTTTTACTTAAAACATGCTCCTCGTATGTGCTTGTTATTATTATTATTATTATTATTATTGTGATTCATTTGTAATGCCATATGGTACATAAATAAATAAAACAGTTATGGGATAAAGCACGTGTATTATATTTAGTCCACAAATACATAAGCTTGCAATATGCAAAACCTTTTTGACCAGTGTATATGGTCCTAGCCTGAAGTAATGTGTTCAACGGTTCCAGGCGGGGGGAGTTTTAGTCGGCAGTCTGCCACACTATGTGCGTAAGTGCATTTCTCCTCCTCCGTAAAAAAATGATCTGGCTGAGTGACACTATCAGTTACGCACTGTTTTTCAAACTCCAAGACAGCAGGTTCGATCCCGGCTAAATCCGATGACATTTAAGAGTATAAATGTGACAAACTATCGATGCCGGTAGCTACACTCGCTAAGGCGCAGCGCTAGGCCGGGGCCGAGCTATCTGTGGACTCTGTAGACGAGCAGGTTCGATCCCCAACATAGGCCATACTTGATTTGGTTTTCCGTGGTTGCCATTTTCAACTCAAGGCAAATGCTGGGACGGTACTTTCTAATAGGTCATGTCCGCTTCCTTCCAAACCTTATCCAGTTTCATTCATCTTCGATCATTTCATCTCTCATGAACTCCTTTAATGAGTTTGGCGTCAGGTAAGGCATATGACCGTAAAACCACCACCCACATAACATTTTAACGCATCTTACCCCCCGACCCCATACAAACAAACAGGAGTAATAATGGAGGCATACCGGCTACGGTGGCCGAGAGTGCTAATGCGCTACCCCGTTATTCGCTGGCATCGGGAGAGCGTGGGTTCGAATCCCACCTCGGCCGTCCTGAAAATGGTTTTCGTGATTTCCCATTTTCACCACCAGGTATAAGCTGGGACGTTTCCTTTCAATAGGCCCAAGGCCGATTTCCTTCCAAAATCCCTTTCCTGACACGTCCTCAAAAGAGAATACACGTCCATTGGCTGTATTAATAAAATTAATATGGGAGGCATACATACAAAATGTGACGACCTCTTATTCAGCATTTTAAACAACCCCTTTATGGTAAATTTCTGACTCTCCAGTGTATCTAAAATCACATCCGTTAAAGGAGTCATAGCATTATTTATATTAGTTTACTAACGGACGCATATGTATAGACCACCCGCCAGGCTTTATTGTTATGTGGGCTGGACGCGACACAGTTTTGGCAGGGATTATCGTTTGGAAGATTTTGGTACAAACCGCACCGACTAACCGGTTTAAGAGCTTGAGTTTTGTGAAACACACACCTTAGCGTTATATTTATATGATTATTATTATTATTATTATTATTACTATTATTAATATTATTGTTACTATTATTATAATTTGTTTATTTTCCACGACCGTTTGAATACCAAATGCAATTACTCAGCTGTTAGGTCGTGTTGTGTACATGAAGTACAAGCCACCAAGCTGTAGCTCAGTTTGAAAGAGCATTGGATCGGAAATCGAAGGTCCGTGGTTAGATTCCTGGTCGCATTTGATATATTAATTCTGTGTTTAACATCGCGAGGGCTTGTTCGAGGGGTGTTCAAATGAAAAGGTACGAAACGTTATTGTGGGTACAATTTATTCGTTATTCAAAAGTAATCACCACAGGCCTGTGCACAGGTGTCCCATTGCTTCACTAACCGCAGGATTCCCTGTTCCTAAAAGTCTTGTGGTTGTGACAGGAGCCAATCCTGTGCGTTGTCCTTTAGTTCGTCGTCCGATTGGAAACGTTTTCCCTTGAGATTTTTTTAGCGGACCAAACAGATGGTAGTCGCAGGGTGACAAGTCCGGCATGTAGGGTGGATGCTCAAGTTGCTCCCACTTGAACATGGCCAATACACCTTGTGTGAGGTTAGAGACGTGTGGGCGAGCGTTATCATGGAGCATAATCACTCCCTTCGTGAGCAGTCCAGGCCGTTTTTTCTTGATGGACTTGCGTAGGCTACGAAGTGTCGCACAATACACGTCACTGTTAATGGTTCGTCTCAAGGGAAAACGTTTCCAATCGGACGACGAACTAAAGGACACCGTACAGGATTGGCTCCTATCACAACCACAAGACTTTTAGGAACAGGGAATCCTGCGGCTAGTGAAGCATTGGGACACCTGTGCACAGGCCTGTGGTGATTACTTTTGAATAACGAATAAATTGTACCCACAGTATCGTTCCGTACCTTATCATTTGAACACCCCTCATACTTCATGCAGCCTACACAACATGTTCTAATTGCCGAAACATCGTATTTGGTATTATTATTATTATTATTATTATTATTATTATTATTATTATTATTATTATTATTATTGCTAGATCTGACGTTGCTCCCAGAGCCCTCATTATCTAGGACTAGGAAACGAGTCTTCACTCCTTATCGTGGCAAAAACGTGGTAACGTAAGTGGCTATAAGCACATGCCGGGATGCTGGAGTTCCGGGTTCGAATCCAAGTTAACTTGGCAGTTATAATAATAATAATTATTTTTATTATTATTATTGTTATTATTATTACTGTAACATTTAGCTGGAGTGGAGTCGGGTCAGGTCAGACGGCGGAACACATAAGGCGGGGAGGGCAAGGCCTTTCAGTCTCCCTAACTCCAATCGATTGAAACTTTTTCGTGCCGCTTGTAGCGGGTGCACACGTGCGGGGGGAGGGGGGGGGGAGGGTTAGGGGGGCGGGGGGCAGTAAAGCTCCTCCCTGTACGCAGCCAAACTGCAGCCACTTCCTCCTGAATTAGTTGAACTTTTCAAAGCAGAATAATGTCGAAACCGAATAATTGCAACTGGTATTTTCCGCCATGCCTTTGTAACTGTGAGTTGTATTTGTTTCGGAAATTGCTAGTTACTATAACAATTTATTATTGTAGCCAATATTGCCACCCACCGATGGCCTAGGGCTAGCTTTACAGCTTCCTAATCTGGTTATGTCGCTGGATTGTTTCTGTGACTAAGTCGACCATATAGAGGAGACTAGATGTGACGAAATAAAATTATGAAAAATATCCATACAGAACTTAAGTGGTTCTAGAGCAAATCAGTCAAAGTCGTTCTTCCAGAACGTGAGTCTGTGGCAACCTGTAGAATAAGGGGGCATGGAAACCAACCCGTCATTCAGCAAGTGATTCACATATACTACGAACATAGCAAATCATTAGAGGTTATGCATACAAATAATAATAATAATAACAACAATGATAATAATAATACAAATAATCATAATTTGCATGAACGACTGACTGAGCTGATCAATGACGTAATTGCTCATCCTGAAAAGATAACTGATTTTCTTTCACAAGGTATAACATATCTGTTGCCGAAAGATCCACAGAATAAGCATGATCCCGAAAAATATCGCCCAATTACTTGCCTTCCAACTATGTAAAAGATTATCACCACATGCCTTATTCATCGTATGTAAGCACATTGTGAACGAAATAGCGTAGGCCCTAATAGCTGTACAACAAAACGGATGCAAGAGGGGTCGAAAGGTTCCAAATATCATCTTATGATTGATTCGATGTTATGTGGTCAGGCGTATTCAAACCGTAGGGATCTCTTTATGGCCGATGCAGCACCGTCCAAGGTTGGGCCGCACTGTGCAGACAATGTGCGACTCAAAAATACTGTAGCATATGTGCATCCCCTCCCTTACCGTACGTCCTTACTTCCCCTCCACTCCGCGCGGTGGGGGAGTGTTCGCATTCTAGAAACGTGTAGAGGTCAAATCGTAGTTGACGAATGTATTTTGTATAATGCGCGCGCACCGTTGTCTACCGTGACCAACCAGGCACCACACCTACCACGACTCTGCACTATGCATTCACACGTGTACAGCTGTGCGACTTTACACAGTGTGAGGCAATCTGGACGCTGCTGGATTATAGGAAGGCATTTGACTCGGTTCCACATGACTGGCTCCTGGCAGTACTGCGATTATACAAGTTCGATCTGCAGATTAACGCATTCCTGAAACGTTGTGTCGTTATGGCGTTCAGGAATTTGCCTTAGAACGCAAACTGGAAATATTGAATTGGACATAATTCCTATACGTAGCGGCATATTTCAAGGAGATTCACTGAGCCCTTTGTGGTTTGTTCTGTCAATTAATCCTTTGTCTACCCTACTGAATTCCATTGACCTCGGATTTGCATTGAAGGTGAGAAACCGCGTGGTGTACCACCAAAACGACCTTTTATACATGGACGAAATAAAGGTATAATATGCCTCACCTCTTCCCCAGCTAGAATATCTAATACCAAACGTGGATCGATTTTCGCGAGATATTAAGATGGAACGCTCAAAGTATTGAGATGCAAATTACAAGATGGTGAATACGAGCTGGAAAGTGGGCAAAAATTCAGGCCATGATTTCGGACGAGATCTAGGCTATAAGTACTTGGGAGTAAGACAAGCAAGTCGAATTGATCACACAGCCATTGAACACGACTTGACAACGGAGTTTCTTAGAAGGGTCTAACAAATACTAAAGACGAGTCTGAACAGCAAGAACTTAGTTAATACTGTGAACACCTATGCCTTTCCAGTGCTTGATTACCCATTTTGGTATCATCAAATTGAGTAAAACAGATACTGAAGGTCTTGCGCGCAGATTGAGAACGCTGATGGCCAAAGCTCGTAATCACCATCCCAAATCATTGGTTGAAAGAATGACTTTGCCACGGTATTTGGGTGGTAGTGGATTCGCAGACATTGGAAACCAGTTGTCACGACAGATCGACAGTCTGAGAGAGTGATTTCATCAAAAGCAAAGCAGTTCTGAGTTGCACAAGACCATCTATGAAACAGATAATCTGACACCTTTGCTCTTGAGTGAACACATTGTTGAAAACCACCAATCCAATGACTTGCATAAATTGGAAATGTGGAAGGCCAAAGATCTGCAAGGAAGTCATCCTCATCAAGTAACTCAAGCCGATGTCGACATGAATGCTTCGAACGTTTAGCTGACTGCGGGGCAGACCTTCCCTGAGACGGAAGGACTTATGTTGGCAATTCAAGACCAATTCATCCCTACTATATCGGGTGAGTTAGCCGTGGTGGTTACGACGTGGCTGCATGCAGTCGCTCACATCCGGGAGGCGAGGAGGTTCGAATCCCCCCGCCGGCAACCTTGAAGATGGTCTTCTGTGGTATCACATCTTCCTTCCAGGCAAATTCCGGGGTTGGTCCCTTACTATAGGCCACAGCCGCTACCTTCCAACTCCTCGTCCTTACATTCAAAACTTTCCTCCCCAGACAACAATCCACACACGACGGTACTTGTAGCTCACCCCATGGGTGTCCGCTTAGAAGAAGCTACAAACTCTGGCGAGCCGAACATGTCCACGGACACTCCCGGCACTAAAAGCCATACGCTAAAAACAAAACAAAAAATCTCTACTGTAGAAACTATCTCAAGGTAATCATCAGAGATCCGCCAGTTAGTGACGATAAATGTCGCAATGGGCGTTACATTTCTGAAAGGAGTCAACATATCACATCTGAATGCAGGCAGCTGTCAGAAACTAAATATAAGTGCAGGCACGATGCTGTATAAAATCCTGTACCAAGAGCTAGTTGGGAAACCTCACCTTTTAAAACAGAACAAGGTTCCGTATTAGCACTATGTTCCAGAGAACGTGGCTGAAAATGGACATTTCACACTGTATTGGGATTGGGCTGTGCTCACAGAAAGGACTGTGAACATAATAAGTCTGACATCGTGATCTTCAACAAAATATTGAAGGAGTCACTCTGATTGATGTTGGCATTGCGAATACACACAACCTGCAGGCTATACGTACTGAAAAGGTGTCCAAATACTGAATTTGGAGCTGGTGGAGCCTATCAGGAAGCAATGGCAGGTCAAGTTATTTCTAATTTTATCAATAATCATCTCAAGCACTGGTGTGGTTCCCAAACATCTTCTACGAGGACTAAAATGGCTAGATCTGGACACTAACTTGTATAAATTAACTGGGATAGTTCAGAAATTCATTGGCAGTGATCTAAATTAAGGTGATACTTATGCATTGATTCATTGTAGTCTGCATACTTGCTTTGTATTTTGCCAGACAATGTTCTGAGAATAACGTTAATAATAATAATAGGCCTGATAATGCGGCTTCCGGAGAGACTTGGTGCTGTTCCTTCTAGTTGATGCACGTTGGTGACCAGCACGTTGTGCCGAAGATGTTGGATGATGGAAAAGTCAGAAAGACCCACTCCCTGAGTCTCAAGAATGCATACGAAGTTAACACGAACCAGTCGGGGATCAAACCCAGGACCTTTCAGATCAATGTTTAGCATTATATTCACTTGACCACTTAAAAATTATGTTCCATACAAATAAAGCCTAACTTGAGAATCGTATCATTTGATATATCCAACATGTATACCAACGTACCAGCAAATAAATCCATAAAAATAATAGAAATAAAAACAAGATGTTCAGGAAAGAACATATAGCCTACTTTCTTCTTAATGTATGGGTATAGTTATAACTCTCTGGCCTTATCACCTCCTAATTTCTTCCTATTCGATGTGCAAATTGGCACACAGGATTTGAGCAGTGGTGTTCAAACCATAGTTTATAATTTACCCCAGCATTTTGCAATTTCATCAGCAAACACTCCAAACAACGTAGGTATTCATTTTATTAACACCGACTACTTACAATAATTGAAACTTCGTTGCTCTAATAAGGCCCATCCACAATGCGCAGTCGGCAGTCCGTAGTTGGTAGTTCTCAGTCGGAAGTCGCGATCGTCCCCGTGTATACTATAGGCACCATACACAACATGCAGTTGCAGTTGGTAGCTGGTAGCTGGCAGTCGGTAGACGGTAGTCGGCAGTCGAAAATTTTATCCTCGACTGCCAACTAACTACCCAACTGCAGCAATGTAATAGCCAATCAGAGCAGATCAGAAACTGACGCCACGTTGTTGTTCTGTGTCGTGTACAAAGAGGATATAAGGGGCAGATGACCTCGTAGTTCCGCCCCTTAAAACAACAATAACTAACTAACTAACTAACTAAAGAGGATATAGGCCTATGTGAAGTAACTTCGCAACCCGTAAATTTATAATCTTAAATACACGGTATAACAAAATAATCCATCTCCAAATCATCCATACTGCAAGTTTTGAGGTTATCAACAACGCCTCGGTGCAAAAGGAATAAACGAATGCCATTGCATTATTACTCCTAGCAGTCGTTAAAACTGGGTTCACTAACTGGCCGGTATAGAGCGCACCTCGCATCTAGAGGGCTGTGGTTAGCTCCAAGGTTCCTGCATAGTACAACTGAAGGCTGGTAGATGTCACTCCGTTGGAGAATGTTGTTTTAATTAAATATATATTTTCTATTGCAAAAAGAACCATATAATGCTTTATTTTATAACGTCTCAGTACTCAAAAAACAATAAATATAAAAATATTCAAGCAAAAATATTCAACTCGGATAGGATTTGAATCCCGGCCAGCCAGGTGAAAGTCTAAAACTCTAACCACTCAGGCAATCGTACACTAACATTCTAAGCGTTATCAATCAAATACATACATCGCATTAGCAAATAATCACTTGGACTGAATGATTTCTTCACTGGAGTATACTTCAAACCGTGTTCATTTCATGTTAAGTTCATATAATTCGTTCAATTCGGTTTCACCGTGTTCGAATTGATAGGGGGGGGGGGGGGGGGCAGACATTCAGAGTACACACACACACACACACACACGCACGCACGCACACACACACACACACAATTTTTGTTTTGGCCCTGTGTTGATCTCATAAGTCTACTTTCATTTTTTGCAAAAATCGAAAGTAGGCTAATAAGTTTTAAGGTAAATTGCTGAGAATCACTCTCAATCAAAGTATTTTCAGTACGTGCAAGCAAACAGTCTTATGATGGAATCACCTCTCAGAGGAATATTTCTCAATAACTTTAACTTTAACAACTGTCTAGAAAACACGTTCTCGACGGAGGACAGGCAAAAGGAACGGGTCGGATATGTAGAACACGTATTATGCGTATACGACACAGAATAACATGCGAAGAAGAGCTACTCCAATCAATTAACAGCTTACACAATCAAATTTTTAATGGAGCCGAAGCACGAACGAAATATAAGATATCTCGACAAACAATTAAGCAGTCAGACGACAACCTCACATACTCAGTTTTTCGCAAACCTAAACAAACATCACATACTACTGAATTGGTCCAATCACCCAAGCTCACATAAGTTGGCTGTGTGACGCAGCGGTAACGTTCTCACCTGTTGTACTCAAGGTTGCAGGATCGATTCCTGGCACAGTCAGTTGGCGTTTGAGGGTGCTTAAATGTGAAGTAAGGGATAAGGCAAACCTGTTACTGTAGTTGGAAATAATGTGCAATGTACCGAATTCTCAATAAACCAAGGCCTAAACAAGGCTATAATAGAGAGTTAAAGTTCATGTTCATAAGCTGGGTGCAGCATGCATGGTTTCTGTAGTGAAGTCACATATTGGTGTAGAGCATTTGAGAATGTCCAAGAACCAATAACACTTATTTAGGATTGGGCCATTCATAGCCAACAAATGGTAATTTTGCTCATTAGCTACACTAAACATGCATGTTGCTCAATAAGTTTCCATTAAGTAACAACAGGTATCACCATAGTACCAGTTGACATGAAACTCTCAAGCACATTGGATTTTGAATCGGTCCGTAACGGACATTGGTTAGAGACAGATGCTGCATAATAAAGCCACCAGCGTAGAAAGTCATATGCAAGGAACTGGGGGATTGAAGATGTTAAAGGCATCCCTGTCAAATTCCTTCCCACAAACACATGTGCAAATGTGATTAGTTGCCCTTCTCCTATCTCACTGGCGGGGAGTGGATAACCATGTTAGCTAGCAAGTGTGCTTCAGCTGTGATACGGTAAGTAAATGAAAGTCACCGAGCCAGTTTCATCCTCAAGGGAATTTTTATGTGTCTTCTGGACACAAGTTGGGGTGAAACATTGTAATGTAAAATTTTATGACACTTTTGGGACGAAATATCATAGCAGGTGTTTTCTTTGTGGTCTCACCAAGATGTATTTCAAATTCTAACGAGATCGGAAATTTCAAGATGTCCACCAGTTACATGGCGTTATTTCTTGAAGGGCGCCATGACACTAATGTGAAACATACCTCGAGTCCCAGCATGAAGAGTATGGACGGCACGATGGTGACCCCCAGAGCCATGGGGTCAGGAAGAGCACCGCCTAGCACGGACGGGAGAGGGCCGATGCGCGCCTGGACCCAGCGCTGGCTCTTTCCTCCAGCGATATAGTCCATGGCGGCGCTCAGGCCTCGCGCGCAGGCAGCCAGGGCGGCTGTGTAGGCCAGCAGACCACACCACAGCACCAGGAAGTTCGCGGCGTCTCTTGACGAGCAGCAGCACGCGTGCCGGCGTCGAGAACGTCTCCTCAGCGTCCCTGCAGCCGCAGAGTTCAGCTCCGCATGGCAGAACGCTGAAATCACAAATCAAGACGTAACATGTTAGCATGGCAGAACGCTGAAATCACAAACCAAGGAGTAACATGTCAGCATGTCAGAACACCGTAAACACATACCAAGAAGTAACATGTCAGCATGGCAGAACGCTGAAATCACAAACCTAGGAGTAACATGTCAGCATGTCAGAACACCGTAAACACAAACAAAGAAGTAACATGTCAGCAAGGCAGAACGCTGTAAACACAAATCAAGACGTAACATGTCAGCATGGCCGAACGCTGTAAACACAAATCAAGACGTAACATGTCAGCATGGCAGAACACCGTAAACACAAACCAAGAAGTAACATGTCAGCATGGCAGAACGCTGTAAACACAAACCAAAACGTACCATGTCAGCATGGCAGAACGCGGAAATCACAAACCAAGGAGTAACATGTCAGCATGTCTGAACACCGTAAACACAAACCAAGAAGTAACATGTCACCATGGCAGAACGCTGTAAACACAAACTATTCTTGTCAAGGTATCCAATTGGGCGTGAAAGAGCACTGTAAACAGAAACCATTCTAGTCACAGTATCCAATTGGGCATGACAGGGCGCTGTACACAGAAACCATTCTAGCCACAGTATCCAATTGGGCGTGACAGAGCGCTGTTCACAGAAACCATTCTAGCCACAGTATCCAATTGGGCATGACAGAGCGCTGTACACAGAAACCATTCTAGTCACAGTATCCAATTGGGCGTGACAGAGCGCTGTAAACAGAAACCATTCTAGTCACAGCATCCAACTGGGCGTGACAGAGCATTGTAAACACAAACCATTCTAGTCACAGTATCCAATTGGGCGTGAAAGAGCACTGTTCACAGAAACCATTCTAGTCACAGTATCCAACTGGGCGTGACAGAGCGCTGTAAACAGAAACCATTCTAGTCACAGTATCCAACTGGGCGTGACAGAGCATTGTAAACACACACCATTCTAGTCACAGTATCCAACTGGGCGTGACAGAGCGCTGTTCACAGAAACAATTCAAGTCACAGTATCCAATTGGGCGTGACAGAGCACTGTAAACAGAAACCATTCTAGTCACAGTATCCAATTGGGCATGACAGAGCGCTGTAAACACAAACCATTCTAGTCACAGAATGCAATTGGGCGTGACAGAGCGCTGTACACAGAAACCATTCTAGTCACGGTATCCAATTGGGTGTGACAGAGCTCTGTACACAGAAACCATTCTAGCCACAGTATCGAACTGGGCGTGACAGAGCGCTGTAAACAAAAACCATTCTAGCCACAGTATCCAACTGGGCGTGACAGGGCGCTGTACACAGAAACCATTCTAGCCACAGTATCCAATTGGGCGTGACAGAGCGCTGTACACACAAACCATTCTAGTCACAGTATCCAACTGGGCGTGACAGGGCGCTGTACACAGAAACCATTCTAGTCACAGTATGTAATTGGGCGTGACAGAGCGCTGTACACAGAAACCATTCTAGTCACAGTATCCAATTGGGCGTGACAGAGCGCTGTACACAGAAACCATTCTAGCCACAGTATCCAACTGGGCGTGACAGAGCGCTGTACACAGAAACCATTCTAGCTACAGTATCCAATTGGGCGTGACAGATCACTGTAAACAGAAACCATTCTAGTCACAGTATCCAATTGGGCATGACAGAGCGCTGTACACAGAAACCACTCTAGTCACGGTATCCAATTGGGCGTGACAGAGCGCTGTACACAGAAACCATTCTAGCCACAGTATCCAACTGCGCGTGACAGAGCACTGTAAACAGAAACCATTCTAGCCACAGTATCCAATTGGGCGTGACAGATCGCTATAAACAGAAACCATTCTAGCCACAGTATCCAATTGAGCGTGACAGAGCGCTGTACACAGAAACCATTCTAGTCACAGTATCCAATTGGGCATGACAGAGCGCTGTACACAGAAACCATTCTAGTCACGGTATCCAATTGGGCGTGACAGAGCGCTGTACACAGAAACCATTCTAGCCACAGTATCCAACTGGGCGTGACAGAGCACTGTAAACAGAAACCATTCTAGCCACAGTATCCAATTGGGCGTGACAGATCGCTATAAACAGAAACCATTCTAGCCACAGTATCCAATTGGGCGTGACAGAGCACTGTAAACAGAAACCATTCTAGTCACAGTATGCAATTGGGCATGACAGAGCGAAGTAAACACAAACCATTCTAGTCACAGTATCCAACTGGGCGTGACAGAGCGCTGTAAACACAAACCATTCTAGTCACAGTATCCAATCGGGCATGACAGAGCGCTGTAAACACAAACCATTCTAGTCACAGTATGCAATTGGGCGTGACGGAGCGCTGTAAACAGAAACCATTCTCGTCACAGTATCCATTTGGGCGTGACAGAGCGCTGTACATAGAAACCATTCTAGTCACAGTATCCAATTGGGCATGACAGAGCACTGTAAACACAAACCATTCTAGTCACAGTATGCAATTGGGCGTGACAGAGCGCTGTAAACACAAACCATTCTAGTCACAGTATCCAATTGGGCGTGACAGAGCACTGCACACAGAAACCATTCTAGTCACAGTATCCAACTGGGCGTGACAGAGCGCTGTAAACAGAAACCATTCTAGTCACAGTATGCAATTGGGCGTGACAGAGCGCTGTAAACAGAAACCATTCTAGTCACAGTATCCAATTGGGCATGACAGAGCACTGTAAACACAAACCATTCTAGTCACAGTATCCAATTGGGCATGACAGAGCGCTGTAAACACAAACCATTCTAGTCACAGTATCCAACTGGGAATGACAGAGCGCTGTACACAGAAACCATTCTAGTCATAGTATCCAATTGGGCGTGACAGAGCGCTGTAAACACAAACCATTCTAGTCACAGTATGCAACTGGGCATGACAGAGCGCTGTAAACACAAACCATTCTAGTCACAGTATGCAATTGGGCGTGACAGAGCGCTGTAAACAGAAACCATTCTCGTCACAGTATCCATTTGGGGGTGACAGAGCGCTGTACATAGAAACCATTTTAGTCACAGTATCCAATTGGGCATGACAGAGCACTGTAAACACAAACCATTCTAGTCACAGTATGCAATTGGGCGTGACAGAGCGCTGTAAACACAAACCATTCTAGTCACAGTATCCAATTGGGCGTGACAGAGCACTGTACACAGAAACCATTCTAGTCACAGTATCCAACTGGGCGTGACAGAGCGCTGTAAACAGAAACCATTCTAGTCACAGTATGCAATTGGGCGTGACAGAGCGATGTAAACAGAAACCATTCTAGTCACAGTATCCAATTGGGCATGACAGAGCACTGTAAACACAAACCATTCTAGTCACTGTATCCAATTGGGCATGACAGAGTGCTGTAAACACAAACCATTCTAGTCACAGTATCCAACTGGGCATGACAGAGCGCTGTACACAGAAACCATTCTAGTCACAGTATCCAATTGGGCGTGACAGAGCGCTGTACACAGAAACCATTCTAGTCACAGTATCCAATTGGGCATGACAGAGCGCTGTAAACACAAACCATTCTAGTCACAGTATCCAACTGGGCATGACAGAGCGCTGTACACAGAAACCATTCTAGTCATAGTATCCAATTGGGCGTGACAGAGCACTGTGCACAGAAACCATTCTAGTCACAGTATCCAATTGGGCATGACAGAGCGCTGTACACAGAAACCATTCTAGTCACAGTATTCAATTGGGCGTGACAGAGCGCTGTACACAGAAACCATTCTAGTCACAGTATCCAACTGGGCGTGACAGGGCGCTGTACACAGAAACCATTCTAGTCACAGTATCCAATTGGGCGTGACAGAGTGCTGTACACAGAAACCATTCTAGTCACAGTATCCAACTGGGCATGACAGAGCGCTGTAAACACAAACCATTCTAGCCACAGTATCCGATTGGGCGTGACAGAGCGCTGTAAACAAAAACCATTCTAGTCACAGTATCCAACTGGGCATGACAGAGCGTTGTAAACACAAACCATTCTAGTCACAGTATCCAATTGGGCGTGACAGAGCACTGTAAACACAAACCATTCTAGTCACAGTATCCAACTGGGCATGACTGACCGCTGTACACAGAAACCATTCTAGTCACAGTATGCAATTGGGCGTGACAGACCGCTGTAAACAGAAACCATTCTAGCCACAGTATCCAACTGGGCGTGACAGAGCACTGTACACAGAAACCATTCTAGTCACAGTATCCAATTGGGCATGACAGACCGCTGTAAACAGAAACCATTCTAGCCACAGTATCCAACTGGGCGTGACAGAGCACTGTACACAGAAACCATTCTAGTCACAGTATCCAATTGGGCGTGACAGAGCACTGTAAACAGAAACCATTCTAGCCACAGTATCCAACTGGGCGTGACAGAGCACTGCACACAGAAACCATTCTAGCCACAGTATCCAACTGGGCGTGACAGAGCACTGTACACAGAAACCATTCTAGTCACAGAAACCAATTGGGCGTGACAGACCGCTGTAAACAGAAACCATTCTAGCCACAGTATCCAACTGGGCGTGACAGAGCACTGTACACAGAAACCATTCTAGCCACAGTATCCAATTGGGCGTGACAGAGCACTGTACCCAGAAACCATTCTAGTCACAGTATCCAACTGGGCGTGACAGAGCACTGTAAACAGAAACCATTCTAGTCACAGTATCCAATTGGGCGTGACAGTGCGCTGTACACAGAAACCATTCTAGTCACAGTATCCAATTAGGCATGACAGAGCGCTGTAAACAGAAACCATTCTAGTAACAGTATCCAATTGGGCATGACAGAGCGCTGTAAACAGAAACCATTCCAGCCACAGTATCCAACTGGGCGTGACAGAGCACTGTAAACAGAAACCATTCCAGCCACAGTATCCAATTGGGCGTGACAGAGCGCTATAAACAGAAACCATTCTAGTCACAGTATCCAACTGGGCGTGACAGAGCGCTGTAAACAGAAACCATTCTAGTCACAGTATCCAATAGGGCGTGACAGAGCACTGAAAACAGAAACCATTCTAGTCACAGTATCCAATTGGGCGTGACAGATCGCTATAAACAGAAACCATTCTAGTCGCAGTATCCAACTGGGCGTGACAGGACGCTGTACACAGAAACCATTCTAGTCACAGTATCCAACTGGGCGTGACAGAGCGCAGTAAACAGAAACTATTCTAGTCACAGTATCCAATTGGGCGTGACAGAGCACTGTAAACAGAAACCATTCTAGTCACAGTATGCAATTGGGCGTCACAGAGCGCTGTAAACAGAAACCATTCTAGTCACAGTATCCAATTGGTCGTGACAGAGCGCTGTAAACACAAACCATTCTAGTCACAGTATGCAATTGGGCGTGACAGAGCGCTGAAAACAGAAACCATTCTAGTCACAGTATCCAACTGGGCATGACAGGGCGCTGTACACAGAAACCATTCTAGTCACAGGATCCAACTGGGCGTGACAGAGCGCTGTAAACACAAACCATTCTAGTCACAGTACCCAACTGGGCGTGACAGGGCGCTGTACACAGAAACCATTCTAGCCACAGTATCCAATTGGGCGTGACAGAGCGCTGTACACACAAACCATTCTAGTCACAGTATCCAACTGGGCGTGACAGGGCGCTGTACACTGAAACCATTCTAGTCACAGTATGTAATTGGGCGTGACAGAGCGCTGTACAGAGAAACCATTCTAGTCACAGTATCCAACTGGGCGTGACAGAGCGCTGTACACAGAAACCATTCTAGTCACAGTATCCCATTGGGCATGACAGAGCGCTGTAAACAGAAACCATTCTAGTCACAGTATCCAACTGGGCGTGACAGAGCGCTGTTCACAGAAACCATTCTAGTCACAGTATGCAATTGGGCGTGACAGAGCGCTGTTCACAGAAACCATTCTAGCCACAGTATCCAATTGGGCGTGACAGAGCACTGTAAACAGAAACCATTCTAGTCACAGTATCCAATTGGGCGTGACAGAGCACTGTAAACAGAAACCATTCTAGTCACAGTATCCAACTGGGCGTGACAGAGCGCTGTTCACAGAAACCATCCTAGTCACAGTATGCAATTGGGCGTGACAGAGCGCTGTTCACAGAAACCATTCTAGCCACAGTATCCAATTGGGCGTGACAGAGCACTGTAAACAGAAATCATTCTAGTCTCAGTATGCAATTGGGCGTGACAGAGCACTGTACACAGAAACCATTCTAGTCACAGTATGCAATTGGGCGTGACAGAGCGCTGTTCACAGAAACCATTCTAGCCACAGTATGCAATTGGGCGTGACAGAGCACTGTAAACAGAAACCATTCTAGCCACAGTATGCAATTGGGCGTGACAGAGCACTGTAAACAGAAACCATTCTAGCCACAGTATGCAATTGGGCGTGACAGAGCGCTGTAAACTGAAAACATTCTAGCCACAGTATGCAATTGGGCGTGACAGAGCGCTGTAAACAGAAACCATTCTAGTCACAGTATGCAATTGGGCGTGACAGAGCGCTGTAAACAGAAACCATTCTAGTCACAGTACGCAATTGGGCGTGACAGAGCACTGTAAACAGAAACCATTCTAGTCACAGTATCCAACTGGGCATGACAGGGCGCTGTACACAGAAACCATTCTAGTCACAGGATCCAACTGGGCGTGACAGAGCGCTGTAAACACAAACCATTCTAGTCACAGTACCCAACTGGGCGTGACAGGGCGCTGTACACAGAAACCATTCTAGCCACAGTATCCAATTGGGCGTGACAGAGCGCTGTACACACAAACCATTCTAGTCACAGTATCCAACTGGGCGTGACAGGGCGCTGTACACAGAAACCATTCTAGTCACAGTATGTAATTGGGCGTGACAGAGCGCTGTACAGAGAAACCATTCTAGTCACAGTATCCAACTGGGCATGACAGAGCGCTGTACACAGAAACCATTCTAGTCACAGTATCCAATTGGGCATGACAGAGCGCTGTAAACAGAAACCATTCTAGTCACAGTATCCAACTGGGCGTGACAGAGCGCTGTTCACAGAAACCATTCTAGTCACAGTATGCAATTGGGCGTGACAGAGCGCTGTTCACAGAAACCATTCTAGCCACAGTATCCAATTGGGCGTGACAGAGCACTGTAAACAGAAACCATTCTAGTCACAGTATCCAATTGGGCGTGACAGAGCACTGTAAACAGAAACCATTCTAGTCACAGTATCCAACTGGGCGTGACAGAGCGCTGTTCACAGAAACCATCCTAGTCACAGTATGCAATTGGGCGTGACAGAGCGCTGTTCACAGAAACCATTCTAGCCACAGTATCCAATTGGGCGTGACAGAGCACTGTAAACAGAAATCATTCTAGTCTCAGTATGCAATTGGGCGTGACAGAGCACTGTACACAGAAACCATTCTAGTCACAGTATGCAATTGGGCGTGACAGAGCGCTGTTCACAGAAACCATTCTAGCCACAGTATGCAATTGGGCGTGACAGAGCACTGTAAACAGAAACCATTCTAGCCACAGTATGCAATTGGGCGTGACAGAGCACTGTAAACAGAAACCATTCTAGCCACAGTATGCAATTGGGCGTGACAGAGCGCTGTAAACTGAAACCATTCTAGCCACAGTATGCAATTGGGCGTGACAGAGCGCTGTAAACAGAAACCATTCTAGTCACAGTATGCAATTGGGCGTGACAGAGCGCTGTAAACAGAAACCATTCTAGTCACAGTACGCAATTGGGCGTGACAGAGCACTGTAAACAGAAACCATTCTAGTCACAGTATGCAATTGGGCGTGACAGAGCGCTGTACACAGAAACCATTCTAGCCACAGTATGCAATTGGGCGTGACAGAGCGCTGTAAACTGAAACCATTCTAGCCACAGTACGCAATTGGGCGTGACAGAGCACTGTAAACAGAAACCATTCTAGCCACAGTATGCAATTGGGCGTGACAGAGCGCTGTAAACAGAAACCATTCTAGCCACAGTATGCAATTGGGCGTGACAGAGCGCTGTAAACAGAAACCATTCTAGTCACAGTATCCAATTGGGCGTGACAGAGCACTGTAAACACAAACCATTCTAGTCACAGTATCCAATTGGGCGTGACAGAGCACTGTAAACAGAAACCATTCTAGTCACAGTATCCAACTGGGCGTGACAGAGCGCTGTACACACAAACCATTCTAGTCACAGTATGCAATTGGGCGTGACAGAGCACTGTAAACACAAACCATTCTAGTCACAGTATCCAACTGGGCGTGACAGAGCGCTGTAAACAGAAACCATTCTAGTCACAGTATTCAATAGGGCGTGACAGAGCGCTGTAAACAGAAACCATTCTAGTCACAGTATCCAACTGGGCGTGACAGAGCGCTGTACACACAAACCATTCTAGTCACAGTATGCTATTGAGCGTGAAAGAGCACTGTAAACAGAAACCATTCTAGTCACAGTATCCAATTGGGCGTGACAGAGCACTGTAAACACAAACCATTCTAGTCACAGTATCCAACTGGGCGTGACAGAGCGCTGTACACAGAAACCATTCTAGTCGCAGTATCCAACTGGGCGTGACAGGACGCTGTACACACAAACCATTCTAGTCGCAGTATCCAACTGGGCGTGACAGAGCGCTGTACACACAAACCATTCTAGTCACAGTATGCAATTGAGCGTGAAAGAGCGCTGTACACACAAACCATTCTAGTCACAGTATCCAATAGGGCGTGACAGAGCGCTGTACACACAAACCATTCTAGTCGCAGTATCCAACTGGGCGTGACAGAGCGCTGTAAACACAAACCATTCTTGTCACAGTATCCAATTCAGCTTGACAGAGTGCCTCTTCGCAGTTTTTCCTCACGAGTCTGAGTGTACCCTGTCTCAGCCCTCAAACCAGATTTAAATTCCTTTCAGAGCCTGGAATCAAACCCGAACCTCCGGGGTGACAGCCAAGAATGCTAATCACTACGCCACGAGATAGACTCACGTCTTTCAGCGCTTCGTCATCAGAGGAATCGTATGTTCCCCCATTTCATGTTCTAGTGGTTAGCATTCCTGGCTGTCACCCCGGAGATTCGGGTTCGATTACTGACTCTGCCAAAAAATGTAATCCTATTCTACACGCGGGTTCGGGCTCCATTCAGTCTTGTGAGGCGTAACTAAGAAGAGACGGGTTTGATTCCCAACTCAGCCATCCTGGAGTGTTGTTCTATGGTTTCCCACTTCTACTCCAGGCAAATGTCAGGGTGGCTCCTAACTTAACGCCACGGCCATTTTCTTCCCAAATCCTACCTCAATTACAAATACACACCCTAGTACAGACAATACAATAACACAGGTTATCAGACAAATTCTATACAATCACCCAAGTACACGGGGCTGAATTTCCATGATGTTCAAGCCCATCAAAGGAAACAAAAACAACAACGTATGTTCTTGGCTGGTTAGTCCTTGAAGGTGTAGACCAAGGTGCACCACGTGTGGTGGGCTACACACACTCAGGCCCTCTAGTCTCCTTCCGACAGGGGATACAGTGGAAAACAATAGAATCGGTCTGATCTTTCGAAAAATGAGAGTACAGTATCAGGAAGGTAATGACAAGGGATAATTAAGGTGGTAAAATGAAATACACCCTAGACCTTCGTTATCCTAATACCGTCGTGCTCGAGAGAGAACAAGGGTTGACCAAGGGAGGTCTATTGCCAGTCTAAGCAGGAGTCCTATGGGCGCCAACCCACGTGCCACTAGTTGTGAGCCCCTGGAGGGATTCAAGTCTCCGGGGATTATTTTACATTGATAATTTCCGAATGTCAGCTGGATTGTGATTCTCCTCAAAGAACAAAATTTGGAATGTACACACCAAAAAGAAGTTATGCATCACCCATCAAAGATAAAAGTGTAACCGCCTCACAGACATTCCATGAGTTGTTGTTGATTATTTAGGGGTTTTGCAACATCGTAGTGTAATTGTGTTTGGGTGGGATTAAGTCTGATAAACTGTGCTTATGTGATGGCTGTATTAGTGTGTGTATTTGTAATTCAGCTGAGGATTTGGAAGGAGGCGGCCGTGGCCTTAAGTTAGGAATCATCCCGGCATTCGCCTGAAGTAGAAGTGGGAAACCACAGAAAAGCACTTCCAGGATGGCTGAAGTGGAAATCGAACCCGCCTCTTCTCAGTTTTGCTTCACGAGGCTAAGTGTACCCCATTCTAGCCCCCAGAACAGAATTAAATAACTTGGCAGAGCCGGGAATCGAACAAGAAACTCCATGATGACTGCCATGCCTGCTAGCCACTACGTTACGTGGTGAATACATCCTAAGAAATTGGTATGCTATCTTGCAAGTTTGTTGACATGTTTAGACATGTGTTTCTAATCATGTTGACATAGGTCAAGGAGGAATGTTGTTTTATTTGAGGGGCTTGGACATCGTGGTCATTTAGCCCCGTGTACTTGGGTATGTGTAGAATTTATCTGATTACCTATGTTATTGTGGTGCCTGAATTAGTGTGCAATTCAGGTGGTTATTGGGAAGGATGCGGCCGTGGCCGTAAGTTATGAACCATGCCGGCATTTGCCTGGAGTAGAGATGGGAGACCACGGAAACCACTTGGAGGATGGCTGAGGTGGGAATCGAACCCATCTAGTCTCAGGTTTGCCTCACGAGGTTGAGTGTACTCCGTTTCAGCCCTCAAACCTGAATTGCATTTCTTGATGGAACCCGGAATCGAACCTGGGCCTCCAGGGTGACAGACAAGAATGCTAGACACTACACCATGAGGCGGTTGAGGAGGAGTGCGTTTTTGGCATGTAAAGGTGATGGAAAACTGTTTTTTAAAAGTATGTGCATTTTTGTTATGTAGAAAAGGCTCTGGCATTTTTCAAATCCTTGAGGAACATTACATAATGCCTTCTTCTCCCGGTCGATAGCTTTTACGGTGTTCTGCTGTGAACTGTTTGTTAATAGAGTTCATTGGACATTTCATCAATAAACACATCGTAGCCAAGCAAATGTGAACAGTTCAACAACCACACATTCGCATTAGCTAAGTGCTGTTAGTGAATTTCAAGCCCTCTAACAGATCGGGTTCAATCCCGTTTGGCATGGTGGATTTGAATCCTGATGTGAGAGCTTAAAAGGGGTGTACTTAATCTGATGGGAACAACTGAGGAGAGAGATGGGTTCGAATCCCACTCTATCCCGGTCGTTGTCGCCAAACCTTTCTTCAGGGGAATGCCAGGATGATTCCTTCAGGCCACAGTCGCTTTCTTATCAACCTAAGTCTCACTTACAGGGTCTTTCATATAAAGTAAGAACGGCAAGAGGCAGTTTTGTTATTCGCCTAACCATACATTCAATTCTCGAAAAAGGTGAAAATCATTCACGATCACACTGTATCAACGTTACGATACCGGGTGAGTTAGCCGTGGTGGTTACGGCATGACTGATGGCAGTCGCTCACATCCGGGAGGCGAGGAGGTTCGAATCCCCCCGCCGGCAACCTTGAAGATGGTCTTCTGTGGTTTCCCATCTTCCTTCCAGGCAAATGCCGGGGTTGGTCCCTAACTATAGGCCACAGCCGCTACCTTCCAACTCCTCGCCCTTACATTCCAACTTCCCTCCTTCCCTCCCCAACGGTACTTGTAGCTCACCCATTGGGTGTCCGTCTCGAAGCAGCTGCAAAACTGGCGAGCCGAACATGTCCTCGGACACTCCCGGCATTAAAAGCCATACGCTAAAAAAAAAAAAAAAAACGTTACGATAGACTTTTACTAAAAATTCAAGTGTGAAGTATTGGACGATCTCCCGTTTAGTCCAAACCAGCACTAAATGATTTTCACCTTTTTCAAGAATTGAAGGTATGGTTGAGCGGCAACGCCTCGTCAAAAAGGAAAAACTTCAGGAGACTGTCCAGACGTACCCACATAAGTGGCGGCAGAATATTCTGCCGAGGGCATTGGAAAGCTAATTTAACGATACGACAAATGTTTCAATCGTTTTGGCGATTATGTTGAGACATAAGAATAAAACAAACAAACATTTAGTAGTAAAATCAGTTTGGTATGTCAATCTGTTATTTTTATGCAGTCCATCGGGACTTGAAACAAAGACACAGTCAGTCTGAAAGACTAGACTTTATATCATTTCAAATGACGCATGCTACAAATGCTACACATGTTAGAAAGGCAGGAGGGCTTCTCGCTTCGCTCGAAGCCCCAGGACTCTTTCAACAGACTCCATTACCCATTAACTTAGGCTTCCCGCACGGGGAACGGAGAGCGGGAGGTGCACACTGCTGCATGACGTCACGCGCTCTCCGTCTCCGTATCGCAATTCGCCATAGCCCAGGAGTAAACTCAGACTCGGTGCATATGCACTGAACAACATGATGACGTCATACGCTCTTCGTCTCCGTATCGCAAAACGCCATAGCCCTGGAGTAAACTCAGACTCGGTGCATATGCACTGAACAACATGATGACGTCATACGCGCAAGTGCAACCTTAGTACATTTCCTCTCCGTAACCGTAACGTATAACGGTAGACCAAAGAATAACGATGAAGTCGAAAAGATCATTTGAAATGATAAAAAAAAAACAGCCCTCGTATGTACTATGCGCGCGCTTTCAATAGCAGAGCAGGGGGCCGTGGCGCGCCTGGTGTATTCTTTGAATACACGGTATGATAGAATATAATTTTTAATGCTCTTTGCATGTTCATTTTCTTCCTTTTTATCAAACACCAACAGCGATCTTCTAGTTTCTCTTTGGTGGTCATGTCTCTTATGTCATTGTGAGTCTGTTCTAGATATATATCTTCCATGACCCACCTAGCGTCATCTAGCAGCGAATCTCAGAAGTTCCTCAATTCTTCCCTGTACAAGAGGACTTACTTATCAATTTGGCCGTCAGATCTCGTCGCCATCGCCAGCTATCATCTCTGTGATCAAGCGAACTCCGTCTACCTTTTCACCCACCATGCTGTGCTAGTATCGCCTGCTATCAACTCTTTGAAGACCATTCATCAAGAAGAACTTTTAGTTTTATAAAGTTGTCTATTCTGTTATGTTCTCCTTTTGTCTCCTACCCCCACTTTTTTCCTTCCTTGGTCCCTCCGCGCTTCGCTGAGCATGTCTCACTTGTACGTCGGCAGTTGACTTAGTCAGTCAAGGCTCAACTAGAGCCAGTCTCCTCAAACCAAGAGGCACTCTCTACATTCTACGCCATGTTGGCACATTAAGTTTATACGTCAAAGGGAACTTCACCTTCGCCATGCAACAAAGATAAGTACATACTTCAGGTTTTAACCTCATCTTCATCGGTTTTACTGTCTTCATGCTTTTAACGATTATTTTATAGGCAGTGTGAGATATTTATTTGTGGCAATAATCCTTCTTCGTGGGATTTTCCATGTTGGGCTTCTGTCCAATTAAGCCAACCTTCGTAAAAAGCAGCATTTCTTATGCTTATTAAATGAGAGATCTTCTCACAACGGGGGATATTATAGAATACCCACTGTCTATAAATATTAAGCTTGTTCCACCGCTGGAGTAACTTTGGCCCTATTCTTCCATTAGGATCGTTCTGGAACTTTCCAGAATCTGCACTTTATCTACAAGTCAAGCCGTCATGTATCTTTCACTCACTTGTGGGAATGCCATTTCAAACTAAGGAATCTACCTTATAAATTAATGCTCAATAGCTAAATTTTCTTCCACCGTTGGGATTTTTTCTGGCGCATTTAATTGTAATCCACAACTTTCTCAAGTAATAGACTTTCGCCTATCTAGTGCAACCAGTCATTTTTCACAATTGCAATAACTTTCTTTGCCATAAACTTTTGCGCTACTACAGTGAACTTTTCTTCCATTCAACAGACTATAGTGAAAACTAGTGCTTGTTCAACATTTCTACCGCGTCGTGATCGTCCGATTACCATAAATAAGGCCATGAGCATTTATCCTCAATCCCAATTGATCTTTCCTAAACCCTTTACTAACAAACCATAATAATAAATTTATTACTTTAAGTCTTTTTTTCAATGAGGTGTCACTCTATAGAAGTGCCCTCCCCTTTTTCTTATGTAACATTAATTAACTTCTGCATAAATACGTGTCTAGCACACGTTTTAAACTTACATTGTTTCTCCCTTCTAATTAGAGAATACAATTCTTTCAACTCATTAGTGAGTTATTTCTAGGTCTCACGAAAGGGAAACTTGCCCTATTTGTCTCGTGATTCCTATTTAACCATAGGAAGTCTAGAACCTTCCTTTTGACTTTCTCTTCAGGTTTCACAGTAAGTGACCTGTCCTATTTTGTAACTATTATAAAAAGTAATTCAGCGTAAATATAAGAAGTTATAGGAACTTCTCTTCCATTCTACCTGTTTTCTTTTTTTGTTATTTTCGAAGTTGTAACTTTTTTTCTAAGATAGGTACTTGGGAATTTCTGAAAGTACACACATTGTACTCGATTTAATGTCTAAACTTTAATCACTTCATTTGTCTTTTTTAAATCTTACAAAGATTTTAGTACATATATAAGGTTTGAAACCTAAAGAATTGTTAATTGCCTGGAGCAAACTTTAAATGTTAGGAGGTCTGCGACCCCAAATTGTTACTAAAAATTGAAACTATATACTTGTCAAATTTATGAGACTTTTTTGCATTGTTAAATAAATTCAAACTTTCCTTTTCGACTCATCATTTCTCTAATACAACGGTTAGGCAAGATCCTGTCTTCCTTGGCTCTTCCTACTCAATGCCATTAAATCTATTGATAGGGCTTTCACCACTCGTTGCATTTGAGCAAGAACTCTTAGTGGTAATCTCGTTAAAGTTTCTCTTAGCTTTAATAGCTAATTATAACTGGCCAGTAAGGCAAGTACAGCTCGCTACGCCAGCTACCTGCTTGTGGAGATCCTCTCCGAAAACTTATGGTCTGTTTTCCAAAAGATAAGTGTTTCTCTTTGCCTAAACTTTTAGTCGGCTCCTTGCTGAGTAAAAGCTTAGCCATTTCCAAATGCAACTATTGGTTCACTTACCAAAATTACTCCCCAAGGTATAATTTCTTATCACTATCCTTCTTGGAAGCACTTGGTCGCTTTTTCAGGAACTCTATAACTTCGAAAACTGGAAATACTAAACCTGATTCAAATTATTGGCATTCTTCGAATTACTTTGCAAAAACGAATTTCTTTGAACAGACATACAATAAATCTGTTCCTTTCTGTCTTGCCAGACCATCACCCTTCCACATAGTAGGCATATGCATGCTTGAGAGGGAATACACTAAAGCCACTCTCTTGCAAACCGCCCAAGTCCTAGCTGCGTTTCCCGTCAGCTTCGACCAGGTCCTTACCCACTTTAGGTATCAGAGAGCGGATTTGCGGTGGCAACCGCCTCTGAGTGCATTTAAAGTTAAATTTATAACTTTTGTGGGACTCTCCTCCTATTTTTCCATCCTTTTTCTCCAGTCCGAAACCCACCTCCTTTTCTTTATCATCTTCCCTTGGTGGTTAGGTTATTCCTCAGCCAATAATCTACCCAGCGCCACAAGCTCGGCCAAGGCTACCGCAGCAGCGAATAACAAAACTGCCGCTTGCCGTTCTTACTTTATATGAATGACCCTGTATAAATGTACACACTTGTAAAGTGACCATAATACCACACGTTTTCAGACAGATGCCACTCTCATCCAAGTATACCGGACTGATGATCCCTTCACGAGACAATAGCGACAACGACGTACAAATTAAGCGCATGCTGCCCAAGACAGACTCTATAACCCATTTGATATACAGAGGTGTGCACATTGAAAATGAAAATCCACAGCCTGCTTCCAGTCGGCCGACCGGGTCAGGGAATGGAATGAATGAAGCTCCCATCTAGCGGCGAGGATATGAACTGTGTCGGCTGCCGAAGCCTGTCGCACTCCCCTGGGGCAATGATAAAAAGAATTACAGATGAAATGAAATGATAGTGGAGAGTGTTTCTGGAATGAAATCGTGAGAGGGAAAACCGGAGTACCCGGAGAAAAACCTGTCTGCCTCCGCTTTGTCCAGCACAGATCTCACGTGGAGTGACCGGGATTAGAACCACGATCCAGCGGTGAGAGGCCGGTGTGCTGCCGCCTAAGCCACGGAGGCTCCCTAAACCACGGAGGCTAGGTGTGCACCTTAATTATAATCAAATAAAGAACATAAATCAGTCAGATTTTTTTAATCAAAATCATTTTATTGACCAACTGCTGGCATCTTTTGTAACCTACTTAGGGCCGTTTTCACCAACGTGAATTATCTCTTAATTCATCAATAAAGGTTATTTAACTTTGCACGAACATTTCACCAAACAAAAACGCTCGTTAACGTACCACTAACAAGGAATTACGGTAAATGGCCAAATCTGGCCACTCAACTCTCTAAAGCATCTCTAAGTGGTGGGAAACAGCCGAACTGTGCCTTGCGCATTCCAGAATGGCGGGTTGTTTCCGATTTTAACAAGAACTTTCATCCGTATGAATGTAAAATATATTTATGACAATGAAATTATGAAAGATCACACACATTACTAAGTTTTAATACCAAGAAAGACGAATACGGGAATTTTAAAAAAATCCGATGAGGGAATCGAACTCCTTCCAGCGCTGCATAATAAATTGAGATCAGCACCTCAACCGCTTACACTACGAAGACCACTGGGTAAGCGCGTCCTATTAAGTTATCTATTCACATAACTGCCAGTTCTCCTAAATACTTTGTTCATATAATTTTAAGCTTTTGCCACGAATAAGGTCTTCTTTATTTCCCTTCCTTTACAATTATGTTCCAGAATGTCTCAAGGAAGCATCGCAAACAACAATCAGTGCTGGACACTTCTTGTTCTGTCCGCCATGCTTGTCCAGGATGAAACCGAGTCTGATGATGATGATATGATGATAATTGTCGTTTTAAGGGGCCTAAAATCTAGGTTATCGGCCCCAAATGGTTTGGGTGATAGCCAAAATGTCAACGAAGTGGAAACCAGAACGAAAATTAAGTGAGAAGGAAAATACAAAAAGGAACTCAGATAGAAACTACTCACAAAATGGAGATCGGTAATACTTACAAAAGGGAATTTAGAACGAAAATACTCACAAAAGGAATAGATTGAAAAATACGCTCAAAATGTAGGTTAAGTTCAAAATACGTACAAAATGCAATGTACAATCGAAATACTTACAAAATGCAAGTGAAATTCAAAATACTTACAAAATGCAAATAAGATTGAAAATACGTACAAAATGCAATAATTGAGGTACAAAATACTTACAAAATGCAATTGAAATTGAAAATACACAATGCAATTTAGATTGAAAAAGGCCGGTTCAGATTCAAAATACTCACAAAGTGCAATTGAAATTCAAAATACTTACAAAATGCAATTGAAACTTAAAAGGCTTACAAAATGTATGGACAATACTTACAAAATGCAATTTAGATTGAAAATACTTACAAAATGTAATTTAGTTTCAAAATAACCGCAAAATGCAATTGAGAATCAAAATACTTGCAAAATGCGCGCCCTACAAAATGCAATTTAGATTGAAAATACTTGCAAAAAGCAGTTTAGGTTGAAAATACAAAATGCAATTGAAATTCAAAATACTCGCAAAAGTTCCGCCCCCTATATTGAAAGACTTACTAAAGAGCAATTCAGATTGTCAATCCTTACAAAATGCAATTGAGGTTGAAAAACTCGCAAAATGCAATTTAGATCGAAAGAACCTACAAAATGCAACGTAGATGGAAAAGACCTAAAAACGGAGTGCAGAGGCTAAAAAATAAAAATAAAATAAAAATAGTGTCGCCTCCGTAGCGTAGCGGTCAGCATGCTTAGCTGCCGCCCCGGAGGTCCTGGGTTCGATTCCCGGCTCTGCCACGAAATTTGGAAAGTGGTATGAGGACTGGAACGGGGTCTACTCAGCCTCGGGTGGTCCAAATGAGTAGAGGGGGTTCGATTCCCACCTCAGCCATCCTCGGAGTGGTTTTCGGTGGTTTCCCACTTCGTCTTCGGGCAAATGCCGGGATGGTACCTACTGTAAGGCCACGGCCGCCTCCTTCCCTCTTCCTAGCCTATCCATCCCAATCTTCCATCCGTTCCCATTCCTCATGAGGCCCCTGTTCACTTTGCAGGTGGGGCCGCCTGGGCGAAGTGCTGATCACACCTCCCCAGTTGTATCCATCCCGACCAGATGTTCCAAGCTCCAGGACACTGCCCATAGAGGCGGTAGTGGTGAGTTCCCTCGCTGAGTCCGTGGGAACCACCAACCTAGAGGGTAAATTGACTAAATTAAAAAAAAAAACACTAAAGGGAATTTAGATAAACGGGGAGCCAATTAACAAAATCAGTGCGGGAAACTTAAAGAGAAAAGGATATATAATGAAAAGAAAACTAGAGATCCGACCCCTCGAAGAAGGAGGGATCAGGAAAGATGAGACAAGGGCCAATTAAGGCAGGAAAGTGAAAGACTCCCTAGGCCTCGGATATCCTAATACCGTTAGGGCCGGAAAAGAACAAGAGTTGACCAAGGGAGGTCGACAGGAAAGAAGACAGAGATGAGCCTGACACAAGTAAGTGGACTCAGCTGGGGTCCCATGGTCGCCAACCCACGTCCCACTAGATATGAGCCCCGGGAGGGACCGAGTCTACGCATGCGCGAGAGCCGTAAATCTTATTGAAGTAATTGCGGACCCGAATTGCCTCGAAGATAATCACGCATTAAATCTCGTATTTAAGTTAAATGGGAATTAACTAAATAATCGTTAGTGAAGAGTTGGTGAAAACGGCCCTTAGTAATGTTTTCTCCATTATCGGCTCACGCCTTTTCCCATAAGGAATTGAAGAGCTCATTTCCAAAACTCACTAAGTCAAAAATGATGATTTTTCAAGACAGACATTTTTTTGAACCGGAGCCTACTTTGGCAATATTACTTCAGTATGAAATAAAGAGACGTTTATCATTTTTTTTAGTGCCGGGAGTGTCCGAGGACATGTTCGGCTCGCCAGAGTTTGTAGCTGCTTCTATGCGGACACCCATGGGGTGAGCTACAAGTACCGTCGCGTGTGGAGTGTTGTCTGAGGAGGAAAGTGTGATTGTAAGGACGAGGAATTGGAAGGTAGTGGCTGTGGCGTATAGTTAGGGACCAACCCCGGCATTTATCTGGAAGGAGGATCTGAAACCACAGAAGACCATCGTCAAGGTTGCCGGCGGGGGGTATTCGAACCTCCTCGCCTCCCGGATGGGAGAGACTGCCTGCAGCACGCCTTAACGACCACGGCTAACTCACCCGGTGTTTTTCAAATTAAAATGAAGAACAATGATAACAAATCAAAACCCTATTTTGAAGTTATTAACGTTAAAATGCCAATTTTCCAAAAGTAAACCAAGTCACTTAAACCTAGCAGAGTTTGGAAGACATCACGACCTGGCGGGAAACAGTAGCTTACTCGTACGCATGCGCATTAGACTCAGCAGAGTTTGGATGACATCACGGCCTGACAGTACAGTTTGGGGAAAAAAATACAATATCCTACGTTACAATTTACGATGACATAGTGAGTTCTGGAATAGAATATTAGTAACATGCATAGGTCTACCATTACGAACAAGATCCAACGGATTTCTCAATTTCGTCCAAAACTGACTTAGTGAGGTTTGGAAACGAGTTCTTCAATTGTGTCTGGAAACTTTCAGAATTGGGTATTACGAGGTATACCTGAGCTTGGCTGGTTTTCTATTTTTTTATTGACTTCGGAATATACCCTCTAAGTCAGGTGATTTCAATCCATAGTTCATGTATCTCTGAATAGTTCAAGATCGGATCATCAGTAAAATGACTCCGAAACCCTCAGCTCTAAATTCACACGGAAAGGCGAGTCAAGTAATCAAAACAAAACGTGTGGCATTTTGCAGCAGCAAAGCTCCTCTGTTAGTGGAAATTCCAGAACACCATTTTACTTTGAGTTTCTTAAAAGAAAATATAAGTAAGACTCTTGGTTAAACATTCGAAGTAATTTCACCGCCTTGCAAACATATTTACTGCATTAAGAAATGTAAAGTATAAATGTTATTTTGGGAAACTGGCGTCGTTTCTCATAATTAGCACACCTGTGGATTATTTCCGATCGTCAAGTTAGGAATTAAGCCTCCGTGGTTTAGGCGGCAGCACGCCGGCCTCTCCCCTCTGGGTCCGTGATTCAAATCCCGGTCACTCCATGTGAGATTTGTGCTGGACAAAGCGGAGGCAGTCAGGTTTTTCTCAGGGTACTCCGGTATTTCCTGTCACAAATTTCATTCCAGCAACACTCTCCTCTATAATTTCATTTCATTTCATTTCATCTGTCATTCATTCAATCATTGCCCCAGGGGAGTGCGCCAGGCTTCGACAGCCGGCACAGTTCATATCCTCGCCGCTAGATGGGAGCTTCATTCATTCCATTCCCTGACCCGGTCGGTCGACTGGAAGCAGGCTGTGGATTTTCATTTTCAAGTTAGGAACTACGTGTTGTTTACGGTCAGTGCTCAGCTTACATTGGTGTGGTGGATATAGTTCTCTCACTTTCCAAGTTAACGACTGGTTACTAAAACGTTACGACAGCGGCGTCCAGCCTTTGCACGCTCGGCGTGCTATACTCTGTGGGCTGCCAGAATGGTATTGACATTTGGCCGGAAATTCCACGTCAGTCATGACCTCTTGACCAATCCATGTTCGCATAATTGATGTCATAATACTCTGCGTTGCAATATCACAGCCCACGTGCTTCAGTGCCTGGTTAGCTTTGTCACTGGCTTGCACAGTGTGATCGCTTGTTATTCTGACTGTTTGGCGACTTTGTTCCCTGACCACATGGCGAGGCGAGAACTGTCAATCCCATTCTGGCAGCTCACAGAGTATAGGTCTGCTGCGCCGCACGCTGGCAGGCTGACTCCCGCCTCCCTTGGCTGGTCTGTGACAGCTCTTTGGTCGCGTCTGACCGGTTGATGCTGGAAACGATACCGCACCGAACAAACGAACGAAAAAACCAACAAATTGTGCGTCGAATGCGTTGGTTGTCCGATACATTTGCATTGTGTTTCGCGCGTTTCTCCGCGTACCGGGACTTGCAGATTACGTGCTTAGCATTAAAACAGTCCGACATCAGGCGCGGATCTAGGTTTGGTTTGGGGGGGGGGGTCACAGAATCGAAATTGTTAAGAAAAATGGTATCACTAACAACGCAATCACAAAATAACCAAACGTACAAAGCCAGACCAATTTTTTTGCAAGCTGCATGGATAGAAATTTGATGCGTTTTGCGCACCAAAATATTCGTACAAATTGCAACGGCGTGTTTTGCGACTTTTACATCGAGCTTCGAGAAAAGTATCAAGGTACGTTACAGTTTCGGCAAGTCGATTTGGTACCGTCAAAGGGAGAAAGTCACAGCTTAAATTGCCAACCAAGCTTGCAGTTTGGACGTCGGCAAAATTTTTTGGTGCGAAAAAAAGCCCCAAATTCCTATCCGTGCATTGCTGCACATTCATCGTGACATCACTATAGACATCGATTCGGTAATCACAAGGTTTGCTAAACAAAATAGACGAGTTGATTTTGTTATATAAATAATCGTTTTTATATAACAGGTATGAAGTTGTAAATATGTACAGTTGTAACAGAACATAATAATTGCAATAAAGATATTTTCAGTATTGAATAAAATAAAAAAAACACCTGTTTTTCAGTTAAAATTCGTTAAGTTTTATTTGTCTGGTTATTGTGTTTTCGTTTTTTGAGTTTGCAAAAAAATTTTGGCCTCCGTTGGGGGGGGGGGGTCATGACCCCCGTGAACCCCCCCCCCCCCTTGAATCCGCGCCTGTCCGACATACTGATAAGGTATTAAGGAACTCATTTATGACATTGCAATTTCGGTCACATTATTGCCTTGTTTCGTTTCGATTTTTTTCATATTTGCAATACTGTAGCCTATACTGAATACCGTTTTACGTTCGACCGATCAACCACAACACAGCGAAGGCAGTACGGGTGGGAGTGAGACGGGAAGGCGAGCGAGAGAGACAGACTGAAGTCTTCCCCCACCATCGATGCAAGGTCCTCCGCGCCAGAAGCACGCCGGCGTGCTGTATAGACACCTCTGCGTTAGGCAGTAGCGCGCACCAATAATAACCATTGTTCGCTGCTGACCAATAATTGATGGTTCTTGACCAATAGCGTGCTTCCTCTATCTCTCCACGTGGAGTCCAAAGTCTGGTCCTGGCTGCCGGCTCGCTTGTCAGGTCTCCAGTGTTGCACAGTTGCACGTAGTTCTGCCCAGTTTCACTGCTAGCTCTCGGTAGCTTCGGTGGAGATTTGACAACGCTGTGCCTCGAGCTGGGAAAGCCTTGGCTCACTGCAGACATAGAATGTAAACATAACCGCCCAGCTAGTTTTCAAAACTTGTTGTTGTTTATTCATTTAGGCTCTTTACGATATCATGGTCATGTAGCCCCATGTACTTGGGTGTGTGTGGAATTTGTCTGATAACCTGGGCGGCTTCGGTGGCGTAGTCGGTAGCATGCTGAGCTTCTATGCCCAAGATAACGGGTTCAAACCCGGCCGAAGCCGTCGAATTTTTTAAGAGCGTTAAAAATCCCTCAGTATGCCTTCCTTCGGAGGGGAAGTAAAGCCGGTGGTCCCATGTCATAGATTTATGGCATGTTAAAGAACCTTCCCCTAATTACACCTGTGTGAAGCTAAATTGGATAGGTTAAGAATGTAAACAACGCTCTTAGGTTTCTACGTTCATTGCCAAGAGCCGACTGTGGTGGTGTCTAGTAGCTAAGTTCTGAACTAAGCCTAGTAGTCGTTGACGGTGGCGTTTGGCGGCAAAAGTAGGAATTATTTGAAACATTCTAAGTTGCAGTCTGTACTTAAATTAAAAAACAGATACACACTTAAACAGCCATCACAATTAACACCGGTTATCAGACAGATTCTACACACACCCAAAGTACACGGGGCTACATGACCGCGTTGTCGCAGCCCCTAAAACTGAGGAACCAACCACCAACCATCTGATAACCAGTGTTCTTGTGATGGCTGTATTAGTGTGTGTATTTGTAATTCTGATGAGGATTTGGAAGGAGGTGGCCGAGGCCTTAATTTAGGAACCATCCCGGCATTCGGCTGGAGTAGAAGTGGAAATACTCGGAATCGTACCCATCCTTTCTCCGTTCTGCCTCACGAGCCTGGGTGCACCCCTTTCTAATCCATAGTCCAGAATTGAATTTCTTAACAGAGCCGGGAATCGAACATACACCTCAGGGGTGACAGCCAAGAGTGCTAGCCACTACTCGACTAGGTGGTGATACCGCATGTTCGTTAGCCCGACCAGCCAGCTTGATGATATTTCAATGAGTAAAAGAGTAAGTTAGTTAGGCAAATAAGAATGTCCGCTGTAGATTGAATTGAATATGAAATGCCGTGTGGCCTCCACTGAGGCTTGGTGGAGATCTTTCTACTTTACGCCCGCAAGCGACCTGCTCGTCATAATAAAAATGGATACGTCACAATCACTCCGTCGTCCATCCAGGGGTATTAAGCCTACGAGAATAGAATCCCCATGGTCCGGCCGGGAATCAAAGCCGGGAACCTTCGGGCTAAAGCCTAGCCACTTAGCTGGATATTAGTTAGTTGTTGTTGATTCTTTTAGGTGCTTTGCGACATCGTGGTCATGTAGCCCCGTGCACTTAGGTGTGCGTAGAATTTGTCTAATAACCTGTGTCACTGTGGTGTGTCCTTGTAATCGAGGAAGGATTTGGGTAGGAAGCGGCCGTGGCCTTAAGTTATGTACCACCCCGACATTTGCCTGGAGTAGAAGTGGGAAACCACAGAAAACACCACTTCCAGGATGGCTGAGGGAGGAATCGAACCCGCCTCTTTTCAGTTTTGCCTCACGAGGCTGAATGTACCCCGTTCCAGCCCTCAGACCAGAATTAAAATTTCTTGGCAGAGCCTGGAATCGAACCCGGACTCCCAAGGTGGCAGCCAGGATTGCAAGCCACTACGCAACGAGGAGGACTCCAACAACTACTGTAATGTTACCTACAATTTGTAAACTAAACCGACCGTTTTGAAGAAAAGAGCACATAAATGATTGAAGGCTTCCTCCTAACTACTGCACTTCTTCCCTTAGAATCAATAATTTATAGCCCAGTCTGATATTAAGGATGTGTACGAATTTCCATTGCATTTACTCCTGCAGGTTTGACTCCAACACTTAAGCAAGAGACAGTCAGTAAACTGAAGGTCTGAGTAATTTTAGGGGAGGCATTGATAACGCCACAATGCTTGTAATATACTTTTTTTTTTTTTGCAAATATTCCAGCGCAGGAGACGAGCTCATCGCACCAGTAGGCTAGTGTTGAGTTGACTCATAGCCAAAAGAAACGAAATAGTTGACTATTTCACTTCTTTTGGCTATGAATTTCAAAACGACAATGCTACTACCTGGTGGTAAAATCTCGAAAACTGGTGTTGTATTTTGTTTGCGACAGTGGTGGTTCTCCATTGAAGCGTTTGAATCGTCGCGTCACCTGCTTTATTACAAAATAAGTAATGATGTAAAAATAAATATTTTGACATTTATTAGAATTATTAAACATGATTTTTACGGCATTAGATGTTACCAATTAAGCCATGAACATCGACCTTCAAACGACACGGCCGGTGGCGCGGTGGCGGATCGACTGTCGCGATGCTCAATTATCCTGATGCGTCAGGAATGTGCTGGCTAGAACGTCCCTGCCTTGGCGATGGAGAAAGGCCGGAGGGGGAACGGAAGTCAGCGGTAACCATGGCAACAGGAGTTCCGTGATGCGAATTCAGCCAGCGAGCGAGTTGTCGTTCACCAGTGATTGCTCATCCACATTGCTCTCATTTCAAGCAGTCTTGTACTACAGTATAACAGTTACTCTGCTCGCTGCACGTGCAGTTCGTATATTAGATAGCGACGTGTTGCGTGTGTTATATGTCTTATATGTTGATATTCCAACATAAATACAAAAATATGCGTATTGAAACATTAGTGAAATACCTAAAAGGAAACAGTATGGACGATGTGTTCGTGGAAGCATACAAATTATTCACTTTAAATTTTTTCGCGTATATCGACACGTCACCATCCGATTCACTCCTGAACCACCACAGGTTTGCGAAGTATCTATAAAATCTCATATAATACGGTTTTTAATTTTTCGTGTGTGCTCCTGAGAGGCCGAGTGCAGGTCTTTCTAGTCAACGCCCGTGGGCGACCTGCGTGTCGGGACGAGAGATGGAATAGATGAAGATGAATGAAACTGGGCAAGGATGTGGAGGGAAGCGGCCGTGGCCTGTCAGAAGGTACCGTCCCAGCATTTGCCTGAATTTGAATGGGGAAACCACGGAAAAACCATTTCAAGGACGGTCGAGGGTGGGGCTCGAATCCACGTCTACCGATTCCGCAGAGAGCTTGGCCCCATGGCCTAGCGATGCGCGTTACCGTGCGTAGCTACCACTGTCGGTATAGTGGTAGTAATGCAGCATATTATTACACTTATCATTAGGGACCGCATTCTTAGGGGTTTACCTATTTCTTCCTTACTTCTAAATACAAAAATAGGCCTACTTAAATACTTTTCCGCATCACACTCAAGTTCATGAAAGCTGTAGCACCTAAAAACCTAAATTATATTAGAGTACCTAAAACACCTCATTGCAATTTTGTTCTATTTATTGTAGTAGGCCTATATTTGAATTTTTATCTTGGATTATCACGTCGTCGAGTTCTCCCTCCTTATATTGTTGTAGACGGGCATACCTTCGAACGAGTTGAAGAGTTCAAGTACCTGGGCTCAATATTAACACACAAAAAAAGTGAAGTGACGAAAGAAGTACATCAACGCATAACAAGTGCTAATCGCGTGTTCTTTAGTCTGAACAATCTCTTCAAATCTCGTCTGATATCTCAGTAAAACAAAGTCCATCTGTACACGACACTTTTATACGGTTGTGAAACTTGGGCGACATCAGCAACGACAGAAGATTCAATATGTGCGTTTGAAAGAAAGGTACTTCGAATGATCTATGGACCCGTCTACAATAACATGGAAGGTAAATGGGAGAGAAGAAAGAAAGAAAGAAAGAAAGAAAGAAGACCTGTACCAGAGGTTTGGAAAGCCACACATTGGACGAATATTGGGACAGGGGCGACTACAATGGTTTGGCCACATCTTACGAGCGGACGGATCCCTTCCTAAGAGAGTCCTCCAATCTCAACCCACGGGGAAACGCCCGAGAGGACGCCCAAGAACACGATGGAAGGATCGAGTGACGACTATCCTTCAAGAAGTGGAACTGACAGCCGTGGGGGATGATGCTAGAGACCGGACAAGATGGGCGCCATTTGCCGCAAATACCTCCTCTTGTGATTGACTGACTTACCTTTTATTGTTTTTTTTGTGTTTGTAATATTTTTTTCCTTTGTAATATTTTTTAATTCTGTATTATTTGTAATATTTTTCTTTTCCTAGTTTCCTTCAGCTGTAGGCCTCAAAGGCCTGTTAATGAAATAAATGATGATGATGATGATGATATTTGAATTTCTAGTCCATAATTTTTAAAAGTAAACCTGTTGATAGTGTTTATTCCTAGCTCTAGTTAAAACTTTCATCGGCTTTTCCCAATTAATTGGGGTCGCCAGAGCCAAGCAGGCTCATTTTGGTTTTGGCCGGGGATTTAAGGCCGGATGCCCTTCCTAACGCCACGTGATTTTTCAGGTGAAAATTCCACCCCGCTGTCACCGGGATTCGAAATCCGGCCGTCCGGGTGAAAGACAAGCAGCTAAGCCACTGCGCCATCACGCTCCCCTTATTTCTAGCTCTAGTTGATTGACAGAAATCCTATCTGCTAGAAAATTCAATTTTTTTCAGCACTTTTCAGCTGATATCTTATTGCTTGGTTATTTACTGTCAGGAAAGTGGGAAATCAATCTCTTATTATTTCCAAGAATCCTATATTCTAAATAAACAAAATTAATTAAACGGGCTTGAGTCTGAAAATCACCTCTGAGATCCTTGGTTTTATTGAATGTGAATAATTAACATATTTAAGGAGAGCAAATATTGCCTAAAATTGTGGTGAAGTTCTCGGTGATAATTTGATGACGTTTCATCCTAATGTAAAATATTTACACTGTCGTAGCGATCAGATTTTCCGAGGCATTAATTTTAAGCTTTGCGGAATTCATGTCAACTTTTGCTGCACTTTAAACAGAAAACCCTATTTAAAAACCTATCCTACTTACTAAAAACCCGAAAAAGAAAACTATTTTATGTTTTTGAAAACCTAAAATGACAATTTTAAAAACCTAAATAATCGGTCTCTGCTTATCATATTGTACATTTAGACGAGGTATCGCGGATTTAGCAGTAGTACCACTAGTGTCAACTAAAACTCTCTAAAAATTTACTAAATTCAAACTTCTTGGAAAGTGTTGTTATTTGACTTAGACAACCCATGTAAGATTAAATTTTAAGTACTGAATTTATGTCTCAAATATATAGTAATTTATTAATACTATTCATATGTTTTGAGAATATGCCGAGTGAAAATAAAAATATATAACAATTTTCATACGGCATATTCCCAAAAATATGAATAATATTAATGGTATTCCAGGCTGTGAAAGCCTTAATTTACACATGTACAAATTTAATTTCTATATTAATTCTTTGAAACCCTTTCTCTTAGTTTATGATGTTTACAATCAATTCCTTAATATTGCGGAGTTAACGGAGACTCCCCTATTCCTCATCTAGAATAAACACAAAGTTTGCGCTGAAAATTAAGAGCTTACTTTATTTCTAGAGATATGATTTGATGTGATTTTAAGGTCATCCCGTGTTGCTGGCTAGCGCTGTTTGCCGGTGCAGATCCCATACCTCCTTGGGAGTTGCGGGTGGAGCGCGCCATGATCTATCGCCTCCCGACTATTGATTCTTACGGTAACACATTTTACTGTGCTGTAAGGACCCAAGTGGTGGTCACCCGAGTCGTACAACACGAACCCTCAGCGTCTAAATCATGCTTAATGCGTCTGGAGAGTTTTATTCACGGCATGCTGCCAATTCCGAGAATGTTATTGCTGCTGGCGGAGATTGAGGTCATGAGGTCACTATTAACTCCGGTCATATCCACACTTTCCCAACCCAGTGGTTTGACATCATAATATAGTATTCCCCAAGGTAAGCCGAGGTTCAACACCTAGGCAATTCATTGATGATGATAAATGTTGTTTAAGGGGCCTAACATCTGGGTTATCGGCCCATAATGGTCTGGGTGATAGCAAAAATGACAATGAGACGTAAACCATTACGAAAACTAACGGAGATTGAAAATACTGACAAAAGATTCAAAATACTAAAAAATGCAATTGTGATTCAAAATACTCACAAAATGCAATTGAGATTCAAAATACTTACAAAATGCCCAACCTTCAAAATGCAATTTGGATTGAAAATACCGGTACTTGAAAAATGCGGTTTAGGTAGAACATACTTACAAAATGCAATTGAAATTCAAAATACTCACAAAAATGCCGCCCCTACATTTAAAGACTTACTAAAAAGCAATTTAGATTGTCAATCCTTACAAAATCCAATTGAGGTTGAAAATACTCGCAAAATGCAATTTAGATTGGAAATACTTACAAAATGCAATTTAGATTGAAAATACCTACGAAATGCAATGTAGATTCAAAAAATTCACAAAATGTAATTTAGATACACGGGGAGCCAATTCACAAAAACAGTGTGGGAATCTTAAAGAGAAAATAATATATAAAGAAGAGAAAAAGAAGGCTGATTCCTAGAAGAATGAGGGATCACGAAATATGAGAAAAGGGCAAATTAAGGCAGGAAAGGAAGTGACTCCCTAGGCCTCGGATACCCTAATACTGCCGGGGTCGGAAGAGAACAATAGTTGACCAAGAGGGGTTCACAGGAGAGAAGATTGAGAAGAGCCCGGCACAAGTAAGTGGAAGTAATGCTGCACTCAGCTGGGGTCCCGTGGTCGTCAACCCACGTCCCACTAGATGTGAGCCCCTTGGAGGGCCGGGGGGGGGGGACAATTTATGGCAGTTCGCTGTCACCCTTGAGGTCCTGCCACTAAATTTAATTCTAATAATAATAATGTTATTGGTTTTACGTCCCTTTTAGAAACTGTGGCTTTGAGAGACGACGGGGTGCCGGAATTGTGCCCTAAAGGGGATGTTTAACGTGCCAGTTACCTACTGACACAGCTTCCTCGCATTTGCGCAACCTCAAATGCCAACTGGCTGCGCCAGAATTCGATCCTGCAACCTTGAGCACAGCAGGCGAGATCGTTACCGCTGAGCCACGCAGGCAAACAAATTTAATTCTTGTCTGAGGGCAGGAACGGGGTACACTCAGCCTCGTGAGGCAAAACTGAGAAGAGGTGGGTTAGATCCCTACCTCAGCGATCCAGGAAGTCGTTGTCCGTGGTTTCCCGCTTCTACTCCAGGCAAATGTCAGGATTTTACCTAATTTAAGGCCACGGCCATTTTCTGCCCAAATCCTACCTCAATTACAAATACACTCACTAGTACACACATCGCAGTGACACATATTATAAGACAAATACAATACACACCCAAGTACATGGGGACTATTTGACTACTTTGTCGCAAAGCTCCTAAAGAATCAAGAACGATAACACTTTATTATAGTTCGCCTCTTGGCGCAGTGGCTAGTATTCTTGGCTGTCATCCTTGAGGTCCTTCCAAAAGAAAAAGAAATCTGGTCTGAGGACTGGAACGGGGTACACTCAGTCTCATGAGGCAGAGCTTAGAAGAGGAGGGTTCGATTCCCACCTCAGGCATCCTGGACATAGTTTTCTGTCGTTGGGAACTTCTACTCCAGGCAAATGCCGGGTAGGTTTCAAACTTACGGCCACAGCCAATTCCTTCCCATACCTCATCTGAATTACAAATGCACTATTGAAGTTTCCACATTAACACTGGTTATCAGACAAATTTTACCCACACCCAAGTACACGGGGCTACATGACCACGATGTCCAAGCCTCTGAATTAAAACAACAACGATTTATTATACAAGTACATACAGTAGTTTTAATTGCGCGTCGTTAACAGTTCAGAAAGTAATGGACGTTTACGTGGACAACTTGCAGATCATAGAGGCCAACTCTGCCCTTTAAATCGTTGATAATTGAGTTGTTGTTGTTGTTGTTGTAGTTATTTCATCATGCTGCCAATTCCGAGGATGTTATTGCTGCTGGCGGAGATATAGGTCATGAGGTCACTATTAGTTCCTGAGGCTACCATCAGGTCATATCTCACATTCCCAACATTGCCAGAAAAGCTGGCAATCGAGAGAGAGAGAGAGAGCGTGATGACCTAGAGGAAATAATGAGAAAATTCGTGGTGAAAATGAAGACTAATACTGAATAAACCTGCACTTTGGTAATTATTAGTAAAAGTTGGTAACAGATCGTCACAAGAATCATCAACTTGATCAGCGTTCGAAACATAAACAGTATATAACATCTGCTTGTTGACAGGTTAATTAAGTTTGATTTTAGCTTCTCAGTTTCAAATTTTAAGAATGTCTATTTTTTTTTAAGGAAATTGCCTTTCCTCGTGACTAAGTGGGTAGAATTCGAGACTTTGCTTCCAAAGACCTTGAGTTCGATTCTCGGCTGAATTTCGAGATTTTAACTTTGTATGGTAAACCCCACTGGCTTGGGAACTGAGTATTTGTAACGTATTCATTGCACCCTCACGACCCAACGCAAGTTGCCTACGGGCGTCCATTCGTAAGACATGCTCCAGGCCTCTACTGTTGCCACACGTTATGATTATATTATTATTATTACTATTAAGATATTACATAATAATTATGCCCACCAACCAGCAATCACAATAACACAGGCTAACATACAAAACTCCCGCACTCACTCAAGTACACGGGGCTAAATGACCACGATGTCCAAGCTCCTGAAATGAAACAACAACAACAATAACAAAATATAGTTATGTCAAATGTATGCAGTTGCTATGATATAGGCAAGATGCCACTGACACATAACCGAAGGCGAAATCGCGTATTTTCTTTCAATTAAGGTATTGCACGTATTTTGTTGTTGTTCCTTCAGTAATGAACTTGGAACATATTTTATCAACCCCGTTGGGTACTTGTGTACATATTGTACGATAACCGGTGTTATTGTGATTATTGTGATAGTGCGTGTAACTAATTATTTGGGCAGGTGCCCCGTGAATTGTAAAAAGGGGGCCATTCGTGCATTTGACTAGAGATAGTGTGGAAAAAAGGCAGAGGAAAATCATACTCAGGATGGTCACCAATACCATCAATATTATTGAACTTCCGATTTGCAAGCTTGCTCCAGGTCCCTATTGCAGTAGTGGAGCGTGGCTTAGTACACACAGCTAATATGCTGGGTAGCACGCCATTTTTAGCCTATTTTCATTTTTGAAAAATAGGCTCATGAGATCACCTTTTGTCCGTGTGCGTATGTGTGTATGTATGTGTGTGTGTGTGTGTGTGTGTCTAATAAACTCCAAACGGCTGGAGCGATTGCAATGAAACACGGTAAGGTCATAATATTATTTCGTCCGACCCCGACTGTGCCCTTCAAATTTTATTACGTCTCACCTATCCAACATGGCGGCTGTGCGAAATATTTCACCGGCATTCTATATCTCCGAAACTATTACAGATATCACCCTGAAATTTTGTACGGTGATAAAGGGCACTACTTGAAGTTCTCCTACGTGACTTTCAAAAACCTGTTAAATACAAAACGAACATGGCGACCAAGCGAATTTGAAACATTTAAATACACAGTTCTCGCGATTTAACCATCCGAGCGCAGTGAAACATGGTACAGCAAATGACTATACACATTTTAATGCTCTGACATCTTATTTTGTTAAATTGTTTTCATAACCTCAAGATGGCGATTGTGCGAAATTGTCAAATTAAGTTTTTATTTCTTGTATCCTAATAATGCGATCGAAGTCAACGTTTGAATAATGATCCTTCACAATAGGCCTCACCTAATAGTACATAACTCTATGGCCTACATAAAAAATCCAACATGGTGACCATCAGCAAATTTTAGGTGATTCTCAATATCTACTAATCTATGACAGCAATCAAACTGAAATTTTGTATGTTGATTAAGGCTATGCACATAAGTTCACCTATGGGACTTTCAATAACCAAGTAAGCACAAATTCAACTTGGCGGCGATGGGAAAATTAAATAAATAATGAGACATTTCTCGCGAGCGCAGTAAAACTTGGTACGGCAAATGCTTATGCAAATTTTAATCGATTGACATGTAATTTATTTCAATTGTTTTCATAACCACGAGATGGCCGCTGTGCGAAATTTTAATATCTCGTTCTCTTTCCTGTGTCATAATCATGCGATTGAAGTTTGAATAAATCACCTACGCAATAATCTTCATGTAGTATAGTAGTACATAACTCTATGGCCTACATATATAAAAATCCAACATGGCGACCATCCGAAATATTTAAACGGTACTCAATATCTACGAATCTATTACAACAATCAAACTGAAACGTTGTATGTTGATAGAGGCAATTAACATAAGTAGGATATATGAAAATAGGCTATTTTAGTTCTTCACGGAACTACTTGTTACATTTGATGTTCTTTGTTCATTTATTTATATATCTATCTATTTATTCATTTATTTGTTTATCTATTGTTTATTTATTTATATTGTATTTATAAAGTTATTTATTTTCTTATTTATTTGTTTACTTACTTATTTGTTTACTTATTCATTTATATTCTTATTTATTGTTCATTTATTTATTTACTTATTTATATTCTTTTTATTGGTTTATTTATCTGTTTAGTTATTTATTAATTATTTATTTATATATATTTATTTACTTATTTATTTATTTATATTCTTAACTTAGCATGGGTGTATACGAAAATTTGGAATAACGTGATATGGAAGAAAATGATTTGTAGTTTACGAGGTTTTTTTTTTTAGAGAACTTGCAAAACAACTTTGGTCAGTTTCGACCCAAGCATTGGACGCGAATACTCTTCCCGCGCTTAGACCTCATCAGGTATTTTATGACTTTGCCCACTTCTGTAGTCGAGCTGTCTGAAGAGGTCCTCTGAGGAACTGGGTGATTGGAAAAATGTCGAGCTGTGCTAATTGGATTAAACCCTAAAGAGTCCAGTCATCTCTCACTAATGAGTTAAAGAAGAGAGTAAGGGTAGGCTACCTCTCCTGAAATGTAAGCTATGTGATGAATTGACTGACAGCTACGTTTAAAAATAGTTCTCTAGTTTAAGCTTCCTTTAAGTTCTTATAGATTTAGGTATTAGGAAGTCATTTTGAAAACCTTTGTCTGGAGCGTTGCACTCTATGGAAGTGAAACTTGAACTGTTGGTGCAGCAGAAAAGATGAGAATTGAAGCGTTTTAAATGTAGTGTTACAAGAGAATGATAGGCCTAAAGAACAGATGGGTAGGTGGGTTTCCGAATGAAGAGATATTAAGACGAGTGGGAGAGGAAGAGATGCTTCTGGCGACTGCTAATGAAGAGAGGAGCTAGGTTGGTAGGACACACACTAAGACACCCAGGGATAGTTAACTTAATTATGGAAGGAAGGGTCGAGGACAGGAACTGTAGGGGTAGACTAAGGTTAGAATATGTTAGATTGCCTCGGATATATGGTGCGGTAGCTATGTAGAGATGAAACGATTAGCTCAGGACAGGGAGGCATGGAGGACTGCATCAGACCAGACAAAAGACTGAAGACTCAATCACACACATAAGTTCATAAACTGTATATCTCTTACCACGTGGTTAAGTGTGAGAAAGGGCCAAGAACCCTAACTTCGCCACCAATAAAGACATTAATATAATAATAATAATAATAATAATAATAATATCCTGACCGAATCCTGGAGTATGCCCCGTGATATAGTGGTTAGTATTGTTGCCTACCAATCAGGAGGTCTGGGTTCGATTCCCAGCTCTAGCAAAAAGCAATGGCGCAGTTAACATGTTATCTACATGGGACGTGTTGAACTGCACTGATAACTACTCTGTTACATAGGCTATTCAAACTGCTCGCAAGAACATTAACGATTTAGTCTCCATCGACCCAGCACCAGAATTAAATTAAATTCCATCAACATATCGAGGGTTAGTTCCTATTGATGCTTTGTGGGCAAAGGCGTCTGGTAAGTCCTGCCCGAGGATGAGATTCGAGTCCCGGCACATATCTTGGCATCTTCAGTATGCATGTCTACCCCGTTATTGTTACCGTTTTCAACGGGGTCGGTGATGAGATGGGATGCAAGGCTATGTGGAGGGTGATTTCTATGGCCGGATGCCCTCCTTGACGCCAACCTCACGAGAGGAGTTAATACAGATGAAATGCATGACAATGAATTAAACTGGTCAAGGATGTGGAAGGAAGCGGCCTGTCAGAAGGTACCGGCACAGCATTTGCCTGGAAGTGAAAATGGGGAAACCACGGAAAATCATTTCAGGGACGGCCGACGCACAGAGGGATATTTGGCCCGAAAAGCCGACTTAAGTCCATTTTTAAAATGCGAGTAATTCTCGGAATGCATAACTTCCTGTGATAGGTAGTTACGTCTCTCGTGCAGTGCATCTAAAGCTTCTGTGCTGGCTTGTGCGTTTGTGACTGTTGTAAAGTGTGTTGTGACTTGAAGTGGGATGAAAATCATTATGGATTCTGAAGATCCGGGTATATACTGTTAATTTTAATTAATTTCATTCATATTATTTACTATGTGTATAAGTAATAAGTCTATGACAATTAACTTGTGAAGCAAAGGAAATATTCCTGATAAGTACAGTAATGCAAGGGTTTAGTTATAGTGCAGGGTGTTTCCCTACATATGATGTAATGCAGTGTTGTAGACAAATCATTCCTCTACAGGAAATACAAGGGTTGCTATTTTTAGTTTTGGCAACGTTGCTGCTGCTTTATGTTGCAACGGTGTTGGACTCTGCCATTGTTACCAAAAGTAGCTAACCTGTATCCCCTCCCTTAGAGCACATAACCTCGTCCGTCCCCTCCCCCATTCGTATGCAGTGGTGCCTGTTAGATGAGTAGTTGTGGGCAAGCGCTCTCGCAAGACGGTCGCAATGTTTTTGAAGCAGGAGCAGAGAACGTGGATAAAAATTCAGTGTGCTAGGGGTCGCACGGCTCGAGAGTGCCACCAAGGACTGCAAGATGCCGTGCATCTGCGTTACCTTACAGAACGGTAGCAAGATTGGTTGCAGCCTTTCGAGATGGGCGCGAACGTGTGGAGGACATGCCTCGAAGTGGTCACCCACCAGTAAGTGATGAAAATGTACAGATGGTGTCCGCGTTAGTGGAAGCGGATCGGAACGCAAAGCTTCGTGAATTAGCGCAAGATACAGGACTGGTGAATTCAAATTCGACTGTCCTCCACATCCCGAAGGACTGCCTGAAATTGAGGAAAATTGCGTCAAAATGGGTTCCACATGACTTAACCGACATGCAGAAATGGCTGCGATATGACGCATCTCTTACGCACTTGCAGCGTTATGAGCGCGAAGGAGAGGACTTCTTACGGCGTATCATAACCATTGACGTGACGTGGGTCAAATCTTATAAGCCACAGTTGAAACGCCAATCGAATGAGTGGCGGCACCACGAATCACCACGAAAACAAACTGTTCTACAAACCCCCACCAATGTCAAGGTAATGTTGATTCTTGCCTATGATTGGGATGGTGTGATCATAAAACATACCGTCCCCCCAGGGCAAACCGTTAATGCGGCGTACTATTGTTCGTTTCTGCAAGACCATCTCCTAGCAGCTCTGAGAAGGAAACGGCGACCACATGGATGCTCCGCCCATCGTTCTGTATGACAATGCTAGGGCACACACAGCAGGAGTTGTGTCTGCATTGTTGGATCGCTGGAACTGGGAGGTGCTCTATCATCCCCCCTACTCTCCCGACGTAAGTCCCCGCGACTTTGATCTCATCCCGAAGATGAAGGAGCCACTGCGCGGGAACTGCTACCCTACAATTGGAGATGTTGTGCAGGCTGCCGAGCGATCTCTTCGTACCATCGATAGATTGGGCAGTCCCAACGGAATCAAAAAGCTTCCGCGTCGCTGGGAACACGTTGTACGCAGTGCTGGAGACTACATCGAGGGCCTATGGAACTTGGAACCATGTAGGTGTGTTATTTATCAATTTATAACATAGTTGCCAAAACTAAAAAAGCAACCTATGTATAAAAAAGTAGCCGCTGAATACCGCAGATTGATTGTGTACGTTTTGTTTACAAGAATGATTTGTCAGTTATAATCAATGCCATCTCCGCAATGAACATATTGTGGAAGTATTTCTGTTTTATCCCAGGTCCTTCGAAATACAAACTGATGACTAGAAGAGGCCTCTACGACCTTATGAAGAGATGTTCTGAAAACGATTTTGTTAAACGATTGGATTATATGGAAAATTCTATGTTATCAGATCCTACCTTCCCTAATGATGAAAAGAAATGATAAAAATCGCTTCGCTCGTTTTATAAATATGCTTGTGTCTTAATTACCATCATAGGCGAGTTGCATTCGACTGTTTGTTTGACGATAATTATAACTTTTTTATGTTCGGACATAAAGGTTCATAAATATTTGCCGAAATTTCGCCAGTTTTATGTACTGAACAGAGCGCATGGGACGCAGAGAATACCATGGCCTCCTGGAATACCCCACTATGGCACTAGAGGTCACGCAGTGAAATTTAAAATAGGAGGCCGTGGAAGCCAGCGCAGGTGCGATGCTATCCTTACCTAATTGGTCACACAACTGTTTCTTGAGCTCTGATTAGTGGGAGAAACTGTTTCATAATGCAAACTTGTACTATAATGAGCCTCATTATGATACAGTTTTCTGACATTTAATATTTACATTTCGCCATGTTCGAGCATGAATTGTCTTATATAAATGTAGAGATTTGAAGTCATTCCTTTCAGTGTAGCCTACACAAAATTGTCATTTGTAGCTCCTCAGTCAGTCAACATGGTTGTGCCCAATGAATGGGCAGGGTACAAGATGGAAATATGTGTGTTTATATATTTATATCTTGTACCCCGCTCATTGTTGCCTCCCTGGTGTAGTGGTCAGCATGCTTAGCTGCCACCCCGGAGGTCCGCGGTTCGATTCCCGGCTCTACCACGAAATTTGAAAAGTGGTCTGAGGACTGGAACGGGGTCTACTCAGCCTCGGGTGGTCCAAATGAGTAGAGGGGGTTCGATTCCCACCTCAGCCATCCTCCAAGTGGTTTTCCGTGGTTTCCCACTCCGTCTTCGGGAAAATGCCGGGGTGGCCACGGCCGCCTCCCTCCCAATCTTCCCCTCCCTTCCCCTCCCTCATAAGACCCCTGTTCGCTTTGCAAGTGAGGCCACCTGGGTGAGGTGCTGGTCCCACCTCCCCAGTTGTATCCCCCAACCAGGTGTTTCAAGCTCCAGGACAACGCCCTGGCGGCGGTAATGGTGGGATTCCTTGCTGAGTCCGAGGGAAAAGCCAACCTGGAGGGTAAACCAACTAAAGAAAAGAAAGAATGCCCATTCATTGGCCACAATCGTGTTGACCGACTGAAGAGCTACAAATGACAAGTCTTATATACTGTTAAGTCACAGTTAAAGAAAAGATGGCTTGCTTCGCTCAAAATTGAAAGTATCTTATTAAAAAAAAGAACCAACAAACCTTTCTTAAAAGAAACATTACATTTACTGCTCTCAAGTACAGGATGGATCAGTAAGATCCCTCATGCTGAAAATGATGATGAAGAGGAGTCCCCAATAGAAACAGACTGGAGAGCATCATCTGAATAATACATAGTATTGCAGCTAAGAAATAATGATTCTCATAATAATCCCATTGTGTTGTTTTAATCATTGTACAATGCATATAAATAATGTTGGCCAACGTTTTGCATGAAACACCCCTATGTGCGACGGTGGGGCTTAAACCCGCGTCTACCGAGTCCGTAGATAGCTAGGAATCTACGGTAATAGTGTGTACATATGGGGTACCCGTAACTTATCAGTAGAATCACTGGCACGTTAAAGAAGCCATCAGGGAAAAATTCAGGCAGCCATCATTTCTAAAAAAAAAATGTTCGTCAATCCCATTAATGAAAATAATAAAAATAATAAAAATAAATAGCTTGTAGTTTTACGTGACCGTTATTCGTGCGATCATGAGCCACGGAACCTCCAGTTTTCCGTGAAATCCAAACCACATGACATGGGATGCATTGGCTTGGAATCGAACCTGGTCCACCTTGGTGAGAGGCGAATGGCTTGACCACTGCGCCACCACGCCCCCAATAATAATAATAATAATAATAATAATAATAATAATAATAATAATAAATATAACTGAAATGTTTTTTTTTCGTGTGGTCTCCTGAGAGGCCGAGTGCAGGTCTTTCTAGTCGACGCCCGTGGGCGACCTGCACGTCGGGATGAGAGATGGAATGGATGAAGATGAATGAAATTGGGCAAGGATGTGGATGGAAGTGGCCGTGGTCTATCAGAAGGTACCGTCCCAGCATTTGCCTGGTGTTGAAAATGGGAAACCACGGAAAACCATTTCAAGGACGGCCGACGGTGGGGCTCGAACCCACGCGTCTACCGAGTCAGCAGAGAGCTTGGCCCCATGACCTAATGCTGCGCTTTAGCCAGCGTAGCCACTGCTGTCGGTAACTGAAAAGTAACTGTGTAACACACACAAAGGCTAATGAATTCCAGGAAACTGAAAAAAAAAAAAATGTTAAAACTTGCTAATGAGTAGGATAAAAATTGAACACGTCTCTGAGAACCGAGAGTGGGTAGATAAGAAAAACTTTCAGTGCACCCTGTATAACATTATCAGCGCAGGTCAACTCATCTAGAGACTATTTACCTTCCCGACCAGCTTTGGGTAAAGTGGCAGTGAAGCTTGCCTCAGGCAACTTCCCCTGTTTGGACCTTCCTAGTGAACCCCCGGGCCCACCGTGGAGAGATCTCATTAGCGCAGCTCGGCATCACCCGGGTAGGGCACTGGCAGCAAGAGTACGGACGGTATGTGGTGAGGCTTCAAGGTCGCAGTACAGTATGAGTGGTTGGGAGCCGGACCACTGGAGGAGACACCCTTCACGTAACCGAGCCGAGCTCAAGATGATTGCATGCACAGATGTTAAGCATTAACATGTGATGTTGACAGCACGGCGGGCGACGAGTGACTGCTGTTTCTGTTTCCCCATCTCCGAAACATGGCTGGAAATCTGTCTGCCCAGAGCGGTCAGCTTGACCTTGGAGCCTCACCACATACCATCCGAACTCTACCATCCTCAGTGTGATATGTTCCCCTATTTTTAGCCACTTTTTATTTTTGCAAAAAATGAAAGTAGACTTATGAGATCTACACAGGGCCAAAAATTGTGTGTGTCTGTGTGTGAGTGTGTGTGTATGTGTCTGTGTGTACTCTGTATGTCTGCCCCCCCCCCCTCTATCAATTCAAACACGGTGAAACCGAATTGAACGAAATTTTGTACAGGGGTAGCACTAGCAAAGGGCACCTCAGTGTCATGTTTTATATCAACGCCATTTTTACTAAAACTGAATGGCGGCCACTCAAACGTTAGAAACTAATTAGAGTTACAAACTGTTGCGTCCACTTAAGCCATAGGTCGGTCAGAGCCTCTGCAAGATTACGTACTTACGTCGTTATCGTGTCTTTATCGATAGCTTCCAGTAGCGTTTACAAAACATCTCCTGCTATACGAGGAAAGGGATAGGGTTAGGGCGTGGTTCTACGAATCTGGGAATACTCCCTAATGAAAGAACTTGTTAGCTGAACGCCCGATTTATTAAAGTGTGGGAAATATAAAAACCACCACCATGGATACAAGGTTTAAACTGGATTTCAAATTAATCCTGAAATGAAATTAAAACATTGGTTCTCATCTGTTCCCTCAGCTCCCAGCTTCACTGGCAACGGCAAAAGTTATCCGAGTTGTTGTTGCTACATGTGAGGGGTTTGGGCGTCGTGGTCGTTTAGCCCCGTGTAGAGTGTGTTTGTCTGATAACATGTGTTATTGTGGCGTCTGTATTAGTGTGTGTATTTGTTAATTGAGGCGAGGATTGGGATGGAAGCGACCGTGGCCTGAAGTTAGGAATCATCGCGCCATTTGCCTGGAGTAGAAGTGAGAAACCACGGAAAACCACTTCCAGGATGGCTGAGGTGAGAATCGATCCCATCTCTTCTCAGTTTTGCCTCACGGGGCTGAGTGTACCCCGTTCCAGACCAGAAGTAACTTACTGGGCAGAGCCGGGGATCGAATCCGGACCTCCGGGCGACAGCCAAGAACGCTAGCCGCTACACCAGGTTGAACTAGGGCTGATTGTCCGGTACAAATTTTGCCTTGAACCGACATCGGTACGATGATCACCTCGAGGTGTAGCGGCTAGGATTCTTGGAGGTCCGGGTTCGATTCCCAGCTCTGCCAAGAAATTTAATTCTGGTCTGAGGGCTCGTGAGGCAAAACTTAGGAGAGGTAGGCTCGATTCCCACCTCAGCAATCCTGGAAGTGGTTTTCCGTGGTTTCCAATTCTACTCCAGGCAACTGCCGAGTAGGTTCCTTAAGGTTCCTTAAGGACACGGTCGCTTCTATCCCAATCCTTGCCTCAATTAACATTAATACTCACACTAATACAGACACGACAATAACACAGATTATCAGAAAAAATCTATATACACACACACTCAAATACACGGGGCCTAAATGACCACGATGTCCAAGCCCCTCAAGTGAAACAACGACAAACAAACTCTACTACACCTCCCACAACGGAGCAATTTCATACACACAAGTATACGGGGATGATGAGCAAAATGTCCGAAGTCTCTACATTAAGCAACAAAAATAACAGATTTCATGCGATATTTTCATGCGAAAAATATTTACGGAAATAACTGGAAATAGAAGGAAGTAAACTTGTAGTTTTACGTGACCGTTAATCCCACGATCATTGGCCATGGGGCTTCGATTTCATGTGGAATCCGAACCACCGGAAATGACCTTTTACCTTGAAAATCAAACCTGGTCGTCTTGGTGAAAGACAGGCAGCTTGACCACTTCGCCATCACGCCTCTTAACTTTGAAATATGTCCAAAGAAACATAACAGTACCTACGACTACACTAGAGATATTTCCCCTCGGCAATCGCTAGCAAGGAAGCGGTTGTGTTAACTGGGACAATATCCTGTCCGAATGTGTACATCCTCGTCAGCATATTGTGCGCCTGGTTGCTTATAAGGAATCAAACATGGAGAAGGTCGGTCGATTAAGGGTAATATTTATTGTTGATTCCCATGATTAACGCAAATCGGTCATGAATCCAGGCAAGACGAGAGGGAGGGGCAAACGGGGCTGTAGCCCTGGAACCGGACGTCCTTAAGGGCCCGGAGCTACTGAATAAAGAGAACTGGACAACTGAACTGTTTTCAATTTTCCTTCCAGGTAAAAAAATAACCAAAAGGTACATGAACAATATTACATATTTCTTCAATCCTGCTTGAAATCGTTAAATTGCATTTTCAAATATTTCAAAATTGTCGTTATAAAATATTGAGCTCTCTTTTTTTTAAGCTCCCCCCCAGTGCCTCACATCTAGTGGGACGTGGGTTGGCGACCACGGAACCCCAGCTGAGTCCGGCATTGCTTCCACTTACTTGTGCCGGGCTCCTCTCCATCTTCTTTTCTGTCGACATCTCTTGGTCAACTCTTGTTCTCTTCCTACCCCGACGGTATTAGGGTATCTGAGGCCTAGGGAGTCTTTTCCTTTCCCGCCTTAAATGGCCCTTCTCTCATCTTTCCTGATACCCTCATTATTCGAGTGGTCAGCCTTTCTTTTTCTTTTCCTGTTATCTCCTGCCTTCTGCACAAGGCCCTCAAGGAGGCAGAGTGAATGTAGCCCCACCACTTCTGGTGCACCCTGGATAGTGCTACACTTTCAAGGACTCACGGCTGGTGAGTTTGGGAGTTGGCAACCCCGAGGGATTCCTGAGCTGGGTCCGTTTTGTCCCCTTTTTCCTCTGACTTCGGGGCGGACCCTATCCTCTTTCCCCTTTCCTATCTGCCTCTCATGGCTCTCCTTCCTTCTAAGTCTCTCAATCCTCATTCTTCGAGGGTTGAGGGCATTCCTTTTCTTCCTATCCTTTATTTGCCTTATCCTTTATTTGTTTACCATTCCTTCTTCTAGTATGCACGTTTGCAGTAAGTATTAGTTATAGTTTTCATTCTCATCTCATCTCTCACTCTCACCCAAACCATTAGGGGCCGATAACCTAGATGTTAGGCCCCTTAAAACAACAATTATCATCATCATCATCATCATCTTTTTAAGCTTCTAAACTTATCTCATCCACCTTGAAAAAGTTATTCCTAAACGATTTCCATCTTTTATAGTTCATGCAAGTGGCCTGTTCTGAGATTTTTGTACAGAGTGTCTATTACAGGTTAGTATTTACTGCAGACGAACATAACATGCTTAAGGTTGGCGATGTTCTCTGGATCTGCACTACAATGTGGGTCGTTGAGAACATCAATGCGGGCCAAGATGACTCGGATAACTTTCATGGCCTAATTGCATGCGGATTATAGAGGAGAGGTGAAGTCTACTCAGGTGTACCTATGTACACACATCAAAAAAAGTTTTGCATCACCTCGGTTCCCAGATCTCCGGCATATAGACGTTGACTGTGTATATTGTATCAAAGATACAGTCCCTTTGACTGTTCATAGATGTCACTAAAACTGCTCAAAGATGTAAACAACCATGCATGAGCAGGGCCTATTAGACGGAGGGGGTACGACAGCCGATCAGTTCCAGTCATTCCACCAGGACGAAGGTACGCTGCTCATGTTGTCTGTAGTTCTACCATGCCTAGAAGGTCAATACCGCAGTTCGATCGCGTCCGCATTGTTACTTTGTGTCAAGAAGGGCTCTCAACAAGGGAAGTTTCCAGGCGTCTCAGAGTGAACCAAAGCGATGTTGTTCGGACATGGAGGAGGTACAGAGATACAGGTACTGTCGATGACAGGCCTCGCTCAGGCCGCCCAAGGGCTACTACTGTAGTGGATGACCGCTACTTACGGATTGCCGCTCGGAGGAACCCTGGCAGCAATGCCACCATGTTGAATAATGCGTTTCGTTCAGCCACAGGACGTCGTGTTTCAACTCAAACTGTGCGCAATAGGCTGCATGATGCGCAACTTCACTCCCGACGTCCATGGCGAGGTCCAGCTTTGCAACCCCGACACCATGCAGCGCGGTACAGATGGGCCCAACAACATGCTGAATGGACCCCACAGAATTGGCATCACGTTCTCTTCACCGATGAGTGTCGCATATGCCTTCAACCAGACAATCGTCGGAGACGTGTTTGGAGGCATCCTGGTCAGGCTGAACGTCTTAGACACACTGTCCAGCGAGTGCAGCAAGGTGGTGGTTCCCTGATGTTTTGGGGTGGCATTATGTGGGGCCGACGTACGCCACTGGTGGTCATGGAAGGCTCCGAAACGGCTTTACGATACCTGAATGACATCCTCCGACCCATAGTGCACCCATATCGGCAGAATATTGGAGAGGCATTTGTCTTCATGGACGACAATTCTCGACCTCATCGTGCACATCTTGTGAATGCGTTCCTTCAAGATAACGACATCGCTCGACTACAGTGGCCAGCATGTTCGCCAGACATGAACCCTATCGAACATGCCTGGGATATGTTGAAAAGGGCTGTTTATGGACGTCTTGACCCACCAACCACTCTGAGAGATTTACGCCGAATTGTCGTTGAGGAGTGGGACAATTTGGACCAACAGTGTCTTGATGAACTTGTGGATAGTATGCCACGACGAATACAGGCATGCATCAATGCAAGAGGACGTGCTACTGGGTATTAGAGGTAGTGGTGTGTACTGCAATCTGGACCACAAATGCTGAAAGTCTAGCTGTATGATGGTACAACATGCAATGTGTGGGTCTCATGAGCAATAAAACGAGCTGAAATGTTGTTTGTGTTGATCTCTATTCCCTTTGTATTTAAAGGTTCCGGAACTCTTGGAACCGAGGTGATGCAAAACTTTTTTTGATGTATGTATATCAAGGAACCATGGTCTAGGGCAGTGTTTCCCAAACATTTTTGTGTGTGTACCACTCTAAGAAATAAGAATCTCTCGCGTACCACCTAATGGTTGGGAGATATACACACATCAAAAAAAGTTTTGCATCACCTCGGTTCCCAGATCTCCGGCATATAGACGTTGACTGTGTATGTTGTATCCAAGATACAGTCCCTTTGACTGTTCATAGATGTCACTAAAACTGCTCAAAGATGTAAACAACCATGCATGAGCAGGGCCTATTAGACGGAGGGGGTACGACAGCCGATCAGTTCCAGTCATTCCACCAGGACGAAGGTACGCTGCTCATGTTGTCTGTAGTTCTACCATGCCTAGAAGGTCAATACCGCAGTTCGATCGCGTCCGCATTGTTACTTTGTGTCAAGAAGGGCTCTCAACAAGGGAAGTTTCCAGGCGTCTCAGAGTGAACCAAAGCGATGTTGTTCGGACATGGAGGAGGTACAGAGATACAGGTACTGTCGATGACAGGCCTCGCTCAGGCCGCCCAAGGGCTACTACTGTAGTGGATGACCGCTACTTACGGATTGCCGCTCGGAGGAACCCTGGCAGCAATGCCACCATGTTGAATAATGCGTTTCGTTCAGCCACAGGACGTCGTGTTTCAACTCAAACTGTGCGCAATAGGCTGCATGATGCGCAACTTCACTCCCGACGTCCATGGCGAGGTCCAGCTTTGCAACCCCGACACCATGCAGCGCGGTACAGATGGGCCCAACAACATGCTGAATGGACCCCACAGAATTGGCATCACGTTCTCTTCACCGATGAGTGTCGCATATGCCTTCAACCAGACAATCGTCGGAGACGTGTTTGGAGGCATCCTGGTCAGGCTGAACGTCTTAGACACACTGTCCAGCGAGTGCAGCAAGGTGGTGGTTCCCTGATGTTTTGGGGTGGCATTATGTGGGGCCGACGTACGCCACTGGTGGTCATGGAAGGCTCCGAAACGGCTTTACGATACCTGAATGACATCCTCCGACCCATAGTGCACCCATATCGGCAGAATATTGGAGAGGCATTTGTCTTCATGGACGACAATTCTCGACCTCATCGTGCACATCTTGTGAATGCGTTCCTTCAAGATAACGACATCGCTCGACTACAGTGGCCAGCATGTTCGCCAGACATGAACCCTATCGAACATGCCTGGGATATGTTGAAAAGGGCTGTTTATGGACGTCTTGACCCACCAACCACTCTGAGAGATTTACGCCGAATTGTCGTTGAGGAGTGGGACAATTTGGACCAACAGTGTCTTGATGAACTTGTGGATAGTATGCCACGACGAATACAGGCATGCATCAATGCAAGAGGACGTGCTACTGGGTATTAGAGGTAGTGGTGTGTACTGCAATCTGGACCACAAATGCTGAAAGTCTAGCTGTATGATGGTACAACATGCAATGTGTGGGTCTCATGAGCAATAAAACGAGCTGAAATGTTGTTTGTGTTGATCTCTATTCCCTTTGTATTTAAAGGTTCCGGAACTCTTGGAACCGAGGTGATGCAAAACTTTTTTTGATGTATGTATATCAAGGAACCATGGTCTAGGGCAGTGTTTCCCAAACATTTTTGTGTGTGTACCACTCTAAGAAATAAGAATCTCTCGCGTACCACCTAATGGTTGGGAGATATACACACATCAAAAAAAGTTTTGCATCACCTCGGTTCCCAGATCTCCGGCATATAGACGTTGACTGTGTATGTTGTATCCAAGATACAGTCCCTTTGACTGTTCATAGATGTCACTAAAACTGCTCAAAGATGTAAACAACCATGCATGAGCAGGGCCTATTAGACGGAGGGGGTACGACAGCCGATCAGTTCCAGTCATTCCACCAGGACGAAGGTACGCTGCTCATGTTGTCTGTAGTTCTACCATGCCTAGAAGGTCAATACCGCAGTTCGATCGCGTCCGCATTGTTACTTTGTGTCAAGAAGGGCTCTCAACAAGGGAAGTTTCCAGGCGTCTCAGAGTGAACCAAAGCGATGTTGTTCGGACATGGAGGAGGTACAGAGATACAGGAACTGTCGATGACAGGCCTCGCTCAGGCCGCCCAAGGGCTACTACTGTAGTGGATGACCGCTACTTACGGATTGCCGCTCGGAGGAACCCTGACAGCAATGCCACCATGTTGAATAATGCGTTTCGTTCAGCCACAGGACGTCGTGTTTCAACTCAAACTGTGCGCAATAGGCTGCATGATGCGCAACTTCACTCCCGACGTCCATGGCGAGGTCCAGCTTTGCAACCCCGACACCATGCAGCGCGGTACAGATGGGCCCAACAACATGCTGAATGGACCCCACGGAATTGGCATCACGTTCTCTTCACCGATGAGTGTCGCATATGCCTTCAACCAGACAATCGTCGGAGACGTGTTTGGAGGCACCCTGGTCAGGCTGAACGTCTTAGACACACTGTCCAGCGAGTGCAGCAAGGTGGTGGTTCCCTGATGTTTTGGGGTGGCATTATGTGGGGCCGACGTACGCCACTGGTGGTCATGGAAGGCTCCGAAACGGCTTTACGATACCTGAATGACAACCTCCGACCCATAGTGCAACCATATCGGCAGAATATTGGAGAGGCATTTGTCTTCATGGACGACAATTCTCGACCTCATCGTGCACATCTTGTGAATGCGTTCCTTCAAGATAACGACATCGCTCGACTACAGTGGCCAGCATGTTCGCCAGACATGAACCCTATCGAACATGCCTGGGATATGTTGAAAAGGGCTGTTTATGGACGTCTTGACCCACCAACCACTCTGAGAGATTTACGCCGAATTGTCGTTGAGGAGTGGGACAATTTGGACCAACAGTGTCTTGATGAACTTGTGGATAGTATGCCACGGCGAATACAGGCATGCATCAATGCAAGAGGACGTGCTACTGGGTATTAGAGGTAGTGGTGTGTACTGCAATCTGGACCACAAATGCTGAAAGTCTAGCTGTATGATGGTACAACATGCAATGTGTGGGTCTCATGAGCAATAAAACGAGCTGAAATGTTGTTTGTGTTGATCTCTATTCCCTTTGTATTTAACGGTTCCGGAACTCTTGGAACCGAGGTGATGCAAAACTTTTTTTGATGTGTGAAGTAACATAAATCGCCTACCACTACGCAGTGGACCAAAATACGGATTGTAAATTGTGTTTGTTAGAGTTAGACTGTTGGAGTTGAAGTTCAAATAATAAAAATTGTGTCCATTTGTTTTATTATTTATTAAAATAAGTATTCAATTCAAACATTCAGAAATGACACTGTACAAGTAATATTAATAAAAGAACTCGTAATAATTAAACATAAAAACCAAAGTTCAACTAACAACTTCAGTGTGAAATGTGAGCTTGAAGATTAGAAGCCAACTTAGGAATGTCTAGTTTAAGATTGCTGAGTCTCAAACAAGGATCGTTTTCCACAGTGAGGAGCCTATTTCGGTATTAATTCTTGAGATAAACAAGTGAAGGAAATGCAGTCTAACACAAGTACGAAGTAGCGAAAGGCAGTAAAAATCCAACTGCTTTGTCAGCTATGTCTGCATAGTGTGCATGCCTCTCAACCCCAAAGTTCACAAGAGCCATTTTTGAAAAAGTTTGCCTTAGTTCTGAATCACAATTCAATTCATAAAACTGCTCCTTGTCTCTGGCCTTCAAGTCCTCTGGCAACATATCAATGTTTTTATATTTGTTATATTTTTCGTAACATCAGCGCGTACCACTACAGCAGTGCGAGCGTACCGCAGTTTGGGAAACGCTGGTCTAGGGGACCTCCAGATAGAGGACCACGGGGTAGTCCGATCATGGGGGTCAACAGCAGCGTAGTGGCGTCTACGGTGAAGCTGAGAAGCGGGCCAGACCTCGGTCGAGGATTGTAGAAGGAGAGCTAGGTAGTGGGAGGGGTGGGGGCGTAAGGGGGGGGGGGGGGAGGAGGGAGGGGGATGTATGGGGAGGGTTAAATGGTTACCGTTGCGGCCAGCGTCTTTGACTAATTTATCCACATGCTCATTAGGGTGAATTCCCACATGGGCCGGGACCCAGAGAAAGTCAACAGGAATACCAAAGCGGGATTGGTAGTGAAGTTAGCTGATAAGAATGAGCAAATGGATGTTCAAGGGTTTACAAGCAAAAGGGGTCTGTAATACTGTAAGAACACTGAGAAAGTCTGTGAAAATACCCCGTATAAACGGCAATTATAAGCATTAGACATACACAATGTATAATATGAAGGACATGGTAAAGGGAGCAAATTATGTCTTCCAGAATATTCAACTAATATATTGAACCTGCATTCATTTGTAGATGTGTATATTCTGTATAGCCTAATTCAGGGGCACTTGAAGTAAAGTGGACTAGAAATTGCTTCATTCATAGCATTGTCACAAATAAGCAGAGTGGAAGCTCTGCAGCGTACTTATCAACATTTAAACCAAATTAATCACATAAGCAGTAGGTCGCGCAACCAGTCATTAAGTAAGAAGACACGTTCTGTATTTAGTATTAACTGTTGTAGCAAGAGATTTCCTCAAGAAGTCGTTTAAAGAAAATATAGATTCCTTCTGGTGTGCTTATTTCGTAGGACATCAAAAGTCTATTTGCTTCTGTTGACACCAGGATCTCGACAAGAACGAGAAACGCAATACGATTGGCTCTTGTTCGCAATCTTCCATGCAAACTGCCGAAAAAAAAACCACCTATTCAATTCCGTGAGTTGTATAGAAGCAATCATACAAGGCAGAATCTAGCATGAAAGGTACAAATCACACGACAATAGGCACTTGTTCATATCCGTACTGGCAGAAGCTTCCATGCTAACTAGTGTCGTGTATTCTGGGACCTCATCTCATACAGGGCTGATCAACGGCCTAGCACAAGCTGACATTCTAATCTACGGACACGTGCTAAGAGTTGAGGTTAATTAATTTAGGGGCTTTGTGACATTGTGGTCATTTAGCCCCGTGCACTTGTGTGTGTAAATAAATAAATACATAAATAATTCGTGCGATAACCTGTGTTATTGTGGTGTCCGTAATAGTGTCTGTATTTGTAATGCAGGTTAAGATTGTGAAGGAGGCACCCGTGGCCTTAAGTTAGGAACCATCCCGGCATTTGGCTGGAGTAGAAGTGGGGAAACCACGAAAAACCACTTCCAGGTTAGTTGAGATGGGAATCGAACCCACCTCTTCTCATTCTTTTGCCTCACGAGGCTAAGTGCACCCGGTTATAGACATCAGACCAGAATTAAATTAAAGAGCCAAGAATGCCAGCCGCTGCACCAGGAAGTGGAAATTATTAAGGGATGTTGTTAATTCATATTAGGGGCTTGGAACATCTTGGTCATTAGCCCCGTGCACGTACCAAGACGTATATTCCGAGGGTTCATGGTTAGATTCCCGGACCCGGGAATAATTTTAATTCGGATCTGAGGGATGGAATGGAGTGCATTCAGCTTTGCGTGGACAACTGAGAAGAGAGCGTTCGAATTCTATGTAAACGTTATTTTCAATGGCTTCCCGCCTCAAGTCCCGGCAAATATCGGAATGGTACCTCAAAAGAAAGTCACGGCTGCCTTCCTTTCAATGCACTCGTGTAATACAATAATAGCACAGGTTACACCGACGTTAGGTAGTGACACAGGGGTTTTGGGTTCGAAGCCAGGATAAAGAAGACTCAGTGGTGGTATTCTCCACCATTATATTCTCTGCAATAATAATAATAATAATAATAATAATAATAATAATAATAATAATAATAATAATAATAATAATAATAATAATAATAATAATAATAATAATAATAATAATAATATTAATAATAATAATAATAATAATAATAATAATAATAGTATAGAGCTGTCGATCGATTAAAAAGTTTGATCGGTCAACCGAATGCCTTTAATCGGTTTATCGGTCGATTAATCGAATTTTAATCCGTTTCACCCAGTAACAGTTCGAGAGAAAATAACCTTTGAATATTATATTTTAAAATGTTTACAATTCCATTTGCTATGAGGAAGATATAATTTTTAATTTTAATTGTATTGGTTGCGTACAAGTAAAAAAAAAAGGAATTCAAAATTATTTAAGTTAGTAACATTATTAAAATATATCTCAATATTGATATAATAATAATAATAATAATAATAATAATAATAATAATAATAATAATAATAATAATAATATCGTATGGCCGGGTGCAAGCTTTGTTATTTGACACCCAGAAGGCAGCTTGCATGTCGAATTTTCTTATTCCTTGGAGCGCTATGAAAGTCAAGGAGGTTAGATATCTAAGCTCCTTGATACTACAGCGCTTTCTAGTAGAGAAAGGAGGAATTTTTGTGTTGGCGGAAAACCCCGAGATTAATTTTGCCATTATGAACACGGCCTACCGAATTCAAATGGGTTCTTTAACATGCCAAGAACTCATGAAATGCGTGTCGTGATTTTTGTCGCCTTTCAAAAAACACTTAGCATGGCCATGAGCGAACTTGCAAGCTAACCACTCACCCACCGTGGCAAGCTTCAAGATTGATTATTTAATAACACAAGAGTTTGAAGCTGAAGTTCACAGTTACTTACAGTCACACTTCTTTGCTCCAGGACTTCAGACATGTCTGTAATTTGACATCCTCAGAACTCAGGACTGCCCTTCTCTTAGTAACAATATTTCCAGCGTCACTGAACACTCTCTCACACGGAAATGAGTTAGCTGGAATGAAAGACAATTTTTTCACTATGCGTGCGAGATGTGGAAAATGGATTGAATGTATTTTCCACCATCGTAGAGGGTTTGCGAAGTCATCTTCTAGTTCCACCAACGACTTGTAGACTTCAGTTTCCATCGCAAGTGATGCCGGACTTTAAACCGGAGTGGCATGACCAGAATCCTGATCGTCCTCCTCGGTTTCAGAATTCAATTTCCTTTTCTTGCTGCATGGTTGTACTGGAACTTGTACTCCGTCCACGTCTCTCTCCCATATTCTCTTCCACACGGATTCCCGATCCTTTATGTCAATAAATCTAAGATAAAATCCAGGTAATTGCTCTTGTTGATTCCTTTAGGGGCTTTACAACATCGTAGTCATGTAACCCCGCCCGAGTACATGGGTGTGTGTGTGGGTAATCTATTTGATAACTGGTGTCATTGTGGTGGTTGTAGTAGTGTGTGTGTTTGTAATTGAGGCTAGGATTTGGAAGAAAGCAGCCGTGGCCTTAACCCTAGAACGATAGCGCTAATCGTAACGTTGTTATCGGTAGTGCTTTGCATCGGCGACGACTACGATTCTAGAAACTGATAATAAATACCACTTACGTCAAAATATATTTCACTGTCTCGGGTTGTTAGATTTTAAGTATTTGTTAGTTATTTCTTTTACTTTTTGAGCTTTGACAGATTTTGATTAATTTTGATTGTTTTCTTGGAATTTATGAATTTTGACTAAGTTTGGTTTTCTTGTGATTTTTTTACATTATTTTTTATTTTTTTAAATTTTGACCAACTTGCTTTGTATGTTAGGATTACCGAACACTGGTGGCGATAGGAAAAACGGGAGAATTGGTGAAAGCAGAAGTGTATTCTTTTTTCGACACGGAAACGAACGCTACTTTTCTAGGGTTAAGTGGATTTTGCAGACGCAGCGATGGTATTATGCAGCACCTGTGGATTGTGATAACTAGGGCTCGGATTTTTAGGTAAATAAATATGTTTTTATGTAAATACATATTTGAAGCATTTTTTCTATAAATTCCCGATTTTCACTCCTTAGCACATAAAAAGACATAATATTTACATTTTTAAAATCAGTTTTTTGCATTTTTGTTCTGTGTTACTTCAACGGGGAAGAACCTGTGAGCTATATAATTTTCATGCATAGCGTATGTCAGCTTGCAACTGTGTTATTCTTAACTTGCCGCCCCGTGCCACTCACTGTGGAAGCCGGTGATTTCCTTGTGCATAGCCATATTGGACCACGTGATAGACCTTCCCCTCCCCCAGCTACCTGGAACCAGTGTCACTTACATGCAGTTCATTTCTGGCTCTGTGAAGTGTGAGGCATTTCTGCGATGCCTAAAGTAAAAACAACTGCAAGTTATCGTCTGTTGCATAATTTAAAGATAATTTTACTTCTGATGGGGGCGTTCTGTTCTGCCAACCATGTGGGAAAGCAATCAAGGCAGAACAGCGATCTCAAGTTACACAACACCTCAGGGGCAAGAAACATATTGCCGCAGTTTCGCGCCTTCAGAATAAGTGTTTCGCGATAATCGTCGGTCATTTGTGATGGACAACCTGAAGATGTATCTCGTTGTGTATTGTAATGCTTCAGCAGTCAGTGAGACAGAATAAATTGCATTCGTGAATACTGCATATTGTTTATATTCACATTACTCAACTAAATTATAATTAAATATTTTTACTTTTTTGTCACATATTTCAGGTATTTTTAATACATAAAGAATAAATATTTTCCCGATTTTTAGCACCTAAAAGTCCGAGTCCTAGTGATAACATGTGAGTAACATGGACTGTGCAATCAATTTGCCGAAGAGTTTCCGCTAGAGCAACCTACAGTCGTACTGCAATGCCGATCAATAACAGGCAAAGCATAACAAGCGTATTATTGTTATTTCCCGGCCTGCTTTGTGTGTGATCAAGGCACTACTTGTGCACCACATAACGAGTTACGAATATTTTATTGGACAGATGGAAGAAAAAAGAAAAATGGTATGCCTTTTGTTATTCCAAGTCGAGTTCCACACATATTGTGTTCATTGAACAATGTCGTAAGATATGTTCTGAGCCTTCGCCGACTCTTGAGTGTCTCAGATCCAGTTAGAAATTATAGTAATAATAATAATGTAGTAAAATTAAATGACCCAACCCTTTCCCGGTCTCGAAGGCCCAAGACCTGGGGAGGTGGGGTTTAATTTATTAATAACAGTGTACACACATACAGTACATGAAAATAAATTTACAAATACATTTACAGTGTTATAATTATAATGACAATAGTAAAACAAAGATAGCAAGATTAATATAACTGGCTCTTGTTATTGTTGTTGCTGTATCTGTATTCATATAATAATTTCTTCGATGATTATTATTATGTTATACGTTTTATACTTAGAATATTAATAGTATCATGGTCCCACAAAGCCATCATATGTGGCTTATATGTGGGAACAAATTTAGAAATATTACTTAAATGTATATCTCGGTGGATCCTCACTCATGAAAATAAACATAACTTACAATTGAAGTTGATACATTTATTCTGTGTAATCAAAACCTTAGTTGACTTAGCCCACTGATAGTTTTCCTATGAATTTTTTTTGCTTCTTGTATTGGATGTTGATGCTAATGAATTTAGTAATCTTGGTGTTAAATCTTTCAATTCTTGTTTCCCATATGAATTAATGTGAAGGGGAACAATGTACTGACCAACCTGTTTTAGTCTGGTTTCGTTTGATTGCTGTGGTAATATTCTATATCTATTATCTCTATAATGTGTTAGAAGTATTGTGGTCTTATATAAATCTGCAATGGACAGAAATTTCCTCTTACAGTTATCTCTATCTACAATTAGTTTTAAAAATCTTTTTTTTGTGCATATTACTTAACATTTTAATTAAACTTCCTGTTGTCCCTCCCCATGCTACAATGCCATATCGAAGTACTGATTCGACAAGTGCTGAATAGGCAATTGTGTACACATTTGGAGGGGCACAATAGGCAAGTGTATGAAAGAAGAATAATGTCCTTCTCAGGTTCCTTAACAGTTCCATAATGTGATTGTCCCATTTAAAATGAAAATCTACCGTGACTTCTAGATATTTATAATTGTTCACAGATTGAATGTATTGGTCACAGTTACAGTTAGTAATAATAATAATAATAACAATAATAATAATAGTAATAATAATAATAATAATAATAATAATAATAATAATAATAATAATAATAATAATAATCTGGTAGTTGTCAGCAAGAAAATGAAGCAAACTACCTTGATTGATGTTGCGATCCCTTACAACAAGAGTTTCCAGTCAAAGCATATAGAAAATATCAGCAAATATAGCGAGTTGGTCGGCCCTATTAAAAGGCAGTGGTATGTAGAACGGGTAATGACCATACCTATCAGTCTCAAGTACGGGCGTGATCCAAAGTACCTTGCTCCAAGGCCTTAACGAACTGGATCTGGATACTCAACTGTACAAACTAATGAAGAAGTCAGTAGTTCTCTCAACTACTCGAATCATCCGGAAGTTCATGGGTAGCGACTTTCCAGCTTAGAAGTGGCTGTTTCAGTAACTATACTTTGGTTCCCTGAAGCCCGTATAGTTATGTTGTGATGTATCTGCAATGTAAGGAAGGAAGCTTTTAGTTTTACGTGACTGTTAATCATCTTTTTTACGTGGATTCCGAACCACAGGGCTTGGCATTTCACTTCGAAAATCGCACATGCATTAACCGGGAATCGAATTGGTGAGAGGCCAACAGCTTGCCCGCTGCGCCACCACACCCTATCTATCAGCAATGTGTTATATGTGAAAGAAAATCCAGTCGACCGACCGAGTCAGGGAATGGAATGAATGAAGCCCTCGTCTAGCGGTGAGGATAGGAACTGTGCCGGCTTCCGAAGCCTATCGCACTCGCCTGGGGCATTGATTAAATGAATTACAGATGAAATGAAATGATAGTGGAGAGTGTTGCTGGAATAAAATTTGTGACAGGGAAAACCGGAGTACCCGGAGAAAAATCTGTCTGCCTCCGCTTTGTCCAGCACAAACCTCACATGGAGTGACCGGGATTTGAACTACAGACCCAGTGGTGAGAGGCCGGCGTGCTGCCACCTAAGCCACGGAGGCTCCAATGTGTTATATGTACTGTATAATAATAATTTTATGGGGTTTAGGCTCCTGTTGTTGTTGTTGATTCTTTTAGGGGCATTGCGACATCGTGGTCATATTGCTCCGTGTACTTGGGGTGTGTGTTGAATTTTTTCTGTTAACCTGTGTCACTGTGATGTCTGTACTAGTGTGTGTATTTGTAATTGAGGTAGAATTTGGATAGGAAGCGGCCGTGGTCTTAAGTTAGGTACTGTACTCGTTTGGAGAGACGAGACAGAAATTTATACATCTAGTGGAAAGTTTTCTAAATTAGCCCATGTTAATATTTATCGATGCTGGAAGCTGACACAAAGCGAAGGAATTAACTGAGTTAATTCGGCCAGCCAATGGCAAATTAGTAGTTGCGAGGGGACTCATAACTTGCTTCGCGGAGATGACAAAGAGCCCGAGCAGCAACGAGGACGCCCGAGTCAAATCATAGAGAGAGAAACCGAGCGTGTGGCGAGGAGAAGGAGTAGGGGAACTGGCGCGAGTTCGACACGCGACTAGAACCAATGAGGAGCCGCCTATTAAAATTAACACCAACAGAGTAATTAACATATATAATTACTAGGACAAAGTTATTACATTAAACCATCATGAAGAGTGTTAAATGATAATTAAGAACGATTGACGATAATTAGAGCCGAGGATTTAAGTAATTAATGAAGAGTTTGATCAATTAATATAAGCAACCAATCAGAGCCATGGATTGAGAAAGGACGCGGTTTTTGGAAATTAGACGCGGGGGAAAGAGAAGAGGAAGCGAGACTCTTATCAACCACGACTTTGAAGCAGAAGGACGTTCAAACAAACTACTCTCCAAGTTGAACAAAGCAGATAGAAAATATTCATCGAAGGCACTTAGTAATGTGCAAGTAACATTAAAATCGACATTCAGCGAAGGAACAATTATAAATTATAAATTACAAATTTATACGACAAATCTACAGTTTCAAGAATGATAAAACTCCAAAAGTTGAGGGAGGAATTTCATGACGATTCTTCAAGCGTCGTGATGAACGCTTAAACAATTATGGGAACGACGCTATGATGGCATCAAGAAATGACTTAACAATTCGGGGGAGATTAACATCTCATCTCTCCCGTAATAGTAATCCTACAATTATCAGTCATTTTACCATCTCAAATTACGATCTACAGGGAACCTTGGGGAAGAAGACTTGAAGTTATTCATGGACGAGGGCGACCAGGGAATTACCCGGTGCCGAAGAGAGAAAGGGCTATCCGATCTCAATCAGAAGAGTCATCAGCGGAAGGAGGTGACAGCATGATGACCGAGTTCGAATCCCAAGACCTGACCGCACGAGATATTCGGAGGGAGAATTGGACAAGAATGCTGACCACCACGCAGTTTTAAGCCGCTAGAAACATTCCGTTTCTAATGGGTAACCGAAGGAAGTCCGCTTCCTGTCAACTTTAACCCAGCACCAGGTAGTCTACGGACCAACGTTGAACATCCCACTTTGTAGAATTGTGTATATCTTGAATATCCGACAAATATTGTTGAATGCCATTTTTCTATATCGTTTATTAGATTATCGCAGTTTTCATTGTTATATTCGTAAAAACATCATGAGGATGTTTGATCGTATTTTTCGACGATTTCGGAATTTTAGGGATTTTTTCATTTCGATTTTTCGATTTTTGCGATATTTGAAATTTGAAGGGAGATTTTATAGTTTAATTCAGAATTGTTATAGTAAAATTCAAACGTGTTTTAAATCGAACGATATCTATGTTTTATTAATGATTGTAATGATGGAAATGTTTTCCAAGTATGTGATAGGAAGTATATGTCAAAGAATGCGATCCAGAAAGATCTATTGTAGAGATCTATGTAAAGTCACGATCTGAGAAATAATGAAACAGATTTAGTGAAGAAATTTTGTAAGTAATATTATTGGAAAGTATTAGAATTTGTTGAACAGACAGTAAAGGAAGGATCTGTAAAGAATTGTAATGTGGAATATTTTGAAATAAGAAATGATGTAATGATGGAATGGAAGAAATGTTACAGTTTGTTGAAAGGTTTTTAAGAAATGTGAGTGAAGCAAAGAAATAAGATTTTTATTGAAAGATTATCATTTTATCGCATTACCTATTAAATTGAGTCATGGAGAGAACCAGTATTTTTATTATATGGTCATTAAGATTGTGGTAACTGAAAGAAGAGTTTATTATTGGAAAGTATAGAGAAAGAAATGTTATGGAAATTTGCGAAGTATCTCGATGGATGAGATATATTATTCCCGTTGTAGACGGAGGTATTTGTTGTGAGACAATGAGCCAGTGTGTAGCCATTGATCTATTTTTGTAGAAATGTCTGTACTGACAGACGCGTGTATTTCAAGAAAGTAAGAAGTTATAAGAGCAATGTTATGGAAGTTTATTAATTGTGGATGTTATTGAAATAGTCTCAATAGAGTTGAAACTCCTTGAAATTCACAGGACAGCGGATCCTGGATGAAGTTAAATCTGATAGAAATTATAGGATTTAATGGATCTTTGTTGAAGCTGAGAGTAAACTGAGATCTATTAAATGGTTCTTATCCTAATGTTTTCATTTATGGTAATTATTCGACGAGTGGAAATGTGTATTTTTATTAGGTATATTTATTACATGAACAGATAAGTTGTAGGAGGTTTTTGAACTAGTCTCTACTTAATTGTAAGGATTATAGAATCCTAGATTGTAACGTAAAACACGAACAAGACAAAGTAGAGTGAAGTAATATTTTTCTGAAGCCCGTTGAGAGGCAGGAGTGAAGCAGAAGGACAGTTACATGTTGTATTGTCGGGAGAAAGGAAGGAACGCGTTGTATATATTTTTATTCTAAGTAAGTAGTTGATGAGCTACGACGTGATTATTTTTATTGTATAGAATGTTATATTAAATGTATTTCAGATAGATTCGTAAATAGATTTAGGAGTGTTTTATATTTTAAATTTAAACTTTAAAACTTTGTGTAGAGATTTTGCGCTTCCTAGAGGAAGAAATATTAATGTTAGGGTGCGGGAGATAAATTGTATAGAGTAATAAATAGTATTTGTAATGACGGAGATCTACGTCAGGGGTAACGTCATTTATTTTTGGGATTATTTAAATTTTCTAGCTTATAACATTCTTCTTGTTATAAACTCCCGTCACCTAGGGCACAGCGGTTGTTCGCTGCATAGAAGCTTATTGAAGCTTATACGTAACAGTTTTTACGGTTCTTTAATGAAACAACTTGTACTTTTATATGGATTAATGACACTTGGTCATTCATATTTATTTCATAGTTTTTTGTTGAGAGCGATTAATCAAAGCTCGATGACACGAGAAGTGTATTGCTTTTATAATAAATAGACGGATTCGTGTTGACGATTTCCTGGTTGTTTTATAGGAAACTGGCATTATACTTGTAGTTAGATGATAGAGGAATGTGCTGTAGGGTGGAAGTTCCCGAGGGACCTAATCCGCATCCTTGCGCCCGAGATTTTTATAGAGACTTTTTTTTATCCTAAGTAGTTAGATGACCCTACTGTTCTGTAGTTAGATACTGCAGCACATTCCGTCTGAGAAAATACCTGTCCCTTAGTCTGAGTGTTTTCGCCAAGTGGCACCATGTCGTTTTTAGCCGGGACTTCAAGATGCTACACTCCCAGATTATTTCCAGCCGGAGGATATTGGTGGATCTTCCAGTTATAAGGGTACAGTACTATCTCGACATATGCCTGGAGTAGAAGAGGGTAACCACGGAAAACAACTTTCAGGATGGCTGAGGCGGGAATCGAATCCACTTCTCTTCAGTTTTGCCTCACGTGGCAGAGTGTACCCCGTTCCAGCGCCCTCAAACCAGAATTAAATTTCTTGGAAGAGCCGGGAATTGAACCCGGACCTCTGGGATGACAGCCAAGAACACTAGCCGCTACACCAGGTCAACAAAGTATAGAATTAATAACTATTTGAAGAGATCTTGTTTGATAAACCAAATGTTTTTCTTACTTATAAAAGTAAATTATTTTTACGAGATCTGTACATTTTTGGAAGAAAGTGTGTGAATTTGCTAGTAAATCATTATTGAGTACGTAACCATTTTAATGTTGTTTTGATAACATTGCATAAGAGCCTGTTGATGGACCCATCTGGTGTTAGGTTTTATTTACTTTATTTTAAAGAACCAGCTTATAAAAATATTTTCTTGTTTGCGAGTAAGTGTGTTAAGCCAGTCCCAGTAAAACAGAGAAACGGGAGAAACAAAGTTGTGTAATACCATGAAAGAAGAGTTGAATCAAAGAAGCGGAATAATGTGAGACCAGTCCTTCGTGGTTTGCTGTTACCTACTGTATGAAATAATTTTTCACTCTCATAAAATAAAATAAAACAATAGCCTAAATACAATAAAATAATACATAATAAATTTAAAAGTTTAAGATTCAAATCCTGAAGCCTCCGTGGCTTAGGCGGCAGCACGCCGGCCTCTCACCGCTGAGTCCGTGGTTCAAATCCCGGTCACTCCATGTGAGATCTGTGCTGGACAAAACGGAGGCAGACAGGTTTTTCTCCGGGTACTCCGGTTTTCCCTGTCAAAATTTCATTCCAGCAACACTCTCCACTATCATTTCATTTCATCTGTCATTCATTTAATCATTGCCCCAGAGGAGTGCGTCAGGCCTCGGCAGCCGGCACAGTCCATATCCTCGCCGCTAGATGGGGGCTTCATTCATTCCATTCCTGACCCGGTCGGAGACTGGAAGCAGGCTGTGGATTTTCTTTCAAGATTCAAATCCTGTGCAATGTTAAGGATTTCAAAAGTATTAGAAATGCTACAATTTTACATGTTGTAATAATAAACGAAATTTAAAAGACAGTGATAAAAAGCGACTGTTTAATTTCAAAAAAAAAAAAAAAACTCAATCTACGTCGAAAAGGGCACATTTTAAAATTAAAATTAAAAAAAAATATATTTGCAAAAATGGGAAGTTAATAATTGTTGTAATAATTATAAATTTATAATTTCTATTTTTAATTTTTTTAAATTCTTATTTTTTAATTTCATTTTTTTGAATTTTTAAAATTTTAATATTTTGATTTATATTTTCGTAAATAGACTATTAAGTATTTTTAATTTTTATTTTGAAATTTTTATATTATATTTTATTTTGTTTCAATTTTTATATTTTTATATTTTTTAATATTATTATTTAATTATTTTAAAGAATTTTTAATCTCTAATTTTAAATAGTCTTAAATTTTACTTTTAATTTAAATAGATTAAATTTTAATTGTAAATAAAATAAAATACGCTGTCAGGCTCTATAAAAAGTAAGTATGTTCGCCAAGTATTTTGGTTCTTGGCAAAGGAGAGGTAAGTGATCATGCTCAAGTTTCTCCCGAACCCGTCCACTTTTGCCGATGGAAACGCTCGATGTACTCTATATACCTTATTATTCCCGTATTCAACGGGGTCGAGGATGAGATGCGATGAAATTCTATGTGGCGGGTGGTTTTACGGCCAGATGCCCTTCCTGGCGCCAACCTCATTACAGGAGTTGATGAGAGATGAAATGGATGCAGATGAATGATACTGGGCAAGGATGGGGAAGGAAGCGGCCGTGGTCTGGCAAAAGGTACCGTCACGGCATTTGGCTGGAGTTGAAAATGGGAAAGCACGGAAAACCACATGTAGTCTCACGTAGCCAAGGAAAACGATAGAACTGTGTCGATTAATCCACGGTGAGGTAAATGTTAAACATTACAATAGTTAAGTTGTTGCTTCTTTAGAGGCTTCGCGACATCGTAGTAATGTAGCCCCGTGTACTTGGGTGTGTGTAGAAATTGTTTCATAATCTGTGTCACTGTGAAGTCTATTCTAGTGTGTGTATTTGTAATAGAGGTAGGATTTTGATAGGAAGCGACCGTGGTCTTAAAATAGGTACCATGTCGTTATTTGCCTGAAGTAGAATTGGGAAACCACGGAAATCGACTGAGGTAGGAATCGAACCCACCTGTTCTCAGTTTAGCTTCACGAGACTGAGTATATTACATTCCAGCCCTCAGACCAGAATTAAATATCTTGGCATAGCCAGGAATCGAACCTGGGCTTCCACTGAAGCGGACTTGTGTCACTCTTGCTACGAATGAGTGATATACCATTTTCTAAATGACCTATTCATTTTAATACATATTTGAACTACCGGTATATAAGTTAATATCGTGGAATGAGGGAAAATCGTGTTTTGTGTTTCATAGGCCTATAAGTTACAGTAATTAATTGCGGAATTTAATTTTCATCATTATTAAGCCTGTATACTCCTGAGATATTTATTATGAAACAATACTGTTCTAAAAAGATGGTATATTGGCTTTCACGGCCAGTGAATTTAAACTCAGCAATTTTTCTAGGTTTGTGCCGTGTCTTGTGTGGGGTTTCGCCTAGGATACCAAGCTGGCTCATCAGTGGGCTCTTGGTGTCCCCGCCCGGACCTCCACAGGAGTAGCGAACTGCGCGCTACCTCCCTTTTTATGAAGCGCACCTGCGCCTCTTTACTGCGAGAACTAAAAGCTCAAGCAGCTATAATCTCCCTATGAAGGCTTCCAAAAAGATGGTATATTGGCTTTCACAGCCAGGGAATTAAAACTCAGCAATTTTTCTAGGATTGTGCCGCGTCTTGTGTGGAGTTTCGCCGAGAGACCTAGAAAAATTGCTGAGTTTTAAGACTGTTTTAATTGAATGCAAGAACCTAAAGTGAAGGAGTGTTGCACAATGAACAACAAAAAATGGAATAATCGAGGTGGCTCGGCATCAGATTCCCGGCTGCATTTCCGAAGCCATTTATCTTAGTAATTTAAGTTTACATCCTTAACGAAATAGACTTAGGCCTAGACGATATATGGTCAAGATGTGACAAATTTGAACGCGGACGTGGTGTGGTGTCCACGTGCGTAGGAGAAGCGTTGCCCGATCCTGTTCGGTACTGCTTGCCATGTGACCTCAGTTGAAGTGCTCGCTCTTCCTGTGAACAGTGGCCAGTAGCGTGTGATAAACATAAACATAAACATGGATGGTGCGCGCTTCACTGGCATTTAAACCATTAAGTGAAAAGTGAAACAAGTTTTGCTAGCCTAGTTTCCAATTAGTTGAAACATCCTATTTAATAATGCAGATTTCCTATCTAAGATGCACTTTGAAGAGAACAGAGGGGATATAGGATATTATTTATTTGTTATTTATTTTGCGTTTGGCTTTTAGTGCCGGGAGTGTCCAAGGACATGTTAGGCTCGCCAGAGGCTGTAGCTGTTTCAATGCGGACACCCTTGGGGTGAGCTACCAGTTCCGTTCAATTTCAAGTAGTTCCAACTTTTGCTAACAGATGTCACAGACACCTAGAATAGTGGTGAACGTTGGAACTTTGATAGAGCATTTCTTCGAAATCTAACCTGAAAATTTAGCTTCACACAAGTTTAAGAGTAGTGTGTTTGTGAGAGTTCAAGGCCCACCGCCACCGCTCCACCGCTGGAATACTAAAATGGCAATATCTCGCGAACCAATCAGGCTAGAGACTTGTACGAGGTGTCATTGAACTCGGGTGGACACCCCCTTTCCAATGGACAACATATTTCCACCCCAAAATAAAACCTACCCCTACTAGGGGGTGAAATTGTATCTTTTAGAGAATCTCTCTTCCCAATTGCAACATGTGAGAGTCTGAATGTCAATATGGAATGAAACGTTGTTCTACACAAAGTGCATGTGTTCGGCGGGTTGCCACTATGAATTAACATGCATGTTTTTTGTTTTTTACGCATGGCCACTCATGGCTTTTGAAGAGGGTAGGGGAGTGGATACCTGTGGGTGGGTTATTGTTGACGGGTCATTGTTGGCGGGGTCATTGTTGCCGGGTCATTATGGACAAGTCCTTGTTGACAGGTCCTTGTGGACGAGTCCTTGTTGATGAGTCTCTTTGGACTGATCCCTTTAGACCGGTCCCTTTGGACTGGTCCCTATGGACTGACCCATGGTCTCTAATGCTATGATGAAATTAAACGTTGTTCCACATGAAACGCATGTGAAGAGCCGATTGCTACTATGAATAAACATGTTTGTTTTCTGTTTTTACGCATGCGCACTTGGGGTTTTCGTAAGAGGGCGGACTTTTTAAATAATGATTTATAGATGAGTTATTAAAAAAATAACCAAAAGATCCAAAACTAATAGGCCATGGGCTTTTTAATATCTCATGAACCAATAAAGCTAGGGACTTGTATGAGGAGTCGTTGGACTTGGTATGACGCCCCGTTTTTCAATGTATTTTTGATTTTTGTCAAAAGGGCCTAAGTACACTTTTGTTAATATCTCGTGAACCAATAAGGCTAGGGACTTGTATGAGGGGTCGTAGCACATGGGATGACATTCCCTTTTTAAATGTGTTTTTTGAAATTTTGACAAGGGGCCTAACTACACTTTTGTTGATATTTCCTGAACCCATGATGGGATTTTGACCTGTGAGGTGTCGTTGGACTTGGGCAGACACTCTCTTTTTGAATGTATTTTTGACATTTTAACAAAAGGCCTAACTACACTTTTGTTAATACCTCGCGAACCAATAAGGCTAGGGACTTGTATGTGGGGTCCTAACACTCGGGGTGACGCTCTGTTTTTAAATATATATTTAATGTTTGTCAAAAGGGCCTAACTGCACTGTTGTTAATATCTCGATAACTAATAATGGGAGAGAGTCAAGTGAGGTGTTATAATACTAAGGATGGCCAACCCTTTCCCATGACCATCGAATTTACCCCAAATATTCAAAACAACAAGGACAATGACCTGAAATTATATAAACTAATACTTGGATATCAACATGTGAGGTGTCATAGGACTTAGAATGGTCAACTCTTTCCCATGACCAATGAATTTACCTAAAATATCCAAAATATTAAGGTCATTGACCTGAGATTTTATAAATTAATAATTGGATACGGACATGTGAGTTGTTTACCGTGAGTGATGAAACATACATAGGTAGAGAAAGAACTAGTGTAGGCTACATGTATGGTGACTGACAAGTCTTTCACTATTGGAACTTGTTTTCAGATCAGACTGTAGTACAGAGAGAGTATAGGTTGCAGGCATGGGTTAATAAATGACAAACGGTGTATACAAAATCGGATTTATTGATTCAAGAATTAAGAGTAGACTATCTTTAATTGATTGGTTAAAGAGGATAGCTAATGAAACAAAATGGTGACTACATTGAACTAAACTGAACCAAGCTGAATCAAACCCAACCAAACCGAACCAAACCTAATCGAAAACAAGCCAAGGGTTTAAGTGTAAAACTTGTGGGTGGATGTGGTCATTGGTAATGTCAAAAAGGAAAGGGATAACGCTCTACCTATAGAGGGTAAGGTAAAGCTAGTGCATGGTGCTAATGCACACACCCAAGTCCATGAACCTCACACAACTATCCTATGCAGTTTTTATGGGTTGACTGTTAAAACTTGCTCAGTGGTTACTGGGATAAGATGGTCGCTACACACAACAAGCTTTAAATATCTGAGGCTAATAATCTATACACACACTCACACACACTTGTTCTAAACTAAACTGTCTTGCTGGCAGAGCTCACACAGTAGGCAAATGATAGAAATGCTTGGCTAACAGAAATACAATCATTTTCGGTTGTCTAATGTTACCAGCTAAACATTACGTGCTATAGTGGTGAGCACATGTGCCTCTTTCACTGGAGATCTTAATTCGATTTCTAGCTCTAAGGCCTAGAACGAATCAAACTAAGAAAAAAGGGTATGGCAACGCAGTGGTTAAACTGTTAACCTTTCACTAAGGTAGACTAGGGTTTGATTTTAGGTTAATATGCATGTCATAAACAAACAAATAAAAGCAGAGATAATGTTTAAAACTGATTACACTTGTCTCTTTTCAAATTATTACTTAGATTACAAATACAAACGTGGACTGGGTTTGACATACAGTTAATGCCTCCTATCACATACTAGACTGTAAGAAAGCCAAACAAGCAAAAGGCGTAGGTAAAGCAGTGGTAAAATTGTTATGTGTAGAGAAATACCTAACGGTTTTATGAACTGGCAAATGTATGTCGTATAAACAGTGCAGGATACAATCCAGCAACCATAATTTTTATCTTGTGGACAAGAGAAAACATATATATATATATATATATATATATATATATATATATATATATATATATATATATATATATAAATATATATATAGAAAGCTTGTGTATGTGTGGGTAGCATTGGTTGTTTGACCAGAGAAAATACGGTGAGGTAGTGTGGGGAGAGGGAGAATTAGCACTTATATATGAATGGAAAATAGATTTTTTTCAATCGTTTTGTTTTTCAAATGCAGTGGTAAATAGTCGTTATTTTGTAAAACATTCTTACTTGCAGTAGTGTAAGCCTCTATGGTTCCGCTAACACATAGATAGACTGTATTATTGCCATGGTCAAGCACTCACATTAAGATTATTTACAAAATCATAAAATGAAAAATAAAAAATCTTGTTTTGGAAATATCGTTTTTCAACATACACAAAATAAATATATAAAAAATTTGTAAACAGCAAAATGGAAAATCCATGTTTCCATATAGACAAAATTTAAAAACCTTAAACGGACATTTAAGAAAATATATGCAAATGGGAAATTGACAAATGTGTAAATATGAAAATGGAAAAATCCATGTTTCCATACCATAAAATTGAAAAACATCAAACTGTCGTTTAAAAAATGCAAAATGGAAAATTGAGAAATTGCAATGTGTGAAATGTGAAATTGAACAAATGGTTATCATTATTTAAAAAAAAAAAGAACATGGTGCTCTATGGTTGAGGTGTGAATCAAACCCTCTCTACTTATTTAGACCACTCGAGACTGAGTAGACTAGTTTTAGTTGTCATACCACTTTTAAAAGTTTGTGTTAAATCTAGGAATTGAACCCAAGAGCTTGTAGGGGAGATCCAAGGTTATAATATGTTAAACAGATAGCCTTGAATGTAGGGTGTGGTAGCTATATAGAGATGAGACGTTTCGCTCGGGGCAGGGAGGCATGGAGATCTGCATCAAATCAGTCAAAAGACTGACGACTCAAACAACAACATGTAGAACTCACCAAAATAATGTTGTGTAACGGTAAATGTTAGTCAACGAACAGTAATGCATTACTAAAACCCATGACACGATACCTAAGAGCTTTTCTAAAATTATTTTAAAATGCCTTTAACCCTATATTAAACACCCGGTTCACAAGACTCATAACTGCTATGTTATGGTCAAACAAAACAAAATCTATATTTCAAAACAAACAAGTGGTTTAGTCAATGTATACTGGAAAAAGTTTTATAAACACTCAAGTCCACAAAAATAATTAAATTAGTAACTGTCAGGTTGACCTAGTGGTTATGGTGTTTGACTTAAGTTCAAATTTTCTGTGCAAGAAAGCAAGGGTTCGAATCCCTTACCTGATATAACTATTGCCTCAACATGGCTTGACCACACTGTATTATTGTGTACTCGGTACACAAACCATAGATAGAGTGTATTGTTTAAGGTCACTCTCTTTGCGAACATAGTCAGAGACTGTTGATGGTTAACAATTGCATTAATAGTGGGATATAGGGATAGCAATTAAGAAAAACAGACAATACCCATACACTATTTTTATTTATTTAATGTAAGTACTTGTACAATAGTTATATACAAACTACAACTCTCTTTTGTCTATTACTATCAAGTCCTTTTCGATCCACTTGCATATCAAGGGCAGATGACTTTGTAGTTCAGCCCCTTAAAACAACAACAACACTACCTCTTGCATAGTCTGTGATGTTGATGATTCTTGAGGCGTGGAAGATAGATACAACATAACTTTTACAACAGGGGTTAAACGTTGCTCAACAAACAATGCACTATTTTGAGTAGCAACATCTTTCTCTTGTACTAACTTTTTAACATTCTGATGATTTTTTGTCAACACCATCATTGTTTTGTCTGGAGCACTACATTGATGATCACTCACACTTAAAACCACACCATTTCTACTTTTCATTTTGCCTGGACATTTTGTTGACCTCTGTTTTGAGCATCGCCAGAATAGTATTCCTTTTACATTTTGTCGTCTATAGTTATAAGAGTAGCCTTTATAGAGTACACGTTGTTTACCTCGGTTAGTTGTAGTAAATTCCATAGTAGTAACTAACCTGTTAGTATGATTTGCACACTACAAAGGTTATCTCTGTTCTGGTAATAGAATTATTTAGCGTTGGCTTTTATATTTAATATGTACAGTTTAAAGTGATAGAAAAGTGGTAGAAACGTGGTAGCAAAGTGGTAGACAAGTGGTAGACAATTGGTAACATAGTGGTAGAAAAGTGGTAGCAAAGTGGTAGCAAAGTGGTAGAAAAGTGGTAGAAAAGTAATAGAAAAGTGGTAGCAAAGTGGTAGCAAAGTAGTGGAAAAGTGGTAGCAAACTAGAAAAGTGGTAGAAAAGTGGCAGAAAAGTAGTAGAAAAGTGGTAGCAAAGTGGTAGAAAAGTGGTAGCAAACTAGAAAAGTGGTAGCAAAGTGGTAGCAAAGTGGTAGAAAATATTACATGTATTGTTAAGAAATAGTTTAAGCGGTTACATGGATTCATTACACTATAATTTTAGCATCACGAAGCTCATTTTATATATCCAAAAGTTCTTCCTCATATTTAGTATGACCAGCCTGTTTGCAGGTATGCAAGTACTGAAGCCGCTGGATTAGCTTATTGGGATTGTTCCAGTAAACAAATTTAACAAATGATTTTTTTGGGTGTAAACCATTATCATCAACATCATCATAATCATCATCATCATCATGGTTATCATCATCAATATAATTATCATCAATATAATCATCATCACTATTACTATCTAATCCTTTTTGTTCATTTTGCAATGCAACAACCTTTGGCATAGTTTGTGTTGTCTTTGATAGTGTTAGAGGTTTCTTAGACGTTAACGACTATCCTAACATGTCTTTTTCAGGAGATAATAAATGCTCTTTAACAAACAAAGCATTATCTTGAGCCACACTATTCTTTTCTTGGTCTTGCTTTTTTTACCTTGGTTAGAGTATTTTGTCCATTTAAATGAGTATTATTTTGAGATTTACAATGATGATCGATTGAAATAAGTATGTTGGAGCCTTTTGTTTTAATCATTCCTCGACACTTTTTAGATCGTTGTTTCGAACAGCACCAAATAACAGTTCCATTTTTATTAGTTCTTTTTACAATATATGCATATCCTTTATAGTAAGCACATGGCTTACCATAGCTAGTCGTTGATACTTCCATGTCAACTGTTAAGCATAAACTAATCTCTAGTAAAGTTAACTCGATAATAAAAATGATAGTTTGTAGTATGTGCAGTTAAAGTAAGAGCAAAAGTGAGAGTCAAATGGTAGAAAAGTGTTAGCAAAGTGGTGGAAGAGTGGTAGCAGTTTATAGTAGTCATGCTCTTTTTTTTTTTCCACCAGAATGTGATTTGAGTAAATGTAATTTTTAAACCTTAGCAGTGAGTAGTCAGTTAGTCTTGGTTCAGACAAGCGTAAACAGTTCTCCAATGAATCAGAGATCAAGATTTTCATTATGAAACAGTTGTGTAACCAATTAGGTATCGGTACTTGATAGCTTCACACATGAACAAAAATTCCAACATATCTGACATGAATTACATGATTTGAAAGTTGACAAAGAATATCCAATCAACCATTGTAGTTACAATGTCAAACACAAAGACAAAATCAGCATGAACTTTTAAGTTACAGGAAAATTCTATGAAATAGACTATGCAGGAAATTTGGAAATACACATCAGAAGTTTGCAACACCACCCTTCTAGCCTATATAAATTATCGACATGGAAAGTGTGCACTGCCCCTAACATTAAACCAATTTATCAATAACACAAGTCAACAATCAAAACATTTTGTGTTGAGTCTATCATTTAATGCATATATTCTGTCTACATTGAACAGTAACAAAAACGCCATTCATAATTAATTAAGTTTGCTTTAATTCTTTATGTAATGATAAATACATATCTAAAGTTTTGGCTGACTGTTCAGGGTGAATCGGCTTTGAACACATAAGAGAGGGAATATTTTAAGACTTAACCTCAGCTCACCTAACATAACCTAAATTTACCTAACCTAACCTTGTCATATAGGTAAGAAAAGGGTCAAGCTATGCTTTCGACTACCGAGTTTCAGCTACTTTTCAAGGTTACTCTCCCGAACATTGCCGGAGACTGCTGATAAACACCTATGTTCCCACGGCGGCGGCGCGCAACGACTTACATGACGCGCTTTCCCCTTTTCATTGAAGATGGCGGCCGTAGCTTAACTTAACCTAGCCTAACCTAACAAGATGGCGGCCGTAGCTTAACTTAACCTAGCCTAACCTAACAAAATGGCGGCCGTAGCCTAATCTAACCTAACGTGACCTACGAGGTGTGATCAAAAAGATCCAAAAATGTGACTGCGACTTAACCAAACCTAGCCTAGCCTAACCTAACCTACAAGGTGTGGTCAAAAAGTTTCAAAATGGCGGCCGTAGCTTTACTTAACCTAACCTAACTTAACCTAAACCTACGAGGCGTGATCAAAAAAATTTCAAAATAGTGGTCATAGCTTAACTGAACCTAACCTAAAAGTTCCAAGATGGCGGTCGTAGCTTAACTCAACCTAACCTAACCCTACGAGGTGTGATCAAAAAGTTCCAAAATGGCTGCCGTAGCTTAACTGATTGATCCCTGTTGATTGACCCCTTTTGATTGATCTCTGTTGATGTATCCCTTTGGACTGGTCCCTGTTGACTAGCCCCCTTTGGACGGGTCCTTTTTGAAGGGAGTCATTTTTTTACGGGTCCCGGAGGACGGGTTCTTGTTGACGGGTCCCTGTGGGCGGGTCCCATTTGACATAATTTGGATAAAATGCAAGGGCCAGTCCATAGGGATCAGTCCAAAGGACCCGCCACAGGGACCCGTCAACAAGGACCCGTCCTCCGGGACCCGTAAAACAATGACCCTTCAAAAAGGACCCGTCCAAAGGGGGCTAGTCAACAGGGACCAGTCCAAAGGGATACATCAACAGAGATCAATCAAAAGGGGTCAATCAACAGGGATCAATCAGTTAAGCTACGGCAGCCATTTTGGAACTTTTTGATCACACCTCGTAGGGTTAGGTTAGGTTGAGTTAAGCTACGACCGCCATCTTGGAACTTTATGATCACACCTCGTAGGTTTAGGTTAGGTTAGGTTAGGCTAGGTTCAGTTAAGCTATGACCACTATTTTGAAAATTTTTGATCACACCTCGTAGGTTTAGGTTAAGTTAGGTTAGGTTAATTAAAGCTACGGACGCCATTTTGAAACTTTTTGACCACACCTTGTAGGTTAGGTTAGGCTAGGCTAGGTTTGGTTAAGTCGCAGCCACTTTTTTGGAACTTTTTGATCACACCTCGTAGGTCACGTTAGGTTTGATTTGGCTACGGCCGCCATTTTGTTAGGTTAGGCTAGGTTAAGTTAAGCTACGGCCGCCATCTTGTTAGGTTAGGCTAGGTTAAGTTAAGCTACGGCCGCCATCTTCAAAGAAAAGGGGAAAGCGCGTCATGTAAGTCGTTGCGCGCCGCCGCCGTGGGAACATAGGTGTTTATCAGCTGTCTCCGGCAATGTTCGGGAGAGTAACCTTGAAAAGTAGCTGAAACTCGGTAGTCGAAAGCATAGCTTGACCCGTTTCTTACCTATATGACAAGGTTAGGTTAGGTAAATTTAGGTTATGTTAGGTGAGCTGAGGTTAAGTCTTAAAATATTCCCTCTCTTATGTGTTCAAAGCCGATTCACCCTGAACAGTCAGCCAAAACTTTAGATATGTATTTATCATTACATAAAGAATTAAAGCAAACTTAATTAATTATGAATGGCGTTTTTTGTTACTGTTCAATGTAGACAGAATATATGCATTAAATGATAGACTCAACACAAAATGTTTTGATTGTTGACTTGTGTTATTGATAAATTGGTTTAATGTTAGGGGCAGTGCACACTTTCCATGTCGATAATTTATATAGGCTAGAAGGGTGGTGTTGCAAACTTCTGATGTGTATTCCCAAATTTCCTGCATAGTCTATTTAATAGAATTTTCCTGTAACTTAAAAGTTCATGCTGATTTTGTCTTTGTGTTTGACATTGTAACTACAATGGTTGATTGGATATTCTTTGTCAACTTTCAAATCATGTAATTCATGTCAGATATGTTGGAATTTTTGTTCATGTGTGAAGCTATCAAGTACCGATACCTAATTGGTTACACAACTGTTTCATAATGAAAATCTTGATCTCTGATTCATTGGAGAACTGTTTACGCTTGTCTGAACCAAGACTAACTGACTACTCACTGCTAAGGTTTAGAAATTACATTTACTCAAATCACATTCTGGTAAAAAAAAAAAGATCATGACTACTATAAACTGCTACCATTCTTCCACCACTTTGCTAACACTTTTCTACCATTTGACTCTCACTTTTGCTCTTACTTTAACTGCACATACTACAAACTATCATTTTAATTATCGAGTTAACTTCACTAGAGATTAGTTTATGCTTAACAGTTGACATGGAAGTATCAACGAATAGCTATGGTAAGCCATGTGCTTACTATAAAGGATATGCATATATTGTAAAAAGAACTAATAAAAATGGAACTGTTATTTGGTGCTGTTCGAAACAACGATCTAAAAAGTGTCGAGGAATGATTAAAACAAAAGGCTCCAACATACTTATTTCAATCGATCATCATTGTAAATCTCAAAATAATACTCATTTAAATGGACAAAATACTCTAACCAAGGTAAAAAAGCAAGACCAAGAAAAGAATAGTGTGGCTCAAGATAGTGCTTTGTTTGTTAAAGAGCATTTATTATCTCCTGAAAAAGACATGCTAGGACAGTCGTTAACGTCTAAGAAACCTCTAACACTATCAAAGACAACACAAACTATGCCAAAGGTTGTTGCATTGCAAAATGAACAAAAAGGATTAGAAAATAATAGTGATGATGATTATATTGATGATAATTATATTGATGATGATAACCATGATGATGATGATAATGGTTTACACCCAAAAAATCATTTGTTAAATTTGTTTACTGGAACAATCCCAATAAGCTAATTCAGCGGCTTCAGTACTTGCATACCTGTAAACAGGCTGGTCATACTAAATATGAGGAAGAACTTTTGGATATAGAAAATGAGCTTCGTGATGCTAAAATTATAGTGTAATGAATCCATGTAACCGCTTAAACTATTTCTTAACAATACATGTAATATTTTCTACCACTTTGCTACCACTTTGCTACCACTTTGCTACCACTTTTCTACCACTTTTCTAGTTTGCTACCACTTTTCTACCACTTTGCTACCACTTTTCTACTACTTTTCTGCCACTTTTCTACCACTTTTCTAGTTTGCTACCACTTTTCTACTACTTTGCTACCACTTTGCTACCACTTTTCTATTACTTTTCTACCACTTTTCTACCACTTTGCTACCACTTTTCTACCACTATGTTACCAATTGTCTACCACTTGTCTACCACTTTGCTACCACGTTTCTACCACTTTTCTATCACTTTAAACTGTACATATTAAATATAAAAGCCAACGCTAAATAATTCTATTACCAGAACAGAGATAACCTTTGTAGTGTGCAAATCATACTAACAGGTTAGTTACTACTATGGAACTTACTACAACTAACCGAGGTAAACAACGTGTACTCTATAAAGGCTACTCTTATAACTATAGACGACAAAATGTAAAAGGAATACTATTCTGGCGATGCTCAAAACAGAGGTCAACAAAATGTCCAGGCAAAATGAAAAGTAGAAATGGTGTGGTTTTAAGTGTGAGTGATCATCAATGTAGTGCTCCAGACAAAACAATGATGGTGTTGACAAAAAATCATCAGAATGTTAAAAAGTTAGTACAAGAGAAAGATGTTGCTACTCAAAATAGTGCATTGTTTGTTGAGCAACGTTTAACCCCTGTTGTAAAAGTTATGTTGTATCTATCTTCCACGCCTCAAGAATCATCAACATCACAGACTATGCAAGAGGTAGTGTTGTTGTTGTTTTAAGGGGCTGAACTACAAAGTCATCTGCCCTTGATATGCAAGTGGATCGAAAAGGACTAGATAGTAATAGACAAAAGAGAGTTGTAGTTTGTATATAACTATTGTACAAGTACTTACATTAAATAAATAAAAATAGTGTATGGGTATTGTCTGTTTTTCTTAATTGCTATCCCTATATCCCACTATTAATGCAATTGTTAACCATCAACAGTCTCTGACTATGTTCGCAAAGAGAGTGACCTTAAACAATACACTCTATCTATGGTTTGTGTACCGAGTACACAATAATACAGTGTGGTCAAGCCATGTTGAGGCAATAGTTATATCAGGTAAGGGATTCGAACCCTTGCTTTCTTGCACAGAAAATTTGAACTTAAGTCAAACACCATAACCACTAGGTCAACCTGACAGTTACTAATTTAATTATTTTTGTGGACTTGAGTGTTTATAAAACTTTTTCCAGTATACATTGACTAAACCACTTGTTTGTTTTGAAATATAGATTTTGTTTTGTTTGACCATAACATAGCAGTTATGAGTCTTGTGAACCGGGTGTTTAATATAGGGTTAAAGGCATTTTAAAATAATTTTAGAAAAGCTCTTAGGTATCGTGTCATGGGTTTTAGTAATGCATTACTGTTCGTTGACTAACATTTACCGTTACACAACATTATTTTGGTGAGTTCTACATGTTGTTGTTTGAGTCGTCAGTCTTTTGACTGGTTTGATGCAGATCTCCATGCCTCCCTGCCCCGAGCGAAACGTCTCATCTCTATATAGCTACCACACCCTACATTCAAGGCTATCTGTTTAACATATTATAACCTTGGATCTCCCCTACAAGCTCTTGGGTTCAATTCCTAGATTTAACACAAACTTTTAAAAGTGGTATGACAACTAAAACTAGTCTACTCAGTCTCGAGTGGTCTAAATAAGTAGAGAGGGTTTGATTCACACCTCAACCATAGAGCACCATGTTTTTTTTTTAAATAATGATAACCATTTGTTCAATTTCACATTTCACACATTGCAATTTGTCAATTTTCCATTTTGCATTTTTTTAAATGACAGTTTGAGGTTTTTCAATTTTATGATATGGAAACATGGATTTTTCCATTTTCATATTTACACATTTGTCAATTTCCCATTTGCATATATTTTCTTAAATGTCCGTTTAAGGTTTTTAAATTTTGTCTATATGGAAACATGGATTTTCCATTTTTCTGTTTACTAATTTTTTATATATTTATTTTGTGTATGTTGAAAAACGATATTTCCAAAACAAGATTTTTTATTTTTCATTTTATGATTTTGTAAATAATCTTAATGTGAGTGCTTGACCATGGCAATAATACAGTCTATCTACGTGTTAGCGGAACCATAGAGGCTTACACTACTGCAAGTAAGAATGTTTTACAAAATAACGACTATCTACCACTGCATTTGAAAAACAAAACGATTGAAAAAATCGTTACCATACCCTTTTTTCTTAGTTTGATTCGTTCTAGGCCTTAGAGCTAGAAATCGAATTAAGATCTCCAGTGAAAGAGGCACATGTGCTCACCACTATAGCACGTAATGTTTAGCTGGTAACATTAGACAACCGAAAATGATTGTATTTCTGTTAGCCAAGCATTTCTATCATTTGCCTACTGTGTGAGCTCTGCCAGCAAGACAGTTTAGTTTAGAACAAGTGTGTGTGAGTGTGTGTATAGATTATTAGCCTCAGATATTTAAAGCTTGTTGTGTGTAGCGACCATCTTATCCCAGTAACCACTGAGCAAGTTTTAACAGTCAACCCATAAAAACTGCATAGGATAGTTGTGTGAGGTTCATGGACTTGGGTGTGAGCATTAGCACCATGCACTAGCTTTACCTTACCCTCTATAGGTAGAGCGTTATCCCTTTCCTTTTTGACATTACCAATGACCACATCCACCCACAAGTTTTACACTTAAACCCTTGGCTTGTTTTCGATTAGGTTTGGTTCGGTTTGGTTGGGTTTGATTCAGCTTGGTTCAGTTTAGTTCAATGTAGTCACCATTTTGTTTCATTAGCTATCCTCTTTTACCAATCAATTAAAGATAGTCTACTCTTAATTCTTGAATCAATAAATCCGATTTTGTATACACCGTTTGTCATTTATTAACCCACGCCTGCAACCTATACTCTCTCTGTACTACAGTCTGATCTGAAAACAAGTTCCAATAGTGAAAGACTTGTCAGTCACCATACATGTAGCCTACACTAGTTCTTTCTCTACCTAGCTATGTTTCATCACTCACGGTAAACAACTCACATGTCCGTATCCAATTATTAATTTATAAAATCTCAGGTCAATGACCTTAATATTTTGGATATTTTAGGTAAATTCATTGGTCATGGGAAAGAGTTGACCATTCTAAGTCCTATGACACCTCACATGTCGATATCCAAGTATTAGTTTATATAATTTCAGGTCATTGTCCTTGTTGTTTTGAATATTTGGGGTAAATTCGATGGTCATGGGAAAGGGTTGGCCATCCTTAGTATTATAACACCTCACTTGACTCTCTCCCATTATTAGTTATCGAGATATTAACAACAGTGCAGTTAGGCCCTTTTGACAAACATTAAATATATATTTAAAAACAGAGCGTCATCCCGAGTGCTAGGACCCCACATACAAGTCCCTAGCCTTATTGGTTCGCGAGATATTAACAAAAGTGTAGTTAGGCCTTTTGTTAAAATGTCAAAAATACATTCAAAAAGAGAGTGTCTGCCCAAGTCCAACGACACCTCACAGGTCAAAATCCCATCATGGGTCCAGGAAATATCAACAAAAGTGTAGTTAGGCCCCTTGTCAAAATTTCAAAAAAACACATTTAAAAAGGGAATGTCATCCCATGTGCTACGACCCCTCATACAAGTCCCTAGCCTTATTGGTTCACGAGATATTAACAAAAGTGTACTTAGGCCCTTTTGACAAAAATCAAAAATACATTGAAAAACGGGGCGTCATACCAAGTCCAACGACTCCTCATACAAGTCCCTAGCTTTATTGGTTCATGAGATATTAAAAAGCCAATGGCCTATTAGTTTTGGATCTTTTGGTTATTTTTTTTAATAACTCATCTATAAATCATTATTTAAAAAGTCCGCCCTCTTACGAAAACCCAAAGTGCGCATGCGTAAAAACAGAAAACAAACATGTTTATTCATAGTAGCAATCGGCTCTTCACATGCGTTTCATGTGGAACAACGTTTAATTTCATCATAGCATTAGAGACCATGGGTCATTCCATAGGGACCAGTCCAAAGGGACCGGTCTAAAGGGATCAGTCCAAAGGGACTCATCAACAAGGACTCGTCCACAAGGACCTGTCCACAAGGACTCGTCCACAAGGACCTGTCAACAAGGACTTGTCCATAATGACCCGGCAACAATGACCCCGCCAACAATGACCCGTCAAGAATAACCCATCCACAGGGATCCACTCCCCCACCCTCTTCAAAAGCCATGAGTGGCCATGCGTAAAAAACAAAAAACATGCATGTTAATTCATAGTCGCAATCCGCCGAACACATGCACTTTGTGTAGAACAACGTTTCATTCCATATTGACATTCAAACTCTCACATGTTGCAATTGGGAAGAGAGATTCTCTAAAAAATTACAATTTCACCCCCTAGTAGGGGTAGGTTTTATTTTGGGGTGGAAATATGTTGTCCATTGGAAAGGGGGTGTCCGCCCGAGTTCAATAACACCTCGTACAAGTCTCTAGCCTGATTGGTTCGCGAGATATTGCCATTTTAGTATTCCAGCGGTAGAGCGGTGGCGGTGGGCCTTGAACTCTCACAAACACACTACTTTTAAGGAAGGTTCTTTTACATGCCATAAATCTATGACAAGTGACCGCCGACTTTATTTCCCCTCCGAAGGAAGGCATATTGAAGGATTTTAACGCTCTTAAAAATTCCGATGACTTCGGCCAGGTTTGAACCCGCGATCTTGGGTATCGAAGCTCAGAATGCTACCGAATATGCCACTGAAGCCATTATTATTATTATTTCTACTGTACATCGGCTACAACTTAGAATGATGGGTGTTCGTTTGTTTTCAAAGACAAAATCCGAACTCTTGTTATAGGTATTATGAATGTGGCGGTATTTATACAGTGAGAAATGTTGAGCACGGAACATAAGTTTTCCAGAGAAGGAAAGTATTTTATTTCTACCCCTTATCATTCCCGTTTCCAACGGTGTCGGGGCTGGTTTTTACGGCCAGATTCCCTTCATGATGATAACCTCGTGAGAGGAGTTAATGAGAGATGAAGATAAATGAAGCTGGGCAAGGATGTGGAAGGAAGCGGTAGTGGCCTGTCAGAAGATACCGTCCCAGCATTTGCCTGGAGTTGAAAATAGGAAACCACGGAAAACCATTTCAAGTATGGCCGACGGTTGGGCTTGAACCGACGTCATCGAGTCCGCAGAGAGCTTGGCCCATGGCCAAGACTACCGCTGTCGGTATCCAGAAAAGGAAATCAATGAATATTGTCGTCATTGAGTAATACAAAATAATGTTATACATTTGGCTTGTATAGTCTTTGCAATCACTCTTTGGGTTCACTTGAGCGTTTACTTACGATGAGAGAAGAATGCTTGAGGATTTGTTCTTATTTGAAGGGTTCGATATCAGCTCCCTCTTTACTTTCCTTCACCATTTGAAAGCACCTACTGTACTTTTATGTGAATGGCTTATTTAGTTCTTAACTACCGGTTGAGTTAGCCGTGGTCGTTATGGCGTGGCTGCAGGCAGTTGCTCACATCCAGGAGGTGAGGAGGTTCGAATCCCCTCGCCGGCAACCTTGAAGATGGTCTTCTGTGGTTTCCCATCTTCCTTCCAGGCAAATGCCGGGGTTGGTCCCTAACTATAGGCCACAGCCACTACCTTCCAACTCCTAGTCCTTACATTCAAACTTTCCTCCCCAGACAACACTCCACACGCAGCGGTATATGTAGCTCACCCCATGGGTGTCCACGTAGAAACAGCTACAAAATCTGGCGAACCGAACATTTCCTCAGACACTCCCAGCACTGAAAGCCATACGCTAAAAAAGAATTCTTAACTTAGTTCTATGCGTGAAGTACGATGCTGAAATGTAGTGTTTTTAAAATATTTTTGATTACTTATTTTTCTGCTTTTTGTAAATACTGTGATAAGTTTGACTTTATTCGGTCAGAAATGGACTGGTGGTTTATTTAGTCAATGTAAAAATCATTGGTTTCATCTCCCCCTGTCTAAACTTCGGTGCCATCACCCATCACTAAACTGGAAGTAAGGCTCCTATTTCAGACCTCTCATGCACAAATTCTTCCCTTGTCATTTCTCTCCCTTTTCATAACGTGGATGAGAGGATTGCTGCTTGTAACTCGAATGGCAGTTATCTTGTTACTGTTGGCAGACAGAATATGTCCTTTAAGATTTAATCTCAAAGAGTTTAATTAATTGAAACCATGGGAAAGCCAGCGGCTGCAGAGAGTAGATAATATTCTCTATATCAAAGTACTAATTTCGCGTACTATTCGAAGAGTATGAAATGAACACAAAGCGGGAACAAAGACCCCTACCTTGTTTGAGCAGTACGGGGAGCTGAGAGCAAATCCCCGATATGATTTTATTAATCCTTGCGAGACCAGTTCTCAGTATGAATGTGGTAGCTGAATGTTCTTTGTGTGGGACAAAGCGACTCCATCACATATTACTACATCAAGAAGGACTCAAACACACCATGCTGCAGTTCTGGAAACTCAAACTAAACTAGACTATGCTTGCCCGGCCTTGAAAGTTTCACATTTTGCCAAATCTTCACGCCAGCCTTAATATACTGATGTCTAATTTAATGGAATTTTATGAGAACAAATGGCAGCTGTGCACTTTTAAAAAATCTTGATTTCATTTCTCGTGCCCTAAGTAAGCCCAGTGGGATATATGAAAATAGGCTGTTTAGTTCTTCACGGAACTACTTGTTTTTCACCTATTTTCAGTTTATTGTTAGTATTGTTAGTTTCAATAGTTTATCCTTTTAAAACTGTATAATTTTTAATTAATTTGTGATTATTGCTCTTTTGTGTTAAAGTACATTTCTTTTCGTACGGATTCTTTAGTGCCGGGAGTGTCCGGGGACATGTTCGGCTCGCCAGTTTTGTAGCTGCTTCGAGACGGACACCCAATGGGTGAGCTACAAGTACCGTTGGGGAGGAAAGTTGGAATGTAAGGACGAGGAGTTGGAAGGTAGCGGCTGTGGCCTATAGTGAGGGACCAACCCCGGTATTTGCCTGGAAGGAAAATGGGAAACCACAGACGACCATCTTCAAGGTTACCGGCGGGGGGATTCGAACCTCCTCGCCTCCCGGATGTGAGCTACTGCCAGCAGTCATGCTGTACTGACCACGGCTAACTCACCCAGTTATAGTACAATAGGAGGTAAGTAGTTATAATTGCTTGATTAGGGGGCTTCTAACTTAGACAGTACACGATACAAAAAATGTTTCTTTATGTAAATATTTTATTCGGTGGCTGATTTTGTTGTAGTCGTGGCAGGATTTTCAAAAGATACATCCTGCAAACTCACCCTACCTTTCCGGTCTGTAAATCCTTCTAACGTTATTTGTAGCTCTTGAGTCGGTCAACACGAACTTGCCCAAAGACTAGGCGGGGTATGAATGTAATACAGTATATGTACAAAAAATATTATTTTTGGACGTGTGGCCACCTGGGAGGCCGAGTGCAGGTCTTTCTAGTCGATGCCCGTGGGCGACTTGCGCGCCGGGATGAGAGATGGAATTATAAAGATGAATGAAACTGGGCAAGGATGTAGACTGAAGCGGCCGTGGCCTGTCAGAATGTACCGTCCCAGTATTTGCCTGGTGTTGAAAATGGGAAACCATGGAAAATCATTTCAAGGACGGCCGACGGTGGGGCTCGAACCCACGCGTTTACCGAATCAGCAGAGAGCTTGGTCCCATGACCTAACGCTGCGCTTTAGCGAGCGTAGCCACTGCTGTCGGTACAAAAATAAATAACACTCCTAGAAAAAAGTACATGTACATGGGTTGGTTTTTTAGTTTTGGCACCTTAGTTATAACTGGATTAATAACTCACTTAGATGGTTCCAAGTTTCACAGGCCCTCGATGTAGTCCCCACCGTTGCGTACAACGTGTTCCCAGCGATGCGGAAGTCGTTGGATCCCGTTGGCACTGCCCGATCTATTGATGGTACGAAGAGAGCGCTCGGCAGCCTGCTTAACGTCTTCAATGGTACGGAAGCGCTCCCATACTGTTCCCCGAGGGCAAACCGTTAATGCGGCGTACTATTGTTCGTTTCTGCAAGACCATCTCCGAGGAGCTCTGAGAAGGAAACGGCGCCACCACATGGTTACACCGCCCATCGTTCTGCATGACAATGCTAGGGCACACACAGCAGGCATTGTGTCGGCATTGTTGGATCGCTGGGGCTGGGAGGTCCTCTATCACCCCCCATATTCTCCCGATATCAGCCCCTGCGACTATGATCTCATCCCGAAGATGAAGATGACAATGCGCGGGGAGCAGGCTGCCGAGCGCACTCTTCATACCATCAATAGATTGGGCAGTGCCAACGGGATCCAACGACTTCCGCATCGCTGGGAACACGTTGTACGCAACGGTGGGGAATACATCGAGGGCCTGTGAAACTTGGAACCATCTACGTGAGTTATTAATCCAGTTATAACTAAGGTGCCAAAACTAAAAAAAACCTATGTATTAGTTATATGATCACAGTTATAATGGGTCAGTTTTTAGAATATAACAGTGAACATAATCATAATAATTAATACATGTATTTTTTTCTAGGAGTGTTATTTGTTCTTGTGCATGTATTACATACTGTACAGCCTGTTCCGATTCAACACGGAACTGTAAAATGGGTTGTTTACCCACCCACAATCTGCTTGAAATTTTATTTTATAGAATTACTCTGCAAGAGCCATTAACAGAAGCGTAAAATAACAAGTTCCGAAACAGAAATCGTTCAAATTTATTGTGAAGCCTGTGTAAATATACTGTTTTTTGAAAGAGCAAAATACTTTGCAATGCTGCATAGGAAGGCGGCAATCAGTGAAATCGAACTCAGCCCCATCGCTAGCGCGCTGCGAGCAGATTTCAAGCCGATTGCGGGTGGGTAGGCAACCCATTTTACAGTTCCGTGTTGAATCGGAACACGCTGTTCATTGTACTCCGCCCAGTCTATGGGCAAGTTCGTGTTGACCGACTGAAGAGTTACACATAACTGTTGGTATGGGCAACACTGAAAACTGGCTTCAAAGCTTGACATTCCTTTTAACGTGTTAACAGTCCATATTTGGACTGGGAGTGTGAGATGAATTTGTCCACCTTGTTGCGTAGTGGCTGTTGCCACGGAGGCCCGGGTTCGATTCCCGACTCTGCCAAGAATTTAATTCTGGTCTGAGGGCTGGAACGGGGTACACTCAGCCTCGTGAGGCAAAACTGAGAAGAGGTGGGCTTGATTCCTAGCTCCGTGGTTTCCCACTTCTACTCCAGTTAAATGCCGGGATGGTACCTAACTTAAGGCTATGGTCGCTTCCTACCCAAATCCTACCTCAATTACAAATATACACACTCATACAGACATCAGAGTGACACAGGTTGTCAGACATATTCTACGCATTCCCAAGTACATGGGGCTACATGAGCATGATGTCCAAAGCCACTAAAATAATCAACAACAACTTGAAATGTACCTTATACTGTAAAACACGAACTGCTTAAGAGTTAAAGTTGTGTGTAACACCACAAGTGGCATATTCATGATTCATTTCTAACCACACAACTAACACGTGCTTATTACTTAGCCTGCAAAATACAGCGAGTTCGTTAGAGGTGTGGGATATAGTCATTTGTTGTTGTTAAATCGTTCTAGGGGCTTGGGACATCTTTGTTATCAGCCCCGTGTAGTTGAGTGTGGGTTGATCATGTCTGATAACTTGTACGTATGTGATGACTTTACTAGTTTGTGTAACTGTATTATGTACAGAGAAGAGGCAGGTGCCCCGGGGGTTGAAGTAAGGTACTATCCCTGCATTTGCCTGGAGAAAGTGTGGAAAAACTCGGGAAAAAGTACACTCAGGATTTAACGAGCAGGGCTACGCCACGGAGTACATTATCATTTCAAATCAAGTGAATTGTTCAAAATATAATGTTAACATTGATATTAAAATTTAGTGGGTCGAAACATATGAAAGAAATTGTGCTACCTCTTAAATTTGGTATTGTTTTATCCAATTGTTTTTATTCACCCTGTATATGACTGAATGCATCACCTCTCACTCAGGGGTGTGTATTTAAGTTACTAGTCACATTTACATTAATACACACACATAGGAGGTTTTCGTTACATTCAGAAGTAGTTAAAGACCAGGTGTGTTGACACGCTCGTATTCAAGTGCTTCACGCGCCTGGGAGGTAGACAACCCACCTGTCGTGAATATGAATGTTGGCTACTGCAGTTTTACGTATGCTCCTCCCCTCACATCTTTTTCTGTAGATCATTTAGGTGCTTTGTGACATCGTGGTCATGTAGCCTCGGGCCGTGTACTTGGATGTGGGTACAATTTGTCTGATAACCTGTGTAATTGTGGTGTCTGTATTAGTGTGCATATTTGTAATTAAGGTGGGTTTTTGGTAGGAAGCGGCCGTGGCCGGCATTTGCCTGGAGTAGAAGTGGGAAACCACGGAAAACCACTTCCAGGATGGTTGATAGGAATCAAACCCACCTCTCCTCAGTTTTGCCTCACGAGGCTGAGTGTACCCCGTTCCAGCCCTCAGACCAGAATTCGATTTTTTTGCAGAGATGGGAATCTAACCCGGGCTTCCACGATGACAACCAACAATGCTAGCCACTACGCAACGAGGCGGGCACTTGCCACTGTAGATACTATACGCCTAAATACTTAAAAAAATAACGTTTCTCTTGACAGTACACGTACCTCATAGTTTACGGACTTTCACTGCGGTTATTTTGGGAGATGTTATATGCCATAACTTGATACGCACGGTGTGCAACACACCCGATGCATTTTCTCCTATCCTATACGACTATACCCTTATGTCACTAGCATGGTGCTCAATGACAGTCAAGTACTGAATGTCGGTGGGACGGGAAGAGAGAAGAGATGTCCTGGTGCAGCCGAGCGCGGGAGGTAATCAGTCTCTACACCTGCTTCCTTTAATCAGATCCCGGTTGCTTTAATGTCGTTTTGTAAAATCTCCACTGTTCTACATGAATTTCATAAGAATATGGTAGACTATTTAATATATTCATAGGGAGTCCTCTAGCTGACATACACACATCAAAAAATGTTTTGCATCACCTCGGTTCCAAGAGTTCCGGAACCGTTAAATACAAAGGGAATAGAGATCAACACAAACAACATTTCAGCTCGTTTTATTGCTCATGAGACCCACACATTGCATGTTGTACCATCATACAGCTAGACTTTCAGCATTTGTGGTCCAGATTGCAGTACACACCACTACCTCTAATACCCAGTAGCACGTCCTCTTGCATTGATGCATGCCTGTATTCGCCGTGGCATACTATCCACAAGTTCATCAAGACACTGTTGGTCCAAATTGTCCCACTCCTCAACGACAATTCGGCGTAAATCTCTCAGAGTGGTTGGTGGGTCAAGACGTCCATAAACAGCCCTTTTCAACATATCCCAGGCATGTTCGATAGGGTTCATGTCTGGCGAACATGCTGGCCACTGTAGTCGAGCGATGTCGTTATCTTGAAGGAACGCATTCACAAGATGTGCACGATGAGGTCGAGAATTGTCGTCCATGAAGACAAATGCCTCTCCAATATTCTGCCGATATGGTTGCACTATGGGTCGGAGGATGTCATTCAGGTATCGTAAAGCCGTTTCGGAGCCTTCCATGACCACCAGTGGCGTACGTCGGCCCCACATAATGCCACCCCAAAACATCAGGGAACCACCACCTTGCTGCACTCGCTGGACAGTGTGTCTAAGACGTTCAGCCTGACCAGGGTGCCTCCAAACACGTCTCCGACGATTGTCTGGTTGAAGGCATATGCGACACTCATCGGTGAAGAGAACGTGATGCCAATTCCGTGGGGTCCATTCAGCATGTTGGGCCCATCTGTACCGCGCTGCATGGTGTCGGGGTTGCAAAGCTGGACCTCGCCATGGACGTCGGGAGTGAAGTTGCGCATCATGCAGCCTATTGCGCACAGTTTGAGTTGAAACACGACGTCCTGTGGCTGAACGAAACGCATTATTCAACATGGTGGCATTGCTGTCAGGGTTCCTCCGAGCGGCAATCCGTAGGTAGCGGTCATCCACTACAGTAGCAGCCCTTGGGCGGCCTGAGCGAGGCCTGTCATCGACAGTTCCTGTATCTCTGTACCTCCTCCATGTCCGAACAACATCGCTTTGGTTCACTCTGAGACGCCTGGAAACTTCCCTTGTTGAGAGCCCTTCTTGACACAAAGTAACAATGCGGACGCGATCGAACTGCGGTATTGACCTTCTAGGCATGGTAGAACTACAGACAACATGAGCAGCGTACCTTCGTCCTGGTGGAATGACTGGAACTGATCGGCTGTCGTACCCCCTCCGTCTAATAGGCCCTGCTCATGCATGGTTGTTTACATCTTTGAGCAGTTTTAGTGACATCTATGAACAGTCAAAGGGACTGTATCTTGGATACAATATACACAGTCAACGTCTATATGCCGGAGATCTGGGAACCGAGGTGATGCAAAACTTTTTTTGATGTGTGTATTAACTTGGACAGTCTAAAATAGATAAATAAATGAGTCGCCAAGATGCAAAAGTGTCCATGTCCTCCAAAACTGGGAAGGGACAAGGCAAGTTTTGTGCCTTATTAACTATGGACATGGGCAGTTTTGAATCCTACCATACTTTTCAAAAGCTGGTATTCATAGGACATGGAGAGTTTTGAGAAAAAATAGCAATTCAGGCATGAGTAATAAGTCTCACTCTACAATCCAGTGTTGTCAGCTCATCTTTTTGAAAAGTGGACATGGACACTTTTGCATCTAGGCAACTCAAATAAATAAACAGGCAGACAAACGGATGGATGAATGGTGGGTGTATGGTGCACTGTTATTGCCCGACAAATTATCGGGCCGATATTTTTTGAAGAAACGGTTACCTCCGACATATATTGCACCCTTCAATAAAGCATGGTTTTGTCGAGAGTCGTCTACGGGGTCGTGTTCAGTCCTGACTGCGTTACACAGCAAAGTTCGCTTAAAACAACATGCTCTAATGAATAGAAAGGTTCATGACAGAGGCTATACTAGAAATAAAATGAATAACAAGTAGAATAAAAGAAATTTAATGACTGAAAAGTATGTTCATAATAATAATAATAAATAAAAACAAATCCTCCCTGACTTTTACCCCCTTTATAAATAATAATAATAATAACACTGAGCGGTAGGAACTCGCTCGTCACAACAAGACAATGTGAATGCAGCTTCACATAAATGATAAAATCATAACATAAGCATTTGAGCGGTATGAACTCACTCGTCACAACATATGGATACAATTCCACTTTTCTCTGGTCAAGAAGTCATATAATGTGTGGTTTACTGTTCGTTAATAAGAAACTGAGTACTGATGCGAGTCCGTTTACAACTGAAACAGACATGTTGCTTACGGAGTGCATCTTTTAAATCACACTACGGCTATGGGACCCACCCTTAATTAATACACTACAACTACTACTGACACATGCAAGATCTAATAATATAAACAGAATGAAGAATCTCCCGGAGATTCTAGCTGGTGCAGGAGCACACGGAATAAAAAGAGCATGCCAGAAATAGGCCAAAAACCGCTCTCATCAACTTGGGAACATAGCTCCGCGCATCCTAACTTGACACGGGTCAAGAACGCATCAAAATAAACACACCAAAAATTGAACCAACAACAACAAAATACAAGCCTAACGGCTGAAAAACAATGTTTACATTTATATGAAACGCCAGACAAACACGAATTTCGGTGGCTACCTTACAATTATGGACGGCTCCCATTTAATCAAGCAATACTCATTATAACCGATCAGGTTTTGTGAATTTAAAACAACATCATAAATTGCAGTACAGGAAGCAAGCCTGTTCTAATGACAAGACATGTTATCTGATTGAGCTCCCCCTACTTGTATGAGTCACGCTGTCCTTCAAATACCTCACTCAATCTGGCAAGCTAGGTGCAGTTTTCCCTCTGGAAAAATCAACATCTCTCACGCATCCCCTGGATGGCGAGAAACAAATATATACCACGAGTTCAGCCCCGCGAGGTCATGAACTGGGTTGACGTGGAGCAAGTCAGAATAATCACCATGATATATTCTCGCTAGCACATCATAAAGAAATCACATACGCACCCATAGCTTGGACTAAATCTCAAACACACTCACTCTGGGTCGGCTCAAACAGATCAACAATACTGCGTCCATTGACACATTAACAAAATAATACACAACAAAAACTCGGGTGCAAAGTGCCATCCCGTTCAAACTGCTGGAAAGCAACTATCAAAAACAATCCTGATCCGTCATAAAATTCTACTCACAATTAATCTTTTACCCTCCAAATTCTATTTTTAATATCAAAATTAATTCAGTTCCATTTTGTTGTAAGGCATATCTCCGAATAATAATGCTTGACCGCGATTTACGCAAGGGAGATCGAGCATCGGCAGCGCGTCCCTGCGTAAAGTTAAACCAAATACAATCACAAAATATATAAATTACGCAACGCTCGGCTAGTCCCATATTTAATGTGTCAGAAAAACAAAAACTAATAATCTACATTACCAAGCAAGCAAACAAATATTTACAAAAATATCCCATAACACCGTAGCTGACTTAATAAATAAATACATTTATTTGGTACTCAATCCTTTAAAACAGCGCCAGGAATTACGTCTGCAGCCATCTCCTTTAAGATGTTTATCTGGTCATCGACATCTTCAGGCAAATGTCCAGCTGGTTCCCAGATCCATCCTCGTTCTTAGACGTCATCACGTGCTGAATTAGATAAAGTTTTTGTCAGATACACACACGATATAATTCCTACTATATTCACCTGTCAAGTACTATATTTCTTGACAGTCTATTTGGTGAATTACTTCGATGAACTGGTCCTACTGATAGTGCTGGGACTATAAATAAATCACTGAAGTTACACTATAATAAATAAGTAATGAGTTCCGTCCCCAGACGTACAAAATTTGTAATACGTTCCGTCCTCAGACGAACAAAAATTAGTGGTCCTCCTCGAAGCATCTTGGATCCTTATAAATGACACAGACTAGGGTAGGTGTGGAAGGGGATCTATTAAAAATATTCCATAATAACTATCAGACTAGCATGCGATCGGTATCATTGAGTTCGTAGCAGTGTGGAGGTTACGATTATGCTATAGCCGGCTTGAATCGATCGTGGAATTAATCTGTAGATAACTCCCGCGTTAATCTACCCGTGCGCGTTCCCAAGCCGAGTTCCCGCTAAGACAAGGCGTCTTGATACTATTGGCCTAGACTCTTGTTTGTCTTTGCGCGTTTTTACAAACATTTCTGCCGTAGGGAGTGGTTCACATGATGATAGACCAATTACCTTGTGGCATTCGATTTCTTCCTTGGCGCCAACCTTCATATCAACAAGCCATAGTGTGCGTCCCCAAGCCAACATTCGCGCTAAAAGTTGCACCTGTTCTATGTCTCAAGAATATATACGCATCCTCCTAAAATACCACAGGAGCTTAAACCATTGTGTCCTCTCGGCCACTGATTTCTCAATATATCCCAACACCGTCTGGCTCTCATATCTGTTGTCTGTAGAAATGTATCAAAAGATGATGAATACATATTAGAATCCTTTATATAGCCTGTGGAAGCCTCCGTGGCTTAGGCGGCAGCACGCCGGCCTCTCACCGCTGGGTCTGTGGTTCAAATCCCGGTCACTCCATGTGAGATCTGTGCTGGACAAAACGGAGGCAGACAGGTTTTTCTCCGGGTACTCCGGTTTTCCCTGTCAAAATTTCATTCCAGCAACACTCTCCACTATCATTTCATTTCATCTGTCATTCATTTAATCATTGCCCCAGAGGAGTGCGTCAGGCCTCGGCAGCCGGCACAGTTCATAACCTCGCCGCTAGATTGGGGCTTCATTCATTCCATTCCTGACCCGGTCGGAGACTGGAAGCAGGCTGTGGATTTTCATTTTCATATAGCCTGTGGATAAAGGGTTCAATATATTCACAATATTCTCACACCATTTTTTGCCGATAGTGCGACAGCCCATACAGCGCGTAGGACCATGCTTAGGTTACATGAAGTGTTCCATGATGAGCAAATCATCAGTAAGGGCTTATGGCCCCCTCGTTCGTCTGATTTAAGCGCATGTGGCTTTTATCTATGGGGAAATCTTAAAGGTAAAGTTTACCGGAATAATCGTCGAACTGCAGAAAATTTGATGGTCGAAATTAAGAACACAGTGCGTTCCATCAGTGTTCATGAACTGTAAAGAGTATTTCGAAATTTCATTACAATATATGCTACGAAGCTTGCATTGCGTCTCAAGGAGATCACTTCCAACATCTTCTGTAAATACTGGCGAGTTAAGTTTCTTTTACTACAGTGAGTCCGGGAATGTTCTCCGCAGCGCCTACATGCGTCTGCGAGAGCTAGCTACAGAAGTTACGTTGGCAGCACGGCTGCCGCTTGCATCATATTAGCCTTTCACGAATTGTTTGCCGGCGGTCGAAATGGGAACTATTCTTTGTTTACTTGTGTCACACGTCAGCCTGCTTCGTTGACAGGTACAGTTGCGCGAGTAGGATATGACTCAGCTCAAGTAGCCTATGTCATCGTTTAACTGTCCGTGGTGACATGAGCTCCTATGACGCGCATTGCTGCTTAACTTATGTGCATAATGCATTCTGTCATCGCTGTGTTCCCTAATAACAAGCAAACAGTATATTTTGTACTCACCACAGGCATTCATAACAGATGCTGGAAGTGCTGATGACACATACGCTCGCTAATTGCAATACACACTGACGATTTCGACAGGCTACAGCCCACACTTGAGGGATTCACCCTGTCAAAGACACCGTGCTACCAACTAAACCGATGATGTGACCACTCACAGCTGCACGTAACCACTGCGGAGAACATTCTCGGGCGCCCTGTAGTTTATTTGTTTGATTTATTTATTTCTTCTGAGTGCGTATACTGTATATCTAGTGATTGTAATTTCATTTACTGGTTTATTTGTTGGTTTTATCATGTGCTCTAAGTACATACGGTATATAGCTGATGAGTTTCGGTTTCATTTAGTTCTTTTAGGCGTAATCATGCTGCATATTTGAACCAATAACGCCCGCTCACCGTTGCTGGCCTTTACGGCCACTGTGCTCACTGTCTCCGCTTGCATGCGCTCCCGATCCTAGATACTCCGTCACGTAGTATTTAAAAGGACACCCTGTATAAACTGGAACTCGCGTTTCTCCATCCATGACACTCCACTAATGTTCCGCCTTGTTGCGGGAAAATGTGGAGTAGTGGTGATGATATCCAGTAGAGTGTGAGAGTTGAACCATATTTTATTGTATATATCGTTGGCACCATAACGAAACCATGAACGTGCAGGAAACTTTATATTGGGATATATGCTTTGTATTGACATAGTGCCACGTTTGGGCTTTTGAAAACAAAAACTGTACGAAGATAAATTGTAGATTATATAAGTCATATCCGTGGTTTTGCAATGCAAACTTAGCCACTATCTGCATCGCCATACAACGGTGCTAACGGGCGAAGTTAAATACCGAGACAGTTTTTTCTTTTGTTGCAGCTTATGCATTTAAGGAGTTTGGGACATCTTGGTCATCAGCCCCATGTAGTTGGATGTGTGTTGAATTTTTCTGATAACCTGTGTTTCCGTAGTGACTGTAGTAGTGTGTGTAAGTGTAATTTTAATACCAGGATTGGGTAGGTGCCTCGGGACGTGAAACAAGGCATCTGTCTGGAGGGAATGTGTAAAGCCCGGGGACAAACCACACTCAGGATGGCCGCTGGCGACGCTGGGATTCAAACCTACGTTCCCTAAACTTCCAGCTCCTCCGATAAGTCATGGTGTTCGATTTAACGAGCACGGCTATGTTGAAAAATATTTTTTGTTTTGTTTTAATGACGGCCTTGCAATGGTACCAATTTTAGAGTTTCGTTTAATTCGCGTTTCTTAAAAAACACAAAGCGTTGTCGGGTTAATTTAGTGCTAGAAGTATTTTTTTATTTTAATTTCCTTTAATTGGGAAGTGATAAATTTTTGGAAGCGGGTATTCGGTTAAAAGTTGACTAGCTTTAAACAAACTTAAATTTCATTTTCAACAAAACTTAATTCATCATGAATAATTACTTTTAAAACTAACATTTACAACACTAATAATTGAAAATACTTTTCAATTGCAACTGTTAACTACATTTTACTAACCTATGTAGTTTTTAACATGTATACTTTGTTATTAGTGAACAATAAACTCATTTTCTAATAACAATCCGAAACATTTCCATTAATGACCGATCGCCGAGCACAGCGATCCTCACTACGCGACCCGCGGGCTGCACGCGGCCCTGGGAACGATTTTTTGCGGCCCTCAACACTGTTAGGGATAGGAATAAAAACATAAATTTAAGAATTACGAAAAAAATATTTTATGAAAAAATTATACAATATTTTATAAATATGTGTTATATTTATTTATTACGTGTATTGAAAATCTGTCGTTGTTTTTCTCTACTTAATTATTTTACATCTACATATGTCTGTGAATCTACATTCAGTAAGCTGAAGTTCATAAAAAACAAGTGCAGATCCAAGTTAACGAGTGAAAATGTTGACAAAATTTTGAGAATTTCAATTTCTTCCCAACATGCTAACATAGATGTCATATTAGAGAGCTGTGAAAGATTTCGCCCATCAACTTCAAAGAATTAACAAATTCAGGTAGGCTATTTCAGAGTCAAGTAAAATATATTTCCCTGTTTATTTTTATGGAAAACAGTTCATTTTATAGATGTAATAAACTTATGTTATAATCATATAGCCTAGTTTGTAAGTTATTTAACGCCACTTAATAGTGTAGTATTGCAATAAGAAAATATATATTTTGTAATTAACCTAAAATGTCGCCTCCGTAGCGTAGCGGTCAGCATGGTTAGCTGCCGCCCCGGAGGTCCTGGGTTCGATTCCCGGCTCTGCCACGAAATTTGAAAAGTGGTACGAGGACTGGAACGGGGTCTACTCAGCCTCGGGTGGCCCAAATGAGTAGAGGGGGTTCGATTCCCCCCTCAGCCATCCTCGAAGTGGTTTTCCGTGGTTTCCCACTTCGTCTTCGGGCAAATGCCGGGATGGTCCCTTCTTCAAGGCCACGGCCGCCTCCCTCCCTCTTCCTTGTCTATCCATCCTAACCATCCCTTACCTTCCCTCATGAGGCCCCTGTTCGCTTTGCAGGTGAGGCCGCCTGGGCGAGGTGGCAATCCCACCTCACCAGTTGTATCCCTTCCGATTCGATGTTCCCAGCTCTAGGACACTGCCCGTAGAGGCGGTAGTGGTGAGTTCCTTCGCTGAGTCCATGGGTTCCACCAACCTGGAGGGTAAACGACTAAAAAAAAAAAAAAATTATACAGTTTGTACTTTCGGCCCTGAGGAAAATTTGATACGAATTATTTGGCTCTCTAAGAAATCCTAGTGAGGACCCCTGGCCTAGCAGCTACCACTGTCGAGAAATAAGCATCAATACAAACACACTGAGTGGGTAATAGCCGGTGTCACCGTAGCGTAGTTGCTATGGCGCGATCCTGTCAACCTGAAGGTTCGTGTTCAAAACCTTACCCTGGCCAAGTTTTTTATTCGAATGGCGCTCTCAAGCCGGTCTTGGGCCACTAGCAGAATTGGCAACATCGCCCCGCAAAGCCCAATTGAGTTCGCCCGCGAAACAATCTGATTGCCTAACTTCAGCAAATGATAAAGTTGTGACCGGCACGAGATATCGACTTATTTTTTACAAATAATTTATCAGTGTTTGGGAGGCGTGAAGGGGCAGTAGTTGAAATGCTTGCTTCTCACCAAGGCGATTCTCGGTTCTATTCAGGTCATTAGCGTTTAGCGTTGATGCATGTGAACAGCATATGTTGTGTGGAAAGAAGTGGTATTGGTTTGTTGAAATGCATGTTGCGGAGCAGCGCGGGTCTTATAGTAATAATTATTTATTTATTCATTTTCGTTTTGGCCTTCTATGGAACACGCTTGACAGTCTTTACAGTATGGTTTGCCTTCTCTGCCAGTATCTTATCATCCTTTCTCCTACTTCCCTCTTCTGTTCTTCTGTTAAGGTTCATTTCTTTGTCTTCTATCGATAATAATAATATAATAATAATAATAATAATAATAATAATAATAATCAATTTCTAAAGTGAAATTCCTTGGGTAAATTTATGAGTTTTTGGAAATATGTACGGGCGTTAGCCGAGGTGACGGCATCTCTCCAATTCTTTTTAACTTAGTTCTAGACAAAGTTATTGGAGAATGGGAAAGAGACTTCAATGGTGTGAATATAGGAAACTTTGGAAGCAAAATCAAGGTGAAATGTTTAGTATTTGCTATTACTAAGACTAGACATTAAACCAGATACGCCGCACAGAGACTACAAAATATAGCATCAAAGTACATGAAAGATCTACATTAAAATAGCAAAAAGGAGAAACAACTCATCTTGAGATGGAAATCAGCACAATTACCAGGTGCCCTTCTTCAAATACCTTGGAGAAATCATGCTACCATCAGGACTAGACAGTAGGGCCGTCGTAGAAAGAGCCACCGAACATCTTCTGGCGTACAGACTAACGTGGAATTACTACAACAAAAGGGTCATATCGCGTAATGCAAAATTACGACACTACAAGACGGTTGTTTTGTCGGAAGCTTTATACGCCCCAGAAACCATATCTCTTGGTGGTCACTCTAAAACTATACTGTAGAACTTGAAAATAAAGAACGGTAAATTCTCAGGAAAATTTATGGTCCCACGAGAGAAAATGGAATATGGATCAAAAGGAAAACAGTGGACCTCTGCTCCTGAACTGTCAGGTTCACTGATGCCGTACGCAAGAGATGCCTTAAATTCTACGACCATATCTATAGAATGGACTGAGACAGACTAACCAATAGATTATTTAAAGTAATAAACTCAAACAAGGTCAAAATAAACTGGCTAGATGAAACTAAGGCGGGCCTCCAAGAAATAAATACCACAGACATCATAGAAAATCGAAGAACCTTTAGTACAATAGTACGCAGGCACAAATTCATGGAGAAACTTTAAAGAGAATACTGGGAGGAAGTGGCTCACAGAACGCAAGATGCAACACAGTGCATTCATGAAGAGATTTTGGGACGATAAGAAGGCGAAAACCATCAAGTCAACTAACAAGTTCAAACGCGCTCTTTGAATGGGTATAACGAATAATAATAATAATAATAATAATAATAATAATAATAATAATAATAATAATAATAATAATAATAATAATAATAATAATAAGGGAGCGTGATGACGCAGTGCTGCTCGTCTTTGACCCGGACGGCCGGGATTCGAATCCCAGTGACCGCGGGGTGGAATTTTCACCTGAAAAATCCCGTGGCGTTAGGAAGGGCATCCGGCCTTAAATCTCCGGCCAAAACCAAAACGAGCCTGTTGTGCTCCGGAGACCCCAATTAATTGGGAAAAGCCGAAGAAAGTTAATGATAGTAATAATAAACCTCCTTCAGGGGTTATTGTAGGTTTTTCACGCATCCTGCAATGAGAGTGCAGTAGTCAACTAACATAACACTAATGCGACGCGGCTTGCCTTTGTCGGAGAATATTAGATTATCGTCACCATTCAGGACCATTAACCAGGATAATACAATTGCAGCTGTTTGCTCGAAAGGCGAGGGACAACATACAGCATACATACTGTGCGTATTGTGGGAGCCCTAGACTATATAAGCTAATGGAAGTTTTGCCAACAAAAGTCGAATATTACGTGAAATCACTCTGGTGATGGAGGTTGTCAATAACATCCACCTGGCTTAACGCTGACTTGCAGCAGTGGAATCGTACTCACTTTACGGAACCAAAACACACACATTACTGTACAAACAAAATAAGAAATGGCTGTCAGCTGGGAAGTGTATCACTCTGTAAGTTGTTCAAATAAAAACCTCTTTGTGCGGGAACTCTTAGTATCGTGTTACTCCTCCCTCCCACTTCCTCAACATGTCGACAAGGTGCTCACGGTGTTGCTGGTCTAGTCAGTTCCAGTCTTCTCTTCTCTCTCTTCTGTCTTCTTGGGCATGGTGTGGATAGGGTCTTTACGGCGTCACATTGCACGTTTTGAAATAGTCACAAGCAATGCCAATTAGATTTATGCCTGGAGGCATTGCAGGCCATTTAATTCTCAAGCTTGACTGGTGAACCATTGTCTTCCTAGTGATGCCCTCGACGACGCGACGGTGAGTGGCTACAGACTAATGCGAGGGAAAATTAATAGTGTTCGGTATCGTTTGCGGGTTATGCTTGCAGAGGTTTCGTTCCATACGGGATGCAGGCAGAGAAATATCGACCTTCCTGCCAACTTGCGTTACTTGGGTTGACGCAAACGATATTGGCAGGGCCTGCTGAATCATACGGTATAATACATTTAAAGAAAATAATAGCAGTGTTCGTTGGGCGACTTGTGTCTGTAATCACCAAGTGTGATGCAATGGGGTCTTTTGTCAAACGACATTGAACCACTCTGATTTCTGTGGATGTTTCAAATACCAGTCTTCCTCAGCCAGGAATTGAAACCACAGTCTTGGTCAAATCGCTTAAAATGAATTAATAACATCATCAATGGAGAACATTGTGTACGAGTTGGTTGCAACCGGTATCGTTCAATCAATGTAGAGCATAGGTGGGCAATGAGAGAGCGCAGCTCCTGGAGCCAGCTGCATGAGCGCGAGCGGAGCCAATGACCTGACTGCTCGTTAATAGTTTGTGCTGGAGCGACTAGATGGCAATATGCGCAGTCAAGGCGCAAGCATAGGTAACCGGGCTGAGTAGGCCTATATTATGTGTACGGCTGTACGCTGAATTTGAATCACGAACAAGCTTAGCACATTTTTATGAACAGTTTTAGCAAACATATTTCCCAAACATGCACAAAATGACTGCCAAACTTCTATCAATGTTTGGTTCAACATAGCTGTGTGAGAAACTGTTCTCTCTAATGAAGATAAATAAATCTCCACGAAGAGCCACTCTAACTGACTCACATCTCACTGCCGTTCTTCGAATTGCAAGTGCAAGATAGATCGCTCCAAATGTAACCCGTCTGCTTCAGCGAAAGGATACGCACACCTCCTCCTCCTCATCTGCAGAATGACAGTTAAGATATAAGTTACTGTATAAGAACAAATAGGCCTATGATTTGATTATGGCGAATTATATTTATTCATGTATTTATTTCTATGCTCCTAGAGCAAGTTTTCGTTCCTTGTGTTCTAAACAAGTTGTTAGGTTGGCTTATTGTAGTTTCAGGACTATCGGTAGTGGGCAAAGGAGTGTGTACTTATCAGCTGTCAAAGTAATTATTTATGTTTCCTACACAGAAATATAATTAAGCGAATGTACGTTGCACCATAATCTAATCATCTAATGCACAACAAACAGGGCACAAGTATAGAGCTGTTGTGATGCTTGTAACGGCAAGCTGTGCAAGCAGCTACAAGGTTAACTTCGGCGAGAGCGCATACTCGGCTCTTTCTCCTGCCGGAGCGAGAGCGCTGCTCAATGAGCTGAATTGTGCCCATCTCTGATGTAGAGTAATTACACTTCATCGTTTCCATGAATATTCAGTACTTAGCAGCGTACAGAGTACTGTATAGGATCAGGGTTCAACCATGCGATATTTCAAACCCTGATGCGATATGCTAATTATCGTGAACCTGTCCCTACCCAATTACAATCATAAATCTGATCTTGCCGATATAATTCGCCTCTGTTGAGGCTTAGGACATCATGGTCATCAGCCATGTGCTCTTGGCTGTTTGATTACCTGTGTTTTTGGGGTAATTGTACTGGTGTGTGTGCATTTGTAATTGGTGTGCCTGAGGTGGGAAATATACCCACCTCAATTATCCTTACGAGCTTGAGTGCGCCGTGTATTCGCCCTCAGGCCAGCATTAGATTTATTGACAGAGCCGGCAATAAAACCCAGTACCTTTGGGGAAGGAACCCCTAGACCACAGAATTTGTTCCTTCACTCTTCAGACTTCCACTGCTCTATCGTTTATAAATGTGGAGTTTAGAGGCTCTTATGTATTTGGCAATATTACTTTGCAAATGTAATCTTTTAAATACCTTAAGTGAAAACAGATCATCCCCACACACTCGGTAGGCTATTGGTTTCTTTGCTTTTCCGACCCATTTTGACTGAGCAATCCCACAACTGACTACAGACACATTGGGAAGGGGTTCAACTGTTCGACTAAAGTCTATTCGCCGAGCCGAGATAGTGCGCGCCACTTGGATAACCGGACAGGGAAACATGCCCAGTTCACGTCATCGTTCTGACGGACAGGGGTAGCCAAGAAGCTCCGAGATCATTAGTCATACCGTAGCCCTAGAAAAGTCAAGACTTGCTGCACTGTATACTGTTGCCTGTCATAAGCAGTTAAGAACTTATTATTGTTTGAGTCTTCAGTCGTTTGACTGGTTTAATGCAGGTCTCCATTACTTCCTGTCCTGAGCTTATCGTTTCAACTCTACATAGCTACCACACCCTACGTCCGAGGCAATCTGTTTAACATATTGTTACGTGCCACCCCCCTAGTGGCACTTTTGTTAACTGGATTACGATGGGTTGAAGCACAACACAGATTGTTTCTTTAAAGAAATAATTAACTTTATTGCGGCCAGAAAATTACACTACTCATCAGCAAATACAAGCAATTGGAACCTTACTCCAGTTCCCTCAAGTCTCTTCCTTGAGCGCTCTTGGCCCTTTCACTTGTCAACAGACCACAGAAGTTAATCCGTCCTAATGAGTACGGTGGCCTTGACAGAGACTACCTGCTCCTCTCACTTATGTACACCGACTACAGTTATTTACGATCACTTGCTGCAGGCGGTTCACAAGCTGGGAGAAACAATGTCACTGGATTTCGCAACTCGCACGGCACTTCGTCACCACAGTTCTATCGCTCGGGAAAACACGCACTAGCTCAGAAACACACACCCACTGAAAAGCTCAGTCCCCTCACTTTGAGGCCGCTTATATAGCAGGCTGGTGACTCAATGAATTCTAGAATCGTCCAGGGCACACGGCTTCTAGAGATTTCCTTCACTGGCTGGGTCACGAATATTCTGGACCATCCCTTTGTCCTAGTAGCCCTGTTGCATAAGGCGCACGCAATACACGAGGCAGGTCACAGCCCAGCCCTGGGGCAGTTGTGACTCATGCGGCGAGCGATGACACAAACTCACAGCCGTAACACCACCCCCTTCCTAAAAAGGCTGATCGTCCCGATCAATCATTGGTCCGTCTGTGTCCCTCCGTAGGCTGCCAGGCGATCTCGATGCACGATCTTCATCTTCGCCCTAGGGCTCCACTGGATCCTGTAGACGACATCGTTGATCCGTTTCACGACTCGGTACGGGCCCTCCCAGGACTTCTGCAGTTTGGGTGACAGGCCTTTCTTCCGTAATGGGTTGAAGAGCCAGACCAGGTCGTCCTCGTGGAATCCGCCGGCATCCGTCTGCTGGTCGTATCGGGTCTTCATTCGGTCGGTCTCGATCCGCAGTTTCCTCCTCGCGAACGCGTGCACGTCCTCCAGTTGGTCGACCAGTTCTTGACAATACTGGCTTACCGGGATCGGATCATTCCCAGGTCGGCCGAAGGCAAGATCGACAGGTAGACGGAGCTCCCTCCCAAACATGGCCCGGGCTGGTGTGCACCCGGTGGCTTCATGCACGGCGGCGCGGTAGGCCAGGAGAAATAGTAGAAGATGTTTGTCCCAATCCCTCTGGTGCTCGCTGACGACTATTCGGAGATGGTTCTCGATGGTGCGATTGAATCGCTCTACCATCCCGTCGGACTGAGGGTGTAGCGGCGTTGTCCTTGTCTTCCGGATTCCCAGCAGCTGGCATAGGTTCCGGAACACCTGCGACTCGAAGTTCCTCCCTTGGTCGGAGTGCAGCTCCAGGGGTACTCCGTACCGGATGACGAATTCCTTCACCAGGGTTCCTTGCAATCGTCGTGGCTTCTTGGTTAGGGAGCGCATACGCCTCCGGCCATTTGGTAAAGTAGTCGCTGACGACTAATATGTAGCGGTTCCCTGCCTCGCTTAACGGGAATGGCCCAGCAACATCGATGGCCACTCTCTCCATGGGGCCGCCCACGTTGTAGGTCTTCAGTGGACCCCGTCGTCTTCGTCCTGGGCCCTTGCTGGCTGCGCAATCGTGGCAAGTCGCGCAGTGGTTCTCCACGTCTGATCGGCATCCGATCCAGTAGAACCGCTCTCTCAGCTTCTCCAGGGTCTTCTTTATCCATAGGTGTCCACCAGATGATCCTCCATGAACTTCCTTCAGGACTTCCTCCGTCATAGCCTTTGGAACGACGACTTGTTCCCGAGATGTCTTCCCGTCGGTGCTCTCCCAGGTACGGCAGATGAGGCCATCCCTTACAATCAGCGAGTCCCACTGTGCCCAGTAGGACTTAAACTTTGGGCTGCAGTCACTCACAATGTTCCACCCGGGTCTGGGGACACAGGCCCTCTTCCATTCGGCTATCAGTCCCAGGTCATCATCTTCTGCTTGTGCCCGCGTGAAAGATTCGCGGCTCCAGCTCCCTTGAAGTTCCACGGTAGTCCTTCGGCACTGTATCCCGGTGTTCTCCTCCCTTCGGGCACAGAAGGTGCAGTCTTCGGGGCACGGTCTTCATGACAGGGCGTCGGAGTTAGAATGCAGTTGGCCTTTCCTGTGCTGAATCTCAAAGTTGTACTGTTGACGCCTCTCTAACCACCGCGCGAGTTGACCCTCGGGCTGCTTGAAGTTCAGGAGCCACCGCAGGGATGCATGGTCGGTCCTGATGAGAAATTCTTGCCCGTACAGGTACTTGTGGAAGTGTTCAATGGTCTTCACGATGGCGAGCAGCTCCTTCCTGGTGACGCAGTAGTTCCTTTCTGGCTTTGACAAGGCCTTGCTGAAGTAGGCCACTACTCTCTCCTCGCCATCCACTACTTGCGACAGGATTCCCCCTATGCCAAAGTCGCTGGCATCAGTATCGACGATGAACCTTGTTCCAGGTCTGGGGTAGGCCAGAATAGGCGCGGTGCACAGAGCCTGCTTGAGTTGTTCGAAGGCACTGTGGCATTCTGCTGTCCACGTGAAGAGTTGGTCCTTCTCAGTCAGTCGATGTAAAGGTTTGGCGATGTCGGCGAATCCTCTCACGAAGCGACGGTAATAAGTGCAGAGTCCCAGGAAGCTTCGTAGTTGGGACTTGTCCTTCGGAACTGGCCACTCCCTCACAGCTGCGGTCTTCTCTGGGTCGGTGCACACCCCTTCCTCGGAGACGATATGCCCAAGGTACTGGACCCGCTTCTGGAAGAGCTGACACTTCTTGGGGCTCAACTTCAGCTGGGCTGCCCGTAGCTTCAACAAGATCTCCTTCAGGTTGCTGGAGTGCTCCTCGAAGCTTCTCCCCAGAACGATGACGTCGTCTAGGTAGACCAGGCAGGTCTTCCAGTGTAGTCCCCTCAGAATGGACTCCATTAGCCTTTCGAAGGTCGCAGGGGCGTTGCACAGACCGAATGGCATGACGGTGAACTGCCAGAGCCCGCTGCCCACAGAGAACGCAGTTTTCTCGCGGTCCTTAGGGTGGACCTCCACCTGCCAGTAGCCACTCTTCAAATCCAAGGTGGAGAACCATCTCGACCTTGATATGGTGTCCAGGGTGTCGTCAATCCGGGGTAGAGGGTAGCTGTCCTTCTTCGTTACGTCATTCACCCGCCTGTAGTCCACGCAGAACCTGGTGGAACCGTCCTTCTTCTTCACAAGCACGACCGGAGAACTCCAAGGACTATGTGATGGCTCGATCACCCCTTGCTCCTTCATCTCTTCTACCATCCGGTCGACTTCGGCTTGCTTGTTGAGCGGGACACGCCGGAATGGGGCCCTAATCGGTACGCTGTCCCCAACGTCGATTCTGTGCTGGACCAAGCTTGTCCTGCCGAAGTCTTTGCTCCCCACGGAGAAGACATCCTGGAATTCGTGTAGCAGGTCCCGAAGTTGGCGTGATTGTTCCTCGTCTAAATGGTCCTGGGATCCTTGGTACAGCTTCTGTAGTTCTTCTGGCAGGGCACACCTTCTTCGGTTGTCCGTCTGCAGGTGTCCGTCCGTCGTGTCTGTGATGCGGGCAATCCAGGTAACGGGCTCGCAGACTCCTAGGTTGGTGTCCCGGTGAACCGTAATATCGTAGTCGTTCAGGTTGGACAGGCGGACGTACGGCCGAGACGTCGTGTTGATGAGAGTCTTGGCAACTAGCAATCCTTTTGTCTGGATGTCCTCATATTTTGGCTCGATGACAGCCGCCACTCCCTTAGCTGTTCCGTCGACAATTATGGCAGCGCTGACTTCCGTCCTGGCGGGAACGATGACGTCCTCTCTCAGCCGTATTCGTCGTGCGGCGACGGCCTCGTGTGCTGGTTGCAAAGCTAGTTCCTCCCTTCCGAAGTGCAGAGTGTTGGTATTCAGATCCAAGATGATGTTGTTCTGGTCCAGGAAGTCCAGTCCGATGATCACTTCATTTGATACGTCAGCCACAAACACTGGATGCTTTATCGCCCGTCGACCAATGACGAACTCCGGTGATGCTTCGCCATGTACCGGTGCGGTCTCTCCGGTCGCGGTTATTAGCTGGAGGTTCCTTTGTGTGGGTTGCACTCTCCACTTCGGGATCACGGTGGGGCTGACGATGGTCCTCGATGCTCCCGTGTCGATTAGCATGGGCCAGCTCACTCCGTTGATGACTCCGTCGACCATCAGGCTGCTATTGTCCCTCCGTAACTTCGTCACACGGACTTGGACTGCCAGGGCTTGACGACTGTCACAAGCCAACCTTTGCCCCCCAAGGCTGGCTAATACTCGTTTCCCTGGGCCGCGCGGTTTTCAGACGACTGACTTCCCGTCGGATACCCTCGGCGGCGGCGATCACCGCAGTCCTTGCTCAGGTGGCCTTTCTTACCGCAGGTCCAGCAGGTCGGTAGTCCTCTTCCGGGCCGCCTCTCCGGTTGTCTTCCGGCTGTGTCGTTGCTGGTAGTGCCGCGACTATCGAAGAAACGGCTCAGCGCCTCCATCAATTCGTCGGCCAGGGGCTTGGTCTCGTTGGTTTTTGCTGGTTCGTCAACGTCCACTTGACGCACCCGCGCGTGCATTCTAGATGCCTGTTTTGCCGTCTCGAACTCAAGTGCGTGGCTCAGCGCATCTGCCAGGGTCTGTTGGATAGGCGAGCCTTACGAGGCGTGCGATGTCCATCTCGAACTCCTGCAGGGTTTCCGCGTTCTTCTGTACCCGGGTCTGGAGCTGCATCTGGTAGGCCTGCTGAAGATGGTTATCTCCATATCGGGACTCCATATGGGCGATCAGTGAAGCGTAGTCCTGGGATCCAGTCGGGATGGCCTGAAGGACGTTAAGGGCGTCACCTCTCAGCGCTACAATGAGAGCTGTAGCCTTTTCTGTGTTGTTCCAGTTATTTATGGAACAGGCCGCCTCGAACTGACGTAAGTAGGTGCTCCACGGGACCTTTCCGTCGAAGGTTGGGGGCGTCACTCTGCTCTGTCCCGTTCCTGATGTCCCCGGTGTACCTGTGGGCGGGCGTCGGCGCAGCTCGGTAACTTCCTCTTGAAGAGCGTTGAATTTCTCTTCCACCCCCGTGATTGGGCGTTGGCGCAGTTCGGCAACTTCCTCTTGCAGGGCTTTGACTCTCTCATCCACCCCGGTCGGCGGGCGTCGGCGCAGCTCGGCGACTTCCTCTTGTAGGGCTTTGAATCTATCTTCCATCCCTGTCGGCGGGTGTCGGCGCAGCTCATCAAATTCCTTTTGTAGAGCGTTGAATCTCTCTTCCACCCCCGTCAGCGGGCGTCGGCGTAGCTCGTTAACTTCTTCTTTTAAGGCGTCGAACTTCTTTTCCACTGCCGTGACTTCCTCACGCAGACCCAGTTCTAATTTCTTCAGGTCCTGTGCTAACTTATTCTGCCCGTCTTCCATCTTCTTCTGGCCGTCCTCTATCTTCTTGGTTAAATTCTTCTGGCCATCTTCTAATTTAGCAGTTAGGTCCTCGGCCAACTTCTTCTGGCCGTCCTCCATCTTCTTCTGGCCGTCCTCCATCTTCTTCAGGTCCTCCGCTAACTTATTTTGAACGTCTTCCATCTTCTTCTGGCCGTCTTCTAATTTGGCAGGTAGGTCCTTGGTTAAATTCTTCTGGCCGTCCTCCATCTTCTTCTGGCCGTCTTCTAATTTGGCAGTTAGGTCCTTGGTTAAATTCTTCTGGCCGTCCTCCATCTTGGTTTCCATGCCATTTAACTTTTCTAGCAATGCTGCCAATTGCGCCTCCATTTTAGTTGTTTGTCTTGTAAAGGGCATGCACTCACAGGAAAATTAGAGAATATGACCTGCTCGGGTTTTGAAACCAGGACCGTCAGGTGTTGTGCTTGAGTTCGTAATCCGGCTCCTGACACCAATTGTTACGTGCCACCCCCCTAGTGGCACTTTTGTTAACTGAATTACGGTGGGTTGAAGCACAACACAGATTGTTTCTTTAAAGAAATAATTAACTTTATTGTGGCCAGAAAATTACACTACTCATCAGCAAATACAAGCAATTGGAACCTTACTCCAGTTTCCTCAAGTCTCTTCCTTGAGCGCTCTTGGCCCTTTCACTTGTCAACAGACCACAGAAGTTAATCCGTCCTAATGAGTACGGTGGCCTTGACAGAGACTACCTGCTCCTCTCACTTATGTACACCGACTACAGTTATTTACGATCACTTGCTGCAGGCTGTTCACAAGCTGGGAGAAAAAAATGTCACTGGATTTCGTAACTCGCACGGCACTTCGTCACCACACTTCTGTCGCTCGGGAAAACACGCACTAGCTCAGAAACACACACCCACTGAAAAGCTCAGTCCCCTCACTTTGAGGCCGCTTATACAGCAGGCTGGTGACTCAATGAATTCTAGAATCGTCCAGGACACACGGCTTCTAGAGATTTCCTTCACTGGCTGGGTCACGAATAATCTGGACCATCCCTTTGTCCTAGTAGCCCTGTTGCATAAGGCGCACGCAATACACGAGGCAGGGCACAGCCCAGCCCTGAGGCAGTTGTGTCTCATGCGGCGAGCGATGACACAAACTCACAGCCGTAACAATATTCTAACCTTGGTCTACCCCTACAGTTCTTGTCCTCGACCCTTCCTTCCATAACTAAGCTTGCTATTCCTGGGTGTCTTAGTATGTGTCCTACCAACCTTCTCTTCTCTTCATTAGCAGTCGTCAGAAATATCTCTCCTCTCCCACTAGTCTTAATACCTCTCCGTTTGTAACCCTATCTACCCATATGATCTTCATAATTCTCCTGTAACACCATATTTCAAACGCTTCAATTCTCCTCTTTTCTGTTGCACCAATAGTCCAAGATTCACTTCCATAGAGCGCCTCGCTCCAGGCAAAGGCCTTAAAAATGACTTCCTAACACCTAAATCTATATTGGATGTCAACAGATTCCTTTTCTGTAGAAATGCTTTCCTTGCCTGAGCTAACCTACTTTTTATACCCTCTTTGCTTCGTCCATCACTGGTTATTTTGCTTCCTAAGTAACAGAAGTCTCCTACTTCCTTTAGTTTTTTACCTGCCAATTTGATGTCCATAGAGGATTCTGATTTATTTCGGCTGCATTCGAATATTTTTGTTTTACATTCATTAATTTACATCATGAATTCTTTCCTCAAGACGGAGTCCATTCCATTCAAAAACTCATTCAAATCCTCAGGCGTGTTGGGCAAGAAGACTATGTCATCGGCAAATCTAAGAAACCAGACAGCAGTCATTCGAGCTGAAGGACATGAGAGAGAAGCTGGTATTCAGGACGGTGTAAGGCAAGGCTGCAACTTATCGCCCATACTTTTCAATCTGTACATTGAACAAGCAATGAAGGAAATTGTAGAAACTATTTAAATAACTTATTAATTAATTAATTAATTAAATAAACACATAAACGAACAATGAATAAACCGCGCTGTAGCATGTAACCGATAAGTCAGCCCGATCCACATGTAGGCTATACACAGCACTGAAGTTGGCTTACGTTCAACAGGCACAGCTCTATGCCCCCCTTGCGGGCAGCTCTGCAATCACGTATACAACTGTGTTTACTTCCACTATCTTGACCCGGCGAACAGACTTGTGTACCCACTGCAAGCATGTGACTCGCTCCTTGCTTCACGACAACTGTGTCTTTACACGACCTTAGGCGGACAATTCTCCGGATGTACGAATACTTTTGACAGGCGAGATACAGTATAGTTCCGTTGTTTTCATTCCTGTTAATTACACAGTTAATGTTATGAAATGAAAATCCACAGCCTGCTTCCAGTCTCCGACCGGGACAGGAATGGAATGAATGAAGCCCCCATCCAGCGGCGAGGATATGAACTGTGCCGGCTGCCGAGGCCTGACGCACTCCTCCGGGGCAATGATTAAATGAATGACAGATGAAATGAAATGATAGTGGAGAGTGTTGCTGGAATGAAATTTTGACAGGGAAAACCGGAGTACCCGGAGAAAAACCTGTCTGCCTCCGTTTTGTCCAGCACAGATCTCACATGGAGTGACCGGGATTTGAACCACGGACCCAGCGGTGAGAGGCCGGCGTGCTGCCGCCTAAGCCACGGAGGCAACACAGTTAATGTTATACGTTTATTAAATGTTTAAAGTAAGGGAATTATTTGCGATGGTATTGACAATATTGTCGCTGTTTTTTACCGTAAGTAATCATGTACTTGGCTGGATATAATAGAGTGCATTACATCGTACGTGTACGCGTACGAATACTTATGACCGTATCTCTTCATCTGTTCATCTCCGTGGATAAGTGGCCCGAAGGGCCGCGGGTTCGACTCCCAGCGAGGCCATAGGAATTGTAATATCCAGGGATTAATTCCCCTGGATCGTAGGCTGCGTAATTTGTGACGCCTCCATATCATTTCATCCCCATCACGGCGTGTGTCCGCCCAGGGGTATCAACTGGAAAGACCTACACCAGGCCTCGCAGGAGGTCACACAACATTACCCCCACTTCTGGAGATAGGTTCCAGGAATATCAGCGAAAGGAATTGAAAAAAAAAAAAAGAGTTCCTCCACTACACTCAGGAATATTAAATCATGGATATGTTTTTCACTAAAATGAAATATCGAAGTGTTATATTATACTGTACATGTTGTACAACTTGATGCGTGTAGTATCTGCGCGCGCCCGCTTAGGAGCAAAGTGCGCGGTAGACCGTCACATTTTCTGTATCACGCAAATTTGGCTTGATCCCCAGTCCAAAATCATATCCATGTTGAAAATTCCAGGGCCTGTGCGGATCATACATCACGTTACTATGAGCTAACAATAAGTGTAGGTCAGTGGTGGTATCCATCTCATGATCCCGGGTTCGATTCCCAGCCAAGGATATCCGATTTATGAACAGCGGCAAATAACCATGGTATTCCGAGTTATGCAAAGTAAGCTTGTACAAGATCTCTTTTTTTAACTTGTTTGGTTTTCGATGACACGATTTAGCAGATTTATTGACACATCGAACACTCATTGGCACAGCATAAATATCATTCTATACACTTTTTTCCTCCCTAATGTTATATTCAAAGTTCATGTCAGTCTTAGAAAAAAAAAACCACCACCACACACAACGCACTGTATACAGGGTGTCCCACCTAACTCTGCGACAGTTCTACACTTGTGTTAAACGTGACAGACAGTGTCTCCATTGCCATCCTCTACAACGTTAGTTACTTCAGAAGGTACGAGGTTTAGAGAAGTGAATCCAATTCTGTTATCAATAATAATTGTATATTTACTTTTGATTTTGCCAGACAAAACATGTATGTTCCATTTAAAAAAAAAAGGTAACTTTGCGTTGAAAATGATATTGTAATAATTTCTTGGATTGTGCATATCCTCGCATTGTGTGACCCCCTGACATGACTACATTCCTGCGCAAGTAGATTTTTCACATCTTGTTTCATTTCGATAATATTTGAGGTCGCAGAGTTAGGTGGGGCACCCTCTGTATAAGGAAATCACATACTGTACACACTTTCTCCTTTACACTAATACCCTGCCAGCGAATTGTTACCGGTGGTGGAAATCGGAACTAATGCGCTCCGCCCAGCCACACGCCTGCGATAGACGTGCAGTTGTCGCCAGCGAAACCTCATCGCACGTTGTGTGTGTGCATTGTTCGTGCTGGGTCATGCACTGTGCGGTGCGTTCTCATTTTATGACTGTACATGCGTCCCCCCCCCCCCCCCCCTCTTGCTCCGCACCCGCCCGCGGCAGTCATAACGTGGCGAGCTGACGTAATGTATACACAATAGCCCCTGTCCACGTCTAGCCGCTACAATTCCCTGGCAGTGTAGTACACTATAATAATACATTATTGCGTGCCTTCAACGGAATCAAACAGGTCCCACATTTTTATCCGTTAAAGACAGGTTCCCGTTTAATAATTAAACCATGGACATGCATATAATGGACATACTGTATATGTCTAACCCATATTATTCCCGTTTCTTCCAACTGGGTCGGGGATAAGATGCGATGGAAGTCTTTGTGGTGGGTGTTTTTACGGCCGGATGCCCTTCATGACACCAACCTCATGAGAGGAGTTAATGAGAGATGAAATCAAAGATGGTGAATGAAACTGGGGCAAGGATGTGAAAGGAAGCGGTCGTGGCCGGTCAGAAGGTACCGTCCCAGAATTTGTCTGGAGTTGAAAATAGGAAACCACGGAAAACCATTTCAAGGACGGCCGACAGTGGGGCTCGAACCCATGTCTACCAAGTCCACAGAGAACCTGGCCTCATGACCTAGCACTGTGCGTTAGCAGGCGTAGCTACCGCTGTCGGTATGCATATAATGGACATACTGATAAAAAAGATAAAATGGTGTACATAGCTTATTCAGTGTTGTATTAACATATTTCTACTGTGAATTAATACAGTACACTCACTTTTACTCTCGTGTTGAGATCAAGCGCAACTCTTGCTTTCAAGGTCATAATGACTATTAGCCTTTCACGAATTGATTGCCGGTGGTCGGGATGGGAACTATTCTTTGTTGACTTGTGTCTCACGTCAGCCTGCTTCGTTGACAGGTACAGTTGCGCGAGTAGGATATGACTCAGCAACAGCTACAGTAGCCTCAGTCATCGTTTAACTGTCCGTGGTAACATGAGCTCTTGTGACGCTTATCTGACGCAATGCTGCTTGATTTATGTGCAGACTGCACTCTGGCATCGCTGTGTCCTCCGCTTCGCCCCGCGGTGCTCATGCTACAATAAAGAACAAACGCTGGCGCGCCACGCTCAGCGGCAATCAAATGTTGAATGGGTAATACTGCCGAACTGTGTCAGTAATGTAAGTTGTGAAGAGCTCAGTTAAAAGCTGAAGACAAGGGCCGAGACAAAGACAGTCATTTGTTGATTGGCAACTCATTAAAGCGAGCATTGGCAAAGGTTTTGGTGAACAGGAAACGGGCAATTAGTCCTATTTGCACATTCCTTGTTAGCTACAGAACCAACTGTTACAGCAGAAAAGGTAGACTATCACAGGATGTCTGAAAATTGTCTTAACACTGAATGTTGGAACTTGGAAACATTCAGTTAAAATGCGATTTTTGATTTCCCAAGTCCGTGTAACGCAGTTTCCGTTTAACGAAGGGTCCGTAGAAGGCAGGTTTTACTGCAATAATAATAATAATAATAATAATAATAATAATAATAATAATAATAATAATAATAATGGTGCAGCGGAATTGTTCCAAATTAACGAACGATGTTCATTTCAGTCATGGGTTCGATTCTCGGTCAATGCATGTGAGATTTTAGAAGTGAAATGCCATGTCCTGTGGTTTGGATTCCACGTAAAAAGAGGGTCCCGTGGTTCATAATCACAAGATTCACGGTCCCGTAAAACTACAATCTTCCTTCCGTCCTCATGTTAGTCTCCTAAAGAAAGTATTAATAATAATAATAATCATAATAATAATAAAAATAATTGCACAGCTGAATTGTATCAAAGGAATAAACGTCTGTTGGGATACATAAAGAATCGAAGAATCAAATTCAATGTCATCTATTTAGAATTGACGAAAAGTAGTTGACTAAAACAGAATTTTCACTATATTTGATGGCAGACGTAAAACCTCTGATAAGTGGTTCAGGGTAGTCAGAAAGAATCTGGAAAATTGTGGGTATGAAGCGCGATGGATCGCTAAGAGAATCAAGTACCGCAGCGGATCTATCAAGGGCTTTCACGAAGAAGGCAAGCTGAACAGAGGATCGAAAGTCAAAAGGAGACAGACTGCCAGGGAAGGGAACACATGTAACGATACTGGGCTACAGGAAAGGCTTCTATGTGTAAATAATTGTTTAACGTGGTTTCTAATGGCCGTAAACGAAATAAAAATAATAATGGCACAGTTATCTTTTGGATTTAAATAAATTATTTCGAAAATCAAAGCCTCCATGGCTAAGGCAGCAGCACGCCGGCCTCTCGCCGCTGGGTCCGAGGTTCAAATCCCGGTCACTTCATGTGTGATTTGTGCTGGACAAAGCGGAGGCAGACAGGTTTTTCTCCGGGTACTCCGGTTTTCCCTGTCACAATTTCATTCCAGCAACACTCTCCTCTATCATTTCATTTCATTTCATCTGTCATTCATTTACTCATTGTCCCAGGGGAGTGCGACAGGCTTCGGCAGCCGGCACAGTTCATATCCTCGCCGCTAGATGGGGGCTTCATTCATTCCATTCCCTGACCCGATAGGTCGACGGGAAGCAGGCTGTGGATTTTCATTTCATTTTCATTTCGAAAATCAGTGTTGAGACACTTCCGGCGCACTAGCTCACGTTTGGTGATAACAAGACCACCGTAATGATATCTCATTGGCAGAAGGTCGACATTGGAGAGTGGATCGCCTCGATGGCTCCAACTGAGATCATTCAATTATTTTAGACAGGTAATATTTCACAATATTTTGTGATTGTATTCCCGTGTTGAACGGGGTTGGGGATGAGATGCATGGAAAGTATATGTGGCCGGTGGTTTTTACGGTTGGATTTCTTTCCTGACACCAACCTCATGACAGGAGGATTAACGAAACTGGGCAGGGAGATGGAAGGAAATGACCTTGACCTGTTAGAAGGTACCGTCCCGGCATTTGCCAGGAGCTGAAAATGGTAAGCCATGGGAAACAATTTCTAAGACGGCCGATGGTGGGGTTCGCACCGACGTCCACACAGTCCACAGATAGCTTGACTCCAAGGCCTAACGCTGCGCGTTAGCGGGCGTAGCTACTGCTTGAAAATTAATTGATTATTACGTTAAAACCTATAATTTCATGTTTGGGGTTTGGCAACATTTAATAATAATAATAATAACTAATCATAATTAAATAATTAAGCAAGTTTAGACTTGTAATTCAGTATAATTCTGTAGGCACATGTGCTTGAGGGGAAGCTAGATATCAGATACCTTCGCCCCAGAGGTCAGAAGTCAGCTAACGAATTCACAAAAGTAGGACCAGCAATTTTAAAGTAATATGCACTGTATACAGGGTGTTTCGAAAAAGGTGTCCGATATTGTAACAGGGATTGGGATAGGTCAAAACGAGAAGAAATGTTCCTATAAACATATGTCCAGAAACAAATACCTGTTGAGATATGCACCATTTTATCCGCGTGGACTAGGCTTTGTGTTCGGTGGTGTAGGCGTCTTTACGATGAAGGTCTTTCCGTGAGTCGGATGTTCAGTCATAGTATGCGGCTGTGCGGTTCGCCGGACCTTAATCCATTGGATTTCTGGCTATGGGGACATTTTAAGACATTGGTGTGTGCCACACCCATCGATAATGTGCACATGTTACAAGAGCGTGTGACCAATGAGAGTGCCCGCATCCGCGACCAGCCAGCCTTGCGAAGAAGAGCCGAAGCATTGTTATGTATAATTATGTATTGTTTGTATAATTATGTATTTGTTATGTATATCCAATTTGCCACCGGGGGACACACCCCCCATTGCAAATAAATGAATGAATGAATGAATGAATGTGGTAACCATGTGGAGCATCCCTTGTAACGTACAGATGGTATCCGCGGACAGACCGGCTGAAATCCTCACAGCTCCTGGTTGGTGGTGTTGATGGATGTTTGCTCAAAAACGTGTGTGACAATCAAGTGTTCATTAGAAGTAGCTGGTAGGATGACGTCCATTGTCTGAAGTGTAAATACACAACACAAGTAAAATGGCTCATATCTCAACAGGTATTTGTTTCCAGACATATGTTTATAAGAATATTTCTTCTCGTTTTGACCTATCCCAACCTCTGTTACAATATCGGACACTTTTTTCGAAACACCCTGTATGTATTTCTGGGGGAAATGTCATGGTTTATGATGACAAAGGTAAAGGTAATCGTTGTTGTTCACTCATTGAGGAGATTTGCGACCGAGTGGCCAGTTCCTTTCCAGCTCATAATACGAATGCATAGTTGTAACATTTGAAAAATGTGCGAAGCACATCTCTAGAAAGTATATGATGATGATAATAAATGTCGTTTTAAGAGGCCTAACATCTAGGTTATCGCCCCCTAATGGTTTGGGTGATCGTGAAGATGATAATGAAATGTGAACTACAACTAAAACTAACTACTAACTTATATACTAGAAGAAGAAATGGAAATCAAAAGGAGAATGAGGCAAATAAAGGACAGGAGGTAAAGAAATGCCCTCAACCCTCGAAGAATGTGGATTGAGGGGCTTGGAAGGAAGGAGAGCCATGAAAGACAGATAGGAAAGGGAAAGAGGAGAGGGTCCACCCCAGAGGTAATGGATAAAAGGGGGAAAACCGAACCCAGCTCAGGAATCCCTGGGGGTCGCCAACTCCCGAACTCACCAGCCGTGAGCACCTGAGGGTGTAGCAATATCCAGGGTGCACCAGAAGTGGTGGGGCTTCATACACCCTTCCTCCTTGAGGGCCTTGAGCAGAAGGCAGGAGACAACATGAAAATAAAAGGAAGGCTGACCCCTCGCAGAAGGAGGGTATCAGAAAATATGAGACAAGGGCCAATTAAAGCGGGAAAGGAAGAGACTCCCTAGGCCTGGGATACCCTAATACCGTCGGGATCGGAAGAGAACAAGAGTTGACCAAGTGAGGTCGACAGGAAAGAAGACGGAGAGGAGCCCGGCACAAGTAAGTGGAAGCAATCCCGGACTCAGCTGGGGCCCCGTGGTCGCCAACCCACGTCCCACTAGATGTGAGCCCCTGGGGGGGATAAAAATAATAATGGCACAGAGTTATCTTTAGGATTTAAATAAATTATTTCGAAAATCAGTGTTGAGACACTTCCGGTTCACTAGCTCACGTTTGGTGATAACAAGACCACCGTAATGTCATCTCACTGGCAGATATTCGACATTGGATAGCTCCAACTGAGGTCATTCAATTATTATTAAGACAGGTATTATTGTATATTTAACGATATCTTGTGATTGTATTCCCGTGTTCAACGGGGTCAGGGATGAGGTGCAAGGAAAGTATATGTGGCGGGTGGTTTTTACGGTTGGATGCCTCTCCTACCACCAACCTGATGACAAGAGAATTAACGAAACTGGGCAGGGAGATGGAAGGAAATGAGCTTGACCTGTTAGAAGGTACTGTCCCGGCATTTGCCAGGAGCTGAAAATGGGAAGCCACGGGAAACCATTTCTAAGACGGCCGATGGTGGGGTTCGAACCTCTGACCCATGTCTACACAGTCCACAGATAGCTTGACTCCAAGACCTAGCGTTGCGCGTTAGCGAGCGTAGCTACTGCTTGAAAATTAATTGATTATTACGTTAAAACCTATAATTTATAATGTTTGGAAACATTTAGTAATAAAAATAATTAATCATAATAAAATTAATCAAGTTTAGAATTGTAATTCAGAATAATTCTGTAGGCACGTGTACTTGAGGGGAAGCAACTGTAGATATCAGATACCTTCGCCCCAGAGGTCAGAGGTCAACTAACGAATTCACAAAAGTAGGACCAGCAATTTTAAAGTAATATGCACTGTATATGCTATGCATTTCTGGGGGAAATGTCATGGTTTATGATCACAGGGTAATCGTTGTTGTTCATTCATTCAGGAGCTTTGCGACAGAGTGGCCAGTTCCTTTCCAGCTCATAATACATGATGATGACGATAATTGTTGTTTTAAGGGGCCTAACATCTAGGTTATCGGCCCCTAATGGTCTGGGTGATAGCGAAAACCAGAAAGAAAATTAAGTGAGACGGAAAATACTTACAAAATGTAACTCAGATTGAAACGAATCACAAAATGGAGAGCGGTAATACTTTCAAAAGGGATTTGATAAGGAAAATACTCACAGAAGGAATAAATTGAAAAATACGCACAAAATGTAGTTTAGGTTCAAAATACTTACAAAATGCAATGTAGAGTCGAAACACTTAGAAAATGCAATTGAAATTCAAAATACTCACAAAAGTCCCATACTCTATATTGAAAGACTTACTAAAAAGCAATTTAGATTGTCAATCCTTACAAAATGCATTTGAGGTTGAAAATACTCGTAAAATGCAATTTAGATCGAAAAGACTTGCAAAATGCAACGTAGATTGAAAATGACTACATAATGGAGTGTAGAGGCAAGAAATTCGCTAAAGGAATTTAGATACAAGGGGTGCCAATTAACAAAAACAGTGCGGGAATCTTAAAGAGAAAAGAAAATATAATGAAAAGAAAACAAGAGGTCTGACCCCTCGAAGAAGGAGGGAACAGGAAAGATGAGACAAGGGTCAATTACAGCGGGAAAGTGAACGACTCCCTAGTCCTCGGATACCCTAATACCATCGGGGTCAGAAAAGAATAATCTATCTATATAAAAATCAATGTTACTTGATAGTATGTATGTGGGTGTGTGGGTGTGTATGTCTCCTATGCGTTCATACACCACCCATCCGATTGCGCTGAAACTTGGGTGAGATGTTGATTACTCTCCAAGGAAGGTTTCTGGCTTAGTAAATACATTTTACAATAGGCAGAGCACGAGTAGATTCAACAAATGAGCGACGACGCGCGAAGCATTTCGACACAGTCCTGTATTTGTTCGTAAACCTTTCATCCGATTGCGATGAAACTTGGGTGAGAAGTTGTTTCCACTCCAGGGAAGGTTTCTAACTTAGTAAATACATTTCACAGTAGATAGCGCACGAGTAGATTCAACAAATGAGTGACGACACACAAAGCGTTTCAACAAAGTCCCGTATGCGTTCATATACCATTCGTCCGATTGCGATTTAACTTGGGTGAGATGTTGTGTACACTCGAGGAAATGTGTCTGGCTTAGTAATGAACCCGAGGAGGTTATGCTGACTGGAATCGAACGTGGTTCTCAGAGACTGTGATCTCAATATAAAGGTTCCACCAGGGAACGAACCAGAGATCTGTAGAGGCAGTTTCATGGTAAAAACCCCTCGAAAGAAGTGTATATTTAATCACTGGTGTGATTTTGGTGCAATGACATTATTTATTAAAATAATGCAGGGAATAATGAGCAGATTACAGCATTATTAGACTACTTGGTGTAGGCTATACGAGGCTTGAAGCACGGAGAGGACAGAGTTGACATTTTACAAATTAGCCCAGAATTGTGGGTGGGGCCCAGTGGAGCCATGTCCATCTCTGTGACCCCATTCTGTCGTCTGGAGCAGGGGGAGGCCTGAATAATGACCCAGTTATTCCCCGACGGAGAATAGATTTGAGTAGTGGGAGGAGAGATGCCCAGGAAAATCATTGATTACTCGTGATTGGAGCAACGAATTGAGATGAGAGTTGCTCACAGATGAATCTTTTGGCAGGAGGCTAATTTTAGAGTCTTTTACCTGCGAAATTGGGGCATATTTAACGAAGTGCGGAAGGACTGTAAAACGACCATTGTGCGCGGATAGATTTGAGAATGTTGCCGGGGAATACCCGTAAGATAGCGTCCCACGCTATGGAGAAAGGAATTAATATTAATTAATTGGACGAGCGATTCCTGTGCACGCAGATAGTTTTGGAATCTGTGAAGAAAGAGGAACCCAATGATCATGGTTTGGAGACCAGATTCACGCTGTGAGAGGAGCCAAGATTACGCGGGGAGATTTCGCCCTACTTTCCGTGGGAATACGATATAAGGGAGTAGACCCTTGGAGGAGCGCTCTGTCTCAACCCAGTCTCTCTCAGTTCAAGCTCAGTCTACGCGCAGTTCACGTGCAGTGTGCACCCAGTTACAGTTGAGCAAGTAGCATTCTTACGCAGTCTTCACGACGTTAGAAGTTACCCAGTTGTAGCACAGTTGCAGTAAGTTGCAAACAGTATGCAACAAGTACGAGGGCAGTACGAGACAGTATGTAAGCAGTATACAGCAGTCTTCAAGTAAGGTACGAGCAGTCTTCAAGTGAATCTTCAGTCAGGTACAGCCACTGTGAAGCAAGTTCGTCAAGGCAGAACGCATGGCGGTTCTACTCATAATAGACGCCGAACAAAGACTGGTACATGTAAATGAAGCATTTTATAAGCTTGTATGAATAATAGTCATGCTATAGGCATAATCAGCAGTACGAACTATGCCATGTTCAGTTACGAAGCACCGTGTAGGCTAATGGCAGAACTATTGTAAATAATTATTTGTGTAAAGTATTGGACTGTGTTAAGCGCAATGTGTATAGTATTGACTGATCGTATATGTGTAACTACGATGGTATGCGCTATATGAAACTCTATGACGTGTTTGGTAATGTCATGAGAGTACCAGATGATAACACATGTACGGGAGCTAGCATATTTATGCAACGCAGGACGCTTACCGTAGGAGTAAGAATAAAAAAACTGTTGGTGAATTCCGAGAGCGGGTAAATCAGATTTTCAATCAGGAGTTGATAGGAGCACGGAAGATGCCGTCGACGCCTGCAATTTCGATCTTTGCTAGGGAATTTCAGCATTGAAAAGTGTATAAAGTGACGTGTGTTAAGTGTACAACTTATGTAAAATATCCTTTAAAGTAGTGATTAGATAAGTGTTTCATATGTTTGGGAGCAATAGCTTCCTGAGAGTTATGCAACGTGTCGTGTTGTTGATGAAAATTATGTGTTATAAAATGTGTGCATTCAAGATAAATATGTCGCGTTAAACCTGCTAATGGCGGGCGACATGGAGAAATATGATTGGTCGGAGCCACCATAGACACCTATAGAAATGTAAGTACCCCACAAGTTATGATTATGTAGAAATATGGGCCACTGCATGTTGTGATTCCGTAAAGATGCCAGTAAAAATCAGTTTAGGAGGCAGATCCTCCATGTTTAATCATTATTGTGTTGATTTTTATAAAGTTGAGATGTTAATTTGCATCATTAAGTGGAGTAATTATTCCCACTATGAATTAAGAATGGCAATCAGTTATGTAAATGTGACGAACGCGATTGTTCGGATTTTAAGACGTTTAGCTATGTCGGATTTTTGGTTAAGTTATGTGAGAATAATAATAAAGTAATGATTTTTGGTCATTTATGTCAGTGAGATTAATAAAAATAATAAAGTAATGATTTTGGTCATTTATGTCAGTGAGATTAATGGTAATAATAATAATGAATATTAAGAGTATGAATGAACACATCAGGAAATAAATAAATGTTGTAAGCGAGAGATTTACGCTAATTGCAAGACTTATCAATCTAAGCAGTAAGATTTTACAGTAAGATTACATTACAGTAATTAAGGAAAGAAGTTTTATATCAGAATATTGCATATATTCAATAATGATGCCAGGCATGAAAGAGCTTTTAGTGAATTGAATTTGCAGCTTATATGAGAAGCTTATAGAGTAAATTGTTAGATTTCTCTTAATAAATATAGGTCGGAGGTCGTAGCATTGAGTAAGGGGCCAGATGGTCTATTCTACGTATGAAATCTCCTATGTCATGGGCATAAGTGGAGATATAATTTTATGCCAGAGTTGTAGTGTGTACCCTAGCTCTGAGGAAGGATATGAAAGTGTTCCGGGTTGGGATCCTGTGATAGAGACGAGGAGAACGAGGACACCTCGAAACTCTATGGTCTCCCGAGAACTTATTAATGAGTTATTTCCGCTCGTGGTAGCGAAACTCATGGCGACAGCTGCAGTGAGCGCCTATATTTTACTTGAGACATCGGTCACCCGTCAGACTAATGCATTACGAACCCCGAACCTTCATGTTGAATGGACCCGTGTGAGGCCAGTAGTTATTATATCCTCTGTGTAGGAGTAATTAAAAAGCTCATTCAATACCTGTTTGCATAATAGTCAAGTAAGATCCTTTGGGATATGTGTGTCGGTCAGACGACAGTATTTGTCTTGTAAATCTTTACTGCTTAGAAAGGAAAGCATTCAAAACCTTTAAGGAGGGTCGAGGTAATTGGTGGAACACCCATCCCACTTTCTATTGTGTGCGGACTCCTCTAGCCGAGGGTCTGCAGTCTAAACTCGAACCGTCAAGGCAAGTTGAAAGGGACGGATTTTAGACCCTGGTAAATGACATATAATGAAAGATTGTTATGTTGAGTAATATAACCATGTGGTTTAGGAACACATGGATAATTATAGATTATCCTGATGGTTCATTATTTTAGCTATCTGACGAATAGTTAGATGATGTATTTGTACTGTCACTGAAACCAAGTTTTGAAGTTAGTTACCAGATGCCAATCGCCACGAGAGCAAGGTAATCTGATTACCATCCGACACAAGCTATAACGTAACGTTTTATGTAGGAATCACATACAGCATGCAATGGAACCATATAAATAGAGGAAGTGGAGGGGTAGCTTACATAATTATGGAGTTGCACGTTGATTGCGGTGCAACGTCCGAATAGGTAAATGCATGAAAGCATTTGTTTGGTGAGAAGAGAAAAATCAAAACACGCACGGCACACATAATTGTTAAAACCAAGAGGTTTAAGGAATAATTAATTTGTGATATTAAAGAAGTCACATTGTATGACTGTTATGTTAATGTACAGTTTGTATTGAAGTCGTAGGTGCATCAGCGCACTAATATATCTTTATGTAGTTCACGTAAGGGTACAGCTTTATGGTTTAATATGACTTTATTATGATTTCATTTTTGTTTGTTTGTGGATTGTGGAAGTAAATTTTTGTTTGCTTTGTTTTTTGTTATGGTTTTGGGATTGTTTTTGTGTTTGAAGCCATGATTTTTATTTACTGAATTAAAGTTTTAGAATAGAGTTGTGCCTTGTTATTGTAGAGTTGTTACCTTATAGCCTCAAATCCAAAATATGCACTGCTCATTTGGGGGAACGGCACGCGCCTGAGACCTGATGCTAGCTGGAGGCAGCTGCATATTTACCATCGAGATTACTCACATGGGTACATGGGATTTGATGTCCTATACTGTGATTTGAGCTATCGGTACAACTAAAGTCGGTCAGATTTAGTGCACACAACTCTATTAGAGTAAGAATTAACGAAGTAGGGAATGACCGCTCCTATCCTAGCTAAGTTCCGATACGTACATATAAATTTTGATAGATGTTAAGTACAAGTTCTACTCCTTTGTAAGTATTTACACTCTTATTATCATGGCCCAAGCGACGTGGGGCGGTATTAATTCATTATGGAACCGCCTGCGTCAGTGCAATATGAGCGATCTTGGCATTGCACATGCATGAATGTACTTACTCGCATAAATTTATCATGGCGCCCAACGTGGGGCTTATGGGATTTAGGGAAAACCCATAGATTTTTTATGGTATTTCATGGGGAAAACCATAGTAATTGTTTTGCCTCAAACTATGTTTGAGTGATTTTTTTGAATTCAGTAGGCTTTTTATGTAACGCAGAATCTCTCTATTGAGAAGAGAATTGCCCAAGGGTATGAGCGCTACATACCAGATCCACAATCTACCATAATATTATCAGGTTTTGTACGACTTCACAATATGTGTGCAGTGTTTGATGTTTCTCTTCGAAACGTATCCACATATTTTTCCAGGAAGCCTGCCTGCATATTTAAGTGTGTTATTGTAAAATGTCAGGTACGGAGGAAATCTTGCAGGTTATTGCAGGATTGAAACAGCATTTTGATGCTGCTAACGAGCAGAATAAACTGGAAGCCAAGGCTTTCCAGGATAGCATAAACACTCGTTTAGATGCCAATCAGGAGGCAATTAATGCAACTCAGGTTGAAATAAACAACCGTTTAGATGCAAATAAAGCTGAATTGAGTAATCGGTTAGATAATAACCAGATTGAATTAAACAATAAGTTAGGTCAAATGCAAGAGGTAATTAAGACCGAAGTAACAGATACTGTTGTAAGCATTGTATCGGAAATGCAGGTTAAAACTGATAAACGTTTCGAGGCTATAGAAGCCAAACTTGAGGGTAATTTACAAGCGTGTAAGCATGCTCAGGAGGAAACCAACAGTAGATTAGATGCGTTGTCTAACGATATTAAGGATATTCAAATCCAAAATGAGGCGAATCTCGAACGCCAAGCGAAACAGTTCGCAGAGTTTACAAGAACGGTAGACCAAAGATTAGAGGAGAACGACTCCAAATGGGACCAGAAATTGAAAAGCTATGCTAGAGCAATTAACGGTGACCTCAAGAAACAGGACCAGAATATATTAGGTCAATGCCAGGAAATAGGCGAAATTAAGGCTATCGCTCATGAAAATAAGGAGCTGGTAAGCAACGTGAAAAGTCAGATGGGCAAAGTTCATCAAGAACTGGACCAAGTTCAAAGTGACATTGTCATAGTTAACAAAAGGCAAGAGGAGAATAGAGGTGAGATCACCAAGGTCCGGAATGAATTGTCTAAAGTCAATGGACAAATTCAAGATGAAATTAAAGGGTTAAGAGAAGAACTCGAAATAAGAGAAGGCCAGAAAACAGAGGCAAGCGACAAGACCCTTGCTCAAATTAAAGAAGACGTAGAGGATGAAATATCCCATATCAAACAAAGTCTGAAAGAAGACAAGGTGAAAATATTTCAAGTAGCCGAGGAAAACCGAGATAGGCTTACAAGAATAGAGAAAGAAGTCATTACTCGCCTAGAAAGAGCAGAGATGCGCCACAATCAAATGGAGACTAGGATAATAGCACAGGAGGAAACGCTTCTGAAAGGTCCTAAGTCAAGTGAAGGCAGCATGGAGGATATGAGGAAAACAAGGTGGGCAGACTTGGAAACCCAACCTATGAGCAGGAATGCTACAGGCCCAGGGGAAAGTCCTTATATGACGCCAGGTGTACCAATTGCGGCATCGACGCCACATGAAAATGCTATGCACACCCAGGTGATAAACGTCATTAGGGCAAGCGAAGAAAAACCAAGGAAATTTTCAGGTAGCCACTGTAGTATGACACCAAAATATTGGTTAAAGGAAGTGACTGAATATCTAAATGATGCACGAATACCGCAGGAGCGTAGGCTACGTGCTATAGAGAAATTAACAGAGGGAGAGTGCGCATTATGGTTTCGCAGCTTCCGTTACACTTTTGATACTGTTGAGGAGTTCCGTGAGGCATTCTTGAAGAGATATTGGGACGCCGCGACTCAACAGAATTTACGGTTGGATTTATATGCAAAGAAATACAGTACCAATAATCCAACAAAGTACGCAGAATTTTTCAAATCGCAGATGTGTCGCTTTAAAGAGCTGGATCAAAAACCGAGCGAACTGGAGCTATGTATTGCTATCGCCAAACAGCTTCCATACGAGATCCAAAGGCTACTAATCTCGGCTAATGCGAAAACTGCTATGGAAATGGAGACAGTTCTAAGGCAACTGGACCTCACCACAGCAAATACAATGCGTCAGAGTCGAACCGTGGAACAAGTCCACGTGACCAACACACAGACTGACCAACAGCAAGCTCCAAGGAACAACAAAGCAACGAGCACAGAAACATTAGATTCCTATGGACGGCAATGGGAACAGGAACCCAGAAGATGGCAGTCAAAGTTCAAAGGAAATGCTAATAAAGGAGGAAGAGGTCGAAGTTCGTGGAATAAGCAGAATAACAGGGGTAAACCGTACCATAACAATGGAGGTAATAATGGCCAAGAAGGCAATAATAGAAATTGGAGACCCCAAGAAAGAAGAAGTAACTTCGATGACGAGGTAGAAGGACGATATCATGCTTCTTTGCGATACCTCGAAGAAAGGGGAGATGAGCCCCAGAAACAACAAGTTCGATGGCAAGAAGTCATGCAGAACAGGACATCGCCAGACAGATATGGAGATGGAGCTAAGAGTTTGGAACTACAGCGCAGCGAACAGGAGAGAAGAAACTCAAAGGGGGCGGGCGCTGAAGAAAAAAAAAACGCCAAAATTAGAAGAGTTTGAGACTGATGGATGGAAGTCTATTAACATCATCAATTGGATAGCCAAACCAGAAGAACTAATTGAGGATACAGGAGGACCACAGGTCATGGTCAAGAGAGAATTGCCTATTATAATTGTAAGAGTGGCAGGATTAAAAGTCAGAAGTCTGCTAGACACAGGATCAACAGTGAGCCTGATGACACAAGCTCTATATAATGAAATAGCCCGGAGAGAGAACATTTTGAAAATACCGATCTCTAGTGTCAAGATCAAAGGGGTAATTCCAGACCGAACAATGATATGTAAATACCAGGTATTCCTAGATTTACAGATAGGAGGCTCTATTTTCTCACAGAGTTTTCTGTTAGTAAACAAACTGCCTTATAACCTACTTATTGGGGCAGAGTTTATAAGGGAATACAGAGTGATAATCGACCTAGCACAGGACAGGGTTATGTTCCATGTGAATGAAGAAGCTGAAGGCTTAGAGGTCGCACTCAATGAGATTGAACCAGGATCAAGTGAACAAGTATGGCATACATACAGAGATGTGGCTGAGGAGGGAGTGTTAGCTATTGAGCAGTTAGAAGAGGAGCTTACAACACTAGCCACAGACTTGGAAAAAGATCTGGAACCCAAATTGGAAGAATATATTTCGGAAAAGCTAGAAGAAGCGAAAATTGGGCTAAAAGAGAAGGAAAATTTAAAGCAGTTATTACTGGAACAGAAGGAAGTCTTTGATTCGAGACCTGGTCGGATAAAGAACTTCACTTATGCTTTTCAAGTCAGTGATTGGACACCATTTAGGCAGAAACCCTACCCTATAGCTGAAAAGCATTATGCTAAAGTGAAAGAGGCAATTCAGGAGATGTTGGAGGCCGGTGTTATTGAGAAGACACCTACGCCTTATGTAAGTCCATTGGTAATTGTACCAAAGACAGACGGATCTGTCAGAGTCTGCCTGGACCTGAGACGCTTAAATTTGCGAGTTATTCCGGAATTTGACCAAGTGCCACCTATTAAAGAGATCCTCAGGAAGTTTAAAGGGAAAACCATATTCACAAACTTGGATATCACATTCAGTTTCCATCATCTTGAATTAGAGAAGAAAACTAGTCTGTTGACAGGATTTATGTTTGATCAACATACATTCACATTTTTAAGGCTACCTTTTGGGTTGAAAACAGCTGGTTCAGCCCTGATAAGAGCGTTAGATCGCAATCTATCAGATGAGGTTAAAGAGAGTACCATCAGATATGTAGACGACATTCTACTCACATCAGAATCTCTGGAGGAGCACATGAGAGACCTGAAGAAGTTGCTAGATGACCTTCGAGAAGCTAACTTTAAGGTTAATATCAAGAAATCGCACTTCTGTCAGAGGGAAGTCAAATTCCTAGGGCATGTTATTGATGCAAATGGAGTGAAGCCTAACCCAGATAAATTGGAAGTAATTCGAAATTTCCCTCGACCCACGAAAGTAAAGCACGTCCGACAGTATTTGGGAGTAATTGGATTCTTTTCGAACCACTGCCCAAACTATACTGCGACAGTAGCACCCCTGCAGGACCTATTGAAGAAAGGCGGCAGATGGAATTGGACGGAGCAATGTCAGGAAGCATTCGTGAGGTCAAAACAAATGCTTTTGGAATATGTGAAGCTGGGATACCCGGATTATACCCAGAAGTTCATCATACAGACGGATGCATCACTTATTGGGATCGGAGCGATGCTATTCCAGGAAAATGTTGACCAGCCTGAGAATAAAGTTTTTATTGCTTTTATAAGCAGGAGACTGAAAGCCCATGAGAAAAATTACACGATCACAGAGATAGAGTTGCTCGCGATTTTGTACGCGTTGCAATCTTGGCACAAACTCGTGTATGGCTTCCGAATAGTCCTCAGAACAGACCATAAAGCTTTAACATTTTTGTTAAAGACAGATTTGTCTAGCCAGAGATTGACAAGATGGTCCCTGTATATCCAGCAATTTAATGTGGAAATTGAATACTGTCCAGGGAAAGAGAATGTAATACCGGACATATTAAGTCGTTACCCTAGAGAAGAGGAAGCGCTAGCTGTCCAGATTGAGAATCGAGATCAGAAGACGTTGGATGACTTAAGGAACCTTACCAACCTACAACGCGAAGACCCATGGCTGAAGATGATGATCGATTACTTTGAGGGACGCTTAGCAAGGGGAACTGCGGTATACAGAGAGGCGGAGGCATTGGCAACAGAATATGTATGGTATAATCAGATATTACACAAGTGGGACGATGTAGATCATACACGTCAAAGGATTGTAATTCCTGCATCTTTGCAGAGAAGATTGGTATGGCTAGCCCACAGAGCATTTGGACATCCGGGGATAGATAAACTCTGTGCTCTGTTGAAGGAAGCATTTACTTGGCCAAAATTGAGAGAAACGGTGAGAAATACTATTAGGACATGCGATCTATGCCAAAGGGTTAAGCCAAATCCCTTTTTAATGAGGCAACGACCTATCCCGTTGTTACCGGAGAAGCCAAGGCAGCTATTGAGTATAGACAACTTTGGACCATTGCCTAGAGCACGTAGAGGCAATAGACACATTTTTGTAGCCATGGATGTATTTTCGAAAATGGTGGTGTTATGCCCCATACAAAAGACAAGTTCAAAACAGGTCTTGAAGCGCCTGAAAGAGAGAGTTATTCCGATTCTTGGGAAGCCGGATAACTTTCTCTCGGACCACGGAAGTTGCTTTACAAGTGCAGAATTTCGTCGAGAACTGGAAACTCTAGGAATTAGGCAGATTTTATCTACCATTCGCCATCCTGAGGCAAGTCCAGTGGAAAGAGTAATGAGAGAGATCCAGAAATACATGAAGATCTACTGCTCTGAGGAGAATTGGCGTTGGATAGAATTTCTAGAAGTCATTGAATACTGTATAAATAATACTGTACATGAGGCGACAGGTCAGGTTCCCGTGACTCTACATCTGGATCAAAGACCAGAGAGACCGTGGACTGGTGTTATTCCATTGCCAGTAGACGCACAGCCAGGTAGAGAATTGAGGATCCAACGAACCTTTGAATATCTCAAAGCACAGGCGGAGAGACGTCAGAGAAGAAATCGTGCGAAGAGGTATCATAGACCGCTTCTCGTGGGAGAGAAAGTTTTAATTAAGAAACCCGCCAGTTCAGATCCAGAGGCACGCAAGTATAAAAAGTTCAATTTTTCTTATCACGGCCCGTTCGAGGTGATAAGAGACCTCCAGAACAATGCATACAGGTTAAGGCATCTAGAAAATAGAAACGAGGTCGTTATGAACATAGCCAACTTAAAAGTTTATTACTCGCCAGAAAAATTCGACGAACAAGAAGAAGTATTGGTAACGCACACCCAACTCAACGGGGAGAGCGAAGTCAGTCAAGCAGTCAGACCTGAAAGTTGGAACGGCAAGACGGGACGAGAAGCAGACAGTTTACCCAGTGTAAGCGAAGAGAAAAAAGAATGCCAGTGTCTGCGAGAATTCTATGAAGAAATGGTCAGAGTGGCGAGAGAGGTTGAGGCCATAAACGCGACCCTCCGCATGGAGAATGAACAGCTTAGGAAGAAGGCCGAGTGTGGAAGGGGGAACAGTACTAACCTACTCGCAGCCAGACGAGGTGAAGGACCCCCGATGTAAACACAGACAGTGGTAGACAGTCAGCTGGTTACTTATAGAAAGCCACTTGCAATTGACTTTTATAAGTTTCGCAAGGGGAATATGAACCCGAGGAGGTTATGCTGACTGGAATCGAACGTGGTTCTCAGAGACTGTGATCTCAATATAAAGGTTCCACCAGGGAACGAACCAGAGATCTGTAGAGGCAGTTTCATGGTAAAAACCCCTCGAAAGAAGTGTATATTTAATCACTGGTGTGATTTTGGTGCAATGACATTATTTATTAAAATAATGCAGGGAATAATGAGCAGATTACAGCATTATTAGACTACTTGGTGTAGGCTATACGAGGCTTGAAGCACGGAGAGGACAGAGTTGACATTTTACAAATTAGCCCAGAATTGTGGGTGGGGCCCAGTGGAGCCATGTCCATCTCTGTGACCCCATTCTGTCGTCTGGAGCAGGGGGAGGCCTGAATAATGACCCAGTTATTCCCCGACGGAGAATAGATTTGAGTAGTGGGAGGAGAGATGCCCAGGAAAATCATTGATTACTCGTGATTGGAGCAACGAATTGAGATGAGAGTTGCTCACAGATGAATCTTTTGGCAGGAGGCTAATTTTAGAGTCTTTTACCTGCGAAATTGGGGCATATTTAACGAAGTGCGGAAGGACTGTAAAACGACCATTGTGCGCGGATAGATTTGAGAATGTTGCCGGGGAATACCCGTAAGATAGCGTCCCACGCTATGGAGAAAGGAATTAATATTAATTAATTGGACGAGCGATTCCTGTGCACGCAGATAGTTTTGGAATCTGTGAAGAAAGAGGAACCCAATGATCATGGTTTGGAGACCAGATTCACGCTGTGAGAGGAGCCAAGATTACGCGGGGAGATTTCGCCCTACTTTCCGTGGGAATACGATATAAGGGAGTAGACCCTTGGAGGAGCGCTCTGTCTCAACCCAGTCTCTCTCAGTTCAAGCTCAGTCTACGCGCAGTTCACGTGCAGTGTGCACCCAGTTACAGTTGAGCAAGTAGCATTCTTACGCAGTCTTCACGACGTTAGAAGTTACCCAGTTGTAGCACAGTTGCAGTAAGTTGCAAACAGTATGCAACAAGTACGAGGGCAGTACGAGACAGTATGTAAGCAGTATACAGCAGTCTTCAAGTAAGGTACGAGCAGTCTTCAAGTGAATCTTCAGTCAGGTACAGCCACTGTGAAGCAAGTTCGTCAAGGCAGAACGCATGGCGGTTCTACTCATAATAGACGCCGAACAAAGACTGGTACATGTAAATGAAGCATTTTATAAGCTTGTATGAATAATAGTCATGCTATAGGCATAATCAGCAGTACGAACTATGCCATGTTCAGTTACGAAGCACCGTGTAGGCTAATGGCAGAACTATTGTAAATAATTATTTGTGTAAAGTATTGGACTGTGTTAAGCGCAATGTGTATAGTATTGACTGATCGTATATGTGTAAGTACGATGGTATGCGCTATATGAAACTCTATGACGTGTTTGGTAATGTCATGAGAGTACCAGATGATAACACATGTACGGGAGCTAGCATATTTATGCAACGCAGGACGCTTACCGTAGGAGTAAGAATAAAAAAACTGTTGGTGAATTCCGAGAGCGGGTAAATCAGATTTTCAATCAGGAGTTGATAGGAGCACGGAAGATGCCGTCGACGCCTGCAATTTCGATCTTTGCTAGGGAATTTCAGCATTGAAAAGTGTATAAAGTGACGTGTGTTAAGTGTACAACATATGTAAAATATCCTTTAAAGTAGTGATTAGATAAGTGTTTCATATGTTTGGGAGCAATAGCTTCCTGAGAGTTATGCAACGTGTCGTGTTGTTGATGAAAATTATGTGTTATAAAATGTGTGCATTCAAGATAAATATGTCGCGTTAAACCTGCTAATGGCGGGCGACATGGAGAAATATGATTGGTCGGAGCCACCATAGACACCTATAGAAATGTAAGTACCCCACAAGTTATGATTATGTAGAAATATGGGCCACTGCATGTTGTGATTCCGTAAAGATGCCAGTAAAAATCAGTTTAGGAGGCAGATCCTCCATGTTTAATCATTATTGTGTTGATTTTTATAAAGTTGAGATGTTAATTTGCATCATTAAGTGGAGTAATTATTCCCACTATGAATTAAGAATGGCAATCAGTTATGTAAATGTGACGAACGCGATTGTTCGGATTTTAAGACGTTTAGCTATGTCGGATTTTTGGTTAAGTTATGTGAGAATAATAATAAAGTAATGATTTTTGGTCATTTATGTCAGTGAGATTAATAAAAATAATAAAGTAATGATTTTGGTCATTTATGTCAGTGAGATTAATGGTAATAATAATAATGAATATTAAGAGTATGAATGAACACATCAGGAAATAAATAAATGTTGTAAGCGAGAGATTTACGCTAATTGCAAGACTTATCAATCTAAGCAGTAAGATTTTACAGTAAGATTACATTACAGTAATTAAGGAAAGAAGTTTTATATCAGAATATTGCATATATTCAATAATGATGCCAGGCATGAAAGAGCTTTTAGTGAATTGAATTTGCAGCTTATATGAGAAGCTTATAGAGTAAATTGTTAGATTTCTCTTAATAAATATAGGTCGGAGGTCGTAGCATTGAGTAAGGGGCCAGATGGTCTATTCTACGTATGAAATCTCCTATGTCATGGGCATAAGTGGAGATATAATTTTATGCCAGAGTTGTAGTGTGTACCCTAGCTCTGAGGAAGGATATGAAAGTGTTCCGGGTTGGGATCCTGTGATAGAGACGAGGAGAACGAGGACACCTCGAAACTCTATGGTCTCCCGAGAACTTATTAATGAGTTATTTCCGCTCGTGGTAGCGAAACTCATGGCGACAGCTGCAGTGAGCGCCTATATTTTACTTGAGACATCGGTCACCCGTCAGACTAATGCATTACGAACCCCGAACCTTCATGTTGAATGGACCCGTGTGAGGCCAGTAGTTATTATATCCTCTGTGTAGGAGTAATTAAAAAGCTCATTCAATACCTGTTTGCATAATAGTCAAGTAAGATCCTTTGGGATATGTGTGTCGGTCAGACGACAGTATTTGTCTTGTAAATCTTTACTGCTTAGAAAGGAAAGCATTCAAAACCTTTAAGGAGGGTCGAGGTAATTGGTGGAACACCCATCCCACTTTCTATTGTGTGCGGACTCCTCTAGCCGAGGGTCTGCAGTCTAAACTCGAACCGTCAAGGCAAGTTGAAAGGGACGGATTTTAGACCCTGGTAAATGACATATAATGAAAGATTGTTATGTTGAGTAATATAACCATGTGGTTTAGGAACACATGGATAATTATAGATTATCCTGATGGTTCATTATTTTAGCTATCTGACGAATAGTTAGATGATGTATTTGTACTGTCACTGAAACCAAGTTTTGAAGTTAGTTACCAGATGCCAATCGCCACGAGAGCAAGGTAATCTGATTACCATCCGACACAAGCTATAACGTAACGTTTTATGTAGGAATCACATACAGCATGCAATGGAACCATATAAATAGAGGAAGTGGAGGGGTAGCTTACATAATTATGGAGTTGCACGTTGATTGCGGTGCAACGTCCGAATAGGTAAATGCATGAAAGCATTTGTTTGGTGAGAAGAGAAAAATCAAAACACGCACGGCACACATAATTGTTAAAACCAAGAGGTTTAAGGAATAATTAATTTGTGATATTAAAGAAGTCACATTGTATGACTGTTATGTTAATGTACAGTTTGTATTGAAGTCGTAGGTGCATCAGCGCACTAATATATCTTTATGTAGTTCACGTAAGGGTACAGCTTTATGGTTTAATATGACTTTATTATGATTTCATTTTTGTTTGTTTGTGGATTGTGGAAGTAAATTTTTGTTTGCTTTGTTTTTTGTTATGGTTTTGGGATTGTTTTTGTGTTTGAAGCCATGATTTTTATTTACTGAATTAAAGTTTTAGAATAGAGTTGTGCCTTGTTATTGTAGAGTTGTTACCTTATAGCCTCAAATCCAAAATATGCACTGCTCATTTGGGGGAACGGCACGCGCCTGAGACCTGATGCTAGCTGGAGGCAGCTGCATATTTACCATCGAGATTACTCACATGGGTACATGGGATCTACTTTACAATAGGCAGCGCACAATAATTAGATTCAACAAATGAGCTACGACGCGCGAAGCGTTTCAACAATGTCCCGTATGCGTTCATATACCATTCGTCCGATAGCACTGAAACTTTGGTGAGATGTTGTGTACACTCCAGGGAAGGTTTCCGGCTTAGTAAATCCATTTAACAATTGATAGCGCACGAGTAGATTCAACAAATGAGCGACGACGCGCGAAGCGTTTTAACAAAGTCCCGTATGCGTTCATATACCATTCGGCCGATAGCGATGAAACTTGGGTGAGAAATTGAGTACATTCTAAGGAAGGATTCTGGCTTAGTATATCCACTTTACAATTGGTAGCGCACGAGTAGATGCAACAAATGAACGACGACGCGCGAAGCATTTCAACAAGGTCCCGTATGTGTTCATATACCCTTCGTACGATAGCAATGAAACTTGGGTGAGATATTGAGTACACTCTAAGGAAGGATTCTGGCTTAGTATATCCACTTTACAATAGGTAGCGCACGAGTAGATTCAACAAATGAGCGACGACGCGCACACCGTTTCAACAAAGTCCCGTATGTGTTCAGACACCATTCGTCCGATAGCAATGAAACTTGGGTGAGTAAATACATTTCACAGTAGATAGCACACGAGTAGATTCAACAAACGAGTGACGACACGCAAAACGTTTCAAGAAAGTCCCGTATACATTCATATACCATTCGTCCGATAGCTATGAAACTTGGGTTAGATGTTGTGTACACTTTTGGGAAGGTTTATGGCTGAGTAAATCCACTTTACAATAGGCAGCGCACGTGTAGATTCAGCAAATGAGCTACGACGCGCGAAGCGTTTCAACAAAATCACGTATGCGTTCATATACCATTCGTCCGATAGCGATAACGTTTGGGTGAGATATTGAGTACACTCTAAGGAAGGATGCTGGCTTAGCAAATATACTTTACAATAGGTAGCGCACGAGTAGATTCAACAAATGAGTGACGACGCGCGAAGCGTTTCAACAAAGTACCGTACGCGTTCATATAGGCCTACCATTCGTCCGATAGCGATGAAATTTGGCTGAGATGTGGTGCACAGTCCAGGGAAGGTTTTTGACTTAGAAAATCCATTGCACAATAGGTAGCGCACGAGCAGATTCAACTAATGAGCGAAGGCACGCGAATCGCTTCAACAAAGTCCCGTATGCGTTCATATAGGCCAACTATTCATCCAATTGCGATGAAACTTGGGTGAGTTGTTGTGCACACTGCAGGGAATGTTTCTGATTTAGTAAGTCCATTGTATAATGGGTTGCGCACGAGTAGTTTCAACAAATGAGTGACGGCGCACAAACCGTTTCAACAAAGTTCCATCTGCGTTCATATACCATTCATCTGATTGTGATGAAACTAGGGTGAGTTGTTGTGCACACTGCAGGGAAGGTTTCTGACAGTAAATCCATTGCCCAATTGGTAGCGCGCGAGTTGATTCAACAAATGAGTTACGGCGCGCGAATCGTTAAACAAAATCCCGTAAGCGTTCATATGCCATTCATCCGATTGCGATGAATCTTTGATGATTTGTTGTGTATACGCAAGGGAAGGTTTTCGACTTAGTAAATCCATTTTACAATAGGTAGCGCACGAGTTGATGCAACAAATGATTGACGACGCGTGAAGTGTTTCAGCAAAGTTCCATCTGCGTTCATATACCATTCATCCGATTGCGATTAAACTTTGGTGAGTTGTTGCGCACTCTCCCACAAATGTTTCAAAATTAGTAAATCCATTTTACGATAGCTTAGAGGCATTTAACGGAAATTGAAAAAAAATTGTGTATCCAAAAGCACTTCAAGAAACCAAATTACAATGCCAACACTTTCTTTGATTGGCATTGCAACGCATGCCGGGTACAGCTTGTAATAAATAATAATGTTATTGGTTTTACGTCCCTTTTAACTACTCTGGCTTTTAGAGACGACGGGTTGCCGGAATTTTGCCCCGAAGGGGATCTTTAACGTGCCAGTAAATCTACTGACACGGCTCCCTCGCATTTGCGCACCCTCAAATGCCAGCTGACTGCGCCAGGATACGAACCTGCAACCTTGGGTCCAGCAAGCGAGAACGTTACCGCTGAGCCACGTAGCCAGCCAGGTCAGAAAAGAACAAGAGTTGACCAAGGGAGGTCGACAGGAAATAAGACGGAGAGGAGCCCGGCACAAGTAAGTGGAGGCAATGCCGGACTCAGCTGGGGTCCCATGGTCGCCAACCCACGTCCCTTTAGATGTGAGCCCCTGGGGGAAGCTCATAATACGAATGCAAAGTTGTAACATCTGAAAAATGCACTGTATCCGTTTGAATTACTAGGATACAGTACTCAAACGAACGGTATACTGTGCGAAGCACATCTATAGAAAGTATAAAACGAAGTCCCCGATTCTTGGATGTAACGGGTAATCTCGAGAACCACTGGATGGATTTTGATGTGGTTTTCAACATTCTGTAAAGGATTTCTCGAGGAAGGTTTCTGAAGAAAAACATTTATGGCCAAAGGAAGCCGAGAAGTATAGATTTCAGTGAATCGAGTTGAAGAAAACCTGCCGTCCGTGCACCTTTTACGTTGGGTAAACTGTTAAAAATATCTATATGGCCTACTATGAGGTAATTGTTCAACACAAAATGTTCTACAAAAATGACCGTGACGGCATATCTCTATCTTAAATTCATCGCCCACTAGAAGTGTTTTTACGTTTTCATTTTATTCCAACAATCTCCACTCAGTGGAAATTAAAATTACTAGCTTCGAAGCGAGTTTACGAGCTAGCGAGCGAGCCTATCATCCCAGCTTCCGCCAGCATTAAACTGTCGAGTCATGTCGAGTTATGACTTCTGAGAAGAGTTTATGTGTGTGGAGTTTCGCTGCTCACCTCTGCTTTTCTGAAATGCGTCTGGGACCTGCCGTCCTTGCGCCTTTTAAGCTTACGCTGGGTAAACCGTTAAATATACCGGGCGAAGCCCGGGCGGGTCGCTAGTTAACTATAATAGAATGACAAGGTAGACGTTGCGTAATAGGCAGTGACGTCAGAGAGGGAACTCTTAATGTAAGACGGCAGTAATCTGATTGGATGGCGCCTTGAAACTGTTGAGTAACTTTTGATTGCTTTGAATTCAATTTCATATGCTGTTGGCAGTGAAAAATCAAGGTAGGTACTGAACCCTTTATCCACAGGCTGTATAAAGGATTCTAATAATTATTCATCATCTTTTGATACATTTCTACAGACAGCAGATATGAGAGCCAGACGGTGTTGGGAAATATTGAGAAATCAGTGGCCGAGAGGACACAATGGTTTAAGCTCCTGTGGTATTTTAGGAAGTAGCATAATATTCATGACACATAGAACAGGTGCAACTTTTAGCGCGGAGACGGCTTGGGTACGCACAATATGGCCTGTTGCTATGAGTGTTGGCGCCAAGAAGAAAATCGAATGCTACGAAGTAATTGGTCAATCTTCATGTTAACCACTCCCTGTGGCAGAAATACAAGTAAAAGCGCGCAAAGATCTACAAGAGTCTGAACCAATAATATCAAGACGCCCTGTTTTAGCGGCAACTCGGCTTGGTAACGCACCCTGGTAAATTAACGCGGGAGTTATCTACGGATTAATTCCACGATCGATTTGAGCCAGCTACAGCATAATCGTAACCTCCACACTGCTACGAACTCATTGATACCGATCGCATGCTAGTCTGATAATTATTATGGAATATTTTTCCATAAATCCCCTTCCACACCTACCCTAGTCAGTTTCATTTATAATGATCCAGAAAGCTTCGAGAGAACACACTTTCATTTGTGCGTCTGAGGACGTAACAGACACTTTATTTTGTGCGTCTGAGGACGTAACGTTGACTTTTATTTGAGCATTTGAGGACGTAAGGTGTCCGAGGACACGAGGCATACTCTGCATATTTTCATGTATTTGAACATGGAACATTTTCGTCAAGTTATAAGTGTAACTTCAGTGATTTATTTGTAGTCCCAGTACTACCAGATAGGACCAGTTCATCGAAATAATTCACCAATAGACTGTCAAGGAATTTAGTACTTGATCGGTGAATTTAATAGGAAATATATCGTGAGTGTATCTGACAAAACGTTATTTAATTCAGCACGAGATGACGTCTAGGAACGAGACCGGATCTTGGAACCAGCAGGACATTTGCCAGAAGATGTCGATGACGTGCTAAACATCTTAAAGGAATGATGGCTGCAGATGTTTCCTTGGCGCTGTTTTAAAGGATTGAGTACAAATGAATTTATTTATTTATTAAATCAGCTATGGTATTATGGGACATATTTTTGTAGATATTTGTTTGATTGTTTGGTAATGTAGATTCTTAGTTCCTGTTTACTGACTCATTTAATTTGGGACAAGCCGAGCGTTGTGTAATTTGTAAATATTGTGATTTGTGTTTGGTTCAACTATACGGGGCGACGCGCAGCTCGTGCTCGCATTCGCTTGCGTAAATCGCGGTCAAGCATTGTAATTCGGAAGTCTGCCTTATAACAAAAATGGAACTGAATTAATTTTGAGATTTAAAATAGAATTTGGAGGGTAAAGATTATTTTTGAGCAGAATTTTATGACGGATCAGGATTATTTTGATAGTTGCTTTTTCAGCAGATCTGAACGGGATGGCACATTGCACCCGAGTTTGTGTTGTGTATTTTTTAATGTGTCTATGGACGCAATATTGGTTGATCTGTTTGAGCCGACCATGTGGTATGCTTATGAGTGAGTCAGTCCAAGCTTTATGGTGCGTAGTGTGATTTTATGATGTGTTAGCGGGAATATATCATTGTGATTATTCTGACTTGCTTCACATCAGCCCAGTTCATAACCTCGCGAGGCTGGACTTGTGGTATATATTTGTGTTTTCTTGCCATCCAGGTGGGTGAGTGAGATATGTTGGCGTTTCCAGATGGAATTTGCACCTAGCTTGAAGGACTGAGAGAGATAATTGAGGCAGCGATGACTCATACAAGAGGGGCGTGCTCAAATCAGATAACGCGTCTTGTCATTAGTAACAGGTCAGGGTCTTGTACTTCAATTTAAGACGTTGTTCAAAATTCACAAAACCTGATCGGTTATAATGAGTATTTGATTGATTAAATGGGTGTTGTCCATAATTGTAAGGTAGCTTCCGAAACTCCTGTTTGTCTGGCGTTTTATAAAAATGTAAACATAGTTTTTCAGCCATTAGGCTTGTATTTTGTTGCTGTTGCTTTATTTCTTGTGTGTTTATTTTGCGCGTTCAATGACCCCGTGTGGCATTAGGAGGTGCGAGACTATGTTCCCAATTTGTGATGAGAGCGTTTTGGCCTATTTTTGGCATGCTTTTCTTTATTTCGTGTGCTCTGGCACCAGCTAGAATCTCAGGGAGATTCTTCATCTTTTATATTATTAGATCTTGCATGTGTCAGTAGTAATTATAGTGTATTAATTAAGGGTGGGTCCCATAGCCGTAGTGTGATTTAAAAGATGCAACTCCGTGAGCAACATGACTGTTTCAGTTGTAAACGGACTCGCATCAGTACTCATTTTCTTATTAACGAGCAGTACACCATGCATTATATAACTTCTTGACCAAAAAAAATGGACTTGCTTCATATGTTGTGATGAGCGAGTTCTTACCGCTCAATTTTATGCTATGATTTATCATTTTGAGTGAAGCTGTATTCACATTGTTTTGTTGTGTGGAGCGAGTCTTACCGCTCAAATATATATTTATTTCTTAAAAGGGGTGAAAGTCAGGGAGGATTTCTTTTTTAATTATTATTATTATGCACATAATTTTCAGTCATTAAATTTCTTTTATTCTACTTGTTATTCATTTTATTTCTAGTATAGCCTCTGTCATGGACCTTTCTATTCATTAGAGCATGTTGTTTTTAAGCGAACTTTGCTGTATAATGCAGTCAGGACTGAACACGACCCCGTTGATGAATCTTGAGAAAACCATGCTTTATTGAAGGGTGCATAGACAAGCTGGCGCCGCAATTGGGGCTAGTTCGTTGCTAGTTCACTGTTAGAACACGTTGGATAGTCAGCATAGACAAGCTGGCGTTACCCTACGTGGGGCGTTTCGCTGTTTTTTGACTGTTTGAAATCACCGGAAGTGATATTTTGTTAACGTAATTACGGCGAAGGGAAATACCGCCAAGAAATTGGAATATACAGTAGAATCTTGAGTTTGCAAGTTAAATACGATTCACGTTTTGTTTATTGATGTAATTAGTAAAGTAATGTACGTGAAATCGGGCGCCCATTGATTAAATGTAAAATTAGATTTGTTTAGAAAGTCAAACTTATGAATATGTTAGGAGGCTGATAGCCTTAAAAGACAATTAATACTTTGTTAATTAGTCAGTGTTAACATCAGATCTGGATAGTAATTTTATGACTGAATATGTGCGGGGTTAAACATTTATTAAGTAAAATTAGAACCATTCAGTGATGCAGATTGATTTGCGGGAGTAAAGGGAATAAGTTTAAATGAACTGAAGGTGGTCAGATGAAGTAAATGTATGTCAGGAATTATATATGTGTGTGTCAGGGAGACATTTGCATGCCATCCTCCTGTTTTTTCAGTGATATATATTTTTGTGTGTGATAATGGCAACAGTAGCGGAGATCCAGGCGATCATTGAAAGTGCCACGGCACGAACCCAGAAACTATTAAAGGAACAAAGTGAAAATTTAGACATTAAATTAGCGGATCATAATGAGTCATTCCAGACTCAAATGAATGACACTATAACTAAACAATTAAACGAACAGTCAGGCGAGTTTAAAACACAATTGGCTGAACAGAGTGAAAAATTAGACACTAAGATATCTGAACAGAATGCACAATTATCTGTACAAAATGAGTCATTCCAGACTCAAATGAATGACACTATAAAAACACAATTATCTGAAGAGAATGAGTCATTCCAGACTCAAATGAATGACACTATAAAAACACAATTATCTGAACAGAATGAGTCATTAGAAATTAAATTAATTGAACAGGGTAACTCATTACAAGCGCAAGTAAATGAAAATATAAACAAACAATTAGAAGCGCAAGAAAGTAGAAATACGAGTCAGTTAGCCACATTATCTGCAGAGATGAAAGAGTACACTACGCAGCAGATGGTTCAATTCGCGCTTGATATAAGTAAGAATAACGACAAACAGCTAGGTCAGATACAAAAATTAGAGGACACCTTCAACCGTAAATTAAATTATTTGGACGAAACTGTATTAGCAAAACTAGCTCAGATAGAATTGGCATGCACGGTAAATAACAGTGAGGTTAAAACGGCACAGGATGGTCTTGAAAAGCGGTCTGATAAAATGGAGGAGGATTATACGTTTATCCAGGGACAATTGTCAGCAGTAAATGAAAGTATTACGGGCCTGATAAAGGACATGGATAAATTAGAAATACAATCAGCAGAGCGATGGCGAAACATAGAATCGGACCAGGATAATTTGAAGAGTACGATAGATGAGAATAATCTACGTCTAGAAGACAGGCTTGAGAAGATAGAATCGAATCAGGAGGACACGAAACAGCAGATGGAAGAAAAACTGGGAGCGATTAAAGATAACATCAGAAAGGATTGGCGTAAGATGAGCAGCGACTCTAAAGAAGAACGGTTAACGATCATAAAGACCGTAGGTGATAACCATACACGCATTAAAACACGTGAGGAAGAAATCAAGAGTAAAATGAAGGAACAGTCGGACATAATCATAAAAGCAGAGTTGCGTTCGCTAGGACAGAACACGTTATTTCAGACAGAGCACGCTAAAGATAAGGAAGTTGACTCAGCAAGCCAGGGGGCAATTAGCGCGGCGAGTAGCCACGGACTGACAGGCAGCCCATTAACGACTAACACAGAGGGATTTCACAACAACGTTGGTGGAACCTCTACTCCTCAACATGGCTATCAGCACCCTCAAATCGTACAAGTAATTCGATCAAATGAATTTAAACCAAATAAATTCACAGAAAATTCTGGTGTCACACCGAAGGCGTATCTTAAGGAGATGGATGACTACTTTAATGACAATAATATACCGCCCGCGCGTCGTTTAAGACTGATGGAACGATTTCTTTCGGGAAATGTACTTACGTGGTTCTTGAGCTTCAAGTATACTTTCGGAGGGATGGATGAGTTCAAGGATGCGTTCCTTAGAAAGTATTGGTCGGCTTCTCTACAACAAAGCCTTAGAATGGAACTGTATTCGAGAAAATATCAGTCAACTCAGCAGACGAAATACTCAGATTTCTTTTCGTTACAATTGTTGAAATTTCGGGATCTGGATCATCCTTTAGAAGAATCAGATCTGGTTATGACGATTCAAATCTTACGTCAGATTGACGAGACAACATCTCACTTGCAGCAAAGAGGGGGACGACAGCTGGAACTTGTAAACACAACGGAGGTGGTTAAACCCACTCAAGTACACACCAGGTCGCAGGCCACAAATACAAGTGTGTCAACAACACCGAGACGAGGTCAGGAGGGCGACGAAAATAGGTCACACCAGCGACATGAAAATAATAATGATAGACAGACCCAGGGCAAAAATAGGTATCAACAGCGAGGATACCAACAATGGAGAAATAATAGGAGAAATGAGGGACCCTACAGACGGTACGAAAATAACAACAATGAGATTCGACAGTGGCGTGAAAGGAGATACCAGAACCAGGGGGACTATCAAAATTATAGGAAAGAATGGAACGACAGGCACGCCGAATCGCAGCGCTACCTGGAAGAATTACACGCTAATGGAGGGGACGAACAAGGACATTGGGAACGTGCCATTAATAGGAGGTCGAATCCTGACACCTTTAAGGAAGAAATTGGAGAGGAAGCAAATATATCAGCCAGCCAGAAAGACGAACGAAGCTTGCCAGTACGGAGTATGAGAGAACGTAGCCCGGTAGGGAAGAGAAACAGCGGTGCGATACGAAAAACGAGTCAATACTAGAAGAAGACGACAGCGAGGAGGAGAAGAAGAGGATGGTAGCAGAACGGAGGAGAAGAAGGAGGTGGCAGCACGGATAAATGGAGAGGACCCTTCTGTATTGTACATAATCTTGGTAACAACGCATACAGAGTGAAGGAATTGAGTACAGGTACAATGTATGTCTACAATGCAGCGAAAGTTAAAAGTGTATTTTACTAGCGAACCTTGGGAACGCAGAAATAATGCTGCAAATTTAATATATGGAGGTACTTTTGCACATCCAACTATACGGGGGTCAGTGAGTACGTCAGTTGAACGAGGAAGTTGGGAGCAGCCTGTTTTGGTCAAACACTAAGGAGCTCTGACGATGATGACACGGCGAGAGAACGAGCGAGAGAGATAAGGGTACTGGAAAAGGAGAGGTACTAGCCTTAGGCGATCAGACAAGCAGGCAGGGTTGGAATGTCTGAATGAATGAGGGAGCAGGAAATAAAACACGAGAGCGTGTCGACACTCCAACGACAGTGGCGGCTAGACTAGACTGATGAGAGGGAGATTTCTCTAGGATTGGCAGAAATGGATTAGAGATGTTATGTGTTTTTAAAAAAATCGACTATATGCTATGTTCGATTTTTTCCATGCAGGAGGATTGTGAACCCGTTATCCACAGGCTGTATAAAGGATTCTAATAATTATTCATCATCTTTTGATACATTTCTACAGACAGCAGATATGAGAGCCAGACGGGGTTGGGAAATATTGAGAAATCAGTGGCCGAGAGGACACAATGGTTGAAGCTCCTGTGGTATTTTAGGAAGTAGCATAATATTCATGACACATAGAACAGGTGCAACATTTAGCGCGGAGACGGCTTGGGTACGCACAATATGGCCTGTTGCTATGAGTGTTGGCGCCAAGAAGAAAATCGAATGCTACGAAGTAATTGGTCAATCTTCATGTTAACCACTCCCGGTGGCAGAAATACAAGTAAAAGCGCGCAAAGATCTACAAGAGTCTGAACCAATAATATCAAGACGCCCTGTTTTAGCGGCAACTCGGCTTGGTAACGCACCCTGGTAAATTAACGCGGGAGTTATCTACGGATTAATTCCACGATCGATTCGAGCCAGCTACAGCATAATCGTAACCTCCACACTGCTACGAACTCATTGATACCGATCGCATGCTAGTCTGATAATTATTATGGAATATTTTTCCATAAATCCCCTTCCACACCTACCCTAGTCAGTTTCATTTATAATGATCCAGAAAGCTTCGAGAGAACACACTTTCATTTGTGCGTCTGAGGACGTAACAGACACTTTATTTTGTGCGTCTGAGGACGTAACGTTGATTTTTATTTGAGCATTTGAGGACGTAAGGTGTCCGAGGACACGAGGCATACTCTGCATATTTTCATGTATTTGAACATGGAACATTTTCGTCAAGTTATAAGTGTAACTTCAGTGATTTATTTGTAGTCCCAGTACTACCAGATAGGACCAGTTCATCGAAATAATTCACCAATAGACTGTCAAGGAATTTAGTACTTGATCGGTGAATTTAATAGGAAATATATCGTGAGTGTATCTGACAAAACGTTATTTAATTCAGCACGAGATGACGTCTAGGAACGAGACCGGATCTTGGAACCAGCAGGACATTTGCCAGAAGATGTCGATGACGTGCTAAACATCTTAAAGGAATGATGGCTGCAGATGTTTCCTTGGCGCTGTTTTAAAGGATTGAGTACAAATGAATTTATTTATTTATTAAATCAGCTATGGTAATATGGGACATATTTTTGTAGATATTTGTTTGATTGTTTGGTAATGTAGATTCTTAGTTCCTGTTTACTGACTCATTTAATATGGGACAAGCCGAGCGTTGTGTAATTTGTAAATATTGTGATTTGTGTTTGGTTCAACTATACGGGGCGACGCGCAGCTCGTGCTCGCATTCGCTTGCGTAAATCGCGGTCAAGCATTGTAATTCGGAAGTCTGCCTTATAACAAAAATGGAACTGAATTAATTTTGAGATTTAAAATAGAATTTGGAGGGTAAAGATTATTTTTGAGCAGAATTTTATGACGGATCAGGATTATTTTGATAGTTGCTTTTTCAGCAGATCTGAACGGGATGGCACCTTGCACCCGAGTTTTTGTTGTGTATTTTTTTAATGTGTCTATGGACGCAATATTGGTTGATCTGTTTGAGCCGACCCAGTGGTATGCTTATGCGTGAGTCAGTCCAAGCTTTATGGTGCGTAGTGTGATTTTATGATGTGTTAGCGGGAATATATCATTGTGATTATTCTGACTTGCTTCACATCAGCCCAGTTCATAACCTCGCGAGGCTGGACTTGTGGTATATATTTGTGTTTTCTTGCCATCCAGGTGGGTGAGTGAGATATGTTGGCGTTTCCAGATGGAATTTGCACCTAGCTTGAAGGACTGAGAGAGATAATTGAGGCAGCGATGACTCATACAAGAGGGGGGCGCTCAAATCAGATAACGCGACTTGTCATTAGTAACAGGCCTGGGTACTGTACTTCAATTTAAGACGTTGTTTAAAATTCACAAAACCTGATCGGTTATAATGAGTATTTGATTGATTAAATGGTGTTGTCCATAATTGTAAGGTAGCTTCCGAAACTCCTGTTTGTCTGGCGTTTTATAAAAATGTTAACAGTTTTTCAGCCGTTAGGCTTGTATTTTGTTGCTGTTGCTTTATTTCTTGTGTGTTTATTTTACGCATTCAATGACCCCGTGTGGCATTAGGAGGTGCGAGGCTATGTTCCCAATTTGTGATGAGAGCGTTTTGGCCTATTTTTGGCATGCTTTTTTTATTTCGTGTTCTCTGGCACCAGCTAGAATCTCAGAGAGATTCTTCATCTTTTTATATTATTAGATCTTGCATGTGTCAGTAGTAATTATAGTGTATTAATTAAGGGTGGGTCCCATAGCCGTAGTGTGATTTTAAAGATGCAACTCCGTGAGCAACATGACTGTTTCAGTTGTAAACGGACTCGCATCAGTACTCATTTTCTTATTAACGAGCAGTACACCATGCATTATATAACTTCTTGACCAGAAAAAATGGACTTGCATCCATATGTTGTGACGAGCGAGTTCTTACCGCTCAATTTCATGCTATGATTTATCAATTTGAGTGAAGCTGTATTCACATTGTTTTGTTGTGTGGAGCGAGTCTTACCACTCAAATATATATTTATTTCTTAAAAGGGGTGAAAGTCAGGGAGGATTTCTTTTTTAATTATTATTATTATGCGCATAATTTTCAGTCATTAAATTTCTTTTATTCTACTTGTTATTCAATTTATTTCTAGTATAGCCTCTGTCATGGACCTTTCTATTCATTAGAGCATGTTGTTTTTAAGCGAACTTTGCTGTATAATGCAGTCAGGACTGATCACGACCCCGTAGATGAATCTTGAGAAAACCATGCTTTATTGAAGGGTGCAGTACGTTCCATTTAGACATCGCATTTTATCCAAACCAACGCCACTGACGTCATGAACCACATCACCTGTTACTCCAATCTGAGGCTGCACAAGAGTCCATCTCGTGGGGTAGTGGTTAGCATTCTTGGCTGTCTCCCCTCAGATCCCGATTCGATTCCTGACTCTGCCAAGAAATTTAATTCCGGGTTGAAACAAGGTATACTTAGCCTCGTAAGAAGAGGTTGTTTCGATACCCACCTCAGTCATCTTAGAAGTGGTTTCCCGTGGTTTCCCACATATACTCCAGGCAATTGCCAGGATGATACCTAACAAAATGTCATGGCCCTCCTTCCAAATCCTAGCCTCAATTACAAATAATAATAATACACTACTACAGCCATCACAATGACACAGGTTATCAGGCAGACATGTACACAGGGCAACATGACCACTACGTCGCAATGCCCCTAAAATGAATCAACAACAACAGCTGCACAGGAGGCTTGGCGCAGTTTTCCTATTTTTGTGGGAGACACCAAACCCAAATTGGCCACGTGTTACATAATTCCCAACTGGAATATTTGCTAGCCAACCACACGACTCATTAATTAACGCTGCAGGGGCTGATGACGTCGCTAATCCGCCCCTTAAGGCAACAATAGCTAACTAATTAACACTGTGACCTCTGTGGCCCGGGTTCGATTCCCGGCTCTGCCAAGCAGTTTAATTCTATTCACAGCATCTTGAGGCAAAAATAAGACGAGGCTTGTTCGATTCCCACCTCAACCATCCTTGGCTGGCTGCGTGGCTCGGCGGTAACGTTCTCACCTGCTGTTCCCAAGGTTGCAGGAACGAATCCTGGCGCAGTCAGCTGACATTTGAGGGTGCGCAAATGCGAGGGAACCATGTCAGTAGATTTACTGGCACGTTGAAGATCCCCTTCGGGGCAAAATTCCGACACCCCGGCGTCTCTAAAAGCCACAGTAGTTAAAAGGGACATAAAACCAATAACATTATTATTATATCAACCATCCTGGAAGTGGTTTTCCACTTCTACTCCAGACAAATGCCGGGATGGTTACTAACTTAAGGCCACGGCCACCTGAATTACAAATACACTACTACTACTACTACTACTACTACCACAATAACACAGGTTAACAGTCAGATTAGTAAACACACACCCATGTACACTGGTCTGAATGACCAAGATGTTACCCCCCCCCCCAAATGAAACAACAACAACAAAAGCATCATTAATTATTGAAGCCTCACTCAAGCGGCCGTTTAAAACAAAGGCTATTGCTGTTGTTGCACTGTCGTCAATAAATATTCTTGGATTAAAATTCACAGCAGGCTAATTTGTGGCCAGTCTATGGATTGGTCAGATAAGATCGTACTGTACATTCGCAAACACAGACGTCGTTCTTTTAAATTGGACGTAGCATGACGTGGCATGACGTAGCGGACAAAGATTGTACCTATTTTTTAATTATTTTGTGAATAGAAACTGTCAAGTCGTCAACTTAACTGATTTCTAAATTTAGCGCTACCTCCCAGCACGGCTAACCCAGATGATGTTTCAATTTTCATTACGGCATTTGTTACAAACTTTGTATCAGAGTTACAAATCTTTCATACTTCAAAGTTACATGTTCCTCATACAACCCAAATGTTTCAAATGTTAGATTCCTTTGCGATAGTGAACCAACTCTGGTATTGTTTCACGTCAGTAATAAGAAAGTTCCGATTTTGTCGGCTCAAAGACTGCTAAGTAGAGTAGCACAGTACGGGCCATTGCCAGCAGTCAGTAGAATTGTCGTCTAGAACCAATACAACTTCCTCTCAAAGTAATGAACGTCTTGCAGCGCCTGTGGTCTCACATGTCTGACGCTGAGGCTCTGACTCATTGCAGTATTTAACACAGGGTGACCAGACGGGCTTGTCCCTCCTTTCAGTGACTGTTCCCGTCATTCCAGCAAATTACAAACGAGACGCAAAATGTCCCCTTTTTAACATCTTACTTGCGTAGTTTATTCCGTACGAATTTGATGATGATGATGATTTCTTTTGTCGATTTACCCTCTAGGTTGGTGGCTCCCACGACTCAGCGAGGGAACTCCCAATTACTGCCGCTACGGGTAGTGTTCTGGAGCTTGGAACAGCTGGTCGGGGTGGATACAACTGGGGAGGTGTGATCAGCACCTCGCCCAGGCGGCCTCATCTGCAAAGCGAACAGGGGCCTCTTGAGGGATGGGAAGGGAGGGGAAGAGTGGGATGGATAAGCAAGGAAGATGGAAGGAGGCGGCCGTGGCCTTACAGTAGGGACCATCCCGGCATTTGCCCGAAGACGAAGTGGGAAACCACGGAAAACCACTTCAAGGATGGCTGAGGTGGGAATCGAACCCAGGACCTCCGGGGCGGCAGCTAACTATGCTGACCACTACGCTACGGAGGCGACGACGATGATGACGATGATGATAATTGTTGTTTAAAGGAGTCTAACATCTAGGTTACCAGTCCCTAAAGGTTTGGGTGATAGAGAAAATGAAAGATGATCAAATGAAACCAATAACAAAAGATAACTGTTGACTTGCAAACTAGAAGAGGAAATGGGAAACAAAAAGGAGAAGAACGTAAATAAAAGACAGGATGAAAGTAAATGCTCTCAACCCTCGAAGAATGAGAATTGAGGGACTTGGAAGGCAGGAGAACCAAGAAAGTCAGCGAGGAAAGGCCATGGAAGAAGGGGGAAAAATTGACTCAGCTCAGGAATCCCTCGGGGTCACCAAATCCCGAACTCACCAGCCGTGAGCCCTTGAGGGTGTCGCACTATCCAGGGTGCACCAGAAGTGGTGGGGCTACACACACCCTGCCTCCTTGAGGGCCTTGCGCAGAAGGCAGGAGATATCATGAAAAGAAATAGAAGGCTGACCCCTCGAAGAATGAGGTATCGGGAAAGATGAGAAAAGGGTCAATAAGGTGCGAAAGTGAAAGACTCCCTAGGCCTCGGAAACCCTAATACCGTCGGGGTCGGAAGAGAATAAGAGTTGGCCAAGGGAGGTCGACAGGAAAGGTGACAGTGAGGAGTGCGGCACAAGTAAGTGGAAGCAATGCCGGACTCAGCTGGGGTCCCGTGGTCGCCAACTCACGTCCCACTGGATGTGAGCCCCTGAGGGGATACTAATTTGCATATGGAACCAAACGTGAAGGATGGACCTGACTCCTTTAACGTTAACGCAATCCACACTGGCAGAAATTGAAATCCCAACACCAAGAAGACATTAGTTTGGAGGAATTTAAATTAGGCTAAGGAAGAGAGTAGAGCCGGGCAAAGTAGCACTAGTTCCGATCGGTATCGTAGGCTGCCATATGGCCGATATCGTCACCCACCAAGAGCACTCATGGTCATGTCTCCGCTGAGTGAGAATCTCAAGTCGCGATAGTACCGGAACTCCTTTTTTTCTCGGCATTGTCGACAGTGTCGATTTAAAGGAAAAGCAGTCTCACGCAAGCCGCTGTACGTGTCAAGTCAAAGCGCTCAGTAACCCCCCATGATGTAAACCATTCCTCATCCTTACGTTCGTCTGGGCCCAAGGTTTCAGGTTCGTATCCTGGCGCAGTCAGCTAGCATTTGATGGTGATCTCATGCGATGGAGCCATGTCAGTAGATTTACTGGCACGTTAAAGATCCCCTTCGGGGCAAAATTCCGGCATCCCGGCGTCTCTAAAAGCCAGAGTAGTTAAAAGGGACGTTAAGCCAATAATATTATTATTATCTTAAGCTCATAAAGTTCAGCATTATTATTATGCAAATTCCAATGGATATTGGGAGTGATCATGTTCATGCAGTATGTCATATCTCATTTAGATTAATGTAGCCTCTGTCTTTATCTGCTTTCGTTTCCTTGTTTGACAAATCAATGGATGTTAGTATTTGCTCACGTTACTGCATGGAATTCGAATGTTTATTATTACGGCGCAATGCATCAAACGCGTTATGCATTAATTTAAAATTAAATTTTGGAAACCTACTTTACGGGATATTCATTAATTTAACACCATCTCTGTGGACTCGGAGGTACGTATTGAAGTTCCAAAAACCGAAATTTTAACCTGAGGCTTTTAACGGGGTACACTAAGCCTCGCGACGCAAGATCTGAGAAGAGGTGGGTTTGATTCCCATCTAAGTAATCCTGGAAGTAGTTTTCCATGGTATCCCACTTCTACTCCAGGTAAGTGCCGGGATGGTTCGTAATTTAAAACCACTGCCACCTCCATAGCACTCGTACCTCCAGTTACAAATAATACACAAACTACTACTGACACTACAATAACACAGGTTATTAGACAGAATTTATATACACACACAAGAACGTCATGATTATGATATGCAAGCTCTTAAAGTCTAAAAGAACTCAAATATTGACGCCACGGAGATCAGCCAAATGAAGGCCTCACGTGCATTGGCCCATGGCTCATGAACTATTAGGCATGCTGGCTCGGAATTTGATTTAAAGAAAGAAAAAAGAACTTTCTTCTCCATCTTGTAGTTGGTTGTTCTTTGAGGCAACTATATTCAGAAAATTGGGTACGATGGCGACAAATTTCACTGGATGATTTCCAGCCAATTTTAGCTACTTAAAACTTTGATTTTGTGCTTAAATGCAATACCAATTTGTGATGGGTGTATATAAATCATACGAGTGAAAACACCTCACTGATTCGTCTATAAATGCCAACGATGTGACAGTTTGAGTGTGAGGAGTGCGACGGTAGTTTCACTGGAACAGCTTATAACCGCGAGAGTGTCACATTTACCGATACTTCTCAGTCTCGTTAGATATTCACGCTACCCATGATGCAGTGGATGCACACGTGGTTAGGTTGATGATGATAATAGTTGTTTTAAGGGGCCTAACATATGGGTTATCGGTCCTATAGGTGGTTACGGGATTCGATCGAGTTGGTAGCAGCTCTAACGAACCGCTGCACATGTCAAAGTTATCACAACAAAAGAAAAAAAAGATCTTATCCTTGAAAGTGAACATTATTGTTTCCTATGCCCGACGACCAAAGAATAGTACCGTATTCGTACCGATAGGAACGTTTTAGACAAAGAGAGTCAAGTGTTCAACGCAAACGTTCTCACTTTCTATCTTTCGGTCATGATCTGTCCTTGATTAAGCGTGTATGTTTCCGTGGCTGAAATGGTCACGCGTTCGACTACTGATTGAAAGAATAGGGGGTTCGGGTCTTGTTAGGAGAAGTTTTTTAGAATTTGTTTTCGTAATGATTTTTTCAATTTTTCAGGCTGGATTTCATGAATGTTACATAGTGATCGAATGTGGTATTGCACGAAAGAATTGTCAATATGTACAAGTTAAATAGAGTTGTTTCCTTATAAAAAAAATAATAACAAAATACTACCGAGAACGATTTTAAGCTATAAGTAGGTAGTTCGATGCGAGTGCTCGCTATCAGAATCTCCTTTGATATGCTATTAAGATGATACGCTCAATATATTAATATGATGCCGTTGACGTTGGGAGGATTCTTCCAATACGCAGACTCTTTGATGAATGACCAATCTCTATCTCGACTTAGTATAAAACAAAGTCCCCGATTCTTGGATGTCACGGGTAATCTCGAGACCCACTGGATGGATTTTGATGTGGTTTTCTGTAAAGGATATCTCGAGGAAGGTTTCTGTAGAAAATTATTTATTTATGATCAAAGGAAGCCAAGCAGTAACGATTTCAGTGAAAAAGTCGAAGAAAAAACCTGGCGTCCGTGCGCTTTTTAAGCTTACGCTGGGCAAACCTTTAAACATATCAATATACTATGAGTGTAAGAATTGTTCAGCGTGAAAACTTCTACAAAAAGTCCGGGAGAGCATATCTTTATCTCCAATACATCGCCCACTATAAGTGTTTCTAGATTGGATGGGAGGGGGGTTTGTGTTTCATGCACCTCGCCATTCTTAAATTTCGTCTGACAAGAATTCGTTGCACATGCTTCTTCATGATAATATAATTAATAGTCCTGTCAGTGATTTTAACCCATCATGCCGAGACGTAAAACGGATATAGGTCGTAGTTCATTGACATTAAAAAAAGCATTCATAACTATTCCCGGGTGAAGCCGGGGTGGGTTGCTAGTTTCAATATAAATTGTATCCTTGAATCCTCACACAACATTACTCAGTGCCTTCTAACCGTGCCCTGCTGCCCAAGCGAGAATGTCGAGAATTACCATTAACGATCCCACGTTGCAGGTAATATTAGTTCCTGAACCAGCATTTTCGTTCATTCATTCTCGCCCATGCGACCGACCGGAACTCGTGAGCTGTTTGCGCGGCTCTAGTGTCCACATGTTGGCCATGCGTTCAGTACTCTAGCGACTGCCGAACGAGTGGAGACGGACGTGGTTCGTGTTTGTTTCGTTTGACAAAGTGACTGCTACTATGGGCACAGAAGAAAAACAAGAAGTTCCGTGAAGAACTATACAGCCTACTTTTCATGCCAATGAACCTATCTAGAATAATGACGAAATTAAGTTGGTAATATCGAAATATCTAATTAGTTCAAAATATACCTGGTATAATGTAGCCTAATAGAGCACTACAGTTGGCAGCCCTGGTGGCTCTTAAGAATACGCTCAGTCATATCTGTTTATGTACAGATATTACATACAAAATTTGGTTGAAATCCAATTGATAGTGTAGAAGTTATATGCATTTAAACATTGGACCTATCAGAAGGCTTAAAATTATTTTGGCAACACTGTCATGGTTGGCCATCTGGAAATTAAACTGAAATAGTATTATCTACATGTGTGCCAAGTTTGGAATAGCTCCCATGTATACCTTGCAAGATATCCAACATGGAGCTCAAATTTCTAGTGCGTTTTTTCAGCAGTTGGTAGCACTGACATCATTTTCAAATATGGACGTGAGATATTCCGGTGCACATCTTTACTCATACTAAATTTGGTTTTGATTGCTGCAGCCGTTTAGGAGTTGATAGGGGGGACACACACACAGCCAGACAGACAGACAGACAGACAGACAGAAGGACAGACAGACAGACACACGTTTTCCCGGATCGATCTCATAAGTCTACTTTTTCCTCATTTTTGCAAAATGTGAAAAGTAGGCTAATAAACTCTTTGAATTCATAGAACTGCACCATCTGGAGAAGCACAAACATCACAAACGTAAAAACATGCAAATGCCCGGGACTTTTAGGCGATAATTAACCCATCATTCAATCGGGATTCAAACTTCCGCCGTCCAGGTGGAAGGCTGATCCCTTGGGCCACAGTTTTGTTAGATCGTTAAATAAATCTACAATGTATTCGTCGTTATTGACTCTCGGCTAGTAGTCGAAGGAGTTCGATGTGGACATGTGTAACGCACAACTACAGTATGTCGGTATGTATGGCCACCCGTTATTATTCCCGTTTTTTTGTCAATCGTATCGGGGATGAGATGCGATGATATCCTTCCTGACGCCAACCTCATGAGAGGAGCTCATTAGAGATGAAATGAATGAAGATGAATGAAACTGGGCAAGGACATGGAAGGAAGTGGCCGTGGCTTGTCAGAGGGTACCTTCCCTGTGACGGTGAGGTTGGAACCCAAGTCTACCAAGTCCGCAGATAGCGGGCCACATGGCCTAGCGCTGCACGTTAGCGAGCGTTGCTACCACTGTTTTTTGTTTTTTCTTGCCGTGTGGCCTCCTGAGAGGCTGAGTGCAGGTCTTTCTAGTCGACGCCCGTGGGCGACCTGCGCGTCGGGATGAGAGATGGAATGGATGAAGATGAATTAAATTGGGCAAGGATGTGGAAGGAAGCGGTCGTGGCCTGTCAGAAGGTACCGTCCCAGCATTTTCCTGGTGTTGAAAATAGGAAACCACGGAAAACCATTTCAATGACGGCCGACGGTGGGGCTCGAACCCACGCGTCTACCGAGTCAGCAGAGAGCTTGGCCCCATGGCCTAACGCTGCGCTTTAGCCAGCGTAGCCACTGCTGTCGGTGCTACCGCTGTTGGTGAAATTAAACTTGGTACTGGCACAGGGGTGGTGCAGTGGGACGTGAAATAGAACCATCCCCCATTCCACTAGGGGTGTGGAAAATGCCCAGTATGGCCGTCGACAGCGCCCGGATTCAAACCTTTGATTCGCTCCATTGCATCTCCCCAGACCACAATTGAATCTATGGAGTAGGACATTAGCCTCAGCATCAGGCGAGGCTATTGCGTGTTCCCTGTATCCGAAACCCTCCAACCAGAAAACGTAATTTCTCTTCTTAAAGGGAAATCACGCGAAGTCGCTTCGTGCCTGGACGAGCTATTTCTTCCTCCCACTGCCGATAATGTGGTGAAGGCTCGCAACCAGAGACTTAGTGAGATTACACTTTCCTTTAATACGAAACGTGTTTCAGCTTACAAACATGAAAGGTTAATAGCTGAGATGCTTTCTACTAAAATCAACAATCATCACCATACAACCTAAGCTTCCGTGGCTTAGTTGGCAGTACGCCGGCCTCTCACTGCTGGGTCCGTGGTTCAAATCTCGGTCACTCCATATGAGATTTGTGCTGAAAAAAGCGGAGGCAGACAGGGTTTTCTCCGGGTAATCCGGTTTTCCCTGTCACAATTTCATTCCAGCAACAGTCTCCACTATCATTTCATTTCATCTGTCATTCATTTAATCATTGTCCCAGGGGAGTGCGACAGGCTTTGTCAGCCGGCACAGTCCATATCCTAGCCGCTAAATAGGGGCTTCATTCATTCCATTCCCTAAGTCGATGCAGGCAGATTGCAGATAGGGACCATTTATGTGTGCAAATCGATTCCCCTTATCAATTCAAACTCGGTGAAACCGAATTGAACGTAATTTGGTACAGAGGTAGCACTGGCAAAGGGCATCTCAGTGTCATGTTTTATAACGCCGCCATCTTGACGGAAACGTAATGGCGGCCATCCAAATGTTAAAAGCTTAAATCAAATTACGACTAATTTAATCATCCGATCTCTACCAAATTTTGCAACAACATATATTTATATGGCAAACGTCTTTTCACTAAACTACAAGGTCATCAGCCCAATAGTTTGCAGATGGCGGCCATGTATGTGTGCAAATCGATTTCCCCTATCAATTCAAACACGGTGAAACCGAATTGAACGAAATTTGGTACAGAGGTAGCACTAGCAAAGGGCACCTCAGTGTTATGTTTTATGTCGCCGCCGCGCCGTCTTGACGGAAACGTAATGGCGGCCACCCAAATGTTAAAATCTTAAATCAAATTACGACCAACCTAATCATCTGATCTCTACCAACTTTTGCAACATTATACCTTTATGTAAGAACAAATCATTTGACTAAACTACAAGGTCATCAGCCAATTTATTTGCGGATGGTGGCCATGTATCTGTGCAAATAGATTCCCCCTATCAATTCAAACACAGTGAAACCGAATTGAACGAAATTTGGTACAGAGGTAGCACTAGCAAAGGGCACCTCAGTGTCATGTTTTATATCGCCGCCATCTTGACGAAAACGTAATGGCAGCCACCCAAATGTTAAAAGCTTAAATCAAATTACGACCAACCTAATCATCTGATCTCTACCAAATTTTGCAACGATATACCTTAATGTATGAAAAATCTTTTGACCGAACTACAAGGTCATCAGCCCAATAATTTGCGGATGGTGGCCATGTATGTGTGCAAATCGATTCCCCGTATCTATTCAAACACGGTGAAACCGAATTGAACGAAATTTGGTACAGAGTAGCACTGGCAAAAGGTAACTCAGTGTCATGTTTTATATCGTCGCCATCTTGACGGAAACGTAATGGCGGCCACCCAATTATTAAAAGCTTAAATCAAATTACGACCAACCTAATCATCTCATCTCTACCAAATTTCACAACATCATACCTTTTTGTGGTAGGCATCTTTTCGACCAAACTACAAGGTCATCAGCCCAATAGATTGCAGATAGCGAACATGTATGTGTGCAAATCGATTCCCCCTATCAATTCAAACACGGTGAAACCAAATTGAACGAAATTTGGTACAGAGGTAGCACTCGCAAAAGGCAACTCAGTGTCATGTTTTATATTGTCGCCATCTTAACGGAAAAGTAATGACGGCCACCCAAATGTTAAAAGCTTAAATCAAATTACGGCCAACATAATCATCTGATCTCTACTAAATTTGCAACAACATACCTTTATGTGAGAAGCGTTCTTTGACCAAGCTACAAGGTCATCAGTCGAATAGTTTGCATATGGCGGCCATGCATGTGTGCAAATCGTTTCCCCCCTATCAATTCAAACATGGTAAAACTGAACTGAACGAAATTTGGTACAGAGGTAGCACTGGCAAAGGGCATCTCAGTGTCATGTTTTATTTCGCCGCCATCTTGACGGAAACGGAATGGCGTCCACCCAAATGTTAAAAGCTTAAATCAAATTACGACCAACCTAATCATTTGATCTATACCAAATTTTGCAACAACATACCCTTTTGTGGGAAGCATCTTTTGACTGAACTACAAGGTCATCTGCCCAACAGTTTGCAGATAGCGGCAATGTAAGTATGCAAATCGATTCACCATATCAATTCAAACACGGTGAAACCAAATTGAATGAAATTTTCTACAGAGGTAGCACTAGCAAAGGGCACCTCATATTCATGTTTAATATCCGTATAACACGTTGTATTTCAACAAGTTACTACAACCAACATTCAATTATACTCCTTGAAAAGGACAAAGTGTTATAACATCAGTAGTGTGTTTGTGAGAGTTCTGGCCCCACCTCCACCTCCCTACCTCACAAGATGGCGGCAGTCCGATAACTCCCGAACGCATGGTCGGATTTTGACGAATGAGGTGTCATTGAACTCGGGATGACACCACCTTTCCAATGGATAACATATTTCAACCTCAAAAATAAAATCTACCCTACTAGGGGGTGAAATTGTAATTTTTTAGAGAATCTCTCTTTCCAATTGCAACATGTGAGAGTTTGAATGCCGATATGGATTTAAACGTTGTTGTACATAAAGTGCATGTGTTCGGTGGATAACCACTATGAATTAACATGCTTGTTTTTGTTTTTACGCATGCCCACTCATGGCTTTTGTATGAGGGTGGGAGAGCGGATCCCTATGGATGGGTTATTGTTGACGGGTCATTGTTGGCAGGTCATTGATGACAGGTCCTTGTGGACGAGTCCTTGTGGACAGGTCCTTGTGGACGAGTCCTTGTGGACAAGTCCTTGTGGACGAGTCCTTCTCCCTTTGGACTGATCCCTTTGGACGGGTCCCTTTGGCCTGGTCCCTATGGACTGGCCCATGAATTTATTTAAATTATGTCAAAGGGCCTAACTACATTTGTGTGTGTTGAACTGACGTTGTTCACCACTACTATAATGTGATAACGATATGAAAGGAAAGTGACGAAATACATGTGAACATACAAGGGATCTAACTTGGTGGATGGATGTATTCTAACGAGTCATTTGTAGTTGAAAGAGAATAATACATGTTCTTATGATGTTAAAACTGAGGAGATGGTACGTGCAGTAAGACGTCTTGTTACTTCCTGTGTCATATTACAGACATAACAGAGAGCGCGCAGATCTGTTGCTATGACTAACACTGCAGTAATTTGAAACCGCAAGTGTTCATTAAGACAATGGATGATGATCATGCAAAGTTAGCAGTTATTGGATATTACACAGGTGTTCCTTCCGGTGTCATGTTGCTGACATACCAGAGAGCGCACACTGCTGTTGCTATGACTGACGCTGCAGTAATTTGAAACCCCATATGTTGATTAAGACAATGGGTGATGATCATGCAAAGTCAGCAGTCATTGGATACCACACAGGTGTTCCTAGTGTACTTTGGACTCTCAACTGTATTGGGAAAGGAATTGCAATGATCTGCAAAAAACTGCTGACACGAGCGATGAGAGTTTATATAAGAGGGGTGTCATATATCTCCGTACTGTCAGTCTTTATTACTCGCTTTGAGTGAACAGTGCTCTATTACTGCTCAAGATTTGGTAGAAAATCATTAAATTATTTTGCAAGTTAAGTACTTATTATTAATGGATTGTAGTCTTTTATTACTAATTGATGTTGAAGTTATTGATTTGAATGTATTTATTGATTGATTAATAGATTGATTGATTTGTTTACAGATAATTGGGTACCTGTAGGATACCAGATTCCTACAATCTATTCATTCAGTGACAGCAGTTGATCAATTACAAAAAGGTAAGTGCCCCTCTAATAACTTTTAAACAGCTAGAGTATTATTTTCCAATGTTCACCACTACATGTCAGTGAAAATGGTATATTTAGCAGTAAAAAGTTGGAACTACTTGACCATGATGTGTAAAGCTAAATTTGTAGGTTAGATTTTGATTACCACTCTATTAAGTTCGAATGTTCATTGCTAGGTGTCAGTGACAGAGGGAATATTTAAAGTCTTAACCTCAGTTCACTTAACTTTACCTAACTTAACCTTGTCATGTGACATGTTTTACAAGTTTAAACTTGTTTTAAGACTGACTATGACGTCACACTTAGGTCACTTAACTGGCGATCGCTGGTTTCCAATATGTGACATGTTCTACAAGTTTAGACTTGTTTTAAGACTGGCTATGACGTCACACTTAGCTCACTTAACCGGTGATCGCTGGTTCCTATCACGTGATATGTTCTACAAGTTTAGACTTGTTTTAAGATTGGTTATGACGTCACACTTAGCTCACTTAACTGACGATCACAGGTTTCTATCACTCTATCATGTTCCAATGTTCACCGCTAGGTGTCAGTGACAGTGGTATATAGTAACCCCCAGTTAGAACTACATGAAGTTAGACTTGCTAGGAGTACACAGATGATCGATTTAAATACCCTGCTATAACCATTGACTGGAATGTAATTAAACTATTTATATTGTACTTTTGTTTATCATTTATTAACATTTATGATTTCTTTCTTTTATAGGTAATTTCGAAAGGGATCATCATGTTCAAGTGTGGTGACTGTAAGAAACAGTTCTCAAGACCTGACTGCCTTCAACGACACGCAAATGTTAAACATGACATTAAAATGTTTGTGTGCAGTCATTGTGCTACCACATTTAACAGACAAGATAATCTTGCACGTCATGTAAATTTAATGCATGTTAGTTCAGCACCATTTTCATGTTCAGTTTGTGAACTTGGTTTTTCTGCTGTAAAGCGATATCAATCCCATATGGTTGAAGTGCATGGTGAACAACAAGAATTAAAAACTGTAAAACCAACAACTAGCATGGAACCTTTAAATGAATGTAATGCTCAAAAGCGTAAACGTTCTCAAGATTGTGAAAATAGTTGTGCATCAAAAAGAAAGAAGAATGGTGAACCTTCAATAACACATTGTGATGTATGTAATATTGATATACCTTCTTCAATCATTCATGGACATTTACGCAGTATTCAACATAAAAATAACACTTGCCATGAAAGAAATTCTGGAAATGTTCAACAAATTGGTAGTGCATTTAAAAGTCGAATTGCTAGTTATAGACTTCATAGTGAAGAAAAAACTCAAAGTATTGAATCATTTTTAAAAAATGTTCAACCTACTGTGTTTGGCTTGGTAGGTAATGTTTTATTAGAGCATAAAACATTTAAAATGAATTTTGAACTTTTTGGCCTCTATGTAAAAACTGGGAGCGAAGGTGAAATTACGGATATCAAATCTTTTAATACAAAAAACGTAATTGTTAGTGAATCAACTAATATTAGTGATATATATCAAAATATTTCAAGTGCTATCATCGTGAAGAGTGAAGAGTTCCAGGAAAGGGAGTCGGGCTGGGCATTGGTTGAAGTACTTTATTTAGATACCAACATGAATAAATATAATCCCCTTCGAGCATCATCATACATTGATTTGCCAGCATGGATCAAACGTAAGAAAGCTGTTGTGAACGTTATGAATAATGATGACGCATGCTTTGCATGGGCTGTAACCTCAGCTATCCATCCAGCAGTGGGACATGTGGAGAGAACATCATCATATCCTCACTATTCCTCAGTGTTAGATTTAAAAGAAATGGAATTTCCTATGGCTATAAAAGACATTCAACGTTTTGAAGAGCTGAACAATGTAAGTATTAATGTTTATGAAATTGAAAATAAGAGTATAGTTGGTCCTCTATATTATACTCAGGAAAAAAAGGATGCTCATGTAAATTTACTTTACATAACCGAAGGTGAAAATGCCCACTATTGTTGGATAAAACATTTAAGTAGACTTGTCAGTAATCAGGTTTCAAAACACAATGGTAAAAAGTGGTTGTGTGATGGTTGTTTGCTACATTTCCAGAAAGAGGACCAACTAATTCAACACCAAAAATGGGGGTGTAATCATGTTTGTACGGTATTACCTACTCCTAAAAATAACATTCTAAAATTTAAGGATTATGAGAAACAGCTTCGAGTACCATTTGGTATATATGCTGACTTTGAAGCTTTGCTAAAACCATTTAATACATGTTCATCGAATCCAGCCCAACCTTTTACCAACACTACTCACATTCATGAACCTTTTAGCTTTGCATATTATATTAAATGTAGTTACGATGACTCTTTAAATAAGTTTGAGCTCTATAGAGGACCTGATGCACCTAAAGTTTTTATGGAAAGGCTTGAAAAAGATGCCATCCGTATATCCTCTATTTTAAATACGATCATTCCAATGGAGCCACTAACTTCATCAGAGCATATGAATTTTGAAAATGAAACTAATTGTTTTATATGTGGTGAATGTTTATGTACAGACAGGGTTCGCGATCATGATCATTTAACAGGAAAATATCGTGGTGCTGCTCACCAAGAATGTAATTTAAATTATAGAGTAAGTAAATTCATTCCGGTCATTCTACATAACGGTAGCAAATACGATAACCACTTTATCGTTAAAGAATTTGGAGCTTCAGATGTGAAAATTGATGTTATTGCAAATAATAAGGAACAATACATATCGTTCACAAAATACATCAAAACTAGCAATAAAAAACCCATTAAACTGCGATTTTTAGATTCATTCCGCTTTATGCCGAGTAGTCTTGATAAGCTGACTAGTAATTTAAAATCAGATCAGTTTCATGAAATTCAACGTGTCTTTCCTAAAGAAAATGATTTTAATTTGATTCGTCAAAAGGGTATATTCCCTTATGAATATATTAGCTGTGTGGAACGTCTTGAGGAGTGTTCTTTACCACCGAAAGATGCATTTTACAGTTCCTTAAACACAAGTCATATCAGTGATCAGGAATATTTACATGCACAACGTGTATGGGCACAGTTTGACATTCAAACTTTAGGAGAATTTTCAGACATATATTTGAAGACAGATGTGTTGTTATTAGCAGATGTTTTTGAAAATTTTCGGAATGTATGTATGAAAACTTATGACCTTTATCCTTGTCAGTATTTCACAGCTCCTGGGTTAAGTTTCAGTTCAATGTTGAAAAAAACGAAAGTAAATTTAGAATTAATGACTGATATAGACATGATCAATTTTATAAAATCATCAATTCGAGGTGGATTAAGTCAATGTAGTGGACGGTACTCTAAAGCGAATAATAAATACATGCCTAGCTACAACCCTGTGAAGAGTCAAAGTATATTGTCTACCTCGATGCAAATAACCAATATGGTTGGGCTATGAGTCAATATCTACCACTGAAAGATTTTCGCTGGCTGACACAACCTGAAATTGGTGTCTTACATGTTGACACTCTTAATGATAACGATGATAAAGGATATATTTTAGAGGTAAATCTTGAGTACCCTAAAGAGTTACATGATGATCATAATGATTTACCATTTTGTCCTGAGAATATGAAATCTCCATACATCACATCACGAACAAAAATGTTAATTGCTAATGTAAATGATAAATGTAAATATGTAATACATTATCAAAACTTGAAACAGTGTCTACAGCATGGATTGAAATTAACTAAAATTCATCGCGTATTGCAATTTCATCAGTCAGCATGGCTCAAACCGTATATTGATCTAAACAATAATTTAAGAACGCAGTCAACAAACGCGTTTGAAAAAGATTTTTATAAACTCATGAATAATAGTGTTTTTGGAAAGACTATGGAGAATGTTGATAAACGAGTTGATGTAAAGCTGATAACAAAGTGGGAGAATGATGGCAAAAGGTATGGGGCGAGCAACTTAATAAGCAAGCCTAACTTTCATAGCTGTTCAATTATTCATGAGGATTTAGTTGTAATACAAATGAATCGTCTTAAAGTAACTTACAACAAACCCATATATGTGGGTTACACCATTCTGGAATTATCAAAAACACTTATGTATGAATTTCACTATGATTATGTAAAGAAAAACTATCTTGATAATGCTAAATTACTCTACACAGACACAGATTCTTTTATTTATGAGTTTAAAACTGATGATTTTTACGAGGATATCAAAACTGAGCTAAATAGGTTTGATACAAGTGACTACCCCAAGGATAATATTTACCATTTACCTCTAGTAAACAAAAAGGTTCTTGGGAAATTTAAGGATGAATGTGCTGGTGTTATTATAGACACCTTTGTAGGCACAAAATCTAAATCATACAGCTATATGACAATTGATGATGTAGTAGTAAAAAAATTAAAAGGAGTGAAAAAGAATGTTGTTAGTAAAGAGTTAGATATAAGTGATTATAAAAACTGTATAGTTAGTAACCCACCTGTATTATATAAGAAAATGTGTGTATTTAGAAGTAAAAATCATCAGCTACATACCAATTTGTTGAACAAAGTTGCTTTAAGTAATGAAGACAACAAACGATTCATTATACCCAACACATTTAATACTCTTGCTTGGGGAAACAGTCGTATTGACGACTATTACTTTACTTAAGTCTAATGATCACTATATTGTAATATTTGTAGTGTGTTTTATATTGTAATATTTTTTATAAAAACTGTAAGTAGAATGTGTAATGTTAGGCTACAGTAGTTTAGTAAAAATAAGATAAGTGATACATTTTAGTGTAAAATGTTTGCTTTGGTATATTACGAAAAAGATTTTAAAAAATTTACTGAATGTGTGAACTAAACAAGGGGAATGTAAAAAATGTAAAGTGGAAATTGTAAATATCCATGTGTGAAAAAGTGAAATGGCTATCACCATTTTAAAATTAAAAAAGACATTGTAATCTGGTAAACCTCGTTTTTTATTTCACAACAACAAAAATGCACAGAATGTGTAAACTAAACAAGGGAATGTAAAAAATGAAAAGTGAAAATTGTAAATATTCATGTGTGAAAAAATGAAATGGCTATCACCATTTTTTAAAAATAAAAGATATAGTGATTTAGTGAACCTTATTTATATTTCACAAAAAATGTACAGAATTTGTGAACTAAACAAGGGGAATGTAAAAAATGTGAAGTGGAAATTGTAAATATTCATGTGTGAAAAAATGAAAATGAAGAAATGACTATCACCATTTTTAGAATTAAAAGACATTGTGATCTGGTAAACCTTGTTTTTATTTCACAACAACAAAAATGTACAGAATGTTTAAACTAAACAAGGGAATGTAAAAAAATGTAAAGTGGAAATTGTAAATATTCATGTGTGAAAAAAATGAAATGGCTATCACCATTTTTTAAAATAAAAGACATTGTGATCTTGTAAACCTTGTTTTTATTTCACAACAAATAGAGCTTTACAAAAATAGAATACAAAGAAATACCAATTCCTCAATCCTTTTCAATGTCCATGTCCACTCATTATTAACTTTCTTTTTATAACACTAATCACAATGCTTGATCCAAAGGATTAATAGGTATATCACTATGCTGCAAAGGTTCTTCAAGTTAAGTTCCAGGACTACACAAATAATGACCAGGTAGGTAGATTTCGAAAGTCAAGTATTGAATTACTTTGTTAATAACGCCATTGCCAGTACAGGTCTGGCATATCCTTTTCCATTAATGGTAAAAAGGTTTGATCTTCCTCCTCCTCTGTGGATGATGTTTGTTGTTGTCGCTTTTTTTCTTCATTACTCCCGTGGTATGAGGAAACAAAGTCTTTACACTGACTTTTATGACCATGATACAGTTTGACTAGCTGACAAGTAGCACACTGTCGCATAGAGGGTATTTTTGCCATAGCCACTTGCTTATGGTGATCATAATCCGTACATGGTTGCAATTCACTTAACACAGGGTCTTGAGTCCATGATTTTGGTACATGTTGCCAGATTTCTTTCACTGCATTTGCTGCGACATAATAAATGAATGATTTTGGAAGAGCCAATAATTCTTCCTTAGTAAAACTGTCTAGTTTCTTTTTACACACAAAGAACTTTCCAATCGCTTTATCGGTAGCATCCCCTTTCTCCATGGTATCACGTTGATGTTTACACGTCGCTTGTAGAAATCTCACTGGTCTCATCCACAGGTAAACCTTTAGTTTTAATTTTATTTAACAACTCCCAGCAGGCATTGGTGGATAGCCATTGAAACAATTGCCACACCTGTGCCAAGGCTTTATGGGTAATATTGTCACAGGGGCAGCGATCCATGAGTGTTAGCAGCGATGGACAGCCCATGTCCATTAAATCGATACATTGACAGTAAGACGCTAAAAATGGTTGTAGCCATTGACGATTTTCACTACCTTTCACAAATATTACATGGGCAGAAGACAAATGGGCTTTCATGACCATGTCCAGGTGCTTATATGAAATGGTTCCTTGCTTCCAGTCTAGTTGCATATGAGTTTCAATCCACTGGGTTTGTTTACGGTCTTTATCACACAACAAATCAAACGCATAAGGTGGTTTAAACACCAAATGAGTAGCTTGTGATATCCAAAAAGTGGAATAATCGATGATGGCCACTTCTTTAAATATAAATTTGTTATCTCCAATTTTAAACCCTTGACAGTCGACAATCAGTGTACGCAACATGTTCACTCTTGTCTGGATCAAGTCCAACTGACCACAGACTGACAATTGTTCAGTAAGGTGTACCCATGTCATTTACTTACATTCCATTCTAGTAAAAAGAAAAGAAAAACATCGAGTAGTCACTATAGAGGTTAGGATATGACAGGGGGGCATAAGAAATAATAATATAACAACAACAACCAATTTTTTTATTTCATTATTTTATAAGCATAACATGTTTTACATTCTTTTTTCATTCTAGGATAGAGGCGGTACCATCTCATACAACAAAAAAGTCTTTTGTGTTTATAGTGTCCATAACACCGATGATATCCCAATGTCTCTAAATTGGATGTTTTTAACTGTGAGCTGCTCACTGAAGCACTGCCGGTACCATAAAGTCCACACGTATCATAACTTTTTTCATCACTCAGAGGCATGAGTGAGGGGTAACTTGAATGACAGGGTATATTACCCACCTCCATTCAGCACAGGTAGGGGTAGGCAGGTGACCAGCGCTGATGTTCCTGCATGGGTTCATCGCTCTCTTGCCATTGGTCTAAGATGATGGGACAAAACACACATTTCACTTCATCTCTTCTTTTTAAATAGTAGAATCCAGCGGCTGCTAAGGCTTGAGGGTTTATAAAAGGCACCGGCCACGTCGCAAAGGTCTTGAAACGTTGTTCCTCAGATTTTAAATTCATGGATGTAACTTCTCTTGAGGCTTGAAAGCAAGACATGACTGAGTGGTTTGATGTGTGTTGACCTGCTATTTATACACTTGTCACTTGGTTGGACAGTGGATAATAGTTGACTTGTTTGTGATGAATAATCAAACAGTAGGCCGTGGTATTGGCTGGAACATTGTCTTGCGTTTCAAAATCTAGTCGAATGTCAATATTGGATGGTTTGACAGACTCTTCCAAGTAGGAACAGTCAAAGACAATCAGTGGCGCCCTTGTCTTAAAAGCTTGGGGTGACAACATTGGACAATTCTCTTTTTGATAATACGACCATCTAAATTTAGAAAACAAGTCGTACAGGGGGGCAAACTTATTTTTTGAAAAATCTAAATCCAGCCCTTCATAGGGAAACACAGCACCGTTGAGGAAAAGACGTGCATTTCTCAATTGCAGGTGATCAAATTGCGTGACATCTTTGGTTTTTTGATACTTGCGATTCGTTTGAAAACCCACAATCATGTAGAGAGGTCTCTCTGTATAGCGGGCTGTTTTTATAGACCAACTGTGTGTGTTGGTGGTGGGCAATAACGGGTACTCATGGAGTGCCTAGCTTCTAAATTCCATGGGTAGAGGTATATCTCTCTTTACCATTTTGAGTATGTCCAGTTTTTTGCTATCGTTAAGGGTCACATGAGGCACTTTCCATAGCAAGCGTTGTAGTTGAATTTTTGAATCAATGGGGGCATTGTCGACTCCCTTGAGTGCATTATTATCACTCCTGTCTCTCACCAGATAAAGCACTTGCCTTGCGTTGACCACAATGCGCTGGTGATCTTCAGCAAAGCCTAAAATCAGTTTAAGAGGTAAATATCCAGTGAAGGTGCCATCGATGTGTACCATCCAGTCATTGGTCGAGTCAGGGCACCAACCCGCCATGCAAAGTGTTTTAGCTTCTTCCTCACTATAAGAGGGATATAGTTTCATGACACTGGAAATACCCACATTTCGAGTGCTATCCACCACGATATCGTTAATGACATAACGTACTTCAGAAAACAGGAAGGCGAAAGCATGGTTGGCTAACTTGGATGTAGTGGGTGTAGAACCATCGGCTTTGGTGAGCCGACCTTCAATCTGAATAACACTTTCATGCGGTAGAGTGTAAATATCTTGGTTGTTGATAACAAATTGAATTTCATCATTGTTATTGAGTCCAGGTGTTTGAGCTTGATAAGAATGCAGATCAATTCTTACCACTCCTGGTTGCTCCTCGATGTGGTTCGCTACCTCTAGAATAGAATTCATCGCGGGGGTTAACGTGGTAACCCAAATGCTGTAAAATCTGCTTGTTCTGAGATGTTAACGTGTATTCACGTGGTAAACAACTAACACCATTCCTAGATGGTGCTGTTGCTTTATATACAAACTTCATAGTGGTTTTAGCACCAACTTGTAAGTCACTGGTGTGGTAGAATCTAGATCAATGAGTTGTTGCTCTCTATTGATCAGTCTTAATGTTATATTACTATTACCATTGACAGCCACAGAATGAAAAAGCACCACTGGAGGGTTTTCACGAATAATATAGCCATTGGGCGATGTTACAATAAAGTCATAAAGCGAATGCGACGGTTCTTGATTGGTGTACACTTGACTAATAATATTACACGTCACCGACACATGATGGTCCTCAATGAATTTCACTTCATGGTCTGATTCATGTTTTTTGTTGGGCTCTAACACACGTGGTTTAAATCCTAGTAATGGACCAATGGAATCGGGGTGAGTTTTAAAGTCAATTTTGAATGTAGAAAAAATACTGCAGCGATGAGTGTTGGTATTTCCTACAAGTTAAAACTTGCGCGTTCCATCGAGAAATGACTTTAAACCATATTCATTGATCAACACCACATAAATGTGTTCATAAATGTCATCTATCGTGTATCCACCAGAGTTCAGGGTGAGCACAGAATCATCATAGTAAAACTTGTTGTTCACATTTTCACGTATGTTGTATATTCGATTGTACGTTTCAAGAGAAACAAGTCCTAAACTATAAGGTTTTTCACTCAATTCGATAGGTGGGTAAAAGTCTAGACTCACTTCAGGTCCACGTCCATGCAGTGTAAACGTCTTACTTTCCACCGACATACTGTTGACGTTTTTGCTTATGTTGCGTCTTATATAAAAAAATTAAACACAAACGTCCACACTGTTGGCTGTTAAACGTTTGCTCACGTTTCACATTATAATATATCTTGATCCTGTTTCCAAAATAGGCCACTAGTTCCATGGGCGGGGGCAAATTCCCAAAACTGTCAAAGTAACATACAGTAGATCCCTCTTTGCCATAAGCTACATAATGTGTTCCAGTTCCTCGGTGATCATCCAAATTGACAACAGCACATTCATGTTTCCCGGGTTGTGAGGGTAATTGGTTTCGCATAAACACACCTCGAAAATGAGAAAGCTTTAGTTGTTTAGCATAGCTTTCCACTTGCTGATGCGTCAGGGCATGTCTTGCTATGGTTGAGGTTAAAGATGTTTTTTTTATTTCGAAAAGGTGAAATTCCAAATCCTTGTTGATAAAAGGCTGGCTTCAAATTGACATTTCTAGCCCCCATAGCAATGGCCTCCATTGTTTCATTGTGTCGCTGACTTTCATTGAGTTGTTGCTTGCCCTGTTGCACGGCTTTAATGGTTTTTGCCACTGCACTGGCGCCGCCTAAAAGTGAACCTAGAGCAGCCAGACCAGCGAATAATGCAGGTAAAAATCCCGCTCGTCTGGGGACGGGGATCACTCGCCCTTGTTTTGAACCCTGTCGCTGACGTTTTGGAATAACATGTCTCTGTGCTACTCGAAGAGCTTTCCTTATGGTCAACACATTATTTTTTCCTTTTTTCTTTCGTAAGGGCTTGTCCACGAATGTCATAAGCCCAGGCTTTGCCAAGGACAGGCTCATATTTTTTGTCTTTCTCACCACATATCTTTGTTTCACCATGATGATGATGACCAACAACCTTTCACAAGAAAGTTTAAGTCACAACTAACATTAGATTGTTATTTCATGGCTGTATATTTCAATTCTACATAAAGTGGGAAATTATTTATGGTTTTTCCAGCTTGCTTTTCATTCCATGTCAACAGGAGATGAAAGGATAATTCGTCTCCTGCATTGACCATTTCATGGTTATGAACCAACATCCTATGACCATTTATCTCTATTTGTAAATGGTTCTCATCAGGTATGGCATATTTGATGTGAATGGTTCCATTATAGTGTAGTCGATAGTGGCTTAAACCTGAAGCAAGCACATAGGTCAAGTGCTGGTCATGAACTAGCGGTATATGGTTTCTCTCATTCACAGGTTTTACATTTGTCAGATGCATTAAAAATACAGATGGGATAAATTTATAAAGCCTTTTCATTTCATAGGTCACGTATCGCTTGGTACAGACATCATTATCTTCTTGTGGGTCTTCCACGTGAATAATGCGGTGATGATTAGCGCTATAGCCATCCACCGTAAGCTGAGGCACTTTATCATAAAACTCACACACCTTGTTATCCACATACTTTTTTGTAGTAACGTCTGTAGACACTTGAGGATGTTTTACATGAGTTAACCGCTTTCCTTTAAAGTCATAATCTCCTTGTTTTGTGCGTGGCACTACTGACCTATCCACATAGTGTTTATTAGCAGGATCTGTTTCTTGTTTAGGATCATGTATGGGAACAGACCTAGCTTTGGCCATCAACGCACGTCCAAAGTCATCCATCGTCAACCTGTAGTACGAGTCTACTGTTTCTGTGACAAGGCTCGGTGCGATGTATATAGACAGCCTGCTAGCCTCTCTAAGCCTTAGTTGAAATGAAGCTAATTAAGCAGCAAGAGTCATTCCCCGTGAGGGACATGATTTCCCATCTCTGCCCCACATCACGTGAACAACGCCATGGTTCACTGTTTCCATCTTCCATTCGCTGCATCATTGTGGGACCTTCCGGCTGTGGAAAGACCAATCTTTTGCTGACACTTATTACAGCGCCCAATGGTCTGTGTTTTCAAAATATTTATATTTTCGCAAAATCTCTCTACCAACCCCTCTACGTGTTTCTGGATCAAGTCATGTCTGGATTAAAAAATGAGAATATGGGGTATTTTACATTTTCCACGCAAGAAAATTTTATTTCACCGGATGAGGTAAAGCCTGATTCACTCATGTTTTTCGATGATGTATCCACTGAACGACAAGGTATCATTCAAAGCTATTTCAGCATGGGTCGACACAAACATATCGATTGCTTCTATCTTGGACAAACGTATTCTAAAATGTCCAAACAGTTGATTCGTGACAATGCCATTGTTTTATTTCGCCAGGACGAGAGGAACAGTCGTTGCATTTATAATGAACATGTGAATCCGGATATGACCTTTCAAATGTTTACAGAATTGTGTGGCAAGTGCTGGAACACACAACGTCATGCCTGTTTAGTGATTGACAAACAAAGTGAACTCAACCAAGGGCGGTATCGCTTAGGGTTTGATCATTTTATTGCTATTTAAGGCACTGTATCATTCCCTCTCAAGTCATTTGTCACGACATCATGGCGTTAGCAGAGAGTCAATTGAAAAAGCATATTATTAGAGCAAAAAATACTATTCGCCAAAAGTTTCGTCAATTGAAACGATCGCGTGCGGATCATGCTTTGTGTATTCAACAACATTTAGCACCTCCGCTAAAAGCTATGTTGAAACCCTCTTTCAAGCCATCTGAAACGCTACCTACCGTTTCACAAGCCAGTCAGACGCACCACGAGGGCTCTGAGGAAGAGAAAGAGGAAGATAAAGAGGAACAGGAAGATTTAACTAGTGTTAGCGAAGTTGAGGATAATGAGGAACAAGTGTTTACGCCTCAAAAAAAGGCATCACCCCTTGCAGAGTTATTAAGAAAAAGGAAATCCTTGGCCAAGGTCGAAACCCCTTGCCCTTCCAGATCGTCTCCATTTTCACAACTCTTGGCCACCCCTCAACATAAAGCTCAACTGAAAAACATTTTAATAAAATATTATGGATCAACACTGGAACCCTATTTCACCAATCTATTTGTTGGAAACACAGATACCACATATGGCGTTCGCTATGAGAATGATAGTTTTAAAATTGGTGATTCATCGATTAAATTTAGTCGTACTAAAGCTGTCATTAAAAAGATCAACTATAAATTAACACCAAAACTGTTAAAGCTACTATTCTCTCGGACTCCCTCATCTCAAGATTATACGTCAGAGGACCTTAGTAAATATAAATCCATTTTATTGGATACCCATGCTCACAAAAGACAGTATGATCCCACTCAACAAGTGAATGCTAATATATCCCAAAAATATAAAACCATCATTGCAAAAATGTTCCCCACTAGTCAAAGTGGTCGTCGTAAAGTGTCCGCTTCAGGGGTGACATTTCAACCATTAAAACCCCTTGTGGATGTTACCTACTGGCACAATCCAAATAAACTCGTCCAGCGACTACAGCTGTTGCATGCTTCACGTCAAGCCGGCCATACTGGTCACGATTGGGAAATTCAAGAAATTGAGGAAGAACTTCGAAATGCCAAAATTATTGGTTAAGCCCTCACCCATTAAAATGGGTATTGCACACGAGTTGCATCGTCCAGCTAGACGTCACTATCAGCGACTCAAGGTGATTTCACAGGGTGTGGATGAACTTTGGCAAGCAGACTTGGTTGAAATGATTCCCTATGCTAACGTTAACGATGTTGTACGCTATATGTTGACGGTCATTGATGTTTATTCCAAAATGGCGTTTGTTGAACCTGTGCGTCGCAAGTCTAGCCCACTAGTCACCAAAGCCTTTCAACATATTATTCAACAATCTAAACGTCAACCTCAGCTGCTACAAACCGACCAGGGAAAAGAATTTTTCAACAAGGATTTCTCCAGTTTTCTCAAATCTAAGGATATTCACCATTACACCACGTACAGCAATCTCAAAGCCAGCGTGGTCGAGCGGTTCAACCGAACATTGAAAACCCATATGTGGAAAGCGTTTACCGCTCAGGGCACTTATCGCTGGCTGGACTTGTTACCTGAGTTAGTGTCACGTTACAACGACACCAAACACAGAACCATTGGGACCAAGCCACGACTTGTAACTAAAAATATTCCACAACTGGATAAACTGTTTAACCCCATAAAAACAGCAGACCCTAAACGTCATCGCCTTAACATTGGGGATCATGTTCGTGTGAGCAAATTCAAGTCCGTCTTCGACAAGGGCTACACACCAAATTGGGGGACTGAACTATTTCGAATTCGTCAAGTCAACCTGAACAGTCCAGTCACCTATTTACTCGAGGACCTCAACCATCAACCCATAAAAGGCAGGTTTTATCTTCAAGAACTTCAAAAGACAGCGTTTCCTAAACATTACCTTGTGGAAAAAGTATTGAAACAAAAAGGAAATAAACTATATGTAAAATATTCATAATGTTGAATTTTGGGCTTATGCCGTGTTTATTATATTAAAATTCGACGCGTTTCGAAAGAAACCATGCCTTTCTTCGTCAGGAATAATCTGGAATACGATAATGATTGCTAAGAGAAAGCAACAAAGAACATATAGAAGGTGCCCAAAGATGGACGCCAGTTTAGGCCCATGTTTGGGACAACGGAAAGCAGCAGTGAATTACTTTCTCAGGGTTCTGATAATAGGTAGCCAGGATTCACTGAGATTGTAGCCGGTGTCGCGGTTGAAATTATCTGGGTGTTTACGTATTTCAACCGCCTCCCTGATGATTCTGGGACGATATTGCTTTATACGGGCAAGAACATCCACTCCTTGGAACATGACATCATGGCCAGGTGTTAATGCATGATTGGCAACAGCTGATTTATCAGGTTGAATGAGCCTGATACATCTATTATGTTCCTTAATGCGAGTGCATATTGTTCTCGAAGTCTGCCCGATGTAAACCTTGCCACAAGTACAGGGAACTCGGGCAGACTTCGAGATCAATATGCACTCGCATTAAGGAACATAATAGATGTATCAGGCTCATTCAACCTGATAAATCAGCTGTTGCCAATCATGCATTAACACCTGGCCATGATGTCATGTTCCAAGGAGTGGATGTTCTTGCCCGTATAAAGCAATATCGTCCCAGAATCATCAGGGAGGCGGTTGAAATACGTAAACACCCAGACAATTTCAACCGCGACACCGGCTACAATCTCAGTGAATCCTGGCTACCTATTATCAGAACCCTGAGAAAGTAATTCACTGCTGCTTTCCGTTGTCCCTAACATGGGGCTATAATGGCGTCCATCTTTGGGCACCTTCTATATGTTCTTTGTTGCTTTCTCTTAGCAATCATTATCGTATTCCAGATTAGTCCTGACGAAGAAAGGCATGGTTTCTTTCGAAACGCGTCGAATTTTAATATAATAAACACGGCATAAGCCCAAAATTCAACATTATGAATAGTAACACGGGCCGTGAAAGTCTAAATGACAATATATGTAAAATGGTTGGGATTTAGCTCAGCCTTTAATTCTTGGATTAATAAATTACATGTTGTGTGAACCTGTGTGTCTTGTATTTATTTATTTTGTCATGTTGTACTTATCCTACAGTCCTATGTACAGTCCTCAGCTATACATGTATTATGAGCAATACATATTTCTTTCTCTCTTCACCTGTGTTCTCTCTTACACTAACCCCCCCTTCACCTCCCACCACTGTCAAAACAGGTTGTGACTTGTTAGCTCTTATCGTGCGCGTGTACAGGTGAACACCTGTGTGTTAGATCATATTACACATGAACTCACATTTTCTCACGTATGAAGCAAAACAGGATGTGACTTGTTTCACAAGGAGGACGGTAATAAGGTCATTTCACACGTGTTCACAAGTATTTCGTCACTTTCCTTTCATATCGTTATCACATTATAGTAGTGGTGAACAACGTCAGTTCAACACACACAAATGTAGTTAGACCCTTTGACATAATTTAAATAAATTCATGAGCCAGTCCATAGGGACCAGGCCAAAGGGACCCGTCCAAAGGGATCAGTCCAAAGGGAGAAGGACTCGTCCACAAGGACTTGTCCACAAGGACCTGTCCACAAGGACTCGTCCACAAGGACTCGTCCACAAGGACCTGTCATCAATGACCTGCCAACAATGACCCGTCAACAATAACCCATCCATAGGGATCCGCTCTCCCACCCTCTTACAAAAGCCATGAGTGGGCATGCGTAAAAACAAAAACAAGCATGTTAATTCATAGTGGCTATCCACCGAATACATTCACTTTATGTAGAACAACGTTTAAATCCATATCGGCATTCAAACTCTCACATGTTGCAATTGGAAAGATAGATTCTCTAAAAAATTACAATTTCACCCCCTAGTAGGGTAGATTTTATTTTTGAGGCTGAAATATGTTATCCATTGGAAAGGTGGTGTCAGCCCGAGTTCAATGACACCTCATTCGTCAAAATCCGACCATGCGTTCGGAAGTTATCGGGCTGCCGCCATCTTGTGAGGTAGGGAGGTGGAGGTGGGGCCAGAACTCTCACAAACACACAACTAACATCACCCATGCATTTAGGAGAAAGTAGACTATATGTTCTTTACTGAACATCTTGTTATTTCATCACCATACAACAGTAAGACGTGGAGAGCATTGTATTAGACTTTCGTTGATGCACAAAACTACGTAATGTTTGGGTCCAAGCTCCGTGAACCTGAGAGGAATGCGGATCGCGGACGATGATGAAAGATGTACGGGTTCCCGGTCCGTGCGTAGTAACAGAGCCAAATACATTGGTCGGTGACTCAATCACTCATTCGCAACACCACACTGGTTAGAGCAACGGCCCTATGTTAGCAGTATTGGACTAGACAGGAATTTCAGGTAACACAGCGGGCTGTTGACAGGCCTTTCTCTTCCCGCCTACCACTTCACCTCACCCCGCAGGTTCCGAGAGCTTGGAACCGAGCAGTACATAGCACATTACCGTCACGCAGACGTCAGCAATATACGAGCTCCAGTACGGCTTGTGACGTGGCGTAGGATGCTAACTTCAACAATGGTTTAGAAGTGCGGAAGGAGAGAAACGATTCAGAAAACACAGCACTATAATAATAATAATAATAATAATAATAATAATAATAATAATAATAATAATAATAATAATAATAATAATTGCAAGCCTCCGTGGCTTAGGTGGCAGCACGCCGGCCTCTCACCGCTGGGTCCGTGGTTCAAATCCCGGTCACTCCATGTGAGATCTGTGCTGGACTAAACGGAGGCAGACAGGGTTTTCTCCGGGTACTCCGATTTTCCCTGTCAAAATTTCATTCCAGCAACACTCTCCACTATCATTTCATTTCATCTGTTATTCATTTAATCATTGCCCCAGAGGAGTGCGTCAGGCCTCGGCAGCCGGCACAGTCCATATCCTCGCCGCTAGATGGGGGCTTCATTCATTCCATTCCTGACCCGGTCGGAGACTGGAAGCAGGCTGTGGATTTTTCAATAATAATTATATCGTATGGCCTTGGATGCCGGGTGCAAGCTTTGTTATTTGGCACCCAGAGTGCGGCTTGCATGTCGAATTTCGTCATTCCTTGGAACGATATGAAAGTCAAGGAGGTTAGATATCTAAGTTCCTTGACACTGTAGCGCTTTCTAGTAGAGAATGGAGGAACTTTGTGTTGGCGGAAAATCCCGAGATTTTGCCATTATGAACACGGTCTACTGAATTCAAATGGGTTCTTTAACATGCCAACAACGTATGACATGCATGTCGTGAGTTTTATTGCATTTCAAAAATCACTTACCACGGCCAGGAGCGAATCTGCAAGCTTGGGGTTAGTAGACCGACACGTTAACCACTCACCCACCGTGGCTAGCAACACAGCTCACATGGCACTGTGAATTGCCCCAAAAGTAGGCTTAGATAAGGAAGAGGGGTATTCCGTGACATGGTTCCTCTCCTTATTCAGATTCCTAACCCGGGCAACGCCGGGCTCAAATGATGAAGACATTATTATTATGATTATTATTATTATTATTATTATTATTTTGTCCCCTGCAATAGATCATAGTAGGACTATTTATTTATGTTCATGTTCATGCTCATATTTTTATTTACGTTCACGTTTACATTGACATTTACATGTACGAAATGTACGAGGAGGTCCGTTGTAAGGATGAACTGAGCTTGCAGTCTGGCACTCTTCTGATCCTCCACATTTTATTGTCTCAATTTGAGTAAAATGTTAATTTTCGTCTGAAATCACTGCCAGAGAGCACTGCATAAACAATATGTAAGTAACATAGAAATGGCTTTGTGACATAGCCCCAATTACAAATACAGACGCTAATAGAGGCATCACAATAACATAGGTTATCTGACAGATTCTACAGACGTGGTCAAATCTGCAGAATTGCGATATTGGCTTGAAACACTCCAGATCTGAGAATATTCTCTTCGTATCTTTACATACGAGGAAAGTTCCGAAAATAAATTGGTCTTTTTTTCTCAGCGACCATTTATTGCCAAACTGATATACACCATGGCATCATGAACTGTACACCTTGCACTATTTTTCGACCTAGATGCCACCGACATCGAGACACTTGTCGTAGCGTGCAGTTTGAAGAAACCACTCTGGTAAAACTCGGTGCGCTGCGATGCATGGAATTGTCGCCCAGCCTGCTCCACCTCAGCATTGGTGTGAAAGTGACGTCCCGAAAGTGCATGAGGCATGTGATGGGGCCGGGCACAACCAATACGCAGTGTGGATGCCACGTCTGCTACCGTTATGCGCCTGTCCGCTGACACCATTTCCTGTACTCGAGCAATATTGTTTTCATTTGTGGATGTGGAGGGACGCCCACTTCTATCTTCTTCCTCCACATTCTGCTGTCCTTCACTGAACATGCAACACCAGCGCCCGGCCATTTGACGAGACATGACCGCTTCACCATAGACGGTCTGTAGGCGTTCATGGATAACTGACTTACTAGTCCCACGTGCCCATTCATACCGGTTTTCCATTGGCGACCACGTTGTCAGTACACGACTGTTTGACATCGTGAGTTGTACTTGAATGATATCGGGCACGCCAGTCTGCTGCTCCTCTCTCTTCGTCGGCGCTCTGCACAAGTGTAATTCCCCCTCCTCTGACGCTCCTTCCGTTGTTGAACCAGCCACGAGTGTGGATAGTGTGGATTCTTATGGCGATTGTATGTGTCACCTGGTGTAACATCTGCTCGTGTAATAAAATGACGAAACCTACTTATTTTCGGAACTTCCATCGTATCTACGTTAATACAGTCCTTAATGTGCATGGTCCAACCCAGCCACAGGGAGAGCAATCCAGCTGAACTCTGAGCCAGTCCCAAGCCCGGATAAATTGTGAGAGTGATGATGATGATGATGATGATGATAATTGTTCTTTTAAGGAGCCAAACATCTGGGTTATCGGCCCCTAATGGTCTGAGTGATAGTGAAAATGACAATGAGACGGAAACAATAACGAAAACTAACGGAGATTTAAAATACTGTCAGAGGATTGAAAAGACACACAAAATGTAATTGAGATTCAAAATACTCACAAAGTGCAAATGAGATTTGAAATACTTACAAAATGCCCAACCTACAAAATGCAATTTTGATTTTAAATACTTACAAAATGCGATTTAGGTTTAAAGTACTTGAAATGAAAATCCACAGCCTGCTTCCAGTCTCCGACCGGGGCAGGAATGGAATGAATGAAGCCCCCATCTAGCGGCGAGGATATGGACTGTGCCGGCTGCCGAGGCCTGACGCACTCCTCTGGGGCAATGATTTAATGAATGACAGATGAAATGATAATGGAGAGTGTTGCTGGAATGAAATTTTGACAGAGAAAACCGGAGTACCCGGAGAAAAACCTGTCTGCCTCCGTTTTGTCCAGCACAGATCTCACATGGAGTGACCGGGATTTGAACCACGGACCCAGCGGTGAGAGGCCGGCGTGCTGCCGCCTAAGCCACGGAGGCTCTGTTTAAAGTGCTTACAAAATGTAATTTAGATTCAAAATACTCACAATATGACAGCCCCCTCTCCAAATGACTTGCAAAATGCAATTGAGATTGTCAATCCTTACAAAATGCAATTGAGGTTGAAAATACTCGCAAAATGCAATTTACGGTAGATTGAAATACTTTCAAAATGCAATTTAGATTCAAAAAATTATAAAGTTAATTTAGATTCACGGGGAGCAAATTCACAAAAATAGTGTAGGAATCTTAAAGAGAAAATGAATTATAGGCTAATGAAAAGAAAAAGAAGGCTGATCCCTGGAAGAAGGAGGGATCAGGAGAGATGAGAGAAGGGCCAATGAAGGCGGGAAAGGAAGAGCAAATGCAGGCCTGGGATACCCTAATACCGTCGGGGTCGGAAGAGAACAAGAGTTGACCAACAGAGGTCGACAGGAAAGAAGGCGGAGAGGAGCCCGGCGCAAGTAAGTGGAAGCAATGCCGGACTCAGCTGGGGTCCCGTGGTCACCAACCCACGTCCCAAAAGTTGTGAGCCCTTGGAGTGTGTGAGAGTGAATGGCTTGTTATTGAGTCCCAGTGGAAATACCTTTACCAGGTAGGCACCTCTGGTAAATACTGGGAAATACTCTAGTTGGCATGCTCACCTGCCTACAACATAGGGGAATGGGTGAATGCAAGTGCGCGATGCCTTAAAATGGGACTTTTTCGGCTAAGGTATGGTAACACTGACAGAAGAGTCCCTGGTACTCCAGGTTGGGGGTAGGGCATGAGTCTAACAACTTCTTCCTGTAAAACAAAGACCTACTTTCCGAAAATCCAAAGAGCAGAAGCCAGACAGATAAATAGACGAGGACATGACACGTATCCTGTACGAATTGAAATAGAGAGAAAAAGAGAATTGAAAAGACAATGCATCGTCAAAACAAAAGGGAATGGACAAAGGCTGAGGAGGAATATATGGAACATCTTAAGAATGAGACCAGAAAGTTTTTACAGAAGAACTGCACAAGAAGTTTAACTTATTCCGGCCAAGACGCCTCAGTCACTCAACAAAACTCACTATTTATAAATCCCTTGTTAGACCAGTTCTCACTTACGTCTCAGAAACGTGGCCTTTGACAGAAACCGACGCAATGCAGCTTGATCGATTTGAGAGAAAAGTTCTGAGGAGAATAATTGGCTCCGTGTATGATAAAGAACGATGGAAGAAAGGGTAAAATGCAGAATTGTACTGTATACTTTTTATTCCGCCGATACCCCAGTAACAAGAATCATACGATCAGGAAGGCTTGGATGGGCAGGCGATGTTTTGAGAATAGAGGAGACCAAGGTGATAAAGAAAATTCTGTTTGGAGGACAAGAAGGTTGGATGGACTGGAAAAGGGTCTACGGAAGCTGGGATGCAGAATCTGGAGGACAGCATCTGACCCTAGACTGTAGAATGTGCTTAGTTCAGTATATTCACACTTCAGTAATTGGCAACATTCATAACAACTGTATTAGGAAATTATGATTTCACATCGTGTACCCGTAATGCGAGCCTCTGTGGCCGAGGCGGCAGCACGCCGGCCTCTCACCGCTTGGTCCGTGGTTCGAATCCCGGTCACTCCATGTGAGATTTGTACTGGACAAAGCGTAGGCAGACAGGTTTTTCTTCGGGTACTCCGGTTTTCCATGTCACAAATTTCATTCCAGCAACACTTTCCACTGTCATTTGATTTCATCTGTCATTCATTTGATCATTGCCACAGGAGAGTGCGACAGGCTTCGGCGGCCGGCACAGTTCATATCCTCGCCGCTAGATTGGAGCTTCATTTATTCCATTCCCTGAGCCGGTCGGTCGGCTGGAAGCAGACTGTGGATTTTCATTCATCGTGTACCCGTAACGACTTTGCATTATTAATTTACAGCCTAGCATTCTAGGCTGGCAACGCGGAGGCCCGGGTTTGATTCCCGGTACTGCCAAGCAATTTAATTCTGGTCTGAGGCCTGGAACGGGGTACACTCAGCCACGTGAAGCAAAACTGAGAAGAGGAGGGTTCGATTCCTACCTCATCGATCCTGAAAATAATTTTCTGTGGTTTCCAATTCCTACTCCAGGCAAATACTGTAGGCCTATATACAGTAGACAGTTACTTAACTTAATTAGTCACGCCCTAACCCATTCATTACCACAAAAAGTAATGGCGTTACAGCTACTTAACTTAATTAGTCAGTCCTTAACCAATTCGTTACCACAAAAAGGAATAGCGTTACAGTTACATAACTTTATTAGTCACGCCCTAACCAATTCGTTACCACAAGAAGTAATGGCGTTACAGTTACTGAACCTAATTAGTCACGCCCTAACCAATTCGTTACCACAAAAAGTAATGGCGTTACAATTACTGAACCTAATTAGTCACGCCCTAACCAATTCGTTACCACAAATGTAATGGCGTTACAGTCTCTTAACTTAATTAGTCCGGCCCTAACCAATTCGTTACCACAAAACGTAATGGCGTTACAGTTACTGAACTTAATTAGTCACGCCCCTAACCCATTCGTTACCACAAAAGTAATGGCGTTACAGTTACCTAACTTAATTAGTCACGCCCTAACCAATTCGTTACCACAAGAAGTAATGGCGTTACAGTTACTGAACATAATTAGTCACGCCCTAACCAATTCGTTACCACAAAAGTAATGGCGTTACAGTTACCTAACTTAATTAGTCACGCCCTAACCAATTCGTTACCACAAAAGTAATGGCGTTACAGTCACTTAACTTAGTCACTCCTTAACCAATTCGTTACCACAAAAGTAATGGTGTTACAGTTACTTAACTTAATTAGTCACGCCCTAACCAATTCGTTACCACAAAAAGTAATGGCGTTACAGTTACTGAACTTAATTAGTCACGCCCCTAACCAATTCGTTACCACAAAAAGTAATGGCGTTACAGTCACTTAACTTAATTAGTCACTTCTTAACCAATTCGTTACCACAAAAGAAATGGCGTTACAGTCACTGAACTTAATTAGTCACGCCCTAACCAACTCGTTACCACTAAAGTAATGGCGTTACAGTCACTGAACTTAATTAGTCACGCCCTAACCCATTCGTTACCACAAAAGTAATGGCGTTACAGTTACTGAACTTAATTAGTCACGTCCCTAACCCATTCGTTACCACAAAAGTAATGGCGTTACAATCACTGAACTTAATTAGTCACGCCCCTAACCCATTCGTTACCACAAAAGTAATGGCGTTACAGTCACTGAACTTAATTAGTCACGCCCTAACCAATTCGTTACCACAAAAGTAATGGCGTTACAGTCACTGAACTTAATTAGTCACGCCCTAACCCATTCATTACCACAAAAGTAATGGCGTTACAGTTACTGAACTTAATTAGTCACTCCTTAACCAATTCGTTACCACAGAAAGCAATGGCGTTACAGTTACTAAACTTAATTAGTCACGCCCTAACCAATTCGTTACCACAATAAGTAATGGCGTTATAGTTACTTTACTTAATTAGTCACGCACTAACCAATTCGTTACCACAATAAGTAATGGCGTTACAGTTACTTAACTTAATTAGTCACGCCCTAACCCATTCGTTAGCAGAAACAAGTAACTGTCACTTGTAACACGTTGCTTATCAAGGGACACTGTGAATAATTCCTGTCTATTTTTCAGCCGATGATACATTCCCTAGGTCTACCTTCAATAAAGTCAAGACGTTAGGGAGTGTGGGAGAAGATGGCAAGTATCAGCCCGCTCCTCCGGGAAGAATGTGTTCCCCCAGAATATAGAGCAGGGGAATGCGGCATGCGGTACTCTGGAATGCAGATAATATCGGAGAAACTGTCACAAGACTACATCTCGAATAGGGTGTAGACACGCCGAGTAGCAGTTATCTCCACCCCCTCCCCTTACCCCGCAACTCTAATACACACTCCTCGAACCAGTGATCTGGGGTTTCAAAGGTCCCGAGTTTGATTCGCAGCTTTGCCAAACTTATATTACACAGGCCTGCGAAATTTAAGTTTTTGAAAAATTCAAGAGAAGTTTTCGCTAATTTGCATAATATTTGATGTGGTTATTTCGAAAATGACCTCCATTTTTTCTATCACGCCATGGATTTTTCAAAAATCGATATAGATATTTTTGCTAAAATCGAGAGCAAACAAAATCCCTTGAGTTTAATTTTTTACAACAAACTATGGTGCAGTTTCTAGAAGAAACTAACATAAAATAGACGATTGACCAAGAGGAACAAATATTATGTATGTTTACAGAAACGTTAGAAACGTATTTTAAACAGAGCAAAAAACAAAACAAAGCAAAAAAATAATGTATATTTAAGTAGGCTACGTAGTCTTTTTCCTTTGAAACTTCTTCTTGACGTTCTTCTATTATGGCCAATCTCAAGTAAATGTTCATAGAGATCAAAGTAAATTGAATATTTCAAGAAAATGTGACGTCATAGAACATTTTCATTACTGTTTTCGAAATCAGCACCGAAAAGTACATAAAGATCAGATATCACTTCCCTTGTATATTTTTCATCGCAGGCCTGTGTTATTCCTTCAATTGCGGTCGACATTTGTGTGTGTTATACCAGGTGATTCAGCAACCCCTTCCAATACCGTTTGCTGCAACCCAACTAACGCGTGCTGGCAGGAAGGTCGATAATTCCCTGCTTGCATTCCGTATGCTACTACTGCACTGTAAGCATATCCTGCAAACGATACTGAACACTATAATTTTTCCATCGATGTGACTAAAGACTAATACGAGGAGGGGGCGTGGTGGCGCAGTGGTCAAGCTGTTGGCCTCTCACCAAGGCCTCTCACAGCATGTGAGATTTTCGAAGTGAAATGCCATGTCCTGTAGTTCGGATTCCATGTATAAAGGAGGTCCTGTGGCACATGATCAACGGCCACGTAAAACTAAAAGCTTCTTCTTCTTTACTAATACGAGGGGAAAATAATGGTGTTCAGTATCGTTCGCGGGATATGCTTTCAGTGCATTAGTAGTACCATACGGGATGCAGGCAGAGAAATATCGACCTTCCTGCCAGCACGCGTTAGTTGGGTTGTAGCAAAAGATATTGGAAGGGGCTGCTTAGTAACCCGATATAATGAAGAAGGTGTCATTGCGGTTCATGAAGCAGTGGTTAACTTCTATGTCATTTCCCATTCACCGAAGAAAGGAAAGAAAAGTCCTATGATAGAAACTTGGAGGACAGCATTGACCTCTAAATCGCTAACAGGGGAGTAAATTAAACTAACTCGATGTTCCACAAAAGTGAGCCTCCGTGGCTTAGGCGGCAGCACGCCGGCCTCTCACCACTGGGTCCGTGGTTCAAATCCCGATCACCCCATGTGAGATTTGTGCTGGACAAAGCGGAGGCAGACAGGTTTTTCTCCGGGTACTCCGGTTTTCCCTGTCACAAATTTCATTCCAGCAACATTCTCCCCTGACATTTCATTCCATCTGTCATTCATTTAATCAATTTCCCAGGGGAGTGTGACAGGCTTCGGCAGCCGGCAGAGTTCATATCCTCGCCGCTAGATGGGGGCTTCATTCATTCCATTCCCTGACCCGGTCGGTCGACTGGAAGCAGGCTGAGGATTTTCATTTCATGTTCCACAAAGAATAAAGTATTTACTAACATTGGAATCTGCGACAAGATATCAATGTTAGCACATCCTTAGGGCCGATTTCACCGACGTCAATTATCTCCTAATTCATCATTAAAGGTTATTTAACTTTGCACGAGCATTTAATCAAACAGAAACGTTTGTTTACTTACCACTAGCAAGCAATTACATTGAGTGGCCAAGTGTGACCACTCAACTCTCTAAATCAACTTTCAAGTGGAGGGAAACAGCTGAATTCTACCTTGTGCACTTTGCTATGGTGGTAGAATTGGTTTCTTTCCGACTTTAGCACGAACTTTCATCCATGTGAATATAAAATATGTTTATGACAATTAAATTATAAAAGATCATACATGCTACTAATACCAAGAATGATAAATGCGGAAATAAGAAAAAAAAACATATCCGAAGAGGGATTCGAACTCCTTCCAGCTCTACATAATAAACTCAGAGTCTGCAACGCAACCACTTAAGCTACAAAGACAACGGAGAGATTGGGTCCTATTTAGCTAAGTAAACAACGTAAACACACAACTGTTCGTTCCCTGAAATACTTTGTTCATATCATTTTTAGCTTTTACCATTAATAAGGTCTTCTGTATTTCCCTTCCTTTGTAATTATGTTCCAGAAAATCTCAAGGAAGCATCGCAAACAATGATACGTGCTACACGCTTCTCATTCTGTTCGCCATGTTTCTCCAGGGTGAAACTCAGTCCATGCATGCGCGGGAGCCGTAAAGCGTATTTGAGTAATTACAAACCCGAATGGCCTCGTGAAGTGCATCGCCGATAGCAACGCATTAACTCTCCTATTTAAGTTCAACGGGAATTAACTAACTAATCGTTAGTAAAGAGTTGGTGAAAACGACCCTTACTTAATTTGTTACGCCTACGTCCAGAGAGTAAATTCCGTTTGGTAATAAAAACAGTGTCGCCTCCGAGGTGTAGTGGTCAGCGTGGTTAGCTGCCACCCTGGAGGTACGCGGCTCGATTCCCGGTTCTGCCACGAAATTTGAAAAGTGGTATGAGGACTGGAACAGGGTCTACTCTGCCTTGGGTGGTCCAAATGAATAGAGGGGGGTTTGATTCCCACCGCAGTCATCCTCGAAGTGGTTTTCCGTGGTTTCCCACTTCGTCTTCTGGCAAGTGCCGGGATGGTACCTACTGTCAGGCCATGGCCGCCTCCTTACCTCTTCCTTGTCTATCCCTCCCATGCTTCCCCATCCCTTCCCATCCCTCGTGAGGCCCCCTGTTCGCTTTTCAGATGAAGCTGCCTGGGCGAGGTGCTAGTCCTGTCTCCCCAGTAGTATCCTCGGACCCAATGTCTCAAGCTCCAGGACACTGCCCGTATAGGCGGTAAAGGTGGGATCCTAGGCCTTGGATACCTTAATATCGTTGGGGTCGGAAGAGAACAAGAGTTGACCAAGGGCCGAAAAAAGGGGAAGGGGGTAGCCCGGCACAAGTAAGTGGAAGCAATGCCAGACTCGGCTGGGGTCCCGTGGTTGCCGACCCACGTCCCACTAGTCGTGAGCCCCTGGGGGAATAGACGGTGAGGAAACTTTCACTTCGAACCCCACGAATAGGCCACGGCGGACTGTATAGAGGTTATGATAAAATACCATCTATACAGGGTGTTACAAAAAGGTACGGCCAAACTCTCAGGAAACATTCCTCACACACAAAGAAAGAAAATATGATATGTGGACATGAGTCCGGAAACGCTTAATTTCCACGTTAGAGCTCATTTTATTACTTCTCTTCAAATCACATTAATCATGGAATGGAAACACACAGCAACAGAACGTACCAGCGTGACTTCAAACACTTTGTTACAGGAAATGTTCAAAATGTCCTCCGTTAGCGAGGATACATGCATCCACCCTCCGTCGTATAGAATCCCTGATGCGCTGATGCAGCCCTGGAGAATGGCGTATTGTATCACAGCCGTCCACAATACGAGCACGAAGAGTCTCTACATTTGGTACCGGGGTTGCGTAGACAAGAGCTTTCAAATGCCCCCATAAATGAAAGTCAAGAGGGTTGAGGTCAGGAGAGCGTGGAGGCCATGGAATTGGTCCGCCTCTAGCAATCCATCGGTCACCGAATCTGTTGTTGAGAAGCGTACGAACACTTCGACTGAAATGTGCAGGAGCTCCATCGTGCATGAACCATATGTTGTGCCGTACTTGTAAAGGCACATGTTCTAGCAGCACAGGTAGAGTATCCCGTATGAAATCATGATAACGTGCTCCATTGAGCGTAGGTGGAAGAACATGGGGCCCAATCAAGACATCACCAACAATTCCTGCCCAAACGTTCACAGAAAATCTGTGTTGATGACGTGATTGAACAATTGCGTGCGGATTCTCGTCAGCCCACACATGTTGATTGTGAAAATTTACAATTTGATCACGTTGGAATGACGCCTCATCCGTAAAGAGAACATTTGCACTGAAATAAGGATTGACACATTGTTGGATGAACCATTCGCAGAAGTGTACCCGTGGAGGCCAATCAGCTGCTGATAGTGCCTACACACGCTGTACATGGTACGGGAACAACAGGTTCTCCCGTAGCACTCTCCATACAGTGACGTGGTCAACGTTACCTTGTACAGCAGCAACTTCTCTGACGCTGACATGAGGGTTATCGTCAACTGCACGAAGAATTGCCTCGTCCATTGCAGGTGTCCTCGTCGTTCTAGGTCTTCCCCAGTCGCGAGTCATAGGCTGGAATGTTCCGTGCTCCCTAAGACGCCGATCAATTGCTTCGAACGTCTTCCTGCCGGGACACCTTCGTTCTGGAAATCTGTCTCGATACAAACGTACCACGCCACGACTATTGCCTCGTGCTAATCCATACATCAAATGGGCATCTGCCAACTCCGCATTTGTAAACATTGCACTGACTGCAAAACCACGTTCGTGATGAACACTAACCAGTTGATGCTACGTACTTTTGTGCTTGATGCTCGTACTGTAGAGCAATGAGTCGCATGTCAACACAAGCACTGACGTCAACATTACCTTCCTTCAAATGGGCCAACTGGCGGTGAATCGAGGAAGTACAGTACATACTAACGAAACTAAAATGAGCTCTAACATTACGTCAACATTACCTTCCTTCAAATGGGCCAACTGGCGGTGAATCGAGGAAGTACAGTACATACTAACGAAACTAAAATGAGCTCTAACATGGAAATTAGGCGTTTCCGGACACATGTCCACATAACATATTTTATTTCTTTGTGTGTGAGGAATGTTTCATGAAAGTTTGGCCGTACCTTTTTGTAACAACCTGTATATAGCATATCGACAGGAGATAGCATATTCCATACCGACAGTAACCTTCGATAAATGCAAGAGTCATGCTATCATCTCAGTTGGAAGATGCAAAAGATGCTAAATATAAATCCACATGAAAATAGTTTTATCGCCCCCCGTGTTTTTATAGTAGTCAGTTCATGTTTTAACTTATTCCTTCAACACAGATGTATCCTAATTGTGGCATTGCACTCCATGGACGTGTTTTCAAAAATATCATGTTATTATATTATAATTAATTGCAATATTGTTATTATAGTAATTTTTTTTAAGCGTATGGCTGTTAGTGCCGGGAGTGTCCGAGGACATGTTCGGCTCGCCAGTTTTGTAGCTGCTTCGAGACGGACACCCAATGGGTGAGCTACAAGTACCGTTGGGGAGGAATGTTGGATGGGAGGGTCTAGGAGTTGGAAGGTAGCGGCTGTGGCCTATAGTTAGGGACCAACCCCGGCATTTGCCTGGAAGGAAGATGGGAAACCACAGAAGACCATCTTCAAGGTTGCCGGCGGGGGGATTCGAACCTCCTCGCCTCCCGGATGTGAGCGACTGCCAACAGTCATGCCGCAACGACCTCGGCTAACTCACCCGGTATAGTAATTGTTATAGCCTAATGTATGTGCAGCACTGAATTGTACTGTATGAAAATGATTTCAAAATATTTATTTGGTAATGATGATGATATTATAATAATTATTAGATTACCGGTACTACAGGTATTGTTGTTATAATGGGTATCCAATTAAATACTATTCACTTTAATACAGTGCTTCACTTGTCTTGATGGTCACCCCCACGTCACTGCAAGACAAACTACAAATTGTAATCTATCTTTCCACATACAGTAGCTCCCACCATTTTGGAGGCACGTTTCATAGCGTGGCACAAGGTCTTGTATGGCTTCTTCATAAGACGTTGCCACCTGTGTTGTCTGTGCACATGATTTTTCGAGGTAGCATGATTTGCTTGGCTTTAGTCTTTACTGGTGACGAAGTGTGCCTCCATTCCACTCATTCAGGGGTTTCAAACGTGACCCAAATCTCATCCCCTGTCACTATCTTGCTTAGAAAATCATCACCATGTGGCATTCCACTGCATGGACGTGTTTTTAAAAATATCCTACTGTATGTGCAGCACTGAATTGAACTGTAACGTGTCAAAAGGTCAAGAGCAATGCCCTGACGCTGGTTTTATCGTGTTTTATTTTCACCCAACGAGCACACAGTTTTCGGAATTTCAGAAACAATTTTATGAAGAAGTGGTCTTGAAATTTGCAGAAAGTTCGTAGAAAGATCAGATAGTGTAAACCTACGGTTTTCCTCGACGCTTTCTTCAACTGCACGAACCAAGTCTTCATTAACCAACGATGGACGCCCACTTCGTTCCTGAACGTGCACTTGATCACGCCCTTCATTGCACTGTCAGACCCAGCTCTTCACCATTGAACCACTCATCACATTTTCTACGTACGCCTCGCAAATTTGTCAATGAATGTCGACTGGTTTAGTGTTCTTCGCATTCAAAAAACGAATGACAATTCTAAACTCACACGAGGCGGGATTTTCAATCAACTTCACCATTCTAACCAAGCACTATAATGCGTAAACAACAGACAGCAATCTCAAAATGGCGTCATCTCCTTCTTCTGGACTCAGAGCATCTACCGCGCATGCGCCGATTTAAGATTGCAGCGATGCCGGGGCAACGTATACAAACGGAATTTACTTTCGGGGCGTGCCTAGTACAGTACTTAGTTACTCTTCATGGATTAAGCTATTAGGCTGTTCCCAACGCAGTTTCCTTGCTCTCTCATCAATATTTCTTCCTCCAATAGGATGGTATTCAAGAGATTCTGTCGTCATCCATCCTTAGAACGCGGTTTCTCCAATTACCTCTGTTTTGGTAAATTCTGTCATTCAGTGAAAGTAATTGCTACCTTATTTCTTCGCTGTGCTTTATAACTTTTAGAGAGTAGGCCTACCCTTTCACTGATCTCAGGAACTTCATTTTGGAAGATTGTATCTTGTTTCAGTGTTCGTCGAATTGTTCCACACTTATATTCGAATCGATGATGCTTGTTCTTCACTTTGTCATCATCTTAAACAATAAATCACAACCAAGATAAGTGAATCTTGTGACTTGCTCTATTGGTTGATTGTGAATTATTATCTTAGATCTGATAGGGTATTTCCCTTACCATGCCATAACTTTTGTTTTCAGTATAGAGGTTCTTAACATTGTAATAGTTTAGCACAACCTTTGTTGAAAAAACACCAGTGGAGTTATATATTAATAAACATAAAATAGTTCTCAAGAGAACCGATCATCCTTACTCCTGGCCTGAGACAGAGAGGGAGTTGTCTGCGGATGGACTCGCTTCACGGCGAATGAGAGATATCTTGCGACTTTGTATTTTTGTGACTGATTAAGACACATGCATTAGAACTAAGTTGTGACATCTTCATGTCAAGAAGGTATCCTTCTCACCTTGAGCTATTCCTCAGATTAGCGGTAGAAATTGAGTCACCAACCCGTTCTCACACCTGGCCTTGTCATGCCAAGCGATTGATAGAGATTGAGCAATAGTCTTCTTGGCGAGGTTTCAAGCTTCCTCCAACTCCCTTACCCCTGTGTGTGAACATCAATAATTTGTAGCTTAGTTTTACAATAGGGATGCATTTTACTTAAATACGAATTGTCATGCCATTCGCTTCTAGTTGCTTTGGCACCATCCCATAAAAAACAGACAGACGAACGGAAAAACATTATAGGACTACTGGTGGTATTTATTTGCGTAATGCACGTTATTCACGCTGATAACCAAAGAGTGAAGAGTGTTCTGAGGAAACGTTTTTCCAATTTCCTGAAATATTAGCAAAATTAAAGATGTCTGTTTGCATTTGTACGCCTCATTTGTATTATTCCATACTGTAAGTAGTACCGGCAAGTCTCATGGGTTTAGATCACAGTTAAATCTTCCTTAGTTGTTTTCTTCTAAGGATACATTATTCATCAGCCCCGTGTACTTGAGTATTATGGAATTTGCCTGATAACCTGTTATATTGATGTAGATGTATGTATGCATGTAGCCTACAGTATATAATTATGTCTTGTACGCGATATCGGCATGTTAAAATGGCTTGGCAACATCGAAAAAAATGTGAGAAGTTATCAAGTTACGCACGAATAACATGGAGAGCGTCAAGAAAATGACATCAGATAAAACAAAACATATCTTGCAAGGAAAAATGTAGGCAATGTATTAAGGCTTGATAAAGCGTTCTTGCTGTTGTTAATAACCTTAGGAAGATATAACTTAACCCAAAGAAACATCTAAAACAAAAGAAAATCACCGAGGGAGAAAATAAATTATAATTGAAGAAAGTGGCATTAATATAAATATTACAGATGGCGACAGAGTCGATCAGTGAGGGATTGAAAGTTTTCAGGAGACAGCAAGAAGGCAGTACTACTCGAGAATCAGTCACGGGACCGTCAGCATTAAATCTCGAAAGAAAGTTGTGGGACGGTGGACTTTATTAGAAATCTAGTTACGGATCGGTCAACTTGTATTCATTTTTGAAATTGGCCCCTTTCACATCGATGATGCAAGACGCAAGATGCATTCATCCTGGGTGCAGGATGCATGTGCGTCTTGCATCTTGATGAAAGGGCTTTCACACCAAAGATGTACGTGCCACTTGCACCTTCTGTTAATATCCATTATCTCTGTTTAGATTTAATACGTGAGTTTGAAAAATGAATAATCAATCATCCGACTCTTCAGACGACGAAATTATATTCTGGCTTGTGCAGTCAGAAGAAGACGTAGACAAAGAAGGAATCGTTTATGGCAGCACCCATACTGGGATAATGCTGGGGAGCATAGCCCTGCTATTGTGTCTCAGCAATTACTGGACCATCCAGTAAAGTTTCAGGCGTATTATAAAATGGAGATTTCATCTTTTAATGTTTAAAAAGTCAGATTTCCAAGGGAGGGGTGAGTATGCAAGACCAGCACAACAACAAAGATGCACGCTAAAATCTCCATTCGGCTGGTTCTCAAGAGGCAAGTGCGTCTTGCATCCAGGGTGAAACCTCTCGTTCAATTACATAGTATAGTGTTTAAGATGCATGCATCCTGCATCTTGCATCTTCGGTGAAAGGGGCCTAAGACACCACAGTATAATTAAGCCGAATGCAAGTCGAGAGTGTATTAAGAAAGGAGCTAATATCTGAAAGCGTGCTACGCCGATTTGGGCCGATAACGAATCAAAGCTACGATTATTATTTATTATTGTATTAATACCGCAGGTGTTAAGGCTGCTGCTATATGGCGAATTTATGTTGCGAGAGTCAAGTTCGAGAAACCGTAAACAGACAATGCATTAAGGCGGAAATGATGGCGATGAGGTCTTTTCACACCCAGACGTGCGGTGGTAGAGATCAGTTGAAAATCGTGTACGTCAAGGATGCATCGGTTATCTCAACTGGAGGAAGAAGTGTTACTCTTGGCAGCGGTAGTTGACGATGAGGAGCAGCAGTGAGCAAGGTAATTATTCCTTTCATTGTGTAAAATTAGAGAAATCTGAGAAGTATTTACAAATGCTACAAATCACAAATAATATACATTTTTTTAAGGAAAAAAAACGTAAGAGAACGTGGATTCACGACCTGAATCTGCTTCGTGAGCAAGAAGGAGAATTTCACACTTTATATCGGCAACTGCGACAACATGAAGATTGCACATTTATTTTTGGATGTCAATGGAATCCTTTGATGATCTACTGAAAAAAATTAAGGTAGATATAAAGAAGGAATGTACGAACTACAGGAGGCCTATTGCACCCGTGGAACTCATTGGCATGCCAACACACAGTGACGCGGGCAGCGGTCAAACTCTACAATCTGCATCTGATCGCCACCGTGCAGTAGAACGCTGCAATTTCTTGAAAGCTGCTCGCGTGATCGCTGTCTGTCTGAAAGCTTCTATTCAATTCTGCAGGAAGTATTTCACCGCTACCGCCACCGCGATCGCTCCGGTGTGTGCGAGCCTCATTATACAGTGCGATGGAATTGAGAACGAATAGTATTTTGAAGATGGTCAGACGTGAGGGCTAGATCATTTCCTGACGAAGATTGCGAGATTTACGGTCAATGTTTTACAAACTGGTGTGTTGGTAAAACCACACACATTGTGAACGAGGGAAATATAGGAGACATTGATGATAGACAGTACAGTCTATTGAGTATACAACAAGGGGACCGCGTCTACTCGTCATCACCAATTTCGTTCAAATTTATGGTATATGCAGGGTTTGACCAGAAATAAAAGTGACAGAAGTGGGAGCTCAGGATGGCCAAGCGTTTAGAAAAAATAGCATTTTTGTAGCGGGCCGGGTGAGGCATGAGCTAGGTATGTATTTTGTTTTTCTATAGCAAATTTAAATCAACCATGTAATTCTAAAATTGCGGCGTTTATAGCGTGTGCAAGATGCCGAGAAAATTACTGCTTCCCTTGTTATTACCATGAATATCACCCCAGTATGTGTAAATCATTAACTGTAAAGTCATAAATGTATCTAATGTTATATACGATGCTCTCGTAAAAGCCTTAATTGCAATCCCTTCCTGGAAATTTATTTGCCATCCCAATTTTTCCTACGCCTTTCCGTTTCATGAGTTATACGCAAATATTAATATATACAATATATTGACCATTAGTAGTTAAAAGTGACGTAAAACCAATAACATTATTATTACTTACTAAGGTTAATAGGGATCTACAGTCGACATATTTATTTCTACTCTCCAATCTCAATAACCGACAGGTCCACGAGTGTAAGGAATTTAATACGGTTTTTATATGTGTAGGCCTTGATGGTGCAGTGGTCAAGCTGCTTGTCTCTAACCAAGGCGGTCCAGGCTCGACTCGTGATTAATGCATGTGAGATTTTCGAAGTGAAATGTCACGTCTTGTGGCTTGGATTCCATGTTAAAAGGAGATTCACGGTCACGTAAAACTACAAGCTTCCTTCCTTGTTTCTCTTGATTTAATTATGCCTATTTAAATAATAGATACACGAAGCTCGGTCCTTCCTCTTTACTTCATTATATTGCAAGAGTATTAAGCGTTTGACTGATTGAAGTAAGAGGATTTAAAATGAAAGACGTTCTCCGTGCATATTTTGGTTTGCCCGTGAATCTTGTTTGTCAGTCAATTGTATCAGCTACATCGAGGTGAATATGTATAACCGTAGAAAAATAAGTCTTGTGGTGGTTGAATGTCTTCGGGCGTGTGAAGTCATCATTGCAACATATCCCTAGTAGAGCATATACGAGGACTGTTTTCATTCTAGTTCCGATGCACTGTATGAAAATAACAGATTGACATACCAAACTGATTTTACTACTTAATTGTTTACTTGTTTTATTCGTATGTCTCAACATAATCGCCAAAACGATTGAAACATTTGTCGTATCGTTACACCAGCTTTCCAATGCCCTCGGCAAACAATTCTGCCGCCACTGAGTTGGGTACGTCTGGACAGTCTCCTGAAGTGTTTCCTTTTTGGCGAGGCGTTGCCACCAAACCATACCTTCAATTCTCGAAAAAGGTGAAAATCATTCAGTGCTGGTTTGGACTAAACGGCAGATGGTCCAAAACTTCACACTTGAATTCTTTGAAAAAGTCTATCGTAACGTTGGCACAGTGCAGTCGGGAATGATTTTACGACAAATGTTTCAGTCGTTTTGGAGATTATGTTGAGACATAAGAATAAAACAAGCAAACATTTAGTAGTAAAATCAGTTTGGAATGTCAATCTGTTATTTTCATACAGTCCATCGGAACTTGAAAAAAGAAGAGCCCTCGTACGTCACCGAATATACTGTAGTGATTATATAAGAATGCACCCTAACACGTCCCATAGTACCCTCCCAAGGTCCTGCTCGACGAGGTTTAAACGTTGGGGGTTCGATTCCCAGGAGTGAATGAGATCCGGAATGAAATTCTTTTGTCAATGAAATACAATACCAGTTGTTTCATCAAAGTCTTGCGAAGGAAGGAAGATTGTAGTTTTACGTGACCGTGAATCTTGTGATTATGAGCCACGGGACCTCCTTTTTACGTGGAATCCGAACCACAGGACATGGCATTTCACTTCGAAAATCTCACATGCATTGACCGGGAATCGAACCCGGACCGCCTTGGTGAGAGGCATACAGCTAGACCGCTGAGCCACCACGCCCCCCAAAGTCTTGCGACATTTTGGCAATCAGTTTCATGTAATTGTGGGTGTATTGTATTTGTCTGATAACCTATCTTATTGTGATGACTGTAGAAGTGTGTTTAATTATAATTATTTGGGCGTAAGACTGAGGTAGGTGCATCCTGACATTTGCAAGGAGGCATTGTAGAGAAGCCATACTCAGGATGGCCACTTCCAGCGCAGGGATTTGAACCTCCGATATGAGAAGCTCCTACAACAACAAATATTAATACACATAAACAAGTGACAGTAGAAACAACATGCTGATGCCAGCGAGGCACGAGGTAGTGCGTTAGCGATTTCGGCCACCGATTTGAACGGTGCTGTTTTGGCAAAAGGTCGTAACCCATTGTGATTTAATCTTAATTAGACTATAACCTATACAGTGTACATCATGTGTATTTCAATTAATGTTGTTGTTTCATTAGGAGCTTGGGTATCGTGGTCGTTTCAGCCCCGTTTACTTGGGTGTGTGTTTAATTTGGATGATAACCTGTGTTATTGTAGTGGCTGTTGCAATTGAGGTAAAGAGGGAGATGGAGGTGGCCGTGGCGTTAAGTTAGGAACCATTCCAGCATTTGCTTGGAGCAGAAATAGGAAACAACGGTAAACCACGTTCAGGATGACCGACGTGGGGATCGAACCCACCTTTTCTCAGTTTTGTCTCACGACGATGAGTGTTCCCCGCTCCAGTTCTCAGACCAAAATTGGATTTCTTGGCAGGGTCGACTATTAAGAATGGTAGCCGCTACACCACCAGGTGGTCATTTAAACAAAACTAATGATTTTATTAATGCAGCCAATGGCCATTTATTTTCTGTTCAGGACGGGTCAGGGAAGGGATATTGGAAGGAAATCGGCCGTGGATCTATTGAAAGGAACCGTCCCGGCATCAATCTGGTGTTGAAAATGGTAAACCAGGTAAAACATTTTCAGGACGGCAGAGGTGGGATTCGAACCCACGCTCTTCCGATGCCACGATGGCACGAGGTAGTGCGGCAGCGTTCTAGGCCACTGTTACCTGTATTTGCCTATTTGAATAAAACTGCAATCATGTGGGACGATTGATTCAAGAAATGTTCCACTATTGTAGCATTTCAACGTGCTGGTGCAATGAGGTGTTCGGAGATGGAATTAACTTAGTGTCAAATTTCATTAATATCCGTCAAATGTGAGGCATATAGCTCTAATAAATCCTGAGAAAAGGGAATAGAGTTTTGAAAGTTCGCACGGCGCCGATCTTTGTTTAATACTTGTCACGGTTTTGAAAACTACGTCAGTACACTTGTTTTATAGTCCTCTGTTGTGGTATAAAATTTGAGGCTTATAGCTGCAATTGGTCCCAAGAGAAGGGAATTGAATTTTGAAAATTCGCATGAAAGCCATCTTGGTTTGGTATTTCCTACGGCTTCGAAAGTTAAATCAATACACGATTTTTTTATTCCTCTATCATGGTATAAAATGTCTGGCTTATAGCTGTAATATGTCCTGAGAGAAAAGATTTGAAATTGGTTTTGTGCTTATCATATCAAAAGTTCTGTGGGACACACACACGGACAAAGTCGATATCATGAGCCTGTCTGTTGATGGTCAGCCTGAGGGCTGGTTGGATCCTCAAAAAGCACTTCCGTGGGTTGTGTGCGTATAAATCCACAAAATTCCAAGACAGCGCTATAATGAGGCGTACTAGAAAAGGCATGGAGTGAGGAAGTTTGCCACTGCTTTCCCCACTGATCAGTACAGCAGTAATGACCCTATGAGTAGAATCTTTCACATAATCAAAACACACTAGCTGTGCCTTGAATGCCAGTACTCAGTAATACTCACTCCTCGGTAGCTTCCATATAATGACAGCCATGAATGATACGGAGATATCGGTTACGTAACATTACATCTCAATAAACCTCACAGAGCGCCTTGAATATTGAAACTGAGGAACAGATGGAAAAGTTTTTCGACAACATTAAGATGCAGATGATGAAGATGAGATGGTGATGGCAGATGGTATTGAGACAGCAGAGGATGAATTAAGTAGCAAAATATATGAAACAACAGGAACAGAAAATAAATGTTCTTGCTCTTCCTGTGATATTGAGATAGTCGAAAATACTTCAACATAAAGTGGTTAACATGAGAGTAATCTATACTAATATAATAAAGCTGAAGAGTCTGTGTGTTTGTGTGTTTATGTGTTTAAACGTGCTAATCTCTGGAACTACCAGTCCGATTCGATTTTTTTTTTATATGATAGCCAGGTTCAAGAGGAATAGTTTAGGCTATGTAGTATTAGGCTACACCTCTCAGATAACCCAAAAGATTGATTTTTGTTCAGTAAGTCGGTAGAAAAAGCGCTCCCGAACTGCTCTATCGGCATGCGCTGGCGTTATGGTTAGTGATACGTACACCGTTTCACCGATCTGAACCAAAATTTGTATACTTACCCTTTGGAACCTTGCGAGTAACACTGTCTACGTGAAATTTATAACAGACCAGTCCATTCCCTGCATTTAGGCCCTTTATCACAAATCTACACCTTTTCACCGATCTGAACCAAAATTTGTATATTTACCCTTTGGAACCCTGCGAGTAACACTGTTTACATGAAATTTCGGACAGATCCCTCCATTCCCTGCATTTAGGCCCTTTGGCACAAATCTACACCGTTTCACCGATCTGAACCAAAATTTGTATACATACCCTTTCGAACCCTGCGAGTAACACAGTCTGCATGACATTTCGGACAGACCACTCCATTCCCTGCAGTTAGGCCCTTTGGCACAAATATACACCGTTTCACCGATCTGAACCAAAATTTGTATACTTTCCCCTTGGAACCCTGCGAGCAATACTGCCTGCATGAAATTTTTGACAAACCAGTCCATTCCCTGCATTTAGGCCCTTTGTCACAAATCTACACCTTTTCACCAATCTGAACCAAAATTTGTATACTTACCCTTTGGAACCCTGCGAGTAACACTGTCTGCATGAAATGTTGGACAGACCACTCCATTCCCTGTATTTAGGCCCTTTGGCATAAATATACACCGTTTGGCACAAATATACACCGTTTCACCGATCTGAACCACATTTTGTATACTTACCCTTTGGAACCCTGCGGGTGACACTGTCCACTTTAAATTTAGGACAGACCACTCCATTCCCTGCATTTAGGCACTTTATTACAAATCCACACCGTTTCTCCTAATTGAACCAAATTTTACATACACTTTGAAACCCTGCTGGCAACACTGTCCACTTGATATTTTGGACAACGCTCTCCATTCCCTACATTTAGAATAACAGACAAAATAAACTTGAAAACCACGTATTAAGGCCCTAGAACCATACATGTCCGTAGTAGTGTAACTGTAAGAGTATTTTAATAAGCCTATTGTTGACGGGCAGTTCGGGCTGCATCACGTCTCCCCTACCAGCATTCTGGTGCAGAATTCCGAAAATAGTTGCATCTAGCGCTGTTTATAAATTGCAGTCACGGGGAGCGATTAGTGCAAAATGATCTCTTAGGCACCTTAAAACAGTTATCATCATGAAAATATTATGCCTCGGTATAAGTGCAATGGTGTTGGTGCAGTACATTGAGCTTACCAGCTGCAATAAGTGTTTGTGCTTTCAAATTTAGCTTCAATTATTCCGAACCTTATCGTTGAGCGCTATGTGGCGATAAATGGTACTATTGCTACCTCAGTAGCTCGGGACAGCCGAAGTTTCCAAAGTGTTCTCATTATTTTCCTACGGCGCTATGCGACAAAAGACGACACGATTGGTCTCTACATTTCTAACAGCCAATGATATATAGGCCCTAGGCAGTGTCTTTATTTCACTTATTCCTCTTTCTAATAATTTTTTTAAAATTTGTTTGTAAATAACATGTGTCAGTGCTGTAGTTAGAAAATAGCCGTTTCCCTATTCATTATTATCATTACGGGAAAATGACCTGAATGTTACGTCCATTATACTGTACTACTTGTCACCCCCACTACAACCACCACTACCACCACCACCACAGAATGTTATATTTTTTAAATATTTTTTTCTGTTAGTTTAAGTATCATGTGCCAGTTCTGTGGTAGTATTCATTATCATCTATAAAACAAATAAATCCACCGGGCGAAGCCGGGCACTACTGCTAGTATTTGTATAAAGAGAAACAAGTTACTGAAAATCGTCAACTTGCGAAAGAGAATTTAGCTCTCAGGGCAAAAAAGAAACGAGTGTTCTACGTCATAGGCGCAATGAGGGATTTGATCCATTTTTAAAAATCTTTATTCTGTGAAAGTAAACAGCTTGACGTGTCGTGGGAGTGTACCACATAACTCTGTCAAATGCCCATAAATGGGCCCATCGCGGGATTATACCGGTACTACATACAATCTAGGAAAATTAGTCTCGAATGTTCTTCCAGTAACCGTCATATTCAAAGTCTGTGATTGACATTTGTGAAATCCACCCAACTTCGTTTAATGGGTCAATTTTGCTCATACCCTAGACTCTCAACTTCACGCAAACACATCCATGTTCAAGATTGAAATAGCATGGAAGTTAAGCAAATTCTCAACCAGGAAATAATTCACCACGTTAATCAGTGATATGTTTATAACTCTAAAGTGCTTCGTGCCTGAAAATAGTCTGGTTTACTAGTTAAAATGTTGCGCATACATAAATACATACATGAACTTGCAGTGAAAAAATACTATTTCCTTTCTTCCCCCTTCAAACCCCACAAACAATCAACTATCGAATTTAGGTAATCTGCTTTGTACTTTCTTTTGTAATTCTGAGGTTAGGTCCAAGGACGTCCTCCCCACTTTTGAATGGATCAATCTAGTAATTCTGTAAACATTCAGTGGCATATCTCACAACCTTCCATTGTCCAACTGACAAATAAGTTGGAAATTTCTCAAAACCAAATCACTTCAAAATTGTCGTAACGTTTGAGGCTTGCAAGCTCATTACATTCTTGTGCCGTCTAGGCCATGTATCATTCTGGCACCGTCTACGCCCAAGCTCATTACTTTCTTGTGCCGTCTAGGCCAGGTATCATTCTTGTGCCGTCTAGGCCCTGTATCATTCTGGCACCGTCTACGCCCAAGCTCATTACTTTCTTGTGCCGTCTAGGCCAGGTATCATTCTTGTGCCGTCTAGGCCAGGTATCATTCTTGTGCCGTCTAGGCCATGTATCATTCCGGCGCCGTCTAGGCCCAATCTCTTATCATTCTCTTGCCGTAAATGCCCTTTTTATGGTTGTTCTGTTCTCAAATATTAGTTTCAATTTTTGCAGCAATTACTGATGTGTCCAAGTTGCTAGGATCAGCTTAGATTTTTCTATCTTAACTCTAGTTAAGTTTCAGAGTGCCAAATGGGGCACATTAATTTGTCTTATTCTTGCTTATCTAATCTGGCCAACGCAACAATTGTAATTTTTAAATGAATAGGCTATTCAAGAGTATCCTTGGTCTGAGACCAACTTTTCAGCAGCAACTGTTCTATTTTGTATATTAAACTCTCAGTAATTGAATTGCTTTATTTTTATATGCGTGGCATAGTTTTGAAATTGTTAGTCATACCCACCCTGTTGTATCTTATAACATTTTGTAATTACTCAAGTTTAAAAATACATGCTCAATTATTGTTGAAGCTAATTAACACTACCACACTTTTTCCCCTTAATTTTCACTTATGGCAGCAACTGTAGATGCGCCTCGGGAACTTTGTTAACTATTCCTTTTACTTGTGTGCTCATATCCAAGCTTACATCTACTACTTCTGTATCTGATTTATTCAAAATCATGAAGGAGACGTGGGAAAACCACTGCAAAACTTTAGAATCATTGTACTTCTACGAGAATGAGATCGTCTATCAAGAGAGATGCAGTCCACAATAGTATTGTACGAGATTCATGATGTACTGGAGAGACCAGGCTGTAGGAATCTGTATACTGTGCTCCAGTATAATATTGGGACGAGACATGGGTATTTATTCCAACATATGCCAGCATCGAGAATCTCCCGAAGGTAGAGGATCGACCATCATTTAGTAGAAGTAAAGCAATAATATTTCGCAGTTTCCAGTTGCCACTTTTATTAGTATAATTGATGGTGAGGTTTAAGTCTGATGCTATTTCGTTCTTGCTCTCAGCTTCAAATGAATTTTGGTTCGAATAACGAGCGCATCCTTTTTTCTTATCTAGTTTTCAATTTTGATAACCGTTTTCAACTTTGCATTTACTGTATTTTGGAATTAATACAGCATTTCGAATATTTTTGATTGATGAGAAGATAATCACTAGGGGAAGATTTACGTGTATATACAGTTAGTCCAAGCATTTATTACTACGTCTTTGAACTTTATGAACATTTTTGAACTTTTTTGACTATTTTACATTTTTGATATTTTTCGGAATATTTTTGATATTTTTGAATTATCGTAATTTTGATTTACGATCTCAAGCAAGCTTTTTCATAGCAGATTTGGGATTGGTGAACGTTATATGAACCTTGATTAGTAGATTTTTGATATTTTTCCATTTTTGAGGATCTTATTTCTCGATTGAGATGGTTCGTTCTTTGAAATACCGTAATGTTTCACAGGTGATTAAGTTAGTTAACAGGGAATGATTCATGGTGCAGGGGATTTCATAGTTTGTTCAGTTTTTCTTGAGAGGTGAATTTTCCTTATTCTTGATCAATTTTAATTCTACATTTCGACTTGCTTTAGTTTAGATTCTTCTTAGCTAATTTCTCGTTGGTGATTTGATTGTTTCTAGATGTTGGAATTACTTCGATTTGGAATTTAATTAAGATTGACATTATTCTCGAACTATCAATACTTCTAAAATCAAGTTTGTAATTTATTTTTATTAATTAATGATACAGTATTTTCTTGAGAGGTATTGTAATTAAGATTTATTGTAATAACTATGCAAGCTGTTGAACCATAATGAAGTATAGCTGAAAGTGAAGTTACGAATCGTTGATATATTCATCTACGAAATGTTAGTTGGAGTATAAGGAAGTTTCAGTAAGCATTTTTGATCACTATGTGAGTGATAAATATTCAGCGGATTTAAGGTGTGTTTGAAGTAAAGTACAGTGTGATGTACAAGTTTATATGAGCTTATTATAGCTGAAGTTGATAAAAACATTTTCTGGTGTATTAAACACATGAGTAAGGTATACTGGTGTACGTGGAGTGCAATATTAATGATTGGTGAGACATCATCGTCGTGTATTAAGTGAATTATGGTGCAGTTTGATACAAGATATGTCTGTATTGCTGACAAAATTTATTTCAAGCTCAGTATTAATGAAGCTTACGGTGATCATGGTTTATTAATGAAAATTTCAAAATATCCAAGCCAATCAAGCTATGCTAGATCATCTTTATTATATTATGACAAGATTTTGAGTACAAAGTTTAATTGAACTTAATCACTTGGTTGAATTACACCTGATATGGAAATATGAAATGATATGACTGTTTATTGAGTCGAATGGATGATGAACAACGTGTTTAAGGATGACACGTTTTTGAAAGATCGTGTGAATATTTATTGGTGTAAATAATTAAGGGCAATCTTGATATGTATTTTGGTGAAACGAATTCGCAGTTATGGAACTATTATGATATCGTTATCTCTTCGCAAATACTTATAATGAACTGCTGTATAATTGGTCACTAGTGTGTGTTGAGTCCAATGGTACATGGCGTCACGTTAAACATTCTAATGTCTACATTTTCGTCGTACTGATATTTTGAGGAATATTTTATTCCTTCTTTGATGCACCTATTTTTTAATAAAATTAATTTTATAATAAATTTACTTCGTGAGTGATAATTCATAACAGTTATGAAAGGTTGTGTCGAGAAGTCCAATGTGGGTGTTTTCTAGATTTTTCTCACAGCTCTGAAATATTTCTTATTTCATTTGAGTCTCGTGCGCCTTTCGATTTGAGCTAGTTATTTTTTTGTGTTTTGCACTTTGGTCCTTCTTCACGCAATCTTAGTAGAAAATGCCCCCTTTATGCTTTCTTCACCTGTTGGTAGGATCTGTTTTTTTAGCCGGGCATTTTTAGATTCTACAATCCAGCTGTCTTCGTGGGATTCAACAGGTATTGGTAAGTGATAAACGGGTACAGTACCTACCGTCAGGCCACGACCGCCTCATAATTCACATAAAGAATGTAGTCCTTTTTAACGTGCTATATATTTTTTTTCTTCAATCGATTTAATAATACATTAGGTAAGTTATTTATTTAATTATTATATTCTAATTTGCATTATTCATCTTGTATAACATGTTTGCTAATTGGATTGTTTAATAATAAGTGTATTCTATATTTTGTTTTGTCAGTTGTTAAGCTAGGTTTAGTTTCTTATTGCGAAATTTCAAGCCAGAACATTGTATACGCTACATAAAGGGGCTCTTTAGCCTCAGTGGCATTTCTTTATGAATTAATTCAAATTCAATTCAATTCTTCACCTCCCATTCTTCCCACCCCCTCCCATCCCTCATAAGGTCCCCTGTTCGCTTTGCAGGTGAGGCAGCCTGGACGAGGTGCTGGTCCCGCCTCCCCAGTTGTATCCCCCGACCCGATTTCAAGCTCCAGAACACTGCCCGTAGAGGCGGTAAAGGTGGGATCCCTCGCTGAGTCCGTGGGAGGCACCACCCTGGAGGGCTACCCCTACCGCCATTACAGGCAGTGTCGTAGAGCTGGGAACATCTGGTCGGAGTGGATACAACTGAGGAGGTGTGATCAGCACCTCTCCCAGGCGGCCTCGCCTGCAAAGCAAACAGGGGCCTCGTGAGGGAAGGGAGGGGAAGGAGGCCATGACCTTACAGGAGGTACTGCCCCCGTAAATTTGAATTATATTGAGACCACGATGGCTGTATCGGGAAAATATGAAGAAAGTTATGGCTGTCATAGTTGTGACGTGGATACTCATGACGTAAGCACGGATGACGCAGACTTCACGCAAGTAGGCTGCTTGAGCTGAGATTCTTGGTGACGTCATGATTTTGTTCGAGAAAGATCTGAGATTTACGACGCAGTCGCAGGGAAACATGGAATTGTGCTGAGGAAGAAGTTACGCGATTGGAGGAAAGGCTCAAACCAATGAACGATAGTTAGGAGGGAGTCGGAGATTACTGAAACTATCATATTTAATTACTTTTGGCATGCAGAATTGTGGAAACCTATTTTCAGTTATGGCATTGATTTGGAATTTTGAAGAAATTATTTTTGAGTTTTTGAAATTTGAAGATCCGTCAAGTATTGCCAAAGTTAGAAATTCTAGCGATGACGGAGAAACGAGCTATGGAAGGGATGGATACGCCCCTTATGAAGTTGATAAAAGGTCTTGCACAGCAGAGAGGAGCTCTCATATCTCATAGCTCATATCTCATGTGTCTGATACCGCATATACATTGCTGATGTTATAGTCGTTTTCGAGTGAATAAGTGAAACAAGTCGTCTTTAGCGTGTGGTAAAGCCAACCGCATCGAACGAGCTTCGAGCGCGCCGCAGTTCCATTTTACGGTGTTTGGAAACTAGGCGAAGTTGAAACGCACTCATTTTCAAGTCTACAAGTTAACATATCAAGAGTTGACTAATGCCTTTAAGCTAATTCGATTGTGCAGTACTATATTAAAGTGTGTAGAAAGGTTGAACATTTTCAAGAATATAATTCGAAAGATATAGGCATTTTAAGACGGCAGACAAAAGTGATTTTCTCGCCATCTGAGAAGCACTTTTAAAATATATCACATTGTACGCTACGGCTGACACTGGTATTGCAACAGTGCTACTACATATTGCTTTTGATAATATAACGCTGCATTCTAACATGGAACAAAATAATATGGCAGTTCTTTCAACTATTATAACGGAAGTGGAGAAGGAAGACTAAAGACTTTAATGCAATTGGGACATATATCGATGGAGTGAATTAACAGCATGGAACTTCGCTAATCGTCTTTCTACAAAAGCGAGCATGTAGTGAACATCCAACTACACTCATGCATCGTAGTCCAACGCTGAATTATTTCAAATGGCAGTGGAAACATATTCATACTCCACAAATATGAATATTTCTACGGAAATTATTGCAATAAACTTCATGGCGAATTACTACCAGAACTTCAGGAACTATCAAGGGAGGCCAGGGTGGACCCGGCTCACACAGAAGAGTTTTGCCAGAAGGATGTCTATCGTATACACGGAGCAGTGCAATTTCCAGAGGAGGAAGCAGTTCGATTCTCCGAGGGCGCTGATTCCAGGTTCGAGTACGGAGCACATCTTTTTGGTGAAATGGAACCATAACCAGTCTTCTTTGGAAGATTTTCCTCTGGAACTTCAATCAACAGATAAGGTAGTCGTGAACGTTTCTTGTTTTATTTGAGTCATTTAGCGACGTCTGAGCAACCATTTTTCCCATATTTTTGTCCTATTTATATTTTGCCCCATTTTCTTGCCTGATATTTATGTACTCAGTACACTTCGATGAGTTATGCCTTTTTCTACGATTTATTAAGACATTGTTATGTCATTGGCAGATTTAAATAAGTTTGGATCAGTGGAGACTGATAATATAGTATATTCTTTCAGTAATTTGCATATTTTTGAAGTCACGATTTGACTGTAAAGTTAATGATTTTCTATGGCAGATTTGAATTCAGACAGCGTGTCATTTTATTAAAGTAATTCTATTTCAGTAAATTACTTTGACCAATTTTCTGTCATCCTCAAGAAAGAAGAATAATTAAAAGATTTTAGAGCGTTAAAATCTATTTCTGTATCGACGATCTTGGAAATACTAGTCGTTTTATGAACATGATTGCAACATAGACATTTATCGTCAGTTATCGAAATTACCATTGCATTATAGACAATTTTATGAAATATGAACATTGATTACAATTTTTTTTTAATACACTATAGTAATGAACATTTGATAGGAATTTTTCTCAATACTAGATTGGAACAATAATGTTTGCATTCCAAAGTCTAATTGTATTCTATTCGACTATTTTGCAGTTTAGATGAACTTTGTTTGAAGATAGTATTTTTATACTACGATACTTAGGAGATATTAATCTCAATTTTGATAGACAAGAAAGGCGTGTATAATCGTATTTGCTATTAAATTTATTTGTGATTGGCAAATTTTTACTTCATATCGATTCATGAATGAAACCCACGAAGGTTAAATAAAATAACAGTTTTGAAACAATTAATGAATATAAGAATTTTTGAAGTGGAACTATGGATGTATAATCGTTAGTTCAGTGGTCATGTAAAAGTCGCTGATGAATAATGCCCTTGAATAATTGAAGGAGGTTCCCACAGTAATATTAATGATGTTGAAGAGATTATAAGTGGAGGTTTTGTATGGATTATGGAAGATTTTTATGCCATATATATTGAAATATATGATGAATTCTGGGCCTATTTTATGCAATTTTGTGCATTTGAAGCGAAGTATTTTTCCGCTGAGTTTATTGTCCAGGTCCTTTGAAAATTAATCATGTGAAATTACTGTTAAAATTAACAAGAGTGTTAAATAATTTGAGATAACGATTTTGAATGGAGGTTACCGTCACAAATAATAATAATAATTATTAAAACTTATTAAACCTGAATATAAGCATAAATATAACTAACCTTCATTGGTCGATTATGTTAACCTGATTTGAGTAATTATCAACCGGATAAACGTGTGGTTTAATGTATTTCTAAAATAAATAAATATAAATATTGTAAATAAATTATGTAATTATCTTTAATAATAATGTGAAATGAAAGAAATTAATAGAGGCGTGTATAGATTTTTCAATTGTCATTTGACAATATTATAAACAATTTGTAATTGTTATAAACAATTAATGAGCATTTGTTATAAACATTAAGAATTTTGTTAATATACTCTAAAGAACGCTAATTATACAAGTGGATTATACCATTAAACATGTTTTGGGATTATTAGAGTAATCCAGTAACATTTGATTGGAGCATTTAAAAGATTTGCGTGTTAATATTTGAGTTGAGTTGAGGACATTTAAAGCGTTTGAAAAGGAGCTAAGCTCGAAGGTTACGAGCATATGCTAGCACTGACCGGACAGGTGGGCCCGTTTGACGACGTGGGCATGCAACTTGTTGTAGAGTAGATCGCAGCTGGCCTGACAACTGTATGTTAGAGGCCAAGGTCAATTACATAACAGGCCTGCAGTTATAAATAAAGTGTGATGTTTATGAAAGAGGAAAACAATTGCTACGTGTCTTGTCCCAATTCCCTCATTCATTCCAAGTGTATTACTATTATTACGTTCTTTATAAGCAAGTGAAAGATAAAATTTTGTATGTAACGTCTACCAGTCCTACAGGAGGACATGATTATATTGACAATGGCTTCTGATTGCCACGTGTATTTTGTTGAGTTTTTTGTTAAAGTCACCCCTTTATGTGAAATAAATTATTGTACAGTTTAAAGTTTCTTGTCTTCGTCTTGGTTCAATTTTAAATATCATGGTGGAGGTTATTGTGTGGGCATACTTTAAGTGATCCAGTTGGCAACCCATTCCCGAGATTAATTTGAAGAGGTAAGTAAAGGTAAGTATGAACCCCCGTATATTTTGGTGTGTTCCACAATAATTTCTTGTTAACTGCAGTGCTCTAATCTCGGTAGTATCTGTCAGTGCCATTTTCATTGATGTAGCTGTGCCGGTGCGTTTGATTATTGGCAATCCGATTGAGGGGGCGGATATCTGACAGCCTACTATCCGGATTTACGGGGACAGTAGGATTGGCGCCGCAATTTCGTGGGGCACGATCAGCTCGATCAGCTCGATTGGCACGTTCAGCAAAACATTGGATTACCAAGTTATTGCAGTAAAATTGGCACCGCAATTTTGTGGAGTGTTCGAATAACATTGGATTACCAAGTTATCGATGTCAATGGGATTGTGAAGACTCAAATGAAGAGGTTGATTCTTTGTTAGATGTCTTGGCCAATTATAGAATTTGAGAGTGTGATTATATAGGGATTAAATGTTGTGTTGCATTAGGAAAATTACACTCAGAAAAGATCAGATCTTATACAACTTGAGAGAGGTTAAATAGGCTGGAAACTTAGAAAAATCGCCTATGATCTGGAATTTTATTTTATTTGACCGGCTTATGACATGTTTCGTCATATTAAAGATAAATTTTAACTATTTGGATTGTAAATGTAAATTATTTGTGTTAGGATATTTTAAAATGAACCAAAGAAATTTGAACATGTGCTTGAGTTTATTTCAACATGAAGTGTCTACGAAGGTTAATTATAAGGTAATTATAAGTTAGATTTAAGACAGAAAATTGCTCAAATTTATATATGGTGAAAGATGTTGCTCAGATGTTGTTATTTTGCTCTGTTTGATGTATGTCCCTAAAGCAGTCTATTTTTGAATAATATTGAAATGGCAGATGAAAGTCTGAGAATAATGTTGGAGGAGATGAAAGCTAGCATGAATAGCAGTATGAAGCAGATGATGGAGGAGAATTCTAGTAATATGTCTGCTAATTTGAAAGATAGCATGAACGAAAGCATGAAGGAGATGGAAGCTAGGAATACTAGTCGAATGCAGGAGATGATGAAGGAGAATGCTAGTAATTTGTCTACTAGGATGGATGAAAATTTGAAAGTTATTCAGACCAGTTCTGCAAACTTAGAAAATGATATGTCGCGTTTACAGATCAGTACCCAGGGAATCGAGAATGCTGTAACTGACATGCGCACAGACGTGTCCAATGTGCACAAAGATGTTTCTGATGTTAAGACTGATGTTTCTAAGGTACAGAAAGATCTTACTATGTTGACTCTTGATGTTGCTAATGTTCGGGGTGATATTTCATGTGCTAGAGCTGAAGTAATTGTTGTTAGGAACGATGTTGCTACTGTACAAGATAAAGTTGAAGAGGTTCAAAGAGAGATTCATAATGTTCGAACCGATGTGTCGAATGTTCAAGTAGACATTAATAACATTCATTCAGATGTAAATGAGATGCAAAGCGACATAACTAAGATACAAGTAGAAGTTAACACTGTTTTTGTAGACATTGCTAAAGTTCAAACTGATGTTAATAAAGTTAGAGAAGAAATTGAAACTTCAAAAACACTTTGTACTCGTAACATTAGTGCATTAACAACTAGGTTAGTTGACGAGTCTGTTAGGACAACAGCTTCTTTAGCAGGATTAAAGTATGATGTAGAGGTCATTAGAACCCAAGTATTAGATCATAATCGTTTACTTAAGGAAGACATCGAAGTAGATATTGCGGAAATGTTAACTGCAAATGTAACGGTGTGTAAATATGAATGGAATAGGTCAAGTGGGGAACATGTAACTCAGATTCAGGAACGAATTGAAAGAAAACTTGCCAGTACACAAGTAGACATAAATAATGAAGTAGTGCAAATTAGGAAAGACTTGAGTATAAGGATGGACTCGCTATCCGAAAAGCAGGTAGAGGATAGAACTCAAATAGGTCAGGACGTGCAAGCATTAAAATCCGCGTTAGAGGAACAGATTCATAAGGTTGTCTCTGATGTTAATGAAACCACGAGCAAACTTCAGAATTTGAAACTAGGAGAAGCCAGCATGATGGAAACCTATAAAGAAGAGTTAATCAGGAAAGTTATCACGGAAATCACGGATAAGGATCCAGAAGGCTTGACTGGTGACGATGATAGGAATTACGTCAGAAGATGTAACCTCGCTACAGAAGAAAGAGATATTAGTCCTGAGGAACGTATATCCAGATTCCGAGAAGAAGATGAGGATAGGAATATTGAACCTGAATGGAGATATCGTGATAGTGGGAAGAATTACATGGATTCATATCCGAGAAATGTGACAGTCATCCGGAACTTCGAGGACAAACCTCAAAAATTTAGCAATACTGATAGTCTGACACCAATAGAATATATCCGGAACCTGAAAGACTATTTCATTGAAGCTCACATTCCGAGAGAAAAAGAGATGAGGATAGTGGAGAGATTTCTAGCTGGAGGGCCCCTTGAATGGTTCAGAGCATTTCGCTATACGTTCAGTAATTTTGACGAATTTGCAGAGGCACTGATAAAACGATTCTGGTCCATCGAAGCGCAGAATTCACTAAGAGCTGAGGTATACTCAAGGAAGTATTCAGGTACTCTTCCAACACGGTACGCTGATTTCTTCACGAGCCAGTTATCACGCTTGAGATTTTTGCAACCCCCATTGTCAACAGAGCAGTTGATAGATGCGATTTCTCGTATGCTGCCTGTGGAGGTGAGAAGACACATCATATCGTCAAACATCAGGGATTTGACCAGTATGGACGAATTATTAAGAAGGCTTGACTACACGAGTCCAATGCCAAATGTGGTACAAAAAGGTCAGAGGCACGAATTCAAAGACATCAATACTGTCTATATGGATCAAGTTCAGCAAACTGACAAGCCTGATGAAGAAAAAACTGAAAATGTAGGTCCTCACAGGAATAATCACTTTCGCAACCACAGATCGCAAGGTTACCGTCCATATCAGCAAAGAAGAGGCTGGAATAATAATAGAGGAAACTACAACAACGGAAGAGGTAGATACTACAATAACCAGGGCTACAATAGGAATTACAATAGAAATTACCAGAATCAAAATCAGAATTCTCAAGGTCAGGTTATGACACCCGACAAATATCAGGAAAGAGAGAAAGAAAGTCAGCAGTATCTTAAGGAATTACGAGAGAAGGCAGCTGAAAACCAAAAGAAAAGACAGGATGTAGTGATCGATCCTGGTCCTTCTACAAGCCAGCAGAACTTTGAGATTGGTAACACAAAAAAAAACGCCGATTTCTCAACGACAGTGAGAAACCATAAATACATTGCCACACCACACCTAATTACCATTAATGAAATTTATGAAGTTACTGATGAGGATTTATTAGAAGAGAGGGGAATCGTCAAATAGGAGAGACCATGTGCCTTACCTATTATTTCTGTACTGATAGATGGCCAACAGTACAAAGCTCTTATGGATACAGGCGCAATTATTTCTATCATTTCTGATGAATGCTATCAAAGTCTGTTAAAAGGAGAAAACATGACAGTTTTACCTGTTTCTACCGTCAAAGTGAGAGGAATTTTCCAAGACAAGGCAGTGAAATGCAAGATCCAAGTGTTGTTGAACTTTGAAATTAATGGAAGGACTTATGAACAGATCTTTATTGTGGTGAACAAGATCCATTTCGATATTGTGCTAGGAATCGATTTTATATCGAAAGTTGGAGCCATTATTGACATGAAGAATAGGATTATTAGCTTTAATGATGGGTACATGATCACAGAAGAGATCGAAGAACAGGACGTGAAAAACAGTCTGGAGATAGACCTTAGGGAAGAAATTTTAAATACTATTATCAATGAAGTGGAGAATCTAACAGAAATACCCAGTAGAAAAACTGAAGGATTTGAAGAAATTCAGGGGGAATTTGAGGATTTGATAAAGGAATTCCAAGATATTTTTGATGAAAAGCCTGGATTGATTAAAGACTACAAGTACAAGATAAGGCTGACCGATGAAACCCCTTACCAAAAAAGAATATACCCCATACCTGAGAAATACTATCAAGAAGTACGAGGGTTGATCAGAAAAATGGAGGTAGACGGGATTATTAAAAAACAGGCGTCGTCTTACATAAACCCCATCACTGTAGTGAAGAAAAGTAATGGTCAGATACGTCTTTGTCTCGATGCTCGGACCATCAACTTGAAGATTCTTCCAAAAAATGACCGACCACCTAAGATCAGAGATCTGCTTCGAAAGTTCAAAGGGAGAGCATGTTTCAGTGTTCTTGACTTGACATCTTCGTTTTACCAAGTTCAATTAGAAGAAGAAAGTATGCAGTACACTGGATTCTTATTTGACCAGACGTCATGGGTCTTTGTGAGAATGCCTTTTGGAATGGTCAACAGTGGACCAGCACTTATTCGAGCACTTGATAGTAAGCTCACTGACGAAGTCAAGGAAAATGTAATCTGCTACATTGACGATTTAATTGTATCTTCACCCAATGCCGCAGAACATTTAGTGCATTTGAGAAAGTTGTTTGAAAATTTAAGGGAGGCCAATATCAAGGTCAATTTTGGAAAATGCCAATTCTTGAAGAAGGAAATCAACTACTTGGGGCATACGATTGATAAAGATGGATATCATCCAAACATGCAGAAAGTAGATGCGATCACAAGATTCCCAAAGCCAACTAAGGTGAAACAAGTCAGAGAATTTGTAGGCGCATGCCAATTTATCAGCAGTCACTGTCCGAGATACTCTGAAATTATGGCTCCTCTGTATGACTTACTCAAGAAGAATAACAGATGGAAATGGAGTACCGCAGCAGACGAGGCTTTTGAGAAAGCAAAGGAGATGCTCAGAAACAACGTCAAACTGGAGTACCCAGACTTTGAGAAGATGTTCTATATAGAGTCTGATGCATCAAGAATAGGCATTAGTGCAGTCTTATACCAAAAAGACGAGGCAGGCAACAAGCACTACATTGCGTTCACTAGTCGAAAGTTAAGGAAACACGAGGAAAACTACTTTACGACAGAACTAGAAGCGTTAGCTTTTGTAACAGCTTTGCAAGCCTGGAAAAAAATGTTGCTGGACACAAGGTTATCATTATTACAGATCACAAAGCACTTCAGTTTATGCTGCAAACTGACATGTCTAGTGATAGATTGACACGTTGGGCTTTGTTCACCCAACAGTTTAATGCCACGATTGTCCATCAGCCTGGGAAAGATAACTTACTGGCTGATGCTTTATCACGTAACCCTATCAAAAATGTGCAGATACACCATGTACAATTGGAGCAGCAAGATCAAGAGACCGTTAGGAGGTTAGCCCGAATCGGTGTGTCACAGAAGAGACACGCTCCAATCAGGAAAATGTACAGGTTCCTCAAGGGTTACATGGACAATACTGATGTTGACTATGCAGCTACACAGAGAGAATCACGACACTTTGTCTTGAGTGGAGACATCGTATGTAAGTATGCTGACTCTGCGCATACCAAGCTTCGAATAGTCGTGCCACCTAAACTTGTTGTCAATTTAGTGTGGGTAGCTCATCACGCAACTGGACATGCAGGTTTAGATAAAACTCTTGACACTCTTAAAGAGAGGTTTATTTGGACTAACATGCGTTCCAGCATTGCTAATGTCATTCGTTCATGTGATAAATGTCAAAGAGCAAAGTATGCTTCCGCTCTATTAAAATGAAAACCTAAGGCTATGATTCCTTCTAAACCAAATGAACTCATGGCGACGGACATATTTGGTCCTTGTCCGAAGGGATATCAGGGTAATCAGTATCTGTTGGTTACCGTGGATGTCTTCTCGAAATTTGTAACAATGAGTCCCATGCAAAAAGCTAACACGAGGAATGTTGTAAGCAGACTGGAACATGCTGTATTTCCAAAAGCTGGTAAACCAGAATATCTACTGTCGGATCATGGAGCTCAGTTTACATCCTTAGAATTTGCTGCAGATATGGAAAGGCTTGGTATTAAGCACTTATTTTCAAGCGTGCGCTATCCGGAATCGAATTCTTCAGAAAGATATATGGCTGAATTTTCGAAATTTTGTCGAATTTTCTGTCCGAATGATCACTCTGGTTGGGTGAGATTTGTACCCCTTATTGAGGAATGTCTAAATTCTACAGTGCAGGAGAGCACAGGAGAAGTGCCAATGAGACTTCATCTAGGAAGAAACCCAGAAAGGCCGTGGGATAATCTTTTTAACCACGTTCCTAGAGATCCCGACCTAGGAAGGCAGCAGAGAATTGACAGAGCGAAGGAACAACTCCAGAAAGCAGCAGAGAAACGATTGAAAAGAGTAGCTGGAAAATGTTTTGGTGCGCCCTTAGAAATTGGAAATCTGGTATTACTACGCAGACCTGTCAAGGCTGATGTGAGTAAGAAAATCTATCCCAAATTTGGAATAGTGTTCATGGGTCCGTTCAGAATTACGAATGCTTATGGCAACAACTGTTATGAACTCTACGATGATGAGAATAATGTCGTATATGGCAAGTTCAATGCTGGAAACTTGAAGAAATATTATCCAAGAGTAAGCCAATGATAATTCAATTTCGTGTTCAAGTGAATTGAGATATTTATAACACAGAGTTTAAAAACAATTCGCAACTGTTTTTAAAACGTGGTGAAGGGAGAATGCCCCCGTAAATTTGAATTATATTGAGACCACGATGGCTGTATCGGGAAAATATGAAGAAAGTTATGGCTGTCATAGTTGTGACGTGGATACTCATGACGTAAGCACGGATGACGCAGACTTCACGCAAGTAGGCTGCTTGAGCTGAGATTCTTGGTGACGTCATGATTTTGTTCGAGAAAGATCTGAGATTTACGACGCAGTCGCAGGGAAACATGGAATTGTGCTGAGGAAGAAGTTACGCGATTGGAGGAAAGGCTCAAACCAATGAACGATAGTTAGGAGGGAGACGGAGATTACTGAAACTATCATATTTAATTACTTTTGGCATGCAGAATTGTGGAAACCTATTTTCAGTTATGGCATTGATTTGGAATTTTGAAGAAATTATTTTTGAGTTTTTGAAATTTGAAGATCCGTCAAGTATTGCCAAAGTTAGAAATTCTAGCGATGACGGAGAAATGAGCTATGGAAGGGATGGATACGCCCCTTATGAAGTTGATAAAAGGTCTTGCACAGCAGAGAGGAGCTCTCATATCTCATAGCTCATATCTCATGTGTCTGATACCGCATATACATTGCTGATGTTATAGTCGTTTTCGAGTGAATAAGTGAAACAAGTCGTCTTTAGCGTGTGGTAAAGCCAACCGCATCGAACGAGCTTCGAGCGCGCCGCAGTTCCATTTTACGGTGTTTGGAAACTAGGCGAAGTTGAAACGCACTCATTTTCAAGTCTACAAGTTAACATATCAAGAGTTGACTAATGCCTTTAAGCTAATTCGATTGTGCAGTACTATATTAAAGTGTGTAGAAAGGTTGAACATTTTCAAGAATATAATTCGAAAGATATAGGCATTTTAAGACGGCAGACAAAAGTGATTTTCTCGCCATCTGAGAAGCACTTTTAAAATATATCACATTGTACGCTACGGCTGACACTGGTATTGCAACAGTGCTACTACATATTGCTTTTGATAATATAACGCTGCATTATAACATGGAACAAAATAATATGACAGTTCTTTCAACTATTATAACGGAAGTGGAGATGGAAGACTAATGACTTTAATGCAATTGGGACATATATCGATGGAGTGAATTAACAGCATGGAACTTCGCTAATCGTCTTTCTACAAAAGCGAGCATGTAGTGAACATCCAACTACACTCATGCATCGTAGTCCAACGCTGAATTATTTCAAATGGCAGTGGAAACATATTCATACTCCACAAATATGAATATTTCTACGGAAATTATTGCAATAAACTTCATGGCGAATTACTACCAGAACTTCAGGAACTATCAAGAGGGGCCAGGGGGGACCCGGCTCACACAGAAGAGTTTTTCCAGAAGGATGTCTATCGTATACACGGAGCAGTGCAATTTCCGGAGGAGGAAGCAGTTCGATTCTCCGAGGGCGCTGATTCCAGGTTCGAGGACGGAGCACATCTTTTTGGTGAAATGGAACCATCACCAGTCTTCTTTGGAAGATTTTCCTCTGGAACTTCAATCAACATATAAGGTAGTCGTGAACGTTTCTTGTTTTATTTGAGTCATTTAGCGATGTCTGAGCAACCATTTTTCCCATATTTTTGTCCTATTTATATTTTGCCCCATTTTCTTGCCTGATATTTATGTACTCAGTACACTTCGATGAGTTATGCCTTTTTCTACGATTTATTAAGACATTGTTATGTCATTGGCAGATTTAAATAAGTTTGGATCAGTGGAGACTGATAATATAGTATATTCTTTCAGTAATTTGCATATTATTGAAGTCACGATTTGACTGTAAAGTTAATGATTTTCTATGGCAGATTTGAATTCAGACAGCGTGTCATTTTATTAAAGTAATTCTATTTCAGTAAATTACTTTGACCAATTTTCTGTCATCCTCAAGAAAGAAGAATAATTAAAAGATTTTAGAGCGTTAAAATCTATTTCTGTATCGACGATCTTGGAAATACTAGTCGTTTTATGAACATGATTGCAACATAGACATTTATCGTCAGTTATCGAAATTACCATTGCATTATAGACAATTTTATGAAATATGAACATTGATTACAATTTTTTTTTAATACACTATAGTAATGAACATTTGATAGGAATTTTTCTCAATACTAGATTGGAACAATAATGTTTGCATTCCAAAGTCTAATTGTATTCTATTCGACTATTTTGCAGTTTAGATGAACTTTGTTTGAAGATAGTATTTTTATACTACGATACTTAGGAGATATTAATCTCAATTTTGATAGACAAGAAAGGCGTGTATAATCGTATTTGCTATTAAATTTATTTGTGATTGGCAAATTTTTACTTCATATCGATTCATGAATGAAACCCACGAAGGTTAAATAAAATAACAGTTTTGAAACAATTAATGAATATAAGAATTTTTGAAGTGGAACTATGGATGTATAATCGTTAGTTCAGTGGTCATGTAAAAGTCGCTGATGAATAATGCCCTTGAATAATTGAAGGAGGTTCCCACAGTAATATTAATGATGTTGAAGAGATTATAAGTGGAGGTTTTGTATGGATTATGGAAGATTTTTATGCCATATATATTGAAATATATGATGAATTCTGGGCCTATTTTATGCAATTTTGTGCATTTGAAGCGAAGTATTTTTCCGCTGAGTTTATTGTCCAGGTCCTTTGAAAATTAATCATGTGAAATTACTGTTAAAATTAACAAGAGTGTTAAATAATTTGAGATAACGATTTTGAATGGAGGTTACCGTCACAAATAATAATAATAATTATTAAAACTTATTAAACCTGAATATAAGCATAAATATAACTAACCTTCATTGGTCGATTATGTTAACCTGATTTGAGTAATTATCAACCGGATAAACGTGTGGTTTAATGTATTTCTAAAATAAATAAATAAATATAAATATTGTAAATAAATTATGTAATTATCTTTAATAATAATGTGAAATGAAAGAAATTAATAGAGGCGTGTATAGATTTTTCAATTGTCATTTGACAATATTATAAACAATTTGTAATTGTTATAAACAATTAATGAGCATTTGTTATAAACATTAAGAATTTTGTTAATATACTCTAAAGAACGCTAATTATACAAGTGGATTATACCATTAAACAAGTTTTGGGATTATTAGAGTAATCCAGTAACATTTGATTGGAGCATTTAAAAGATTTGCGTGTTAATATTTGAGTTGAGTTGAGGACATTTAAAGCGTTTGAAAAGGAGCTAAGCTCGAAGGTTACGAGCATATGCTAGCACTGACCGGACAGGTGGGCCCGTTTGACGACGTGGGCATGCAACTTGTTGTAGAGTAGATCGCAGCTGGCCTGACAACTGTATGTTAGAGGCCAAGGTCAATTACATAACAGGCCTGCAGTTATAAATAAAGTGTGATGTTTATGAAAGAGGAAAACAATTGCTACGTGTCTTGTCCCAATTCCCTCATCCATTCCAAGTGTATTACTATTATTACGTTCTTTATAAGCAAGTGAAAGATAAAATTTTGTATGTTACGTCTACCAGTCCTACAGGAGGACATGATTATATTGACAATGGCTTCTGATTGCCACGTGTATTTTGTTGAGTTTTTTGTTAAAGTCACCCCTTTATGTGAAATAAATTATTGTACAGTTTAAAGTTTCTTGTCTTCGTCTTGGTTCAATTTTAAATATCATGGTGGAGGTTATTGTGTGGGCATACTTTAAGTGATCCAGTTGGCAACCCATTCCCGAGATTAATTTGAAGAGGTAAGTAAAGGTAAGTATGAACCCCCGTATATTTTGGTGTGTTCCACAATAATTTCTTGTTAACTGCTGTGCTCTAATCTCGGTAGTATCTGTCAGTGCCATTTTCATTGATGTAGCTGTGCCGGTGCGTTTGATTATTGGCAATCCGATTGAGGGGGCGGATATCTGACAGCCTACTATCCGGATTTACGGGGACAGTACCATCCTGGCATTTGCCCGGAAACGAAGTGGGAAACCACGGAAAACCACTTCGAGGATGGCTGAGGTGGGAATCGAATCCCCTCTACTCATTTGGACCACCCGAGGCTGAGTATACACCGTTCCAGTCCTCATACTACTTTTCAAATTTCGTGGCAGAGCCGGGAATCGAACCCAGGACCTCTGGGGCGGAAGCTAACCACGTTGACCACTACGCTACGGAGGCGACCTTTTATTACTTTTAATGAAAATTACATCTTGACAATATGACAATTGGTTGGAATTCTCAGCATTTTCACTTTGTTTACAAGGTAAAACAAAAAGTACGAGGGAATTCAGCGCTGAATGTAGTATTTGTCGTTTTGTATGCCAGTACGTTAATTAGTTCTATTTCAATTAATTATCTGGACCTGGGTGGGTGATGTCGATATTACCCGAGTAAAGTCCGAAATTGAATGATTGACGCTATAATTCAGCGCTTATCCAATTATTGTGGATAAAGTTGATCACGCAGAACCCCCCTTGACATATGCACTCTGTGTATCTAAGTTCATAGGCTATGATCCGAGAACGATTATACTTGCTGGTATCCCTTTGATAATGGTTATCACGTATAATATGCAGTGAACCAGTATCGATATCAACTCGAAGTGTGTCTCCTCGAAACTCGTTGAATTACAGAAACACATCGTAGATCATACATATTCCATGCATTCAACACGGGAAATTAATTTATTTATTCAATAGTTTGGTGGTTTAGCTAATTACAATCCATTTCTGTGCAGGCATTAGCGGTCCAAACCATCGACTCTCTTAATTCGTATTCCTAATTCAACTGTCTCCCTAAAGGCCCCATTGGTCCCTCACCTCTTACAATAATATCGTCCTGCAATAATATTGTTGCTTGGTTATAATTTAAGGACATTGGTGGTTACTTCTCTGAAATCTCTCCGGAGTGGCATTTTTGTGTAGCTTTTTTTTAAGCGTATGGCTTTTAGAGCCGGAAGTGTCCGAGGACATGTTCGGCTCGCCAGAGTTAGTAGCTGCTTCTATGTGGACAACCATGGGGTGAGCTACAAGTACCGTCGCGTAAGGAGTGTTGTCTGGGGAGGAAAGTGTGAATGTAAGGACTAGGATTTGGAAGGTGGCGGCTGTGGCCTATAGTTAGGGACCAATCCCGGTATTTGCCTGGAAAGAAGATGGAAAACCAGAGAAAACCATCTTCAAGGGTGCTGGCGGGGGGATTTGAACCTCCTCACCTTCCGGATGTGAGCGACTGCCTGCAGCCACGCCGTAACAACCACGGCTAACTAACTCGGTTCTGTGTAGCTGAATAGTCATTTCAAACCGGATAGGTCACCACTCCGTCCCTAAAATGTTTAAGCAGTGTCTTTGAATAAGAGCGGTTACATATCAAAGATACATTCGATGTACATGCATTGCTGTTTGAACTTCGAACTGGTAGAGCTTAATACCTGCCTCACCGTCTTTATCGTATTCTGGAGTGAGTTTGCTATTGATCCGAGGACGTTATATCGTTCCACTCGTGCGCCTTCAAAGGAGTTCCTCTTTCATGCAGATACAGTTTGAGTGGTCCCCAATACACTTCTCATTCCCAAGGTTAAATGTTTCTCAACACAAGACGAAACATTAACACTTACTACCTCTCAGTGAGTTCTTATCAAGCATGGCGATTTACGTATTCCAAGCACAGGAATGACCAGCTATTATTTTCTTACTATTTGCTATTGATAATCGGAAATGTTGATCTATATTCCTTGTGTTGTACTGCAAGAAATAGACATATAGAAATTCTTTGAATTATGCCATGTCAGTAGCATAGCCTTAAACAATTAAAAAGGGGGATTTGGTGGTGCAGTGGTCAAGCTGCTTGTCTCTCAACAAGGCAAGTGGGGTTCGATTTTAGAAATGAAATATCACGTACTGTGGTCCGGACTTCACACAAAAAAGGGCGTCTCGGGGTTCATGATCGTGAGATTAACGTTCACGCGAGGTGTTTGTAGTAATGTGTGTAGTTGTAATTCAGGTGAGGATTGAGTAGGAGGCGGACGTGGCCGTAAGCTAGGAACCATTCTGGCATTTGCATCGAGTAGAAGTGGAAAACCACGGAAAATTACTCCCAGTAAGGCTGAAGTGGGAATCGAACCCATCTCTTCTCAGTTTTGCCTCACGAGGCTGAGTGTACCACGATCCAGCCCTTGGCATTTAATATTATGTGATTAGATGTTTTGATAATGTTAGCTGCTATTGACCTTAAAGTTTACTTGTTTAGTATGATTATCTGTAATGGTACCTGGTGGGTTAGCCGTGGTCGTTACGGCGTGGCTGCTGGCAGTCGCTCACATCCGGGAGGCGAGGAGGTTCGAATCCCCCCGCCGGCAACCTTGAAGATGGTCTTCTGTGGTTTCCCATCTTTCCTTCCAGGCAAATACCGGGGTTGGTCACTAACTATAGGCCACATCCGCTACCTTCCAACTCCTCGTCCTTACATTCAAACTTTCCTCCCCAGACAACACTCCAAACGTGACGGTACTTGTAGCTCACCCCATGGGTGTCCACCTAGAAGCAGCTACAAACTGGCGAGCCGAACATGTCCTCGGACACTCCCGGCACTAAAAGCCATACGCTAAAAAAAGAATCTGTAATGGTTAGGGAATGGGCAGGTTGGTGTTCTAACTTGGATATGGATTAAATAAATTTGCTGGTTATGAGAGTATTAATTATTTTGTCAGGTTTAAGGAATAACATCCATTACAATTACAGAGCGAATGATGCCATTTTTGACGCCAAGTTCAACAGAGGAGTTAATGAAACATGAAATAGTAAATGAGGACGAATGAAACTGGTCAAGGAGTAGGAATGAAGCAGAAGAGGTCTGATAGAACGCGCCCTATTGGCTTTTCTCTAGAGGAAACCGCGAAAAACTATTTGGGCGGTTGACGATGGTGTTCGAACCAGGGGCGTATATACAATTTTGTTTCGGGGGGGGGGAGGGGGGCTGGCTATCCTGGAAAATTGTGAGTATTTTCAGGGGATTGTCACCGCAAAATACCCAGAAATATCAACAAATATCTTAGAGCATATAACTTTGTGTAATTATTTTAGATAAGATTCAAAGTTTATATAGCCTACAATTACTGGCAATACAAAAAAAAACAAGTAAAATACAACACAACACAGAAATAAAATTTTATACTCAATGGATTTTCCATTATGATCTATGGAGTATGAATGGCAAATATCTAAATATTTGTCAATTTACTAAGCAGAAAGGTAAACAGTTTTTTTTTACAAGTTGATAATTTATTTCTCAAAAGTACCATACTGTAGAATTCACAGTTTTGCCTCACAAGTCTGAGTGTACCCCGTTCCAGCCCTCAGACTAGAATTAAAATTTCTTGGGGGAGCAGGGAATCGAATTTGGACCTCCGGGGCGGCAGCATAGAATGCTAGCCACTACACCACGAGTTAATCTAATTTCAATCTTAATATTGTTTATAACTTAGCCAATAAGTTAAGATTAGGGTACAACCGAATTTACAATTATTTTATGCACTTACCAAAGCAACACTTTCTTAATTTGATTGGCTTTTTTCGGGGGGGGGGGGGGCTGGAGCCCCCTCAGCACCCCCCTTATATACGCCCCTGGTTCGAACCGTATGCTCTTGTGAGTCCAGAGACAACTTGACCTCATGGCCTTGGGCTCTAACGCGCTGAGTTACCCTGGTCAGCCGCAGAGAAACATTACACTTAAGTTGTTGTTGTTGTTCATGTTGTTGATGTTGTTCGTTGAAACGTTTAGGGACTTTGCGACATCGTGCTCATGTAGCCCCGTGTACTTGAATGTGTGTAGAATTTGTCTAATAACCTGTGTCACTGTGATGTCTGTACTAGCGTGTGTATTTGAAATTGAGTCACGAGTTGAAAAGGAAGCGGCCGTGGCCTTAAGTTAGGTACAATTCCGACATTCGCCGGGAGTAAAAATGGGAAACCACGGAAAACTACGTCTAGGATGGCTGAGGTAGGAATAAAACCCGCCTCTTCTCAGTTTTGCCTCGCGAGGCTGAGTGTGCCGCGTTCTTGCCCTCAGACCAGAATTTAATTTCTTGGCAGAGCCGGGAATCGAACCCGGGCTTCCGCCATGGGAAGAGGAAGTACTAATGTTATGTTTTTCTTGTTCCAGGTGAGAGTTGTTTCCTTTAAGACTGGTGCTGCTATCTGTGAGTTATCACTACAAACACTTAGTTTTTAGTCTTCCGAGTTTTATATCCATGAATTAACGCGACGATTTCTTTTACATGATTCGTTTTCTTAACTTGATGAAGATCGTTCAATCGACAATAGCAAGAAATAGAACTCATTACTCAACGTCGACCTGATAAATAACATGCCCAAGTATTTTAAGTTAAGTTGTTGTTGATTCTTTAGGGGCTTTGCGATATCCTGGTCATGTAGCCCCTTGTACTTCGGTGTATGTAGAATTCGTCTGATAACCTTTGTCACTGTGATGTCTCTACTAGAGTGTGTATTTGTAATTGAGGTAGGAATTGGGGAGGAAGCGGCGTGGCATTACGTTAGGTACCATCCCCATTTTCCTAGAGTAGGAGTGGGAAACCACGGAGAGCCACTTCCAGGATGGCTGAGGTAGGAATCGAACCCACCTCTTCCCAGTTTTTCCAGCCCTCAGACCAGAATTAAATTTCTTGGCAGAGCCAGGAATCGAACCCGTGTCTCCGTGGTGTCAGCCAAGAATTCTAGCCTCTACGCAACGAGGCGGACAATATTAAGTTAAAATTAGTATGACGTATTACCGCGGAGTAGGTGGCACGAACCCAGCAATATAGCATCACACCTCTGAAACAATACAGGGTGAACAAAAATGCCGCACTTGGAGGTCGGCATGCGGTTCCTCGTCGAAATTCACGACAAAAGTTTATGTTGCAAAACCTAGTCCCGCCAATAGTTTTAACAGAAATGCGTGTTAAGATACGGGGCTCTGGCAACGCTGTAACTGCATGCAGCGTGGCCAAAAACAGACCGCAGGAACTCGGCGCTCTGTCGGAGCTTTCTCTGTACATTCCGATGCACTGCAGGATGTGACAGTGTTACCAGCTTCTCGTTTCCATACTTGTGTTTTCAAATAGCACCTGATCCGATTTTGCTATAGAAACTTTTGTCTTGGAATTGGATGAGGAATCGCACGCTGACCCCCAAGTGCGGCATTTTTTGTTCACCCTGTATACCGTATCTATAAGGTCTGGACGACTTCGTGTTACCACTCATTACTTAGTCATTATTCAGTACAGTACTCACGCAGTATGTAGTGACTGCTTTGCGTCGTGATTGTGACTCGTCCCCCCAGGGGCTCACATCTAGTGGGCGTGGGTTGGCGACCACGGGGCCCCAGCCGAGTCCGGCATTGCTTCCACTTACTTGTGCCGGGCTCCTTTCTGTCTTCTTTCCTGTCGACCTCACTTGGTCAACTCTTGTTCTCTTCCGACCCCGACGGTATTAGGGTATCCGAGGCCTAGGGAGTCTTTTCCTTTCCCGCCTTAATTGGCCCTTGTCTCATCTTTTCTGATTCCCTCCATCTGCGAGGGGTCAGCCTTCTTTTTCTCTTCCTTTTACCTCCTGCCTTGTGCTCTAGGCCCTTAAGGAGGCAGGGTGTATGTAGCTCCACCACTTCTGGTGCACCCTAGATAATGCTACACCCTCAGGGGCTCACGGCTGGTGAGTTCGGGAGTTGGCGACCCCGAGGGATTCCTGAGCTGGGTCCGTTTTCCACTTTTGTCCCTTATCTTTGGGGCGGACCCTCTCCTCTTTCACTTTCCTATATGCCTTTCATGGCTCTCCTTCCTTCCAAGTCCCTCAATCCGCCTTCTCCGAGGGTTGAGGGCATTTCTTTTCCTTCTGTCCTTTTATTTGCCTTATTCTCCTTTATTTTTCCATTTCTTCTTCTAGTATGTAGGTTATTAGGTTAGTTTTAGTTTTAAGTTCACTCTTCATTTTCATCTTCACGATCACCCAAACCATCAGGGGCCGATAACCTAGATGTTAGGCCCCTTAAAACAACAATTATCATCATCATTTTGTGACTCGTCACTCTTTTATTGTCAGATAGTCTTACGGAAGACATACCGGGTGAGTTAGCCGTGGTGGTTACGACGTGGCTGCAGGCAGTCGCTCACATCCGGGAGGCGAGGAGGTTCCAATCCCCCTGCCGGCAAACTTGAAGATGGTCTTCTGCGGTTTCCCATCTTCCTTCCAGGCAAATGCCGGGGTTGGTCCCTAACTATAGGCCACAGCCGCAACCTTCCAATTTCTCGTCCGTACACTTACCTTTCCTCCCAAGACAACGCTCCATACGTGACGGTACTTGTAGCACACCCCATGGGTGTCCGCATAGAAACAGCTACTAACTCGGGCGAGCCAAACATGTACTCTTACACTCCCGGCACTAAAAAAAAGCCGTACGCTAAAAGTAAAAAAGATTAGAAAAACAAAAAACAAAAACAAAAAAAAACGGAAGACATGTAAAGTTCCTCCACTAGCTGAAAAGCATCACGGTCAGCTGGTTACGCTGCATGACAAGGAATTAGCGCCAACGACACGCGGTCCTTACGAATTTGTCCGTTCGCATTGCAGCACTTTGTTAGCTGGTGAACCAGATCAGCAAAGGGCGCACTCAAGTTCCCTCGGAAATGCACCGCCGCCTGCCTGTCTGGCTTGGGTACGGGAATAAATCTGGTGAAGCAATACTGTGCCCAACTCTAGGAATGGCTATTCCAAGATTCAGACACCTAGATATCAAGGGAAAGGCTACAGCCGCTTTTGAAAGTTGAGATATTTGAATATCGCGCTCCATTGCTTCTAGAAGCAATTGGAAAGAATATACCGCTAAGAGCATGTCAAGTGACGTAGCGAGTAATAGCAGAGGTCGAGGCTATTTATTGATTAAATAGTTAGCCTTGGAGTAGAGACTTCAGACTTGGATCAGATTACTGGCACGGCCAAATGAAAGAGAATGCACTTAGTATCAAGTAAATCGGACCAGGGATACCAGAGATATGAGGATTTCTAGATTTCAGCTGATTCAGCGTGACCCTGACCGTTTTGAATAAAAGCCGGCCGGCTCAAGCAACTTTAGCTCACTTCGAAACAAGCACTTGCCTAGCAAGGTGCTACTACGCTGAGCCAAGGCACATGGTTGCCGGATCTACGCAGAAGTTATTTTCAAGATTGTGATAGTCACAAAAGTGCTGCGCTACGAGTGGAACTTAGTAAGTTTCCGGTAGGGAGAATCACTAAGGTGATAGTTATTTTTCGACGGACACTGGTGAAATATTTTTTATTTCTACATGGACATATGCTAGACTTTGTCTAGAATAGTACTTTGTCACAGTCCAGTAATAACCTAATACTTTGATATTTTAGTCCATTTTAGTCAGTTTTCATATTTGTAACTTGATAACCACTTCGATCTTTCAGTATATTGAAGGCCAGTCTATCACGGTGTTGTTCATTAGCCAACGCAGGGAAACTACATGTTGCTTCGCGCATGGTAGATGGTGTGAAGCCATGCCCAGGGAACGATCTTCAGAACAGCCGTTGATTGAGTTAGACTGTCAGTGTTTTCTTGTACTGAAACGATTACCGTGAGTTATGTTACAACTGGCATATCTGAGAATAGATCACTTAGATCTGACCCCATTTAAGCAAACTGTTATGGCTTTAACAGAAGCCAATATTAAAATGGATCAACAGTTACTTCAAACGTCAAGAGATATTACCACTATGTCTTGCTAGACAGATTGTGGGTATATAATGGCGGCCGATACAAGGATTATACGTGCTTGTCCGATAGGGCATGTCTATGGATAAATCTGGTACAAACCAGGTTCGCTTCGCTTCAAGACCATCAAGAAATGTAAGCCACATTTTGACTTTATATTATGCCTAGCTAATTGGAACAAACTCATTTTCAGCAGATGACCAACACATTTATTTTTCTTCGTATTTAAATCTTGCAATGATTTACGCAAGACATATTAGAGCTATTCTGAGTATTTTCAGCACTCAGAACAGTTTAGGATCGATGACCGAGCATATCGAGCATTTATTTGAATATTTCATATTTTTGGGAAGTCACGGAAAACCGTCGATGTAACTGTAAAAGTTAAATTATTTTTTTGTTGAGGAATGGATATTTTTTCCATATTCGAAGGTTCGAACATGTGGATTCTCACATAATGAGATGATAATTAAACATATTTAAAATAATATAACTAATAATAATAATAATAATAATAATAATAATAATAATAATAATCCTCTAATAATAATAATAATAATAATGATTTTCATAACTTTTCTAAATAATTCTTGGATATTATATTTTCTAATAATCATATGTATTGAGAGAGAGAGCCTATGAAGTAGTTTAATCATTTCTAGTTTGGAACAGGTGATTTTCCGAAGGAGAGTGGTTAGCGCAAGCCCGCATTCAACCAACATTTCAGTTCTGGTTGAACAGTTAATATTTGCAATGAGCAAAGTATATTTTTCAGATAACACGGAGAGGCATGAAACGGGAAGCAAATGATATTTGTATCAATTAGGATATTTTTGTATTTATATAAAATCATGACGTAAATACACATTCGAAAGTGAAATGAGATTTTCATAAGTATGGTAAATTCACGGGTTGAACTGAATGGTAAAATAAAATAAACTTGTAAGTTTATAAATCTTCCAGTGTTGATAACAAGCAGAGGCTTGATTTATTGTATAAATTTTGGGAAGAAAATTTATGTGTGGAGTAGTTGAAATGCCATTCCCAGGTGCGCATGTTTAAGTCGCAGGAATGAGGAGGTTTTTTCGAGCATCAATCAAATAGCAGGTTCGATGGCTCAGGTTTATAGAAGGAGTATTGGAACTACACATTTCGTCGTATGAATGACCCGAAGGTTATTTCTTAAAACCCATCAGTTCTTATTTCAACCTTGTTTACGGATTCCATTAAGACTTTGATTTTGCTAGAACCCGGATTTGTCATGATAGTAGTTTATTCTTCTTCAGAGGAAGACCTTTGCCGTTGTTGTTGGAATATTGTGTTCTTACACAAATAATAGAATGGGCCACTGCCAATTAAAAATAATTCTATAACCACGAATAATTTGAAGGATGTTTTCAATCCTAGTGCCATGAACTAAATGAATTTATTATGAAGCTACAATTCTTATTTCCGCATTCTGTCGAAGAATTGCAAGTTGTGAAAGTTGCTAAAATGGCCATGAATATAAATATTTTTCTTAATAATGATTCCAAGTGGAAAATCAAATAGTTGAATGGTCCAACAATTTATTGATCAAGTTGATGATTCTGAAATCATGTATTTTGTTAGGAACTTGAAGTTCATAATCGAGTCACTTCTCGAAATGTTTAATGTCAGAAGAACAATTAATTTTTGTTGTGCTTCGCACAGTTCTTCGATGCTATGCTCAAGGTCAAATACTTTTCAGATGTTATTAATATGTGTAAATAATTTGTGTTGATTCAGAAATAACAATATTTTTTGACAATATTTTTTGAAACTGGAAAAATAAGTGAAAGTTAAAAATTCTATGAACATTTATTCTACGAGTGTTAATATTATGTAAAAATTCAAACAGTGAACTACGATATTTCCAGTAAAGACAATTAAATTTGAACTGGATTTAATCACAAATAATGAATATAATTTTGGAACACAGTCTACAGGACTAATAATCAGACTTGTGTTTCCAAAAATAACTGTCAAATGTGTTTGGAAAATTTCTGTACATTGTGTAAATAGGATGTGGGTCACGTGAATGATGCTGCTTTGAGCATTTTTGCAGTCAATTTTAAATTTAAAATAAAATGAGATAATTTTACATGATGTGTTATGCCCAGTTGAATCTCCTTCTATCCTTATTGTTGCATTGAGCCAAAAATCAGTAAAGCATTTTTTTTCATTTGATGTCGTTTTTGCGATTAGCTTTAACCCATCTGGCGCTCCGGGATATTTTGACTCTCGTGCTGACTGATTATTGGTAAAATGCATATGTGGTCGTGCGGACTCCGGTCTAAACGGGCACATAAAATGAGATAGAGAGAGAAATGGCTTCGAACGTGGGGCCCGAGTTAGACACGGTCAATCGCATGCCGATTTAAATTGTGATAATTTTTTATATAAATATTTTGGGAGTTGAGAGATGTCTGGTTTGGATGAATAAATTAGTAGGAAACCCAATTAGTGGGGAAAATTAAAAATTTAACTGGATTCATAATTAGAATGGGTTTGATTATTTTTGATAATGGCTTATCCATTAGGGCGTCAAGTAAATTCAGTAGTAAACGTTCGATGACTGGACATACGCATTATTAGAATCCAGGTGGAGGATATTTGAGAACTTGCATATTTTTCTTGTGATATTGTGGTAAATGTAATTCGTAAAAGTAGAGAATTTTGTTTTTCCATCATGTCGACATTAGGACAAATCTCATTTTATTAGAGTGTTCCAATTAGCTATTCATATTTCTTGTTCTAGTTATAAGCTTGTGTTTGCCAATATTGTATACCCCTAAGTTTTGAATAATAATTGAAAATTATGGAAGAGATGATGAGGATGATGAGGAGTTTGGAGGAGAGTTCAAAAGAGGCTGGACTGCGTGTAGCAGCCATTATGAAAGAAAATACAGAGGCTTTGGAAAAGAAACTTAAAGAAAATTCTGATAAACTTAAAGAAAGTTGAAATGATAAACTTAAAGAAAATTCTGATTCTTTAGAAAATAAACTTAAAGAAAATTCTGATTCTTTAGAAAATAAACTTAAAGAAAATTCAGATTCTTTAGAAAATAAACTTAAAGAAAGTTTAAACGATAAACTTAAAGAAAATTCTGATTCTTTGGAAAATAAACTTAAAGAAAATTCTGATTCTTTAGAAAGCAGGTTAAAAGGTAACTTGAAAGAAAATTTAAATAGTAAATTTAATTCTATGGAGAATAAATTTAAAGAGAATTCTGAAATTTTGAAAATGTCACTTGAGAGTAAAATGACTAAATTATGCGAAAAAACACATGAGCTCGAAACTTCATTAGCTACTAACGCAAGTTTAATGGACGATAAATTTCGCGATGCCGATCTAAGATCCCAAAGCTTAGCTGATAGGATAGAACATGGTCTTAGGAAAGTTGGTGAAGACATGATCAACCTAGAAGTCAGAGTGAAGAAAGAGAGTAATGAGATGGGAATTCTAGTTGTTCAACGGTTGACAGAACAATTCAAAGAACATGTAATGGGAGAAATAAGAGAAGGTGTGATTAATGAATTACAAACTGAAATTAAAACCACAGTTGTCAATGAAATTAAAGACACACTCAAGCTGGAGAACCAAGAAGGAATCAAGGAGATTAGGGAATCTTTGTCATCCCATATTCAAGTAATTTCCAAAGATATCCAAGCAACTCAGAAGGACATATCAGATATGACAGGGTCATTGAAAAGTCACGAGGCTGTTATGAACCAGATATCCACTGATGTCAAGGAGAATTGTAAGGAAACCGAAGCAATTAAGAAAATGGCAGAAGAAAACCATAAGGAACTTGAGGCTATGAAAACCCAAATCAAGGACGAGAAACAGTCTGACCATCTGTTGAAAATGTCAATCATGAGGGGAAAAGAACAGATACAGATAAATCTAGGAGCAGCAAGAGAAACTGATAGTCAAAGACAGGATGAGGTCAGGACAGTATTTCAATCCAACCCCATAACTGTATTCAAGAATGTAGAGGATAAGCCTTCTAAATTTTCAGGGCGAGATTCTGTGACACCCGTAGAATTTTTGAGTGATAGGGAAATTTTTGGAAGGTCATGCACTTCTTTGGTTCAGGGCTTTTAGATCCACTCTAACCACTTTTGAGGAGTTTTCCCGTGGGTTATTAAAAAAGTTTTGGTCCCCGGAAACCCAACAGCAAGTCAGAGCAGAATTATATTCGAAGAGATTCTCGACGTCACAACCTACTCGATACTCTACGTACTTTTCTGGACAGCTTTCTAAACTGCAACATTTAGATCCGCCGATGCCAGATAATGAAATAATTACTGCATTGATACGTCAGTTTCCAGCAGACGTCCAAAGAACTTTGATCGCTGCTGACATCTATAATATGGAGCAATTTGACGAGGTATTGTAGAAGCTGGATCATACGAACGCTCAATTCTTCCATCAGAAGGGAGGAAAGAATAACAACGCTGTGTATGCTGTTATGGCCGACAGTTATTCCCAAACACCTCGAGAGATTTGAGAGGGGCGAGAAGAGAAAACGCCGAGGGAAGAGCCCGATAAAAGAGGATGGAATCAGTACAGTAACGGATACAGTTACAAGCCTTATGCGAGACCGGATGGTGGAAATCGATATAATACTCGATGGAGAAGGCCAAGGGATAATCAAGGAAGGTACCAGGAAAGAAGATACTATGGTAGAAATAACTACAATAACAGAGGGAATTTGAATACTCGTCAGTCCAATGAAGAGTTCAACAAGGAGACGAGGAAGAACTTAGAAGAAAGACACCAAGAAAACTTACAGTTCTTGGAACAGAAGCACAATGAACCAGGTCCATCGGGAACACAACAATCCCGGGGGAATGGAAACGAAAAAAAAAACAACTTCGAATTCACAGTAGAAGATAGAATTTTAAACACTTTCACTTCCAGAATTATTAAATGGCAAGCAGAGGATGATGACTTAATTCAACATAATGACGAACGGAAAGAAATGGGTACAAGAATTAGAATGCCAATCATATCATGCGAAGTATTCGGTATGCCTGTCGATACTTTGATTGATACTGGGGCTATGCTTTGTCTTGTGAGCGAGAAGCTTTATATTTTGTGGAAGCTCAAAGAGAATTTAGAGGAGATTCCAGTATCAGGAATTAAGATCCAAGGAATAGTACCCAACAAAATATCTCTGTGTAAAACACAATTATACTTATGTATTACGATTGGAGGACATAATTTCCGACATGTGTTTGTAGTAATGAAGGACATGGCTTTTGACATGATATTGGGAGCGGATTTCATTCAGAAATATCAAGCAGTGATAGGCATGAAGACAGAGACGATCAGATTCAGGAATATCGAAGAGATAAACTTCGAGGGAAAAGAAGAGGAAGACATCGAGGGAGATGCTCAATGGTCTCTGATTTTTCATGAAGCTGAAGGAAGAGAAGTCTACACTGAGGAGGAGTCCCCAGAGCTAGGAAAAATTTTGGAAGAGTATCACGATATTTTTGATATTAAACCTGGTGAAATTAAAGATTTTGAATATCGTATTCGTGTAAATGATGATGCACCTTTCCATGCTAAATTGTATCCGGTTGCGGAAAAGCATCGAGAGAGGGTGAAAGTGCTTATCAGGGAGATGGAAAGCAACAATGTGATTGAAAAGTACACTACATCTTATGTCAATCCATTAGCAGTAGTGTCTAAGCAAGATGGAAGTCTGAGACTATGTTTAGACGCGCGAAATTTGAATTCAAGATTACTGCCAGAGTATGACAGACCACCAATCATTAGGGAACTGTTAAGGAAATTCCAAGGCAAGGTCTGGTTCTCTAACATTGATCTCACTTCGTCCTACCATCACATTAGGCTTAGTGAAGATTCCAAGAAGTTTACAGGATTTATGTTTGACCAGCAGACATATGTATTCCGCCGTCTACCATTTGGAGTCAAAACATCTGGATCTGTTTTGATCAGAGCACTGGAACAAAATTTGAGTCCTGAAGTAAAGGAGATAGCAATTCGTTACATAGATGATATCCTAATTGCATCTGAGACTAAGGAGGAACATTTGTTACATCTTCAGATGTTATTCGCAGATTTGAGAAAAGCGAACTTCAAAGTAAACCTTCGAAAATGTCAGTTCTTTCGGAAGGAAATAAAATTTTTGGGTCACATTTTGGATGGAGAAGGATACCGTCCCAATGAGACGAAGATACAGGTGATTGCAAATTTCCCTAGACCTACTAGAGTGAAGAATGTCCGCAGTTTTCTCGGAACATGCCAATTCTTTGCAGGGCATTGTCCAAACTTCACCAAGACGGTAGCGCCATTGCAGGAATTATTAAAGAAAGGAAACAAATGGAAATGGAATGAAGATTGTGAACAATCATTTAAAGATGCCAAGAGGTTATTGGTAAACAGCGTGAAATTGGAGTATCCTGACTTTACCAAGAATTTCATCATAGAATCTGATGCATCCACCGTAGGGATTGGAGCTATTCTTCTTCAAGAAGATGACGATCACAAGATACGTTACCTGGCGTTCATTAGCAGGAAACTTCGTCCATCAGAAAGGAATTATTACACCACGGAGTTAGAAGCACTTGCTGTAATCTTCGCGTTGGAGTCGTGGAAGAAAATGTTAATTGGACATTCAGTAATAGTGAGGACTGATCACCACGCATTGGAGTTTATCTTGAGAACAAACTTTGCCAGTGATAGGATAACTAGATGGTCACTTTTTATTCAACAATTCAACCTAGTTATTGAACACACTCCTGGAAAGTTGAACGTTGGAGCTGATTTATTGAGTAGAGCAGTGGAGTCTACATCTAAGGTTTTTCAAGTTAACCTGACGCAGGAAGATGAGGATACCTTGAGAAGGTTAAGATAGTTGCATTTATCCCAGAGGAGAGACCGACGTTTTAGAAACATTTTTCGTTTTCTACAGGGAGACATGGATCCAAATGATGATTTTGAGGAAACTGAAAGAATTTCAAGAGATTTTATGATGTTGGATGGTTTAATCTACAAGTTTGCAGATCCCGACCATACGAAGCTGAGAGTAGTGATACCTCCACGAATGCAAAAACCCATTATCTGGATGGCACATCGAATCGCAGGTCATGCTGGAGTAGATAAGACGGTCAACATGATTCAAGAGAAATTTTCGTGGGAGCGAATGCGACAAACTGTCAGAAACACTATTCGAGAATGCGATTTATGCCAAAGGAGTAAACATAACTCTAGATTATTGAGAGAATTACCAAGGCCTATTATTCCTTCTAAGCCTTGTGAAATCTTCGCGACTGATTTATATGGTCCTCTCCCAAAGTCTAAAAGAGGTAACCGATATATTCTGGTGACCATGGATGTTTTCAGCAAATACACTATGTTACACCCAATCCAGAAGGCAAACGCAAAATATTGTGCGAAGAGAATTAGAGACAACGTGATTCCGGAAGCAGGCAAACCGGAATTCCTTTTATCAGATCGTGGACCTCAATTTACATCTTTAGAATTTAGAACCATCATGAATAATCTTGGGATTAGACAATTGTTTTGTTCTATCAGACATCCTGAGAGCAATCCAGCAGAACGCGTGATGGCTGAAATAGCGACATTTTGCCGCCTCTATTGTCCAAATGAGCATTGGAAATGGATGGATGTTCTCTCTTTAGCATCCGAATCCATCAACTCTACGATTCATGAGAGTACTGGACAGATTCCCATGTTGCTTCATCATGGAATCAAACCAACAAGATTATGGGATGAATCATCTCTATTCCACCTGAGATTGAACCAAGTCGTCAGATGAGGGAAACTCTAGCTTTAGACAAGTTGAGGAGCCAAGCTGAGAAAAGAGAGCGCAGAGTGAGAGGAAAGCGTTTTCGTAAACCCTTGCGCGTAGGAACTCTTGTTTTAGTGAAAAGACCTACACCCTCTGACGTGCAAAATCGAGTGTACTCGAAGTTTGCAAGCCTCTACGCTGGACCCTATCGTATTGTGGAAGTAAACAACAATGGAAGCTATGAAGTCGCTAATACACGAACTGGTAACATCGTGGGAACTTATAATGCATCGAATTTGAAGATTTACTATTCAAGAACCAGATGATTTAATGTGTAAATAGGAAAAATAAAAATTTTAAAATTTTTATTTTTTGCTAGGTGTGGGGTGGATGTGCCCAACTCTAGGAATGGCTATTCCAAGATTCAGACACCTAGATATCAAGGGAAAGGCTACAGCCGCTTTTGAAAGTTGAGATATTTGAATATCGCGCTCCATTGCTTCTAGAAGCAATTGGAAAGAATATACCGCTAAGAGCATGTCAAGTGACGTAGCGAGTAATAGCAGAGGTCGAGGCTATTTATTGATTAAATAGTTAGCCTTGGAGTAGAGACTTAAGACTTGGATCAGATTACTGGCACGGCCAAATGAAAGAGAATGCACTTAGTATCAAGTAAATCGGACCAGGGATACCAGAGATATGAGGATTTCTAGATTTCAGCTGATTCAGCGTGACCCTGACCGTTTTGAATAAAAGCCGGCCGGCTCAAGCAACTTTAGCTCACTTCGAAACAAGCACTTGCCTAGCAAGGTGCTACTACGCTGAGCCAAGGCACATGGTTGCCGGATCTACGCAGAAGTTATTTTCAAGATTGTGATAGTCACAAAAGTGCTGCGCTACGAGTGGAACTTAGTAAGTTTCCGGTAGGGAGAATCACTAAGGTGATAGTTATTTTTCGACGGACACTGGTGAAATATTTTTTATTTCTACATGGACATATGCTAGACTTTGTCTAGAATAGTACTTTGTCACAGTCCAGTAATAACCTAATACTTTGATATTTTAGTCCATTTTAGTCAGTTTTCATATTTGTAACTTGATAACCACTTCGATCTTTCAGTATATTGAAGGCCAGTCTATCACGGTGTTGTTCATTAGCCAACGCAGGGAAACTACATGTTGCTTCGCGCATGGTAGATGGTGTGAAGCCATGCCCAGGGAACGATCTTCAGAACAGCCGTTGATTGAGTTAGACTGTCAGTGTTTTCTTGTACTGAAACGATTACCGTGAGTTATGTTACAACTGGCATATCTGAGAATAGATCACTTAGATCTGACCCCATTTAAGCAAACTGTTATGGCTTTAACAGAAGCCAATATTAAAATGGATCAACAGTTACTTCAAACGTCAAGAGATATTACCACTATGTCTTGCTAGACAGATTGTGGGTATATAATGGCGGCCGATACAAGGATTATACGTGCTTGTCCGATAGGGCATGTCTATGGATAAATCTGGTACAAACCAGGTTCGCTACGCTTCAAGACCATCAAGAAATGTAAGCCACATTTTGACTTTATATTATGCCTAGCTAATTGGAACAAACTCATTTTCAGCAGATGACCAACACATTTATTTTTCTTCGTATTTAAATCTTGCAATGATTTACGCAAGACATATTAGAGCTATTCTGAGTATTTTCAGCACTCAGAACAGTTTAGGATCGATGACCGAGCATATCGAGCATTTATTTGAATATTTCATATTTTTGGGAAGTCACGGAAAACCGTCGATGTAACTGTAAAAGTTAAATTATTTTTTTGTTGAGGAATGGATATTTTTTCCATATTCGAAGGTTGGAACATGTGGATTCTCACATAATGAGATGATAATTAAACATATTTAAAATAATATAACTAATAATAATAATAATAATAATAATAATCCTCTAATAATAATAATAATAATAATGATTTTCATAACTTTTCTAAATAATTCTTGGATATTATATTTTCTAATAATCATATGTATTGAGAGAGAGAGCCTATGAAGTAGTTTAATCATTTCTAGTTTGGAACAGGTGATTTTCCGAAGAAGAGTGGTTAGCGCAAGCCCGCATTCAACCAACATTTCAGTTCTGGTTGAACAGTTAATATTTGCAATGAGCAAAGTATATTTTTCAGGTAACACGGAGAGGCATGAAACGGGAAGCAAATGATATTTGTATCAATTAGGATATTTTTGTATTTATATAAAATCATGACGTAAATACACATTCGAAAGTGAAATGAGATTTTCATAAGTATGGTAAATTCACGGGTTGAACTGAATGGTAAAATAAAATAAACTTGTAAGTTTATAAATCTTCCAGTGTTGATAACAAGCAGAGGCTTGATTTATTGTATAAATTTTGGGAAGAAAATTTATGTGTGGAGTAGTTGAAATGCCATTCCCAGGTGCGCATGTTTAAGTCGCAGGAATGAGGAGGTTTTTTCGAGCATCAATCAAATAGCAGGTTCGATGGCTCAGGTTTATAGAAGGAGTATTGGAACTACACATTTCGTCGTATGAATGACCCGAAGGTTATTTCTTAAAACCCATCAGTTCTTATTTCAACCTTGTTTACGGATTCCATTAAGACTTTGATTTTGCTAGAACCCGGATTTGTCATGATAGTAGTTTATTCTTCTTCAGAGGAAGACCTTTGCCGTTGTTGTTGGAATATTGTGTTCTTACACAAATAATAGAATGGGCCACTGCCAATTAAAAATAATTCTATAACCACGAATAATTTGAAGGATGTTTTCAATCCTAGTGCCATGAACTAAATGAATTTATTATGAAGCTACAATTCTTATTTCCGCATTCTGTCGAAGAATTGCAAGTTGTGAAAGTTGCTAAAATGGCCATGAATATAAATATTTTTCTTAATAATGATTCCAAGTGGAAAATCAAATAGTTGAATGGTCCAACAATTTATTGATCAAGTTGATGATTCTGAAATCATGTATTTTGTTAGGAACTTGAAGTTCATAATCGAGTCACTTCTCGAAATGTTTAATGTCAGAAGAACAATTAATTTTTGTTGTGCTTCGCACAGTTCTTCGATGCTATGCTCAAGGTCAAATACTTTTCAGATGTTATTAATATGTGTAAATAATTTGTGTTGATTCAGATATAACAATATTTTTTGACAATATTTTTTGAAACTGGAAAAATAAGTGAAAGTTAAACATTCTATGAACATTTATTCTACGAGTGTTAATATTATGTAAAAATTCAAACAGTGAACTACGATATTTCCAGTAAAGACAATTAAATTTGAACTGGATTTAATCACAAATAATGAATATAATTTTGGAACACAGTCTACAGGACTAATAATCAGACTTGTGTTTCCAAAAATAACTGTCAAATGTGTTTGGAAAATTTCTGTACATTGTGTAAATAGGATGTGGGCCGCCACACGTGAATGATGCTGCTTTGAGCATTTTTGCAGTCAATTTTTAATTTAAAATAAAATGAGATAATTTTACATGATGTGTTATGCCCAGTTGAATCTCCTTCTATCCTTATTGTTGCATTGAGCCAAAAATCAGTAAAGCATTTTTTTTCATTTGATGTCGTTTTTGCGATTAGCTTTAAACCATCTGGCGCTCCGGGATATTTTGACTCTCGTGCTGACTGATTATTGGTAAAATGCATATGTGGTCGTGCGGACTCCGGTCTAAACGGGCACAGTACTTCCTTTTCGTCTAAGAAATGGTACATACTAATTATAAAATCCTCTAATTAGTCTCCAAAATTTACATTGCATATCTATTATAATTAATGAATTAATATTGTGATGAATATGGCGATGATATGGACCCTCCCTTGATAAAATAGATGAACAAAACAGATATAATTTTGATTTGAACAAAATAGTTAATCCCTATCTCTACTTAGTATAAAACAAAGTCCCCGATTCTCGGATGTCACGGGTAATCTCAATAACCACTGCATGGATTTTGATGCGGTTTTCACCATTATGTAAAGGATGTCTCGAGGAAGGTTTCTGTAGAAAATAATTTATTTATAATCAAAGGAAGCCAAGCAGTAACGATTTTAATGAAAAAGTCGAAGAAAAACATGGCATCCGTGTGCTTCTTAAGCTTTCGCTGGGCAAACCGTTAAAAATAATAATATGCATTGAGTGTAAGAATTGTTCAGCATGAAAGGTTCTACAAAAAAAAAAGTCCGCGAGAGCATATCTCTATCTTCAATACATTGCCCACTATAAGTGTTTTTAGATTGGTCGGAAGGGGGATTTGTGTTTCATGCACCTCGCCATTCTTAAATTAGGCTACGTCTGATAAGAATTCGTTGCAAATGCATGTGCATGATAATATAATTAATAGTCCAGTCAGTGATTTTAACCCATCATGCCTAGACGTAAAACGGATATAGGTCGTAGTTCATTGACATCGAAAGAAAGAACGCTTATCACGTAATGCATTCATAACTGTTCCCGGGCGAAGCCAGGGTGGGTTGCTAGTATTGTATAAAACAAAGTGCCCGATTCTTGGATGTAACGGGTACTGGATGGATTTTGATGCGGTTTTCACCATTCTTTAAAGGATTTCTCGAGGATGGTTTCTGTAGAAAAACATGAATTCATGACCAAAGGAAGCCGAGCAGTAACGATTTCAGTGAATCGAGTCAAAGAAAATCCTGCCGTCCGTGCGCCTTTTAAGCTTACGCGGGGTAAACCGTTAAACATATCTATATACCATGAGTGTAAGAATTGTTCAGCATGAAAAGTTCAAAAAAATGTCCGCTACAGCATATACATCGCCCACTATAAATGTTTTTACGTTTTCATTTCTTCCAACAATCTCAATTCAGTGGAAATTTCAATTACGAGCTTGCAACCGAGCCTATCATTCCGGCTTCGGCCAGTATCAAACTGTCGAGCCGTGTCGAGTTAAAACTTCAGAGAAGAGTATATGTGTAAGGAGGTTCGCTGTTCACCTCGGCTATTCTGAATTGCGTCTGGGACCTGCCGTCCGTGCGCCTTTTAAGCTTACGCTGGGTGAACTGTTCAAGATACCAGGCGAAGCCAGGGCGGATAGCTAGTAAAGCAATAAAAATAAATAGCGATAAATAATAAAAAAAAGATCATTTTCTTGTAACATAAAAAAATGTGTTACAGTACAACAGTCTGGGCCTTCTTACACAACAAACATTATATAATATGGCCGATAGTCGCTTGCCTACCTGTGATAACGTACCTGTACCAGGGCACTGCGGATGAACCTCTCTGAGATGAATGTTCTCTAGAGACAGGCCATTACATCGTTATTTGACGTTGAGTAGGCAGTTGCTAAACAAGAAACCATCAAGTGCCGAAGTTATATAATGCATCGATCTGGAACTCAATGAGATTACTGAGGTCATGTCAAGCGATCTGGGACAATATGGCATGAAAGCACCACATAAAACAATCATGCGGGGATATGAAATAGATATGACGTGGCTAAACGGAGGGGAATGCGTGACAGGAATGATTTACATTGCTCAGTGGAAATGAACCGAGTCTGGCCATGTACATGAGTGTGCTTCTCTTTCAACTTGAACTGAATTCATTACACAATGTCAATTGAGGTTGGTTGGTTGGTTCTTAAGTTTAGGGGCTGCGACAACGCGGTCATGTAGCCCCGTGTACAGTACTTTGGGTGTGTGTAGAATCTGTCTGATAACCGGTGTTAATTGTGATGACTGTATTAGTGTGTGTTATCTGTTTTCTTTAATTCAAGTAAGGACTGCAGACTTTTGAATTTTTCAAATAGTTCCCACTTTTGCCGCCAAACGCCACCGTCAACGACTACTAGTTCAGAACTTAGCTACCAGATGCCACCGCATTCGGCTCATAGCAACAAACGTAGGAAACTAAGAGCCTTGTTTACATTCTTAACCTATACAATTTAGCTTCACACAGGTGTAATTAGTGGAAGGTTCTTTAACATGCCATAAATCTATGACATGGGACCGCCGGCTTTATTTCCCCTCCGAAGGAAGGCATACTGAGGGATTTTTAACGCGCTTAAAAATCCATCGACTTCGGCCGGATTTGAACCCGCGATCTTGGGCATAGAAGCTCAGCATGCTACCGACTACGCCACCGAAGCCGCCTTCAATTGAGATTGATACTATAAATAGGACAAGACCACCTCGTGCTGTAGCGGCTAGCATTCTTGGCTGTCACTCCGGAGGTCCGGGTTCGATTCCCGGCTCTGCCAAGAAAATTCATTCAGGTCTGATGGCTGCAACGAGGTACACTCAGCCTCATGAGGCAAAACTGAGAAGAGGTGGGTTCGATTCCGACCTCAGCCATCTTGGAAGTGGTTTTCCGAGGTTTTCCACTTTTACTCCAAGCAAATGCCAGGGTAGTAGGCCTACCTAACGTAATTAGGCTGAGGCTGAATGTACTCCACTCCAGCCCTCAGACCAAAATTAAATTTCTTGGCAGAGCCGGGAATCGAGCTCGGGCCTCCGCGGTGACGCCAAGAATGTTAGGCACTACGCAACGAGGCGGACTTTCAAGAGTACTACTACCCTGCCAGGGAATTATTACCGCTAGACCTGGAGCGGGGTTGTTGTGTATGCATTACGCCAGCTCGCCACGTTATAGATGCCGTGGGCGGGTCCGGGCAAGAGGGGGAACGCATATACAGTCATACAATGAGAACACACCGCACAGCGCACGACCCATCATGAATCATGCAAACACACGACATGCGATGAGGTTTCGCTGGCGACGACTGCACGTCTATCGCAGGCGTGTGGCTGGCCGGAGCGCATTAGTTCCGATTTCCACCACCAGCCACAATTCGCTGGCAGGGTAGTACGTACACTGACAATGGTGTGGTTGGCAATAACGAGTGATAAGCAAACAAAATCTGAAATGTTTCTGATTAATGCTTTGGCATCTTCCAGAGGTAAGGACGTTTGTAACTAAGGTTCGAAGCTTCTCTCAGAACAGTGTTGCACAGGCCGGAGCGACAAGCTCTGAGAGCACGTGTAACTTTGGAGGTGGAGCAAAATCCTGTGAGTGACAAGCGCGCTGGAACATCACAGCGTACGTTGCCAGTAGATCTACCAAACACGGCTCCCTTGCACAGAAGCACCCCGCAGGGCCCGCAGTTTATGTATGCTGCCGATATTAACCTCAGTTTTCAACATGACAATTTCACAAAGGCATAGAACGATCTCACTCAAGACCTTCAAGTCATGGATGACTTCTTCACAAAATGGCACTTCTCAGAAAAGTGAAATTACTAATTTCCACTTGGACAACAGAAACGCAGACTACCATCCCAGAGTCAATTCAAGAGATAAAGAATTACAGTACAATGAAAATCCACAGCCTGCTTCCAGTCGACCGACCGGGTCAGGGAATAGAATGAATGAAGACCCCATCTAGCGGCGAGGATATGAACTGTGCCAGCTGCCGAAGCCTGTGGCACTCCTCTAGGGCAATGATTAAATGAATGACAGATGAAATGAAATGATGGTGGAGAGTGGTGCTGGAATGAAATTTTGACAGGGAAAACCGGAGTACCCGGAGAAAAACCTGTCTGCCTCCACTTTGTCCAACACGTATCTCACATGGAGTGACCGGGATTTGAACCTCGGACCCAGCGGTGAGAGGCCGGCGTGCTGCCGCCTAAGCCATGGAGGCTCAATTACAGTACAATAGCACCCCTAAATATCTGGGAGTGGATCTGGATAGATCTCTGACCTAAAAAGCTCATCTATGTAATGCTACTGGAAAATTGAACAGCCTCAATAACCTCCTTCATCGTCTTGCCGGAACATCCTGGGGAACTGACGCCAACACACTTGGAACAACTGCTTTAGCGCTGGTATATTCAGCTGAGTTTTGGTCCGGGGTGTAGCTTAATAGCTGTCACACTCAGCAGGTGGATGTTTAGCTCCACTACTTCCTAGCTCCTACTCCAATCCAATGGTCACCATAGTTCAGCAACATCTCACCTCATCAAATCAGACGAGACAAAAATCTGGTTCTCTATGGTCGAGAATACTAAATACAGTACATGAAGACGTGGGTCAGCTTGATGCATCTACCCTAGACTGAAATACCGCAAACCTGCGCGGAAAACTGCCGTCTAATAAATTAATAAGATTTAATTTCAATCCCAATGACGAATGGCGGGATGAATGGACACCATCTGCACCACCAGGCATCGTGAATGTTGAAGACTTCCATACGAAACTTCCTAGCTTCAATCTACCGAAGTTTACCTGGCGTAGACTAAACCATGTTAGGTGTGGCTTGGGAAGAGGTGCTTCGGTTCTCCATATACAGTATGTGGCTGGAAATACTCCACACACTATGATTGTGCTGCCATTACACAGTCTGTCCCATCCGAGCCTTTCCAGAAAGCCTGGAGGACCTTACCTCCGTTACATCTAAGGCAGTAGACTGGATCAACACGCTGGATGTTGAAATTTGAGCTGTGTTGAAATGTTGTGCTTTGATTTTATCATTGTTCTTGTTGTTATGGAATTGTATTCATATGTGTTTGTGTTGTATTAGCATTATAAGATCGATAAATAAGTGAGGGTAGTCTCTACATTCCCTTCTGTGGATATGATTGGTGTTCCCGGTTGTATAAACTGAAGCAGTGAGTAAGAGAGGGGGCTATGCCGATATTTTGTCAAAATTGAGTTATTGGTACCTTTGTGTAGGGCATACATTCATCTTTCAGTGTGCATAATATCAAAGACATCCGCAGGCTCTTTGCCTTGTTTTGTGAAGAATGTCGTTTCTGTGAATCACGTTTATGCTGCGAGAGAGCAACCGCAAAACTCCAAATATCTCAGTTCCATCCAACACTGGCATAGCCCCCTCTCTCACTCACTGCCTCAACTACTACAGTACTACAAAATAAATTACTTACAAGGTCGATTAGTTTTTCGAGAAGAACCAGTTATCCATCCCAAATTTCGAAACGGAATTTTGAAAAATATTTACTTACTTTCTTAACCCAGTTCCCTTGTATTATACTGTATGGTGTCGAGGATATAGGAGGTCTCCATCTCCCTCTGTCTCCGGTAATGGCAACTGCCTCATTCACAGATAGCATCCTCTCCTGGGGGCCTGTCTTATTCCATCCATCCGAGCCTTCCATTGTCTTCCACGAGAACTCCCTCTCCACTCTCACCTCCTTCATTAGCCTCCGTATAAGATCTGTTGGCATCCGGTGAACGTGACCGAATCATCTAAATTGATGTTCTTGGATGGTTTTCTCTAGTGTTTTAATATCCAGTGCTGTCAGAATGGTTGTATTCCAGATCCTGTCACTCCTAGATTTGTTCTCCCCTTTCCGGAGATATTGTATCTCTGTCGCCTGGATTCTGGTCTTAGTACGTTCAGTTAGTGTCCAGGATTCTCAGTCATAGATCGATATAGGGACAAAGATGGAGTTGTAAACAGCCAGCTTTGTATTCTGGAGATCTCCCTCTTGTTTAGGAACTTTGCTCGGGTGGCATTAAACAGGCACCCTGCTTTTCCTATTCTATCCGCAAATTTGTCCTCCATTATTCCATTCAAACTAATTGTTGAACCTAGATACTTGAAAAATACTCTTTGAAAAGTTTTAGCACAGCTGTTATGTTAGGAGGTTTACTAAAGAACTGAGATGTACGAGAATGTTTGACAACGTCTGACACCATAGCAACAGTCAATGCCTTTAAGCAGGCTGTTCCAAATCCACGAGTTTGAGTATGCGTACACGCGAGTACTCAGCAGTGATGCTCGGAGCACGGTTGGAGAGGGACTGGGGGTGATAGCCAATACGTCACTGGGCGATGGTCATAGTACAAGTCCATGCGCTTCCTGTAAGTCTTGATGTATCCACCGCTTAATAACAGCCGCCCCTACAGCAGAGCTGTATTGCATATTGCAGGTTTACTCACACAAGGCGGCAAGTACTCCGCTGCTCACGGGCGAGCAACTTGGCTGGAACATCCTGCCTTTAAGGAATGAGGTCTAAAATGTCACCTGAAATTCAGATCTGCATCTCAAATATAAAATTTGTACCATGGGAAATTTCGGTTTTATTTCATTTCTTCATTAATTATTTTCATATTACCGTAATATTGTTATTAATTTTCTTTTTTAGAATGTATGCAGCTCCACAGCCTGTGCTCAATCTCTCTGCTTGCATTTCCAATGAAATCTTCCTTGTACACAATCTGTAAACAGGACGTCATGTAGTGATTTGTTCATGGGCACCCGCAGGATTTTTCCGATTTTCTAAAGGACTGGAGATATTTTCAAATAAACCCAAATTACTCATTGTCAGTTAAATTAAACAGTGGAATTATCCCAACATCTAAATCAGTTAACTATCAGTAACCTCAATTTATGAAATAAACTGGAGTGATAATGAACAATCGAAATATTCTTGGGATTCCAGGGGGGGGGGGCGAGACACGGCCCCTCCTTGCCCCCCTTCCATCCTCCCCCCCCCCCTCCCATCCCTGCGGGTGCCCATGGACTAGTTCCGCTGTATTTTTATGAATCCAGTGCGAAGTTCAAACAAGTGTATGGGGACAGTTCAATGACCCTCTTTTTACAATTACATGCTACTGTAATACCGTCCATGTTAATGATCTGGGTAAAAATGCAAGCTAACGTAATGACACCAAGGCAATGTCCTGGATAAGACACATCCTACTGTAATGCCCTGCATATGAACTGTCTCGTCTGCATTTCTGCTTCAGAATTACGTCTATCTTTGACGTAACCTCGCTTTGATGAACAATAGCTTATTAGGCCTATACATGCTCATGGCTGACTCAATTACGCTCTAACGTTTGCTTGAAGACAGCGCCATGCTCCTTGCTGAGAAAATTGTGGAACGAGTAATGAAGCCAGTCAAATGGAACTGGCCGTTCTTTGCTATCACCTCACAGAACAGCACAAGCACAGCATGGTTGAAAGGGCACTGGTCATTAAAGCAGATGAGAAACGCTTCACTTGCAAGACGATGTCTCCGACAAAGACAAAGGGAATAGTTATTCCCATCTACTGTAGAGTACAGTGGAAAAATGAATGAAAATCCACTCCGACCGGGTCAGGAATGGAATGAATGAAGCCCCCATCTAGTGGCGAGAATATGAACTGTGCCGGCTGCCGAAGCCTGTCGCACTCCTCTGGGGCAATGATTAAATGAATGACAGATGAAATGAAATGTTAGTGGAGAGTGTTGCTGGAATGAAATTGTGACGGGGAAAACCGGAGTACCCGGAGAAAATCCTGTCTGCCTCCGTGACACATGGAGTGACCGGGATTTGAACCACGGACCTAGCGGTGAGAGGCCGGCGTGCTGCCGCCTAAGCCACGGAGGCTTCAGAGCACAGTAGAAAAGATGGAAATACGTACTCCTATCCCTTATAATTCACGATCCTACGAATTTTGGGATGGGGTGAAATAAGTTTTCTGTTTGGTAAATGGTATTACGGCGGGATGCCCTTTCTGACACCAACGTCATCGGAGGAGGAATGAGAGATGAAGCTGAACGAATCTGAACAATGCGTTGGAAGGAAGTAGAATTAGAAAATACCATTTCGGAATTTTCCTGTAGTTGAAAAAGGGAAATTCTGAAGAGAAATTAGTGATTGCATTCTAGAATGTTTTGTTATTAACCGTTATTTTTCAAAATTGTTCATTACGAGCTCCTGAGGTAGCAAAAGTGTCGTTTATCGTCACATAGCTTTCAACGATTAGATTCGGAATAAATGAAAGTAATCACTTACACAAACACTTAAATTATCTGAGATGACAAGTTAGTTAACTTATGTTAAACACTTAAACAAACACTTAAATTATCTGTGTTGACAGGTTAGTTAGGTTAAACACTTAAACAAACACTTACATTATCTGAGTTGACAGGTTAGTTAGTTTAATCACTCAAACACTTACATTATCTGTGTTGACAGGTTAGTTAGGTTAAACACTTAAACAAACACTTACATTATCTGAGTTGACAGGTTAGTTAGGTTCATCACTCAAACACTTACATTATCTGAGTTGACAGTTTAGTTAGGTTAATCACTTAAACAAACACTTACATTATCTGAGTTGACAGTTTAGTTAGGTTAATCACGCAAACACTTACATTATCTGTGTTGACAGGTTAGTTAGGTTAAACACTTAAACAAACACTTACATTATCTGAGTTGACAGTTTAGTTAGGTTAATCACTTAAACAAACACTTACATTATCTGAGTTGACAGTTTAGTTAGGTTAATCACTCAAACACTTACATTATCTGTGTTGACAGGTTAGTTAGGTTAAACACTTAAACAAACACTTACATTATCTGAGTTGACAGTTTAGTTAGGTTAATCACTCAAACACTTACATTATCTGTGTTGACAGGTTAGTTAGGTTAAACACTTAAACAAACACTTACATTATCTGAGTTGACAGGTTAGTTAGGTTAAACATTTAAACAAACACTTACATTATCTGAGTTGACAGGTTAGTTAGGTTAATCACTCAAACACTTATATTATCTGAGTTGACAGGTTAGTTAGGTTAAACACTTAAACAAACACTTACATTATCTGAGTTGACAGGTTAGTTAGGTTAAACACTTAAACAAACACTTACATTATCTGAGTTGACATGTTAGTTAGGTTAATCACTCAAACACTTATATTATCTGAGTTGACAGTTTAGTTAGGTTAATCACTTAAACAAACACTTACATTATCTGAGTTGACAGTTTAGTTAGGTTAATCACTCAAACACTTACATTATCTGAGTTGACAGGTTAGTTAGGTTAAACACTTAAACAAACACTTACATTATCTGAGTTGACAGGTTAGTTAGGTTAAACACTTAAACAAACACTTACATTATCTGAGTTGACAGGTTAGTTAGGTTAATCACCCAAACACTTACATTATCTGAGTTGACAGGTTAGTTAGGTTAAACACTTAAACAAACACTTACATTATCTGAGTTGACAGGTTAGTTAGGTTAATCACCCAAACACTTACATTATCTGAGTTGACAGGTTAGTTAGGTTAAACACTTAAACAAACACTTACATTATCTGAGTTGACATGTTAGTTAGGTTAATCACTCAAACACTTATATTATCTGAGTTGACAGGTTAGTTAGGTTAATCACTCAAACACTTACATTATCTGAGTTGACAGGTTAGTTAGGTTAAACACTTAAACAAACACTTACACTATCTGAGTTGACAGGTTAGTTAGGTTAGACACTTAAACAAACACTTACATTAACTGAATTGACAGTTTAGTTAGGTTAATCACTCAAACACTTACATTATCTGAGTTGACAGTTTAGTTAGGTTAATCACTCAAACACTTACATTATCTGAGTTGACATTTTAGTTAGGTTAATCACTCTAACACTTACATTATCTGAGTTGACAGTTTAGTTAGGTTAATCACTCAAACACTTACATTATCTGAGTTGACGAGTTAATTAGGTTAATCACTCAAAGAAACACTTAAATTAACTGCGTTGACAAGTTAGTTAAGTAATAATAATAATATCGTATGGCCTCGGGTGCCGAGTGCAAGCTTTGTTATTTGACACCCATAGGTCAGCTTGCATGTCGAATTTCGTCGTTCCTTGGAACGGTACGAAAGTCAAGGAGGTTAGATATCGAAGCTCCTTGGCACTATAGCGCTTTCTAGTAGAGAATGGAGGAACTTTGTGTTGGCGGAAAATCCCGACATTAATTTTGCCATTATGAACACGACCTACAGAATTCAAATGGATTCTTTAGCATGTCAACAACGTATGACCTGCATGTCGTGATTTTTGTCGCCTTTCAAAATCACTTACCACAGCCAGGAGCGAACCTGCAAGCTTGGGGTTGGTAGTCCGACACGTTAACCTCTCACTCACCATGGCAAGTACTTAAACAAACACTTAAATTAATTGAGTTGACAATGTGGTTTTGTAGACTTGGCTCATTTGCGGCTGTTCCTGTACTGAAGTGGACTCCACCAACGATCTATTTATTTCATTCTCTGTTAATTAATTCTCCTTGATCTTATTGTTTCAGACAGTAGCATTATTCATGGCGGGCCAGAAAAGTTATATAGATTTAAGGATCGTGCTGGCAATCACCAATCAATCGGAATACATAATACAACCAATGGAGTAGGCCTACACCTTGTCTTTATAGCGATAGGTCATAACTCCAAGATGGTCGAATCGAGTGATTGAGGAGGAAGAAGGGAGAAATGATGCTCGCGGCTACAAGCAGTGTTACGACTGAGATTAATTAACGGAGGGATAACTAAGTGAAAGGAGACGAGCAAGCTACTTAATGGAAGTGAGGTGTCATTTAGTGCTGCAATTGAAGTAAGTCCCAGGGTAATCCCCTCTCCTCCACAGCAAGCCGCTATCTTGGTGCTGCACGCTACATACACACCGTCATCTGACGAGAGACGAGTGTCGTTTACATTCCATTACGTAACATAAATACAGAAGTCCCGCTCCATTATGCGAGGGTTTAGGCTGCAGGCCTTCAAATTCCAAGAAATAATGGTACTTTAAAATAAGTGGTAACTTTCGCCCCTATTTAAGTAGGTAAATAATTATATCGGACACATATGTTTGTGAATGCTAGTGATATCAGTCATAGGAGCTCCATTACGTCATGGGACGTACTTACGCTAACGTGAATCTCCCGATATCGCTGAGGCTTTGCATACATGCCAGCCATATCACAAGGAACAAATGTGTGATGGTAAATATTAATGTTATTTAATCCACCTTGTCAATACTAAAATATGTGGCTTATTATTAACTAGCAACTAGCGTCGCCCGGTATCTTTAATGGTTAACAGGCCGGACGTTTGTTTTAGACAACTGCCCTTGACCTTGAAGCTTGCGGGTGAGCCTGTACACTGTATCTCTCTCGCGCTATCGCTTCATAGTTGTCACCACCGGTCTGATGTAATGGAATTCCAGACTTGGGCACGTGGCGACACCGACTTGCAGACAGTACAGTCAACGTCGAAGTATTGTGTGACGCGGAAGTACACGTTACGTATTTACGAACAGAACGTCATTATATTTGCCAATGACTGTACTTCAGTAGGAGTGTACCGGGTGAGTTAGCTGTGGTCGTTACGGCATGACTGCTGGCAGTCGCTCACATCCGGGAGGCGAGGAGGTTCGAATCCCCCCGCCGGCAACCTTGAAGATGGTCTTCTGTGGTTTCCCATCTTCCTTCCAGGCAAATGCCGGGGTTGGTCCCTAACTATGGGCCACAGCCGCTACCTTCCAACTCCTCGTCCTTCCCTTCCAACTTCCCTCCCCAACGGTACTTGTAGCTCACCCATCGGGTGTCCGTCTCGAAGCAGCTACAAAACTGGCGAGCCGAACATGTCCTCGGGCATACGCTAAAAAAAAAAAAGTAGGAGTGTGAGACAGCTTTGTCAATCATCGGGCCGCTTGGGGCAGCTGGTAACAACACAGGTACTGAAGTAACTCGCCTCCAGGCTTCCATGAAGATTTTTCACTCGTCTAAAACAAACGTCCGGCCTGTAGTAGTGGTGTTGACAAGTGATGAGGTTTCTCGATCCGTGCATAGTACAGAACCATATACATAGGTCGGTCACTCACTCAGTCATTCCTAACACCACAGTGGTTTGAGCAACGGCCGAATGTTAGCAGTATTGGAATAGAAAGGAATACCATATATCACGGTGGGCTGTGGACAGATCCTTCTCTTCACGCCCGACCCTTCCTTGCTCTTTCTCCTCATCCCGCAAGTTCATAGAGCTTGGACTCGAGCAGTACAGGCTCACCCGCAAGCTTCAAGTTCAAGGGCAGTCGTCTAAAACAAACGTCCGGCTTGTACCAAGCGTAAGCTTTAACGGCACACCCACGGCAGGTTTGTCTTCGACTCGATTCACTGAAATCGTTACTGCTCAGCTTTCTCTGGTCATGAATTGTTTTTCTACAGAAACCTTTCTCGAAAAATCCCTTACAGAATGGTGAAAACCGCATCAAAATCCATCCAGTGGTTCTCGAGATTACCCGTGACATCCAAGAATCGGGGACTTTGTTTTATACTAGCCTATGTAGAGATTAACCCTTTATGGGATAGTGGTCTCTATATTAACCACCTGTCATAAGGACAGTTTACGCTTTCAAAGATTCTGATAGTTGAATCTACAAGCCAAATATGCGAGAATTTTCATGCCGAAGTGCTAGTATTTCTAAAAATCAAATATACCTACGCATCTACTTGATGTAATGTGTTGGATAAAATTAAAAAGAAAAAAACTAAAAACAGTAACAATTAAAGTGTAAAAGTAAAATATAAATATAGAAATAAAAATTATAAAAATACAATTACAATAATAAAAGAATTATAAAAATAATTGTAAAAATCAATTCGAAAAAACTTAATTATTTAATTCAATAAAAATATCAAAATTAATTCTATTAGAACATACACACATCAAAAAAAGTTTTGCATCACCTCGGTTCCCAGATCTCCGGCATATAGACGTTGACTGTGTATATTGTATCCAAGATACAGTCCCTTTGACTGTTCATAGATGTCACTAAAACTGCTCAAAGATGTAAACAACCATGCATGAGCAGGGCCTATTAGACGGAGGGGGTACGACAGCCGATCAGTTCCAGTCATTCCACCAGGACGAAGGTACGCTGCTCATGTTGTCTGTAGTTCTACCATGCCTAGAAGGTCAATACCGCAGTTCGATCGCGTCCGCATTGTTACTTTGTGTCAAGAAGGGCTCTCAACAAGGGAAGTTTCCAGGCGTCTCAGAGTGAACCAAAGCGATGTTGTTCGGACATGGAGGAGGTACAGAGATACAGGAACTGTCGATGACAGGCCTCGCTCAGGCCGCCCAAGGGCTACTACTGTAGTGGATGACCGCTACTTACGGATTGCCGCTCGGAGGAACCCTGACAGCAATGCCACCATGTTGAATAATGCGTTTCGTTCAGCCACAGGACGTCGTGTTTCAACTCAAACTGTGCGCAATAGGCTGCATGATGCGCAACTTCACTCCCGACGTCCATGGCGAGGTCCAGCTTTGCAACCCCGACACCATGCAGCGCGGTACAGATGGGCCCAACAACATGCTGAATGGACCCCACGGAATTGGCATCACGTTCTCTTCGCCGATGAGTGTCGCATATGCCTTCAACCAGACAATCGTCGGAGACGTGTTTGGAGGCACCCTGGTCAGGCTGAACGTCTTAGACACACTGTCCAGCGAGTGCAGCAAGGTGGTGGTTCCCTGATGTTTTGGGGTGGCATTATGTGGGGCCGACGTACGCCACTGGTGGTCATGGAAGGCTCCGAAACGGCTTTCCGATACCTGAATGACATCCTCCGACCCATAGTGCAACCATATCGGCAGAATATTGGAGAGGCATTTGTCTTCATGGACGACAATTCTCGACTTCATCGTGCACATCTTGTGAATGCGTTCCTTCAAGATAACGACATCGCTCGACTACAGTGGCCAGCATGTTCGCCAGACATGAACCCTATCGAACATGCCTGGGATATGTTGAAAAGGGCTGTTTATGGACGTCTTGACCCACCAACCACTCTGAGAGATTTACGCCGAATTGTCGTTGAGGAGTGGGACAATTTGGACCAACAGTGTCTTGATGAACTTGTGGATAGTATGCCACGGCGAATACAGGCATGCATCAATGCAAGAGGACGTGCTACTGGGTATTAGAGGTAGTGGTGTGTACTGCAATCTGGACCACAAATGCTGAAAGTCTAGCTGTATGATGGTACAACATGCAATGTGTGGGTCTCATGAGCAATAAAACGAGCTGAAATGTTGTTTGTGTTGATCTCTATTCCCTTTGTATTTAACGGTTCCGGTACTCTTGGAACCGAGGTGATGCAAAACTTTTTTTGATGTGTGTAAATTGAAAAATAAAAATAAATATATTACCATTAAAATTAGAGAAACGAAAGATAATAATATTAACAATTAAAATAATTAAAATAAATCAAAATATAAAACACATAAAAATAAAAAATAGTTTTGCCCTATAAAGGGTTAAACGAACATGTTTCAATCTACAATGATATCTTTCTCAGCGCTTAACATTAATAAAATAAAAATGGATATCCGTACAATAATTTGATTAAAATGAAATTTCAAAATCGGTTATATAAATAAAAATGTTCAAGCACTAGAAGATGTTTCTAAACTGTAGTTGCGACATCTAATGTTAATTTTAAGAAGATATCATTGAATATCGAAACATGCTCGGTTAAATAATAATAATAATCTACATACTGTAGTGTTGAAGGTGGATTGAATAACATAAATATTTACCAATAGTCAATCCCACACGGGATGCAAGCAGAGAAATATCGACCTTCCTGACAACACGCGTAAGTTGGGCTGCATAAAACAATATTATCATGGACAGCTGATTCACCTGGTATAAACCAAACCAAACGCCGTGTCACTACAGCCCATGAAGGGCCTAGACCTACCAAGCAACCGCCGCCCATCCATTTGACCTACAATTATTGGGGTGGGGTGTGGTCCGCGCGTCGGGTCCCTTTGGCAGTTAATCTTGGTCTCCGTGACCGGTTCGCTGCCTCACTGTCAGACAGCTACTCAATTGTCCTCACGAGGCAGAGTGCACGCCGTTCCAGCCTTCACGGCAGTTTCTATGAACACTGACGGGGCCAGGAATCGAACCCGTGGTCTCCGAGTGCGAGGCAGGAGCGCTACCCCAACAGCACGGGGTAAACATATACCCATTTTATATGTGATCGAGTTTGATCCCCAAATCCTCAGGGCCATCCCTAGTTAGGGCGAGTTTGAATACTCCTGCGCAGCCAGATGAGTGGAGTTATCTTCTCCAAGCGATCGTACTAATTTAGGCAGCCTGCCTACGTACTTGTAGTAGTGCGATTGGTTGGAGATGATATGAGATCTGGGTGCACGCACCCACTTGGTTGATCCACATCAAGCGTTGTCAACCTGGTGCTCTTAGAATGAAATTTGTTGTTCTCATCATACGAGCTAAAAAGTGCTCATAAACACAAACACAGTCTCGGACATCCTTTCTTCAATTCAAATGCCGTTGCACGAACAGGAATAATAAATAGTGTTTTCATTACAAGTTTTGACAGTCAGAAGTTTTATCATTTTGTGAAATGGTATTTGAAGGGTGTAGCCTCCGTGGCTTAGGCGGCAGCACGCCGGCCTCTCACCGCTGGGTCCTTGGTCCAAATCCCGGTCACTCCATCTGAGATTTGTGCTGATCAAAGCGGAGGCAGACAGGTTTTTCTCCGGGTACTCTGGTTTTCCCTGTCTCAACACTCTCCACTGTCATTTCATTTCATCTGTCATTCATTTAATCATTGCCCCAGGAGAGTGCGACAGGCTTCGGCAGAGGCACAGTTCACATCCTCACTACTAGATTGAGGCTTCATTCATTCCATTCCCTGACCCGGTCGGTCGACTGGAAGCAGGCTGTGGATTTTCATTTTCAGTATTTGAAGGGTCCACGGGAAAAAGGGGGAATGTCACTCAAAATGTAAAATCTAGATATCAGCGCGATCTGGTGGGCCTCTTTGTGACGTATTGAAGGCACAATTATGTCTGGCTAAGAACAATGAGGGTCGTGAGAAAATTACGTTTCAAGTTGACGCGTACATAAGTTATACAGGGGTGTACAAATTATTAGACTCGATGGCAGTTTTCCAACATTTACTTTGTGCGCTTTGTGACTTAGTGCAGTTGAAATGTTTTGCAAGGCGCTGATATTATTTTAAATGTTTAATCAACAGCCTTAATAACATGTTTTTAAAGAATCTGACAGTAAACTAAACTAATAACTTACAGTTTCCACTAAAAGAGGAGCCTTCCTAATGCAGAATGCCACATGTTTTGTTTTGGTTACTTTATTTTAGTTTTCGTCTGAATTTAGACCAGAGAGATTGGAAGTCTTTTATTACTGATTGTCCACTCGTGAACTATTCGTGGACAATGGATTGAAATCACCTGATTTAGAGGATACATTCCAAAGTCAATAAAAAAAAAAGAAAAATTGACCCAGCTCAGGTGTCCCTCAGAATCTCCAATTTTGGAAATTTTCAGATGAGAATCCTTATGGGAAACGTTGTTAGTCCACAGGGGAGAAAAAATTACTAAATAGGGTAATAAAAATAAAATAAAATGACTTTGAATAAAAAATGTGACTGATTCAAAATCTTCATTTGATTCTAATAATTTGCATACCTCTGTAAGTACATATTATAAGTAATGAAACTTTAAAAATAGTTTCCTGGATATTTTACATTATTTGACATTCTCCCTTCTTTCCCCGGACCCTTCATTTTTTATCTACAGTAAAACTAATTGGACACCTCTGTTTTATGATTAACACGAAAGATGCTGATTCGACTCGACTCTGCACACGTAAATGTATCTTATCTGCCTGACTCATGCAAGCACTTGCAGTATGTCTGATGAGCGGTAAATCCCTAGCTATTTCAGTACAGCTGAGCGAAAGAGAGATAGGAAATGGAAAGGGAGGCGCATCATCATTATTATTATTATTATTATTATCATTATTACCGACAGTAGTACTACGCTCGCTAAAGCGCAGCGCTAAGCCATGAGGCCAAGCTACCTGAGGACTCGGTGGACGTGGGTTTGAGCCCCACCGTTGGTCGTTCTTGAAATGGTTTTCCATGGTTTCCCAATTTTCAACTCCAGAAAAATGCTGGGACGGTACCTTCTGACAGGTCACGGTCGCTTCCTTCCACATTCATACATCTTCATTCATTTCATCTCTCATTAACTCCTCTCAAGAGGTTGTCGTCAGGAAGAACATCCGGCCTTAAAAACCATCCGCCACATAGAATTTCATCGCATCTCATCTCCGACCACCTTGGAAACGGAAATAACAAGGGGTTGACATACATTATTGTTATTATTATTATTATTATTATTATTATTATTATTATTATTATTATTATTACTAACTAGCGGTCCCATGCGAGAACTGTAGCATGTGTATAAACCACTTGCCCGTCTTTGTCGGTGTGCGGGATCGACACCACACAGTTCTGGCAGAAGCTCTTTAAAGAAATTTTCAATATTTATGAAATCAGAGTGCAATTCGTCACTGCTGCGCGCAATTCTCTTCCTTCTGAATGCTCGTTTATAACTATTGGTTACTTGTGTGACTGGCTGCATGGTGCAGCTGCTGTGCCCAAGCTTTCCGGATGGATTCCTGGTGCAGTCAGTTGGCATTTGAGCGTGTGCTAATGCGAGGGAACCGTGTCAGTAGATTCCGGCACCCCGGCGTCTCTGAAAGCTAAATTAGTAAAACCAATAACATTATTAAAGAATTTATGTTCGACGATGCCGAAATGTAAATATTAGTCTATATGTCAGAAAACTGTATCATAATGAGGGTCATTATAACACTATTTTTCATTATGAAACAGTTTCTCCCACCAATCAGAGCTCAAGAAACAGTTGTGTGACCAATTAGGTAAGGATAGCATCGCACCTGCGCTCACTTCCACGGCCTCCTATTTTAAATTTCACTGCTAGTGTCATAGTGTGGTATTCCAGGAGGCCATGATCAAATACAAGATATTCTCTGCGTCCCATGCGCTCTGTTCAGTACATAAAACTGACGAAATCTCGACAGATATTTATGAATATTTATGTTCGAACATAAAATAGTTATAATAATCGTCGAACATAAACAGTCGTATACAACTCGCCAATAATGGTAATTAAGACACTCGCTTCGCTCGTTTTATAAACCTACTCGTGTCTTAATTATTGCCATTATAGGCTCGTTTTATAATGTACTAATTTATGAGCACCCCATGAGTGCTGTACATGCTACCCTCGACTTTACTGTTATGCAGGCTGGCACGACACAGTTCTGACAGGGGCTATCGTCTTTTTTATTTGTTTAAATTCGTTTTATACACAAATAATAATAATAATAATAATAATATTAATAATGTTATTGGTTTCACGTCCCTTTAAAGTGCTCTGGTTTTTAGAGACGCAGGGGTGCTGGAATATTTCCCCGAAGGGGATCTTTAACGTGTCAGTAAATCTATTGACACGGCTCCCTCGTATTTGCGCTGACTATGCCAGGATACGAACCTGCGACCTTGGGCCCAGCAAGCGAGAACGTTACTGCTGAGCCACGCAGCTAGCTTAGTCTATATTTTCTTTGACTTTCGCAAAATGCAAGATTTCTCCTTTACTGTTGCGACGATTTGTAAGATTTTGGTACAAACTTCACCTTCTAATTCCGTCTGGTTTAAGAGCTTGAGTTTTGTCAAACATACACTCTAGCAAAAAGATGGTATATTGGCTTTCACGGATAGTGAATTAAAACTCAGCAATTCTTTAAGGTTTGTGCCGTGTCTTGTGCGGGGTTTCGCCTAGGACACCAAGCTGGCTCATCAGCGGGCTCTGGGTGTCCCCGCCCGGACTCCCACGGGAGTAGCGAACTGTGCGCTACCTCCCTTTATATGAAGTGCAACTGTACCACTTTACTGCGAAATCTAACATCTCAAGCAGCCTTAACCTCCCTATGAAGGCTTCCAAAAGGATGGTATATTGGCTTTCACGGTCAGTGAATTAAAACTCAGCATTTCTTTCAGGTTTGTGCCTTATCTTGTGTGCGGTTTTGCCTAGGACACCAAGCTGACTCATCAGAAGAAAAAAAACACACACAAGACACGGCACAAATCTAAAAGAATTGCTGAGTTTTAATTCGCTTTAGCGTTTTATATACCAGGTGAATCAGCCGCCCCTAATAATATTGTTTTATGCAGCCCAATTAACGCGTGTTGTCAGGCAGGTCGATATTTCGCTGCTTGCATCCCGTATGATAGTCTACTAATGCACTGCGAGTACATCCTGCAAACAATACTGAACACTATTACTTTTCCCTAATATTAGTCTGTAGTCACGTCGAGGGAAAAATAACTGTGTTCAGTATCGTTTGGAGGACATGCTTGCAGTGCATTAGTACTGAACAGGATGCACGTGTTAGTTGAGTTGCAGCAAACGATATTAGAAGGGGCTGCTGAATCATCCGGTACCGTATAGGATATATTCGATTTAATGGCGCTCGTTTTTATGGCATTAGAGTGGTGCTCACAGTTACAAATGAATCAATGACGGCCAGAAACTTTGCTCGCGTGAAAAACCTTTCACACGAGCAATAAGCTCTCAGACGGCTGCACACTGCTACGCCAAGCCCTGCAATTCCCCACCTCCAAGGCTGAAGGAAAAGAGCCGGTCGGCTACGACCACAGACTGTGCTACGGCTGTGTGCTGTAGGGGCTGAGTAAGATAGGACAATATTTGCGTAACTCCGTTTGTATAACTTCCGTAATCACAAAATACACAGATATCTGTTAATTGCCAATTCAGTCAGCAAAAACATGAATGTAACGTTGTTACAGATTACTGTTAAACATGAGCATCAAAAGCTACATGTTGGCTATTATGTTGACCCTAATTCATTTTGCTCTTTTGTCCCACCACCACTCTCTTCTGCTGTATAGATTGTTCTATGGCATATTTACATTGACCGGCGATTATTCGGCCGCACGCTAAACACATTGGATTATCTCCTTTAGTTTCAGAAAAGAGTCGTAACTCCCATTCATTTTTAAAAGGGTTTGGCGAAAGGTCACCAGACCTCTGTTTCTTTAATTACAATACCATAGGCCTATCTCCGTTAACCAGAAACCTATGTTGAACGGAAAAATCTGTGAGTCCGTCCGTTTCAGTTGAAGGTATGTATTATTGTGTTTTTATAATGTTAATATTCGGTGTTATTGTGTCAACCACCTCGTGGTGTAGCCGGTAACATTCTTGGCTGTCGCCCTGGAGGTTCGGGTTCGATTTTCGGCTCTGCCAAGAAATTTTATTCTGGTCTGATGGCTGAAATGTGGTACACTCAGCCTCGTGAGGCACAACTGGGAAAAGGTGGATGCTATTGCCACCTCAGCCATACTGGAAGTGGTTTACCTTGGTTTCCCACTTCTACTCCAGGCAAATCGCAGGATGGTTCCAAACCTGAAGCCACGGCAGCCTTCTTCCATATTATCACCTGAATTACAACCGGGTGAGTTAGCCGAGGTCGTTACGGCGTGGCTGCTGGCAGTCGCTCACATCTGGGAGGCGAGGAGGTTCGAATCCCCCCGCCGGCAACCTTGAAGATGGTCTTCTGTGGTTTCCCATCTTCCTTCCAGGCAAATGCCGGGGTTGGTCTCTTAACTATAGGCCACAGCCGCTACCTTCCAACTCCTCGTCCTTACATTCCAACTTCCCTCCACAACGGTACTTGTAGCTCACCCATTGGGTGTCCGTCTCGAAGCAGCTACAAAACTGGCGAGCTGAACATGTCCTCGGACACTCCTGGCACTAAAAGCCATACGCTAAAAAAAAAAAGAATTACAATTACACACACTAATTCAGCCATCACAATAAAACAGGTTATCAGACAAACACACCCAAGTACTAAATGATCACGATGTCTATGTCTCTCGAATGAAACACCAACAACAAGGTTATTGTACCAACTACGAATACTTGAACTCGCCTAAAAATGTCACTGATTCTTTTTCAAACCAGGAATGGCAGAATTTAAGCACCGACATGGCCATGGAGCCAAGCTCTCTGCCGACTCGGTAGACGTGGGTTCGAGCCCCCACGTTGGCCGTCCTTGAAATGGCTTTCTATGGTTTCCCATTTTCAACTCCAGGCAAATGCTGGGACGGTACCTTCTGTCAGACCACGGCCGCATCCTTTCATATCCTAACCCAGTTTCATTTATATTCATTCATTTCATCTCTCCTTAGCTCCTCTCATGAGGTTGGTGACAGGAGGGCATCCGGCCATAAAAACCACCCGACACCTAGACTTTCATCGTATCTCATCCTCGACCGCGTTGAAAATGAGAGTAATAAGGAGTAGACATACATGCATTGTGCATCTCTGGGGTAGGTGCCCCGAGTCTTGAAATAAGGGAATGGATGGCCGTTTTCAGCGCCAGGATTTGAACCATCGATCTCATGACTTGCTGTTGCTCCCCATCGCAGTCGTGGAGCACGGCTACGCCACTGGTTGTACAGAAGAGAAAACTGAGAGATAAAGAAGTAAAACAAACAAAAGAAACCAATACAATTACACAGGTTTGATGAGAATACCTACAGGGCAATGACCCAGCCTCAGAACATATATCTTTACAGAAACAGTGCTCCTGCAGAAGATGAGCCACATTCCCGGTCAAGTGTTTATTTATCGAGCTGTCAAACAATGGATTGAAATGCCAATTACGCCAGCTAGACGAGCGGAATGTTTCGTAAGAATACGAAGAACATTGGAATGTAATAAAGCACAACAGGTAATCTGCTTTAGCAAGCAAATTTTAGAAATCGATCAGTCATTCGCAAACATAGAAACAGACATTGAAATCTTCCCCTCACCGCGAAGTAGTCGGGCGCGTTAAATGTCTCTCCTCGATCGTGCAAGTCCAAAGATCGGAGGTTCGTATCCCGGCACTGGTAGTGGCCATCCTAAGTGTGGTTTCCCCTGGGTTTTACCACAGCCCCTCCAGACAATGACGGATGGTACTGTACCCTTATTCCTGGGATGATCAACTAAAATCCACAGATGGAGAAGGATCGTAGCATCTTGAAGTCTCCGGCTAGACAAACTGCATAGAGCTACTGGCGAATACACTCCGGATAGAGGACAGAGGAATTCATCTGAATGTGCTATAGACACTTACTACAAAACAAAAAGTTCTAATTACTACTCGTGAAAACGAGAATCAGAAAGCTCGGGCGTTAGGATAATGATCAGGTCAATTGAAATACCTTCACCCTATAGCACATTCCACTACCAATAAACTACAATAGATAATGCCAATTTCTATAAAATATCACGGATTCGTAGCACACGTGCCTGTCTGTTTATTCAAGAGACACGAGTTACATGTTAAAAATGTTAATATATAATTTTCAAAAGAAAATATATGTATTGTCCGTTGAGCCATTATATATTTAAACACAAATTGTGCTAAATGTTCCGGCATAACTCAACAAAATGACAGCGTTTCGCCCCGGTGTGCTATTGGGCTCTTCAGTTGGTTAAAGCACACCTCACCAAGACACTGTCTAGTACACACTGGGAAGGCCATTACAAGACGTATTTGATACATATGTATCCGCGTCACGAGCAAAGCCAGTGCACTATGGGAGTCGAAACTCCACTCCAAAGCAATTATAACCTTACCTTGGCATTGAATATATAATTTTCAAAAGAAAATATATGTATTGTCCGTTGAGCCATTATATATTTCAACACAAATTGTGCTAAATGTTCCGGCATAACTCAACAAAATGACAGCGTTTCGCCCCGGTGTGCTATTGGGCTCTTCAGTTGGTTAAAGCACACCTCACCAAGACACTGTCTAGTACACACTGGGAAGGCCATTGCAAGACGTATTTGATACATATGTATCCGCGTCACGAGCAAAGCCAGTGCACTATGGGAGTCGAAACTCCACTCCAAAGCAATTATAACCTTACCTTGGCATTGAATATATAATTTTCAAAAGAAAATATATGTATTGTCCGTTGAGCTATTATATATTTAAACACAAATTGTGCTAAATGTTCCGGCATAACTCAACAAAATGACAGCGTTTCGCCCCGGTGTGCTATTGGGCTCTTCAGTTGGTTAAAGCACACCTCACCAAGACACTGTCTAGTACACACTAGGAAGGCCATTACAAGACGTATTTGATACATATGTATCCGCGTCACGAGCAAAGCCAGTGCACTATGGGAGTCGAAACTCCACTCCAAAGCAATTATAACCTTACCTTGGCATTGAATATATAATTTTCAAAAGAAAATATATGTATTGTCCGTTGAGCCATTGTATATTTAAACACGAATTGTGCTAAATGTTCCGGCATAACTCAACAAAATGACAGCGTTTCGCCCCGGTGTGCTATTGGGCTCTTCAGTTGGTTAAAGCACACCTCACCAAGACACTGTCTAGTACACACTGGGAAGGCCATTGCAAGACGTATTTGATACATATGTATCCGCGTCACGAGCAAAGCCAGTGCACTATGGGAGTCGAAACTCCACTCCAAAGCAATTATAACCTTACCTTGGCATTGAATATATAATTTTCAAAAGAAAATATATGTATTGTCCGTTGAGCCATTATATATTTAAACACAAATTGTGCTAAATGTTCCGGCATAACTCAACAAAATGACAGCGTTTCGCCCCGGTGTGCTATTGGGCTCTTCAGTTGGTTAAAGCACACCTCACCAAGACACTGTCTAGTACACACTGGCTTTGCTCGTGAAGCGGATACATATGTATCAAATACGTCTTGCAATGGCCTTCCCAGTGTGTACTAGACAATGTCTTGGTGAGGTGTGCTTTAACCAACTGAAGAGCCCAGTAGCACACCGGGGCGAAACGCTGTCATTTTGATGAGTTATGCCGGAACATTTAGCACAATTTGTGTTTAAATATATAATGGCTCAACGGACAATACATATATTTTCTTTTGAAAATTATATATTCAATGCCAAGGTAAGGTTATAATTGCTTTGGAGTGGAGTTTCGATTCCCATAGTGCACTGGCTTTGCTCGTGACACGGATACATATGTATCAAATACGTCTTGCAATGGCCTTCCCAGTGTGTACTAGACGGTGTCTTGGTGAGGTGTGCTTTAACCAACTGAAGAGCCCAATAGCACACCGGGGCGAAACGCTGTCATTTTGTTGAGTTATGCCGGAACATTTAGCACAATTTGTGTTTAAATATATAATGGCTCAACGGACAATACATATATTTTCTTTTGAAAATTATATATTCAATGCCAAGGTAAGGTTATAATTGCTTTGGAGTGGAGTTTCGACTCCCATAGTGCACTGGCTTTGCTCGTGGCGCAGATACATATGTATCAAATACGTCTTGCAATGGCCTTCCCAGTGTGTACTAGACAGTGTCTTGGTGAGGTGTGCTTTAACCAACTGAAGAGCCCAATAGCACACCGGGGCGAAACGCTGTCATTATGTTGAGTTATGCCGGAACATTTAGCACAATTTGTGTTTAAATATATAATGGCTCAACGGACAATACATATATTTTCTTTTGAAAATTATATATTCAATGCCAAGGTAAGGTTATAATTACTTTGGAGTGGAGTTTCGACTCCCATAGTGCACTGGCTTTGCTCGTGACGCGGATACATATGTATCAAATACGTCTTGCAATGGCCTTCCCAGTGTGTACTAGACAGTGTCTTGGTGAGGTGTGCTTTAACCAACTGAAGAGCCCAATAGCACACCGGGGCGAAACGCTGTCATTTTGTTGAGTTATGCCGGAACATTTAGCACAATTTGTGTTTAAATATATAATGGCTCAACGGACAATACATATATTTTCTTTTGAAAATTATATATTCAATGCCAAGGTAAGGTTATAATTGCTTTGGAGTGGAGTTTCGACTCCCATAGTGCACTGGCTTTGCTCGTGACGCGGATTCATATGTATCAAATACGTCTTGTAATGGCCTTCCCAGTGTGTACTAGACAGTGTCTTGGTGAGGTGTGCTTTAACTAACTGAAGAGCCCAATAGCACACCGGGGCGAAACGCTGTCATTTTGTTGAGTTATGCCGGAACATTTAGCACAATTTGTGTTTAAATAAAAATGTTAAAATATTGAATAAAGAAAATAATATATTACGCAAATATCTTCACATTAAATTAAATAAAATAGTATCGCTTGGGAACTACAATGACAAACTAGAGTCACTTATAAAAGCTCAAACAATTTAAAATAATTAAATATTGGCAACAAACTGCTGCGCCCTAATTAACGGGAGTAAACAACAACAAAATTATGTCGTTAAATTATCCGCAAATATTAATGACTCTACTCATGACGTAGGCCTCCGTCATTACAATAGCTATTTATTACTCTATACAGTAATAACTCCCATCTCCTTTACTATGTTTAAAATTCACCATACCTCCGATTTAATAATCCTGCTTTAAACACCGATAAATAATTCTACATGTGAATAAACTGGCTTAAATTAACACTACAGAAAATTCCTACTCTCAATAAACAAGTTCTATTTACAACAAAATATTAACGAACTATTCCTTTCGAATTCTTTAATTCCACCAAATACTATCTCCAAATGGAAATTATTCAAAATAGCAAACTGTATAATTCAAATCTCAAATATTTACACAACTCCTCTCAAATCTTACTTATTGAGTTACATCTTTAAAATCTCATGAATATCTTAAATCTCCTGAATCTCCACTTCGCTATGTCTTATTTGGTAAAACTGACAATCTTGAATTCTATAATCCATACAATTAAGTAAAGACATAGTTAAATAAATCCTACTAATCTGTCATCTTAATAAAACCGGATGAGTTAGCCGTGGTTGTTACGGCGTGGCTGAAGACAGTCGCTCACAACCGGGAGGCGAGGAGGTTCGAATCCCCCCGCCGGCAACCTTGAAGATGGTTTTCTGTGATTTCCCATCTTCCTTCTAGGCAAATGCAGGGGTTGGTCCCTAACTATACGCCACAGCCGCTACCTTCCAATTCCTAGTCCTTACAATCACACTTTCTTCCCCAGACAACACTCCACACGCGACGGTACATGTAGCTCACCCCATGGGTGTCCGCATAGAAGCAGCTACTAACTCTGGCGAGCCGAACATGTCCTCGGACACTCCCGGCACTAAAATCCATACGCTAAAAACTTAATAAAAATACTAACAAAAATAACTTTTCCTCACAATAAATAATTACCAGCATGTCTACATTCTTCCTTAAACAGAACCATTTAAATGGAGTAGAATTTAACTCAGCGTCACAAAGATCAGCTGTTCCTACTATTTCAAAGTTCAATCGCATTATCCATCGATAACTTCAATAATACCCTTAATTATACTCCTCACAATCTTACTAATAATCATTTCTCTATAACCACATATATTTTCGCAGATCTGTCCACTCAGATATCTATACGACAATAATGAAACAATGTCATTTAGCCCATTGCCATAACAATATAATCATCCGTCAACCGGGAATACTTTTTCAAATACTTCTCAGATATCCTCTCAGTTTCTTTCTCCATAATACAATATAACTGTATCTTCCAAACAACCAACATAGTAATGCGAATATCCTTATTCGCAGGGAACACAAGTTTCATAAGAATACTACGATAAATCATTGGTTCCTTCGACGTCATATAATAACTGGTAATGCAATAATCTAACATCCTTATAGCTCTAATATACACACATCAAAAAAAGTTTTGCATCACCTCGGTTCCAAGAGTTCCGGAACCGTTAAATACAAAGGGAATAGAGATCAACACAAACAACATTTCAGCTCGTTTTATTGCTCATGAGACCCACACATTGCATGTTGTACCATCATACAGCTAGACTTTCAGCATTTGTGGTCCAGATTGCAGTACACACCACTACCTCTAATACCCAGTAGCACGTCCTCTTGCATTGATGCATGCCTGTATTCGCCGTGGCATACTATCCACAAGTTCATCAAGACACTGTTGGTCCAAATTGTCCCACTCCTCAACGACAATTCGGCGTAAATCTCTCAGAGTGGTTGGTGGGTCAAGACGTCCATAAACAGCCCTTTTCAACATATCCCAGGCATGTTCGATAGGGTTCATGTCTGGCGAACATGCTGGCCACTGTAGTCGAGCGATGTCGTTATCTTGAAGGAACGCATTCACAAGATGTGCACGATGAGGTCGAGAATTGTCGTCCATGAAGACAAATGCCTCTCCAATATTCTGCCGATATGGTTGCACTATGGGTCGGAGGATGTCATTCAGGTATCGTAAAGCCGTTTCGGAGCCTTCCATGACCACCAGTGGCGTACGTCGGCCCCACATAATGCCACCCCAAAACATCAGGGAACCACCACCTTGCTGCACTCGCTGGACAGTGTGTCTAAGACGTTCAGCCTGACCAGGGTGCCTCCAAACACGTCTCCGACGATTGTCTGGTTGAAGGCATATGCGACACTCATCGGTGAAGAGAACGTGATGCCAATTCCGTGGGGTCCATTCAGCATGTTGTTGGGCCCATCTGTACCGCGCTGCATGGTGTCGGGGTTGCAAAGCTGGACCTCGCCATGGACGTCGGGAGTGAAGTTGCGCATCATGCAGCCTATTGCGCACAGTTTGAGTTGAAACACGACGTCCTGTGGCTGAACGAAACGCATTATTCAACATGGTGGCATTGCTGTCAGGGTTCCTCCGAGCGGCAATCCGTAAGTAGCGGTCATCCACTACAGTAGTAGCCCTTGGGCGGCCTGAGCGAGGCCTGTCATCGACAGTTCCTGTATCTCTGTACCTCCTCCATGTCCGAACAACATCGCTTTGGTTCACTCTGAGACGCCTGGAAACTTCCCTTGTTGAGAGCCCTTCTTGACACAAAGTAACAATGCGGACGCGATCGAACTGCGGTATTGACCTTCTAGGCATGGTAGAACTACAGACAACATGAGCAGCGTACCTTCGTCCTGGTGGAATGACTGGAACTGATCGGCTGTCGTACCCCCTCCGTCTAATAGGCCCTGCTCATGCATGGTTGTTTACATCTTTGAGCAGTTTTAGTGACATCTATGAACAGTCAAAGGGACTGTATCTTGGATACAATATACACAGTCAACGTCTATATGCCGGAGATCTGGGAACCGAGGTGATGCAAAACTTTTTTTGATGTGTGTACTTCCAATAATGATAACATTCTGATAGTAGCATCTATTAGCTGATATACTGTACTCCTCATGAGTATTTATTCCAAATTCACAATGGTTCAAAAATTACGACGTTATCGCAGTTCACACTGCGTATTGAATGATATTACAATGTTTCATCTATTCTCACTTATTTCTCCTCATTAAAATACATTCTTCCTTAAACATGTCAGCAAATTTCACAACCAGATCTGAGAATAAGTTATTAACAAGATAACTAAATTCAGATCTCAAATAGAGATCGATAAAGATCGCAGTTTCTAAATAACCTCATCAGTTAACTAAATTCAAGAATCCAAAGTTCCAAAAATAATCAATCAAACGTAATGCAATAAAATCTCCGATATATCCTAGATAAATTCGAAATCGAAATAAGAAAACGTTGCAAACTTCCAACAATGAATATTAATCCTCAAATCACCTCATAAAAATGTTTAACTCCGATGAAAATCAACATTAAAAATCCTTCATGACATTTCGATCGAAATATAAGGTCAACATTTAGAAAAGCATAAAAATTTTCAAAAATGGCATTAATAGAAAAATGGTCGGTTATTCTCTAATGTAACCAATCTACAGAATAATGGGATACTTGATAATTGGTCTTGATTCTACCTTTATTAGCGTAAAGATGTCTGGAAGTTGTTTTTCCTCGCTGAACTTCATAAACAGGGTGTTCCATACATCATCGTGGTGATATATCAGCGTCTGTACTGCGTCAGCATCTTCAAGAGTCGGGTCCGTCCTCACTCTCTCGTTCAGGAATCGAACTGAGCCCATCCTAGTTCGCGCGTACATGGAAATCTTCTTTTCTTCTGATCTTCCGCGTAGATTTAATGTTTTAGTTGTATCCATATTCAGTAGCTGTTCTTATGACATGCGTAGATTTTAGAAATGCAGGAGAGAAAGGTGTTAGCCTCCCCTGCGTTATCGTTTATCATGTCATCTCGAATATCCTCGATGTCGTCCACAGGTTCCGAATAGCATCTTAACAATTCATCATAATCTCTTCAGAAGCAATTGTAAATGTCCCACCCAACTTCTGTTGGTTAACGATGGTGATGAGAACATGTAAATGTGAATATCTTCTATCACCCTCGAATACTTCTTGTTACAACTTCACGTAGCTAATGTGCTTCTTAAATGTTCGTAATTGCACCTTCAATAATATTACAATTATATCGTCGTTAATTACGCATTGTGCTTTGCCGTAATTATATTGTAGACCTCCCTTAATATCTCTTGCTGCTATATATTCTTCTGCGATGCTCTAAGTTAATACTTTCAATTGCAATGGTAAACTTCTGTGCTGTCGGAAGACACGTCCGTCTCCGCTGGAGGTTTCTATGAAAAAGACCTCAACTCAAGTTGCGTCTCTCCCACTTCAATAAACATGATAGCGTCCTTTGTATAAAAACTTGTCTGAAATTGCGCGTTTATTAATTATACTCATTATTTTGCAATTACTGGTTCAGATACATTCAAGAATGTCCTCATATTTTTAAAATAATATTTGACGACTTTTCTGGTAGTCCAAGTTCCTTTAATAGCTCTGGCAATGAGTAATGCTACTTATGGTAATTGCTTTATCCTCGTATTTCATTGGCTGTCGCTGGTCACGTGTCGTCGTACTTCAGTCACACTTCTGGCGTAGGCTTGCCACGCGCGGATTCTGACCTGAGCTCTCCCTTCCCACTAAGCAAGTTTTTTTATATCGGCTCGCCGACAACAGAGCAAGACCGGTTTCTCAGGCTCTCTGCTTGTATTTTCCAAGCTAATTTTCTCATTGGTTGATCTCTGTTGCTACCATGACTGTAAAAAATGATTTGTGTCATAAATGCAGCATTGAACTTTTATTATATTGGCTTCATTTCAATACACTCAAATTATGAAAACGTTTACCTCGCAAATTCGAGTACCGTACCTTATTGCAAGTCCCGGGGTAACTACCCAATCTTACACTGTTGCAGTCAGCACAATAACACTGGTTATCAGACAAATTAAGGAAACAAACAAGTACACAGGGTTGATCACAATGATGTCCTAAGCCATACAATGAAATAACAGCAATGGCACCTTCTCAAATAAAAATAACTCCCCGCTATTCACCCAATTAGGTTAACCAGAGAGAGAAGGGGCGAAATAACTATGAAGATTATTCTTGCATAAACAAGGAATACAATAATATGATAATAACAATAATAATAATAATAATAATAATAATAGCAAAATTAATAAAATTTAACCACACCGTGAGAGATTCATTTCGTAATACAAGACCATACCACCAAAACAAAGAACTAGAGAAAGCTTTACTTCAAGATCCATCAGACTTCGTTTCAATACATCCCACAAAACGATCCAGTAGATGTCTGGATACTGAATACTGATGATGATGATGATAATTGTTGTTTTAAGGGGCCTGACATCTAGGTTATCGGCCCAAGAATACTGATGAGGAATATAGGCTACAACACAGTGGTGGCCGTTGTAACTTGGCATAACATTGACATTTTCCTCAGCGGAAGAGAAGAAATTCAAGACCTTTATATATTTTTTCTCACCTTATGGCCATAAGAATTGATGTTATTGTTCTGTATTAACTCAATAATTCATGTTATTTTATGTATTACACTGGAAAAGTTAAGGGCATCAATCGGTCGTTGCACTTCTCGAGCACTGACCAGATTTCTACAGTGACTTGTATGGTGCAGATGCTCGACCCAGAAACTCCTATCACAGCAGTTAACTCCGATGGGCGTTGCACGGCTCGAGCACTAACCAAATTTCTACAGTGACATGTATGGCGCAGATGCTTGACCCACAAACTCATATCCCAACAGTTAACGCCGCTGGTCGTTGCACGACTCGAGCACCAACCAGATTTCTACAGTGACATGTATTGCGCAAATACATGACTCAGTAACTCCTATCCCAGCAATTAACTCCGATGGTCGTTGCATGGCGATGCAACAAGTTTCGAAGTGGCGTGAGAACAACATTTGATCCATCTTTTTAACTTACTGTCATAAAAATGAAATAGGGTTATGAAATCACTCTATGGGTCAGTGTGTGTATGTGCACCCCTTTCTATCAATTCCTAAACGCCTGAATCGAATAATAAATAATAATGTTATTTGTTTTGCGTCCCTTTTATTTACTGCGGCTTTTAGAGACGCCGGAATTACACCCTGAAGGGATCTTTAACGAGCCAGTTAATCTTTTGACACGGTTCCGTTGTATTTAAGCGCCCTCAAACGCCAACTGATTGCCCAAATTAAATAAAACTTGCCACAGATATAGTCCTCCTATCGTGCAGTTTAACCGCAATTTTCAAATTTCTAACATCTTAGCGAAAGCAAAATGGTAGCCAACTGGATTTCCATTGTTTAAGTCGGCTACAGGCCAAACCAATCATCACATCCCTACTGAATTCAAGCAACATGCGCCATCCTATAAAGGGAGTCAGACGCCCAAGTTACAAATTTCTAAGCTAAGTAATTTCAATATGGTGACTGTTCGTAATGTTCAAATTTAATAAACGATAACATGCATTCCAGTATATAAGCAATCACCAAAACTGCCATTTAAAGCTTTATGTGACAAACACTAGTTCACAAAGAGACCAAACAATAAAACTGAACACCTGCACCTGCCATATCGAGTATATAAAATATTAAAATCGCTAATTTACCATCTAATAAACCTAGAATTTCGAAAGTTTTCAAAAAGATTGTTTTGTACAATTTGCAAATACAGTACCTCGACTTCACACATTCAGGGCGGTGATCATGCATGATATCAAAACTTATTGTTAAATCGGGATGTAATCGAGTGATTATTGGAAGAGGAACAATGTGTGTGAGACTTTAAAGGTGAAAATGACAAGACTATCTCGTTGTGTGTTACGCGGGTCCGTCATTTTAAATGTATAAAATAGTGAAATCAATTACTCTCCACCCAATAAAATCATAACATCGAATCTTTACGTTGAATTAGTGGTAAAGTATATAGGAGATTTAATCTGCTGGTGACACAAGTGTGTATAGGCTATATCATACGTTTAAGTTGGTGACTATTAGTAGTATGAATTCGTCAATTCAATTTGTAAATAAGAGCAAAATGGAATATTATGAGAGATCTCGGTTATACAAGCCACAAAGCTATCAGACTGAATATAACGTGTAGCCACATCCTTGAAAATATAAATTGTAAAACCAATTATTCAACATCTAATAAGCTAAAAAGACCTGCCGCATAGCCGCGCGCGTGAAATTGCTCACCACGACCAAGATGGGGAGCTGCAGCAAGTCCGTAGATCGGAAGTTCGAGTCATCCTGAAGCTATCCTGATGTGGTTTTCCCCGAGCTTTTCCACACTCTCGCCAGGCAAATGATAGCAACTTGCCTCACGCCCAGGGGCACCTACCCTAATAATTACAGTTACACACATTACAACTGTCACAACAGAAACACAAGTTATCAGTAGGGCACGGTTTCTTTTTTAAATGCGAATATGCACATTTTGAGGGTTAGTGCATAGATTATTCTAGCATATACAGTGTGTCTGAATTTAAGGACAATTCCAAGAATTACTGAAAGTAATCCCTTCTTGTACATCCTTTGCTAGTTGGGTATTTTCTGTTCATCCCTCACTAGTTGTTATTTTTGACTCTCTGTGCAATGATACTTTATTGTCTGCGTGCCAAGAGAAGTTAGCTGGGTTTGAACTGTAGATGCCTTCCCGCGTACCATGTACCACTCATTCCAAAACCATCGAGTCGGCCACTACCTGATTTACTCACTCGGCGCTTTCATTGTACTTCGCCAAAAGAAATCAAAAAGCCATATTAAAATATCCACAGCAGGTGCCCTGTGAGCTGCTGTGCATTGACCACGCCCCCGTGGTCTAGAGCTCGTACCTCTGTCTTCAATACCATGTGCTTGGGTTATTGTAATATCCACAGGGAACAAAACTTACTTAAAGCTGGATATACAAGAAGCATCACGTGGGAGTCGCTGGAACTTACTTTCGACATATTTTAGGTTAGGAATAGACGGTCTGCGCATGCGCAATGCAAAAGTCACCGTTCTCCGTCACAGCGTGTCAAACCAAGGAGTAATAAGGAGGTGCCCTGTGAGCTGCTGTGCATAGACCACGCCCCCGTGGTCTAGAGCTCGTACCTCTGTCTTCAATACCATGTGCTTGGGTTATTGCAATGCTTAGTTTACAGATATGTCCATTAAAATAATGCAGTATCGTGGACGATGGACTGATTAAGCAATATTAGTGATCATTTACATACATGAGGGTGAATTTTCGCGGTTAATAATCCCTCATATTCGTCATATACTTGTATATTTCAGTAGTCTACTGAGAAATAATGAACAGAAACTAATAAGAGAATGGCGTGCAACACCCATAATAGATTCCCAATGTTTATACATTTCCAGCAGTTTCAGCTTGATTAGGGTCAACGGACCTAATTATTAAAGAGAAGTTGTACATTATGAATTAAGAGTTTTGGATATCTACTTTGAACACGTTATGCGTCATAAGCAGGCTTGTTTTGGTCGGATAATAGTCCTATTCCTAACACTTGCCAGCCATGGTTTGGACATCTCAGTGGGCGTGCCCCCTGGCTGTTAGGGCGTCTCCTTATTACTCCTTGTGTCAAACTGACTACTCCTGGCGCGCAGACAATACTTTCACAATTCACAATGGAAACTGGCAGATTAGAGAGTGGGCGGGCTGGAACTTCCTGAATTCCTTTCACTACCACAGCAGAGGGTTGGTCAAGACAGAAGTATGTTCAGTTCACTGCGCTTCGTTCTATTTTAATGGTCTGCATTTCAGTTTTAAAAGGGTTAGTTTCTATAAATGCCTAAAAAATAAGCAGCAGGAGATTCATTCATTCATTTATTTGCAATTGGAGGGGGAGGGGGAGGGGGGAAGGGGGGAGATCCCGGTGGAAAATTGGGTATACATGACAAATAAATAATTATACGTAACAATTCAATAACAATCAAACTGGAGTGTTTACACAAATCGTCAGTCGTTTCTTAAACACACCTATATGTTTGGGGAAAGGCTCTAAGACTGCGGCAGGTAGAGAGTTCCAATTATCAATCGCAAGGTTTACGAAAGCATATTTACCATAATTTGTACGCTGTGGTCGGCCCTTAACTATGAAAGAATGATCACTCCTACTCATGTAAGTGGGCTTTCCCATACTTTTGTAGAGCTCACGCCATGCTGGTTGATTTGTATACGTTTCGTACATAGCGCACTGTCTAGATTTCATCCTCCTAGCCTCAAGTGATTCCCACTCAAGTTTCTTTAACATACAGGCCACACTGCTCCTGGGATTAAAGTCACTGAGCACAAATCTAGCAGCCTTTCTTTGTACCATTTCCAACTCATTGATGAGCCCTACTTGGTATGCATCCCGAGACGTATTCCACAATAGGTCTCACAAATGACAAATATCCTAAATCTTTAGCAGAGGTACTACTTCCTTTTAATACCCTCATTACGAAGTGCGGTGATTTGTAAGCTTTAGAAACTACACATCCTACATGACTAGGCCTACTCCATTTCATACCATTCCTTACGTGACCGCCAAACTATATGCAAGAATCTTCTTCTACACGTATTTCCGAGCCAATGTTATATTGAATATATTTGCTAAATCAGTGAGTGTCGCGCAATAGTGACTAGGCCTATCCAACAGATTGCGTCATCGTATACTGACAAGTTTGCTCAAAAATGTAAAATGTGAAAAGAAGTATTCATATTCATATTCATTCATTTATTTGCAATGGGGGGTGTGTCCCCCGGTGGCAAATTGTATATACATAACAAATAAATAATTATACATAACAATTCAATAACAATTATACAACAATTAAACTGGATTATTTACACAAATAGTCAGTCTTTTCTTAAACACACCTATATGTTTGGGAAAAGGCTCTAAGACTGCGGCAGGTAGAGAGTTCCAGTTATCAATGGCACGGTTTACAAAAGAATATTTACCATAATTTGTTCGCTGTGGTCGGCCCTTAACTTTGAAAGGATGATCGCTCCTACCCATGTAAGTGGGCTTTCCCAATCGTTTGCTAAGCTCACCCCATGCTGGTTGATTTGTATACGTGTTGTACATAGCGCAGAGTCTAGATTTCATCCTCCTAGCCTCCAGTGATTCCCACCCAAGTTTCTTTAACATACGGCTCACAATGCTCCTGGGATTAAAGTCACTGAGCACAAATCTAGCGTCAACTTTAACAACATTCAAAAACAATTGCACACATTAAAGCAAAAGGAGATGTGAAGTAGGCTACAGTTCATCACAACAATTACTTCTTACGCAGATAAAGCCCAATTCCTCCTATGTTAATATATTTTCATCTTATCTTTGTTGGCAACAATATTCCAATCCAGTTCTGCGATAATTTCTAGAGAAATATTGCGTAAATAAAAAAAATCCAAGATGAATCAAATCTTAGAAAAAAAAAATACCTACTTCCACTACATGAATCTACCCTGGAATTTATCCGTTCTGACATCGGAGGGAACTGAACCTGGATATCGGTGCATGAGACAACGGATTTATGTGGACGACACATCGCAAGTTTTGTCCAGACAAACCCGGTAAACCGCATGTTCTTACTTGTAAAGTACCAGAGAGAACCAACCATAGCACAAAAGCAAGATTTGTAAATGATTCTCCACGACTATACACGCCATCTGAAATTGAGACTAATTGTAAGGTGTTTGTATTGCACTCAGATGCAGCTTCGTATTATGTTGAAAGCAGCAAGGGCCCTCCAAGTATGTTATCCAAAATGCATACACTAACCTGTTCAGCGCACGGATTAAATTGCATTGCAAAAAAAAATAGGCACAGAGTTTCCAGCAGTTAATAATTTAATTGGATGTGGGAAATAGATGTTTCCAAAAGCACCAGTTCTACCGGAAGTTCCTCTTCTACCTGAGCCTGTCCTGACTTGGTGGGGGACATGTTTAACTGCAGTTTCATTTTATCAGTAGAAAATAAGTGACTACAAAATTTGAATATGAACACATTGTGTGTGTTGGTGATGCAAAATTTGTGTTTGAAAGTGATACTGTTTATCAAGATGTGGATTTCATTCATGCACGTTTGTCTAAACTTACAAATGCCATTCAGAACTTAAGATCTTCTGCTGCACCCCTCCTTGACTCACTTGATCTCGTTCAGAAAGGGGCTTCTTCATTGAATTCCGCTCCAGGCGAAATTGGAGAGAAGATTAAATGGAAGTTATAAAAGAGTTTGAATTAGAACCCGGGACTAAAGGAGATTAAGTTAATTAGGCAGTATTTAAGTGGAACTAGGTTATCTTTTCCAATTGAATGTTCCGAAACATTGGTGCCCATAAGACTGTCCAATCTCGCCAGTTGATGTAGAACGATCATTCTCAGCCTCTAAACTTATTTTGACGAACAATAGAAATAGTTTGTCTCCAGAAAAGACATCTAGTTAGCTACTCTGATCCTTATTTTTTCAGTAAGTTATACATGTGAATGCTGTAGTTAAGTGAATAAATTACCTTTTTAAGTGTACATTTCTTTATTTTTCGTGCATATTTTCCAAATTTTAGTGTATAATTGTATGCATAACTTATTTGAAGCATTTACTGTGCATGAAGATCTGGGACCTAGTTATTAGACACCTAGGTACACGGGACTGATGAGAAAGATGTGCCAAGCCCCTAAAACGAATTAATACAAACAACAAATGTTCAAAGGTTGCCAAAAATAAATAAAAATATACTGAAAATTTACGCTGCTGAAGTCACATGTGCATAAATTAGGTTTAAGATGGCAGGTATGCGCACTGTAAAATCATTAAGCCCGATAAATCAGAATGTAATCGAGCAATTACCACGCATCTTGGTGAAAGAGGGGTCTTATATGAGACACCCCAGTTGCACAAGTCACAGAGCTCTAATAGTGAATATTACTCATAGCCGCCATCTTGAATATATAACATATTAAAAACAATGCCACAGAGTACTAACGAGAAATAATGACGTGATCTTGGTAGACGAATTTACCGTGTAAGAAAGTTCCTGTGCAATACTCAGAAAAATATCCGTTTGAACAATACGTAAACCGCCATCTTGAATAAATTAAATATTAAAATCAGTTACCCATTGTCTAGAAAGCTTACAGAGCCAACAATTAGGAAGCAGCGTGAGTCGTTTTAGACACTCACGGTGTATAGGCTACTTATTGAATTAATAGATTCAAGATGCCAGTCAGGCGCACTATTAATACATCAACATCGATACCGTAACTCAGAATGTAATGGAGCTAGGAGTCGCAAATAAATGAAATCACTCATCTAAGCCACGGGACTGATATACAGTTTTGAACATAACATATAGTTACTATCTCGAGCATACTATATAAATTATTAAACTCGAGTACTTAACATCTACCCCAACCAGTGGCGGCTGGCTGATAATTCTTCCGGGTGTTGCACTATTTTCACAGCACGTGCGCGGTAAAACTAATGTAGCTTATTCATCACGAATGCTGCAGTCAAGAGAATATCACATTCACCTCGGGATTAGATGGATTATATTTGAATAATTTCCCGGGAATAAAACTGTGAATTCCTATGCCTGTTAGAGGAAACGCATAGCTTTGTATTGCTAAAAGATTATTATTACTATTATTTGTTGAAAAATATGGTTATTGTAAAACCTTACAACCTTATTACCGGCCACCACTGACCCCAACTACTCCAAGCATGAAAACTGCAAAGGTTATAGGTTATAGATTTGGAGAGAGAAAGTCTCGTGTACAAATATGAACTAGGCTATAAGTGCGTATTACTAATTTCGCAGCACTATATTGGTGTATGGCACAGAAACTCTTCAATTGTTCTGAATCTTCAAGCATAATAAGAACAGAAGATGCATTTCAAAACTAGGCTATTAACATGTTGTTACTAGTGCTAGTTCTAATCCGCTGATATATGACATATGTATTTTGTGAGTGTATTCAATGAATCTTCTCAGAAACAATAGTATCTTGGTGATGGTAATATTAACCGTACAATAACATGAACGTTATAAATCCACGCAGTGTTAATTCATTATGAAAATAAGAGCAGCACTGGAGTAATACCAAATGCTCCAACTGTAGTCAATATTCGACACTCCGACTTCATCGTTAAATACACTGGTCAAAAAAAGTTTTGCATATTGTAAGATGTCGTATTTCTGAACACGACCGGTAAATTATGTGGCATTTATTTGTTTTGTATCATCGTTGAAACGCGTTACATTTGTTTTCCTGCCACTGTGCTCATACAGTCACTACCTGTGAGCGATTCTGATCGGTTGCGACGTTGAGCTGATGGAGTGCAGTTGAAAAGGACGTGCTAATTCTGTTTTACCGTGTGATTAACTGCACGACAGTAACAGCAATGCCACGGTACACGATTTCAGCAGCAGATAGAGATCGAATAGAGACTTTAATGCAACATAGTCATATGACACAAGCCGAAGTAGCTCAAGTGGTGCGATGTAATCAAAGTGACGTTTCCAGACTGTGGCAGAAATTCCAACAGACACACACCATAGCTGATATGCCTAGGATAGGTCGACCACGCAAAACAACCGCTGCGCAAGACCGATACATCTGTATGTCCGCTAGACAACCTGGAACACAGCAACCACCTTACGGAGGGAGCTTCGAGCGGCTACAGCAGTCAATGTGTCTACACAAACTGTGCGAAATCGACTCCATAATGTAGGACTACGTTCACGAAGGCCATTCAGGGGACCACGCCTCGAATATCGCCACAGACGTCAGCGTGTAGAATGGATAAGATGATATGAAACTTGGACCCGGGAACAATGGGCCCAAACGTTATTTACAGATGAGGTACGCATTTAGTTGCATCCAGATGACAAAAGTATTCATGTCTGGTGGGCAAATGATCAACGTTTCAATGAAGCTTTCATTGTCGAACGCTACCAGCAAGGTGGTGGTTCAGCACTCTTCTGGGGAGGAATAATGATGGGCCGCCGCACACCACTCGCCCACATCCAGGCCAATATGACGTCACGAAAATGCGAGAACAACGTCCTTGAACCCTTGTTCGTGGATTTAGAGCTGAAATTGGAGCAGATTTCACTTTCATGGACGACAATGTTCGTGTTCACCGCGCAGAGTCTGTGAATAGGTTCTTGGAAAGACATGGTATTCACAGGATGATGGGGCTACCATCGTCTCCTGATTTGAATTGCGTGGAGCATGTATGGAGATTACTGAAAATAGCAATTTCCAACCGTCTCCAACCACCACAAGCCCTACAAGACCTTATCCCTGCTGCCATAGAGGAATGGGACAATCTTCCACAAGATGTACTGGATACCCTGGTATTGAGCATGGCAAACCGCCTCCAAGAACGTCGCATGGAGGCCACACACACACTACTGATTACACTAAAAATTGACTTTAATTGTGGTTTAAGGATTACGTGAGGAGTTGTTTGCATTGCTGTTATGACGACAAATTCGTTTTTGCACATTGGCTCATGTGTTAACTCTAAGATAACTTGTTTTTATGTGTTTTTAGTGAACACTATTATCGGATAAAGCACGTTGAATGATATTTGGTCTAGAAATACAGGGTCATCGAAAAAGGTTGCAGCAATTTCAAAACCTCATAGCTCAGGAACTATTTGAGATACTAGCCGACCCGTGCGAGAAATCTCGCACGTTCATAAACCACACTTTCCCCAATAGGTTTATAATGAGAGACTTAAGGAGAAAGGTTGTTATGTTTTTATTTCAACCAAATGATTATAGAACACGATTTACATTTCAGTTAGAATTCCAAATTCTACGTTCCCTAACTTAAGAAGGCAATCACTGAAAATTAGATCATCATAACATTCACCAGTTATCCGATATTTATGAAATTATACGATTTGAGTACTCATGCCTTTGATTTACTGTTTCGGAAATCCGTGCAAAATGATAAAGGAAAGACCTCAGAATGTTAAAATGACATGAAACAGGCGTCACAGTGGCCAAAATGTGAAGTGGACAGCAATTATGGAGCATATTTTCCTACAGCAATGGTATATGCAAATCGCACACTTCGTACATTTTTTTAATTAAATTTTTAAAGAAATTATAGATATTTATGAAATTAGAGTGCAATTCGTCACTGCTAATGTCTATTCTCTTTCATTTGAATGCTCATTTGTCACGATCGGTCGCTTGTGAGCGCCGCAGGAGGGGTCTATACTACTGAAATAATATATATAATTTTGTTAAATTCACCAACTCAAAAAGTTCTTTTTTCATACCTTATAATGTTTCTATGTGCGCTCCCTTGTTTTGTCACTCGTTCTAGGGCGTCCGGGGGGACTTCTTCACGTCAACGCTGGCAGTTTCCTGAAACTGTTCATACCACCATCTAATGCTATTAGCATGAGAAGGATCCCTACCATCAACACGTCGGAAAGTGCGCTGAACAGTTATAACAGATTTAAACTCTGCTAACCACAACACACACTGTGCTTTCTGCTGAACTGTCGCCATTTCAATCACACTCACACAGTGGCGTGGCAGCTTCCTGTCGCGCACTCATTCTGCACATCGGCTGAAGGTCACGGGCAGAGTACAGTCACATCTAAAACTAAAACTCGATGAGTTCCTGATTAGTTTTCAGGTAGAATTATTAATTTATCTCACTTACAACGGGAGATAGGAATTTTTGAAATTGCTTCAACCTTCCTCGATGACCCTGTACAAAATCTTGTAATATACAAAACTCTTTTTGACCAGTGTATATCCGGTTTAACTTTTGTGGAGATAGACCCTCGCTGCAAGCCTATGGCCCACCGACTAAAACCAGACTGACATAGAATCATAGAGGTGACTTAGAGAATAGCTCTCGTCGGACAGGTTGAAAATGAAAATGAGATCACAGTCAGGGTTGCCAGATTCCTGAAAACAAAACAAGGGACAGGTGTGTAGTTGAGGAAATCGATGAGTGGCATAATCCACAACTAATGAACTTCCTTTCAGAATGACTTTACATGAGTTGTATTGACATCATAGGGCAGTTTATCAATAAATAATAAACATCTTTACCAGTAATACACATACTGAAACTAACATTTACTTTCCTTGTCGATACTACGTCATTCAGCATATTTTTCATTACTCTGAACAGACTTTAATAGTTTTATGTAATTGTTAAAAAGATAGTGAAGTCTTTGCATAAAACTGAAGATAAATTCACAGGAATAAAGAAAAAAAAAACAATAAATTAAAGGGTTTCTTCAGTCTTTATGAACGGATACACCAGAGTAAGTAGTCTACTCTTTGCAATGAAAACTTCAGACAGATAAACCCAAAGAGAATGTTTTCAAGTAAATAGTAACCTATACCTGAGGTGTAAACACAGACGCAATTCTCTCGAGTTCCAAAACGCTCAAAAGTGAAAAAATTCCACAGCCTGCTTCCAGTCGACCGACCGGGTCAGGGAATGGAATGAATGAAGCCCCCATCTAGCGGCGAAGATATGAACTGTACCGGCTGCCGAAGCCTGTCGCACTTTCATGGGGCAATGATTAAATGAATGACAGATTAAATGAAATGATAGTGGAGAGTGTTGCTGGAATGAAATTGTGACAGGGAAAACCGGAGTACCCGGAGAAAAACCTGTCTGCCTTTGCTTTTGTCCAGCACAAATCTCACATGGAGTGACCGGGATTTGAACCACGGACCCAGTGGTGAGAGGCCGGCGTGCTGCCACCTAAGCCACGGAGGTTCTCAAAACGCTCAAAAGTGCGGGACAATAACCGTCCCAGATTAGAACTGGCCGAAACGCGGGACATTTAGCATGAATACGGAAGTGTCCCGTAAAATTTGGGACGTCTGGCAACGCTGATTGCAATCGGGATTCGGACCCGAATCTCCTGCTTTCTGGGCAGGCACGTATAGCTCTTTATACCCTAGCAGCCACAAGTACTGATTTCTCAGTCCTAGATGAAGAGGGTGGTGGACACCACAGCCACTTGTGTGCCATAGTCGCAACATGACGTTAGAATCATCTAACTTATGTGCTCTTTTCTTCTAAGGATTGTAAATGAACCCTGTTTCTTAGTGAATATTTTGAACTAGAGAAATATTCCCGTTCCGTGTGCATTAATGCATGATTAATTGCATTATTTATTTATTATACAGTACAGGGTTGAAGAGTATTCTATGATTGAAATGATAGCTCAGTCCGTATTCAAACATTTCCAGGAACAGCAAAAATAAAATGCAAGCAAAGCTCCACAATTTATTAATTGTTAATGGAGCACATAATTATGTTTTCCACGTCAATACACATAATAGCTTTAATGCATTTAATTGGAATACCAGGGTTTATATAACAGATGCCCGCCAAAACCAATTCAGTTTTCACGTATACCACACACAAACAAAGAAGAACATAGTAGAGTGTTATTATTTTATCCCCCAGGGGCTCACGACTAGTGGGGTGTGGGTTGGCGACCACGGGACCCCAGCTTAGTCCGACATTGCTTTCACTTACTTGTACCAGGCTCCTCCCTTTCATCTATCCTGTCGGCCTCACTTGGTTAACTCTTGGTCTCTTCCAACCCCGACAGTATTAAGGTATACGAGGCCTAGGGTGACTTTCACTTTCCTGCCTTAATTAACCTTTGTCTGATATTTCCTGATTCCCTCATTCCTTCAGGGGTCACACCTCTTCTTTTGTTTCATGGTATCTCCTGCCTTCTGCTTAAGGCCCTCAGGGAGGCAGGGTGTGTGTAGCCCCGCCCTGGATAGTGCTACACCCTCAAGGGCTCACGGCTGGTGATTTCGGGAGTTGACGACCCCGAGGGATTCCTGAGCTGGGTCCGTTTGTCTCTGTTTTTATTGCCTCTTGGGGTGGACCCTCTCCTCTTTCCCTTTCCTGTCTGCCTTTCATGACTCTACTTCTTTCCAAGTCCCTCAATCCTCATTCTTCGAGGGTTGAAGGCATTTCTTTTTCCTGTATTTTATTTCCCTTATTCTTCTTTTGTTTTCCATTTCCTCTCCTAGTAGGCTATGTAAGTCGGGTTAGTTTTAGTTGTAAGTTCATAGTTAGATTTATTTATGAAATTAATTTTCATCGAAATTTGATGGTTTTCAGTCGGTCAACACGATTGTACCCAATTGTGATGGCTTATTCTTTAATCCTGAAAAATATTTACATGAGATTAATACATACACTTGGATGACCAATTTCGATCGTCAAGTGATCATCATCAGATCCATTACACTTATGTAGGCGATAATATATCCATGTTAGCCCCGTTCCTTAGTAACAAAGTATACTAAGTTCTGAAGATTAAAAACCTTAAGTCGATATTAACTTGTACTTTTTATAGTGTGTTTTTTAGCCTTTAGAGGATTATTTTCTTAGAAAGAGTTTTGAGAACAACCTTTGTTTATGCTTTAAAAATAATGTAAATCTTGCATTTCCATTCATATTGTTATTTGCGCTTAGGAGCCGGTACAATAAAGAGTAAAAATTAATATTGACTTAGGGTTTTTAGTCTTCAGAACTTATTACACTTATTTAGTAGCAGTTGTCGTTGAAATAATGCAACTAGTCAATATTTGTTAGTTATAGTATAAAACTCAGCAATTCTTCTAGGTTTGTGTCGTGTCTTGTGTGGGGTTTCGTCTAGGACACCAAGCTGGCTCATCAGTGGGCTCTTGGTGTCCCTTGAGCGTTTAGTTCTCGCAGTAAAGTAGTGCAGTTGCACTCTATATAAAGGGAGGTAGCGGGCAGTTCGTTACTCCTATAGGGTCCGGGCGGGGACACCAAGAGCCCGCCGATGAGCCAGCTTGGTGTCCTAGGTGAAACCCCACACAAGACACGGTACAAATCTAGAAGAATTGCTGAGTTTTAATTCACCGGCCGTGAAAGCCAATATACCATCTTTTTGTTGTCGTCTAGCCTATGTGATGTTTTATGTTTTATTAAGATACTTAAAGTGGTGATTGACCTCCAAATTTGCTTGCTTAGTGTGATTATGTGAAAAAAAACAACATGAAATTCCACATCCTGCTTCCAGTCAACCGACCGGGTCAGGGAATGGAATGAATGAAGCCCCCATCTAGCGGCGAGGATAGGAACTGTGCTGGCTGCCGAAGCCTGTCGCACTCCCCTGGGGCAATGATTAAATGAATGACAGATGAAATGAAATGATAGTGGAGAGTGTTGTTGGAATGAAATTGTGACAGGGAAAACCATAGTACCCGGAGAAAAACCTGTCTGCCTCCGCTTTTGTCCAGCACAAATCTCACATGGAGTGACCGGTATTTGAACCACGGACCCAGCAGTGAGAGGCCGGCGTGCTGCCGCCTAAGCCACGGAGGCTCTTGTGATAATGTGATTGTTGCTAAATGGTCAATTCAGATTGTATTGTACAGGCTACTCATCTGGTTGAGTCGCACGTGGTCCAAATGAGAGCACTTAACTTCGTCACTGTCTACTCTCAATTTTCTTGAGCACCCAAACCATTAGGGATCGATAATTTACATGATAGTCCCTTTAAAACAACAATTATCATCATCATTACTTTAATGCATTTATTATGGTTTTGTGTTGAACTTACATTTGAAGGAACATAATAAATATAACACACACTTTTCAATACTTTTGAATCACTATAAAGTAGGTCTACCTCGCTGTTATGGATGTGTGGCAGTAAGTGCACGCCTATTCAGGTGGTTCGTGTGCATGGTACACAACTCTGTTGCCGACCTTCTTGGAACAGTGATCAGAATTAGGTACAGTACACCATATTTTGGCGCAAACAAACTTGAGGGTACACCATTTTTTGGCGCAAACAAACTTGAGAGCTACAATTGTGTTCTCAGTTTCCAACATAGGACAAAACAGGTTTTGACACTCAAAGGCACTTGTGTAATGAGAAAAGCACCTTTCAGTGTGCATTCAAGTGCTTACTAGAAAAACGCAAATTTGGACTGAGCGAGCATAGAAATCATATTCTGCAATTTTTCTTCTTCTGTCGTATAGGTCGACTGTGGACCACGTTAATTTGATTTCAGCTTCTGGATCTTTATTTTTGCCCAATACTCCTTCATTCCATCGCTCTGCATTCTCTTCCTTTCCTCAGTCCATGGTGCCTGGATCCGGGTTGTAGGATGACTCTTAAAATCCGTGAAATTCTTAATTTTGGCTTTGTATGCTTCCCTGTTGCTGATTTCAGCTTCAGATGTTGCCATTTCTTCTAGGTCCTTCTTCACCTCCTGATACCAGCGAGCAGTGGTTTTCCTGGTCGCAAAGAATTTCATTATCCGCTTGGTTAATCTACCTGTATGTCCAAAGAACATGGCCCTTCTCTTTCGGATGGTGTCTTGAGGTTTTATCCAATCTGATGTATAATTCTTGGTTCCTCTTTTTCTATACGACCCATCTTCTGTTCTTTTAGGTCCAAGTATCTTCCTCAGAATATTTCTCTCTATTAGCTCCAACTTTTTGATCATTCCTCTCTTTTTCAGACACAAACCTTCTGCTGCATATATGGCTTCCGGACGAATCACTGTCTGGTAGTGTCTCAGTTTTGTTTGGTCGAGATCGTCTTCTTGTCGTAAGTGTTCCAAGTTAATTTGTATGCCAAGTTTAACTTGTTAATTCTCGATTTCATTGCCCTTTTTCTGACAGGTTGTTCAATATCCATTCTCCCAAGTACTTAAATTTCTCCACTCTTTTGATCCGTGCTCCCTCTACTGCCACCCATCGCTTGGGATGCTGCGGTCGGTCCAATATGGCCGGGATACGTAGGATGAAACACTCATCAACACAGGTTTGCTATGGAACACTTTCGTTTTATCGTGTTATAATTAGAGACACGATTTTATGGTGAATAAAAACACAATAGCGGTGTAAAAACTAAGGGCAAAGCGGGATAAAAGCGGTGAATAAATGCCATTGCTTACGGTGTAGAAAAACTGTTTACTAGACTATATACATACTTTTGCCTTATGTTGCAATGAAGGAAACAACAAACACACTAAGTATGGCTTGGTTTACAGTATTCATTTGCTGTTGAAGTAGTAACTCAGTAATGTTTCTAAGTTATCATTTGACAGGTTGGCACGCTTGTCAGACAAAATATTATTGTAGGCAGAAAGGGCCCTTTCACTGTCAACACTTGAAATGGAAATGTATAGAGATTGAAGACATTTCACAGCTATAGGATATTCCTCTAACATTCCCTTCAATACATCTTCAACTACATTACCGTCACTACATGAAAAAGATTTACAGGTGATTTGCAGTTGAATGTAGAACTTCAAAAAGTCATGAGAATTCACTCCAGCAAAAAGGGGGATTTTCTCTATCTTGTTGAAGAGAGTTCACAGTTCTTAGCAGGGGCAGATGAAATAGTGAGGAGAGTGAATTAAAAATCTCATGAGCAGAGTCTGAGAGTTTTGTGTGACATGCATTGGCAAGGGCTACGAACCTTTTTTCAGCACTTTTCTTTCTATCGCTTGATAGTTCATTCAATGCCTTCAATGTGTCTGGTTTCATCACTAGTTTTTCGATGACCGTGTACTCAGAAATGAGTTAATTTATAATTGGAACAACTTTATGTGCCAAAGCATAATTAGAACCCTTGAAGCAAGTTATCTTTTCAGAAGTTGAGGCACAGTGTTCTTTCACAAAAATTGCCTCACACAAAATTGATTTTACTTCACTTTCACTTAATTTTTGAAAGTATTTAACACTTTCAGCATCCCTCTCCACTGTTTTAAAATACTGAACCAAGTCCATGACATAGTCTGCCAAGTAGGAAACTGATGTAAACCACGTATTCCACCTTGTGATAACTGGTGAGGGAAAGAGCTTTATATCCTTTTCTCCTGCACCATACTTCTGCTGCAAGAACCTAATATACCTATGCTTCCGTTTTCTTGTATTAAGAAAAGCTTGCTTTGTTTTGGTATCACACTCATTCGCACGATGAAGTTTCTTCGGCCAGATTCCTGCTACTAAATCAAGCTTGTGTGCCCAACACTCAATGTGAAGAAGGTTGTCCGATATCAAACCTTGTAAAGTTTGCACACACTTTTTCATATATCGTGCACCATCTGTTGAAATACCTATGATATTTTTGTATTGAAGTTTATGTCTCTTAATAACCTCCACTATGGCTTGAGAACATTCTTGCGAGTTAACATTCTGAAGCATTAGGACACCACCTACTAGCACTTTAAGAGTCTCGCTACTACCCTTGGGAAGAGTTCTAAATAGCACAATGAACACGGCTCGACCCATCCTATCTGTGGTTTCATCACAGTGTAGAATAACATGCTGATTCTTTAATTTCTCACTACTTGATTCTTCTTTTTCTTGATGTAATAGGGGCAAATATATCTTTCGTAAACAGTCAACTGTGGGAAAATTTCCACTTCCTAAAACAGTGTAATGAAAAAAATCTATTAGCAAGCAAACCATTTTAATTTAAAATATTAATAAATCAGACTTATTTGTTGTTTATGATATGAACTTAAAAGTATTTAAAAGTAAACTAAGTCATTACTACACTTTCTAGTATCCCACATCACGTTTCCATGGTGGCTGCAAAACTTTCAGCTGTATATGTCACGGCGGGTTGGTGGATTCTCGGCAATCGTAAAAGAATTACCTTCCCTCCCTGATAAAATTCGTTACATAAAACTACGTATTTCCATCTATTATTATTTTTATCGCTACGAAAAGTGGGCCTGCGGGATACTGGTAAGTGTAGCGGCATCCGAAAAAAAATTAACTCGCCTGGTATATGTTTGTTCATCCAATCCTTCATTGTTGGATGATCTAGCTTTTCTAAAGGAATGTTGGCACTCAAAAAGGCCTCCACTGTTGACATTACAAATTCGTCGGAGTCATTTCTCACTTTTTTGGCATTCCCGACCGCCTCTTGAACTGATATCTGTCTTTTGGTACCTCCTTCAGACAAAATCCTTTTCTTCTTTTTGTGATTTTCACTTAAGTTGTGTTTCACTCATGAATCGCGACGCTTCCAATCTAGTCTAATGTTGCAGAATTTGCACATAACTATCTTCTGCCGCGCATCGAAAACATGATAGCCTTCGTCTTTAAACTCGTCAGCCCTATCAAAACACATCGATATTTTCGGCATTGCGAATTCACATAAGAAATAGAAATTTCAACTACAAATCACAGCGCACCCACGTGGTCAGCAATGCGCGGCCCAACTCTCTCACTTGTCTCCCAGTACGACAGGATAGCCAATATTGAAACTGTGTAGTAATTTCCTGCTACGTGATGTTAGGATATGCTTAGGCTTTAAACACTTAAAAATACATTTGAATTGGGTTCTAGCAGCAATGCTAACAAGGTGAAAACCACTGAAGGCTCGCGATATCGCACCAAATCGTGTAGAGACGTAATAAACAAGCCGATTTCGTGACATGTCGCAAATACGGACGTACATCGCAAATAAGGTGGAATTTCGTGTTTAGTCGTGAGGACAAATTCAGTGCTTTATGATCAAACAATATTAAACACACATTTAAAACACCTTTGATGCACATATAAACTCATTTCGCATTTTCGCGATACACCATAAAATCGTGTAAATGTGATCTCTAAAATACTGACAGTGTTATTTTATTATGTATAACAGTGCGATACACGCGATCTAAGTTGTGTGTTTCACTGGATTTAATGTGTGAATTACGTATTATCAAACATTGATTGTCTGCTTGGATTTGTTTTTGTGCATTTCGAATCATGGCGCTGTTACGTTTCAAAGCTATATTCGAGTTTGCTAACTGCACCATAGACTCCAGAAACTTTACAGAAGAGGTAGAAGTGTTACTTGCAAATAGGTCATGTGAAAGAGTACACAATGATGAAACGTTTTGGTCAATTTACGCTCTTGAGGCCCAGACGTCGCTGCTCCGCCCTACATATTACAAGAGAAATTGAAAGGTGAAAGCTAACAATTAAGCAGTTTCAATGTTCTCGTAAGGCAGGTGCATCAGAATATTGTAAACATGTTTTATAGTACATAGCCACTAGGGTTTTAAACGAACACCGTCAGCAGTTTTTAAATTTGTGTGTATTTCCAGCCATAGTAATGCAAGAGACTTGTGTGAGGTGTCATGTTTCTCGGGGCGAAGCCCCTTTCCTATGGACCACTCATTTACCCAAATTACCCAAAACTAGCAGGTTATCGGCCTGTTATATTTCCCGGCTAGTGGTGGACCCCTGGCGGTAGGCAACCCGATATATCGCGAACCCGTAAACGTACAGACGTGTGTGAGGGCTCGTCTTAATTGGCTTTTTTTTCTCATTTTTACCGTGGACAACTTATTTTTACAGATTTTCACAAAAAAACATTACTTTTAGGTAATCGACGTATTTCCCGATATTTTCCAAACCAATAATGCTAGAGACTTGTGTGAGGTATCGAATTACTCGGGTTGAGCCCCCCTTTCTTAGAGACTACTTATTTCTACCCCAAGATAAAACTATCCCTACCCCGGGGGAGAAATAGTATTTTTCTATACTAATGCGCACTTGTAGCTCTTGTAAGATCGCGGGCTTTTTAAATAATTATTTATTGATTATTTACTGTTGATTTAACCAAAAGAACTGAAACTAGTAGGTCATTGAACCAAGATTTCGCGAACCAGTTATCGTAGATAGGCGTGTAGGGTGTCAAATTACTTGGGTTTAAATTCCCTTTCCGATGGATCATTAATTTACCCAAAGCATCCAAAACTACTAGATTATTATTATTATTATTATTATTATTATTATTATTGTTATTTATTTATTTATTTATTTATTTATTTATTTATTTATTTATTTATTTATTTATTTATTTATGACTTAATTTTTATTTTGTCAAAGCACTAAACTGCAAGGTTAGTGACCCGAGATTTCCCAAACTAATAATTGCAGAAACCTGATTTAGGATTTAAATTAATGCATACAAGATTTCTTATTATGTTAATCTTTTATTTGTAGATTTTTCTAAAGGACCAAACTACAAGGTCACGAACCTGAGATTCATTAAACCCATAATTGTAAAAAACCTGGTTCAATAATATTTTTAAAATTTTATAATCTTTTATTTTTAGATATAGCTAAAACGTACAGTAGGTTATGAACCCAAAAAATTATTTTTAATTTTATTTTTCTAATTAATTTTTTAATATATTTAATTATTGAAGTAGGCCCATGTATGTTTATTTATGTAATTTTTATTTTTTATTCTTTTTAATTTAACCAAAGGACCTAAAACTAGTAGATCATTAACTTGAGATTTTCCAAACGAATACTTAAAGGATTACATTCCCTTTACCATGAGTTATTTAGTTTTAGATTTCGCGAAAAGATGAAACTAGTAGGTGATTTACTCAAGATTTTCGATAACTAATTATTGAAGAAAGACGTACAAGAAATCGTTTTACTCGAGATTTTATTTCATTTACCGTGAACTATTTATTTTTAGATTTAGCCAAAGTACGAAACTGCAAGGTTATGAATCCAAGATTTTACAAACTAATAATCGCGGAAACCTATCCCCGGGGTAGTAGATAGTTTTTATCTAGGGGTGGAAAAAAGTGGTCCATGTGAAAGGGGGCTTCATCTCGAGTAATTTGACAACCTGCACGCCCATCTCCGATGGTTGGTTCGCGATATATCAAGTGTGCGTGGCTACTGTGGCCGGCAACGTGCTAGTTTTTGGTCCTTTGGTTAAATCAAGAGTAAATAATCTATAAATAACCATTCAAAAATCCCGCCATCTTACAAGAGCCACGAGTGCCCATGCCCACAAACAACTCATTATTTCACCCCCGGGTAAGGGTGGTCTTTATCTTGGGGTAGAAATAAGCAGTCTCTAAGAAAGGGGGGTTCAAGCCGAGTAATTCGATACCTCACACAAGTCTCTAGCATTATTGGTTTGGAAAATATCGGGAAATACGTCGATTACCTAAAAGTAATGTTTTTTTGTGAAAATCTGTAAAAATAAGTTGTCCACGGTAAAAATGATTTAAAAAAAAGCCAATTAAAACGAGCCCTCACACACGTCTGTACGTTTACGGGTTCGCGATATATCGGGTTGCCTACCGCCAGGGGTCCACCACTAGCCGGGAAATATAACAGGCCGATAACCTGCTAGTTTTGGGTAATTTGGGTAAATGAGTGGTCCATAGGAAAGGGGCTTCACCCCGAGTAACATGACACCTCACACAAGTCTCTAGCATTACTATGGCGGGAAATACACACAAATTTAAAAACTGCTGACGGTGTTCGTTTAAAACCCTAATGAATATTTACTTTTCATCACTGCTTCATTTCTGTCACAGGTAATTAGGGCCTATTAGTCCATTATTATTAGACTGTTACGATTATTATGATTATTATTATTACTATTATTATTATTACCTTACGTGAGTAGACTGTCCCCCAACGTCCGCACCAACTGTATTCCAACTCGTTCCTGATCTCCGTATTTATTCGTTATCGCCACCTTTCGGCCATTGCTATTCGCATCATTTGGAATATAATGAAAATTTATATCTATAGTCCTCTTACACATCGGCTTGCAGCCGTAAACTGAGCAGTATACTTTGCCTTTATTCATTATGTATTCTATTAATGAATAAAACTCATTAATTGTGTATAAGAACACAAACAAATTTACACGCTCTGTTCACTCATACACAGTGGTTTAGTTGGACCGGAACGGGCCGGAACGCCGTTCCAGAAAATATCTTCCCGCTTTAGAATGACGTAACAATTTTATATTCAGTAAGAAAATCGTTTATAATCTATACATAGCGCTGAAACGTCACGGGTGTACTCTAGCGGACTAATATCGAACCTTACGGTTTTATGTTCATAAAATACGGTCGCTTTTACACTCCTGGGCGTTTTTCTGGTTCTCTAAGGTTGGCTACACTGCTATTGGATACTGAGAGCGGGAAGTGAGCACAACAACTTTCTTCCGCTCGTTATGTTTGTGTGAATCCAAGTTTTATTTTATGTTTTGCTCGATGTGTTGCTGTGAAGCAGATATTACGGAATCTCTCTGCAGTTAATGAACATCAGTAGCCCCGTAGTACCTTTCAAGTTTTCCAGTGACTGTGAAAGTGAGTTGTGAGTCACAACTTGTGACAATGAGTTTACTTAAGTGGCTGGGTTCAAAAAAACGTGCTGGGGATGAAGATGAAGAATCAAAGAATACTAAAAAGGTGTGTGATGGCTCAAGTAAAAACGAAACTGAATGGAGTTCCGAGAGCATTAGTTTCATTAAAGACGTGAGTATAGAGATAGACCCTGGGTTAAATGTTGCTGAAACGTGTGATGCAGATTCAAGGGAAAATCTAGGTTATGGTTCTACACCTTCTACCATCGACTGTGAAATTCAAGGACCCACCTACCGAAAACAAGATTTTCCAGACTGTTGGAACGAGTCTCAGTACCGTTATTTTTTGTCAGAGAACGAGTAGTTATTTGCAGGAAATAAAAATTTAGGCTGCAATATATGTAAAGAGGAAAGTAAATTAGGATTAGGAGTTTCTAAAGGGGCAGGACTTAAGCTAATGAAAGTATGGGTAGAATGCATGGTTCATCCCAACGGAAATAATATTAATCAACAACAAACAAGCCTTAGGAAAAAAATATTTAAGCACAAAAATTCAGAATCTCACAAAAAAGCTATATTACAAAAATCAGAATCCAATAAAAATATATTTGAAAGTTGCTTGGACACTAGGAATGTCAAACACCTAGAAACCACCGTTCGAGTATTTCGAACAGCATACTCAATTGCGAAAAGAAATAGACCCTTCGTAGACCTACAGGCTTATGTTGAACTTCAACAATTAAATGGTTTAGATGTGGGACGAGTTCTGCATACACATTTTAGTTGTGCTAATATTATTGAACACATTTCACGGGAAATGAGAAATAAAATAGCAAAATCTATAACAGAAAATCAGAGGAAAATCAGTATTATGATTGACGAATCAACAACAGTTAGTGTAAAATCTGTGTTAGTATTATGTTTGAGATGTGCTCTTTCAGATAACTCTGAAGTTGTTTCCTTTTTCTGGGACTTGATAGAACTTGAATCAACTACAGCAGATGTTATTACTCGAGAGATATTGAAGCATCTTTCTTCATATGGGATGAATGAAAACTTTCTGGCAGAACATTTAGTTGGTCTAGCATGTGATGGGGCCTCTGTAATGTTAGGAAGAAAAAATGGAGTTGGAGCACAGTTTTTAAAGTTATTTCCAGATATAGTAATCTGGCACTGTTTAAACCATCGCTTGGAATTGGCCGTTTCTGATACAAGGAATGAAGTTACAGGTGTTAACCATTTCCATTCTTTCTTTGACAAATTGTATTCTTTATACAGCATGTCTCCCAAAAATCAAAGGGAACTCAACATTTGTGCTGCTTCACTGGAACAAAGAGTTAAGAAGATTGGGAAAACATTTACAATAAGATGGGTAGTTTCAAGCCAGAGAACTGTAAAAGCTGTCTGGGAAAACTACAGTGCTCTAGTAAAACATTTTAGTGAGGCCAAAAATGACCACCAGAGAGACTCCAAAGAAAGGGAAAAATTCCAAGGTCTTGAAAATATGTTAACTTGTGTAGAATTTCTAGAAAATATTGCAATTATGTATGATGCTCTTGTTGAGTTAGCTGATTTGTCATTAGAGTTGCAGAAAAGAGAGACAAGTCTGACAGAGGCTCAAAATGCAATCAAGCGCACTATAAAAGTGTTTGAATCTATGTGTAACTCGGCTTCTGGAGAATATTACAGAACAGTTCTTGAAGCAGCAGAAAACAAAAAGTTTAGAAACATAGGATTACATGATTCTAAAAAGGTTGTAAAAATTGACAGAAAGCAGTTTTTCAGAAGTCTTGTGAACAATTTAAATAACAGGCTTATGGAAAATGTGTCCACATCATCTCATCTTGGTTCTAGCTCTAGTCAGCAGAGACATGAGAGAATGACAAAAGATATCAGTGATTCAAAGGTACTGTGCCCAACTCTAGGAATGGGTATTCCAAGATTCAGACACCTAGATATCAAGGGAAAGGCTACAGCCGCTTTTGAAAGTTTAGATATTTGAATATCGCGCTCCATTACTTCTAGAATGGAATGGAAACTTTGTGCAGCCAAGAGCATGTTAAGTGACGTAGCGAGTAGTAGCAGAGGTCGAGACTATTTGTTGATTAAATAGTTAGCCATGGAGTAGAGACTTGAGACTTGGATCAGATTACTGGCACGGCCAAATGAAAGAGAATGCACTTAGTCTCAAGTGAATCGGACCAGAGACACCGGATATATGAGGATTTCCAGATTTCAGCGTGATCCAGCGTGGACCCGACCGTTTTGAATAAAAGCCGACCGGCCCAAGCATCATCAGCTCACTTCGAACCAAGCTCTTGCATGACAAGGTGCTGCTGCTACGTTGAGCCAAGGCACATGGTTGCCGGATCTACGCAGAAGATATCTTTAAAATTGTGATAGTCACAAAAGTGTTGCGATACGTGTGGAACATAGTAAGTTTCCGGCAGAGGGAATCACTAAGGTGATTGTTATTTTTCTACGGACACTGGTGAAATACTTTATTTCTATATGGACACATGCTAGACTTTGTCTAGAAAGTACTTTGTCACAGTCCAGTAATAATAATTCAATACTTGGATATTTTAATCCAATTAGTCAGTTTCATAAATTGTAACTTGATAACCACTCCGATCTTTCAGTATATTGAAGGCCAGTCTATCACGGTGTTGTTCATTAGCCGACAAAGGGAAACTATAAGTTGCTTCGCGCATGATAGATGGTGATAAACCATGCCCAGGGAACGATCTTCAGAACAGCCGTTGATTGATTTAGACTGTCAGTGTTTTCCTGTACTGAAAAGATTACCGTGAGTTATGTTACAACTGACGTATTTGAGAATAGATCATTTGGATCTGACCCCATTTAAGCAAACTGCTATGGATTTAATTGAAGTCAATATTAAAATGGATCAGCAGTTACTTCAAACTTCAAGAAATATTTCCACTATGTCGTGTTAGACAGATTGTGGGTATATAATGGCGGCCGATACAAGGATTAGACGTGCGTGTCCACTAGGGCTTGTATCTGGATAAATCTGGTACAGACCAGGTTCACTACGCTTCAAGACCAACGAGAAATGTAAGCCACATTTGACTTTTATATTATGCCTAGTTAATTGGAACAAACTCATTTTCTGCAGATGACCAACACATTTGTTTTTCTTCGTATTTAAATCTTGCAATGGTTTACGCAAGACACATTAGGGTTATTCTGAGTATTTTCAGCACTCAGAACAGTTTAGGATCGATGACCGAGCATAACGAGCATTTATTTGAATGTTTCATATTTTTTTTGATAATCACGGTAATCAGCCGAGGTAACTGTAAAAGTTAATAATTATTTTTGTTGAGAAATGGATATTTTATCCATATTCGAAGAATCGAACATGTGGATTCTCACATAATGAAATAATAATTAAATACATCTACAATAATATAACTAATAATAATAATAATAATAATAATAATCCACTAATAATAATAATAATAATAATAATAATGATTTTCATAACTTTTCTAAATAATTCTTGGATCTTATATTTTCTAATAATCACATTCATTGAGAGAGAGCTTATGAAGTAGTTTAATCATTTCTAGTTTGGAACAGTTGATTTTCCGAAGGATAGTGGTTAGCGCAAGCCCGCATTCAACCAACATTACAGTTCTGGTTGAACAGTTAATATTTGCAATGAGCAAAGTATATTTTTCAGATAACACGGAGAGGCATGAAACGGGAAGCAAATGATATTTGTATCAATTAAGATATTTTTGTATTTATATAAAATCATGACGTAGATACACATTCGAAAGTGAAATAGAGAGTATCATAAGTGTGGTAACTTCACGATTTGAACTGAATGGTAAAATAAAATAAACTTGTAAGTTTATAAATCTTCCAGTTTTGATAATAAGCAGAGGCTTGATTTATTGTATAAATTTTGGGAAGAAAATTTATGTGTGTGGAATAGTTGAAATGCCATTCCCAGGTGCGCATGTTTAAGTCGCAGGAATGAGGAGGTTTTTATTTGAGCATCAATCAAATAGCAGGTTCGATGACTCAGTGTTAAAGAAGGAGTATTGGAACTACACATTGCGTCGTATGAATGACCCAAAGGTTATTTCTTAAAAAAACCATCAGTTCTTATTTCAACCTTGTTTACGGATTCCATTAAGACTTTGGATTTGCTAGAACCCGGTTTTGTCATGATAATATTTTATTCTTCTTCAGAGGAAGACCTTTGCCGTTGTTGTTGGAATATTGTGTTCTTATAAAAATAATAGAATGGGCCACTGCCAATTAAAAAATAATTCTATAACCACGAATAATTTGAAGGATGTTTTCAATCCAAGTGTCATGAACTAAATGATTTTATTATGAAGCTACAATTCTTATTTCCGCATTCTGTTCAAGAATTGCAAGTTTCGAATGTTACTAAAATAGCAACAAATATAAATATTTTTCTTAATAATGATTCCAAGTGGAAAATCGAATAGTTGAATGGTCCAACAATTTATTGATCAAGTTGATGATTCAGAAATCATATATTTTGTTAGGAACTTGAAGTTCATAATCGAGTCACTTCTCGAAACGTTTAATGTCAGAAGAACAATTAATTTTGTTGTGCTTCGCACAGTTCTTCGATGCTATGCTCAAGGGTCAGATACTTTTCAGATGTTGTTATTAATATGTGTACATAATTTGTGTTGATTCAGAGATAATAATAATTTTTGACAATATTTTTTGACACTGGAAAAATAAGTGAAAGTTAAAAAATTCTATGAACAATTATTCTACGAGTGTTAATATTATATAAAAATTCAACCAGTGAACTACAGTACTTCCAGTAAAGACAATTAAATTTGAACTGGATTTAATCATAAATAATGGATATAATTTTGGAACACAGTCTACAGGACTGATAATCAGACCTGTGTCTCCAAAGATAATTGTCCAATGTGTTGGAAAATTTCTGTACATTGTGTAAATAGTAATGTGGGTCGCCACACATGAATGATGCTGCTTTGAGCATTTTATTTTGCAGTCAATTTTAAATTCAGAATAAAATGAGATAATTTTACTTGATGTGTTATGACCAGTTGAATCTCCTTCTATCCTTATTGTTGCATTGAGCCAAAAATCAGTAAAGCATTTTTTTTCATTTGATGTCGTTTTTGCGATTAGCTTTAACCCATCTGGCGCCCCGGGATATTTTAACTCTCGTGCTGACTGATTCTTGGTAAAATGCATATGTGGTCGTGCGGACTCCGGTCTAAACGGGCACATAAAATAAGATAGAGAGAGAAAATGGCTTCGAACGTGGGGCTCGAGTTAGACACGGTCAATCGCATGCCGATTTAAATTGTGATAATTTTTATATAGATATTTTGGGAATTGAGAGATGTCTGGTTTGGATGAATAAATTAGTAGGAAACCCAATTAGTGGGGAAAATTAAAAAGTTAACTGGGTTAATAATTAGAATGGGTTTGATTATTTTTGATAATGGCTTAACCATTAGGGCGTCAAGTAAATTCAGTAGTAAACGTTCGATGACTGGACATACACATTATTAGAATCCAGGTGGAGGATATTTGAGAACTTGCATATTTTTCTTGTGATATTGTGGTAAATGTAATTCGTAAAAGTAGAGAATTTTGTTTTTCCATCACGTCGACATTAGGACAAATCTCATTTTATTAGAGTGTTCCAATTAGCTATTCATATTTCTTGTTCTAATTATAATCTTGTGTCTGCCAACATGTATACCCCTAAGTTTTGAATAATAATTGAAAATTATGGAAGAGATGATGAGGATGATGAGGAGTTTGGAAGAGAGTTCCAAAGAAGCTGGACTGCGTGCAGCAGCCATTATGAAAGAAAATACAGAGGCTTTGGAAAAGAAACTTAAAGAAAATTCTGATTCTTTAGAAAATAAACTTAAAGAAAGTTTAAATGATAAACTTAAAGAAAATTCTGATTCTTTAGAAAATAAACTTAAAGAAAGTTTAAATGATAAACTTAAAGAAAATTCTGATTCTTTAAAAGATAACTTGAAAGAGAGTTTAGATGATAAACTCAAGGAAAATTCCGATTTGTTAGAAAGCAGGTTAAAAGATAACTTGAAAGAAAATTTAAATAGTAAATTTAATTCTATGGAAAATAAATTTAAAGAAAATTCCGAAATCTTGAAAATGTCACTTGAGAGTAAAATGACTAAATTATGCGAAAAAACACATGAGCTCGAAACTTCATTAGCCACTAACGCAAGTTTAATGGACGATAAATTTCGCGATGCCGATCTAAGATCCCAAAGCTTAGGTGATAGGATAGAACATGGTCTTAGGAAAGTTGGTGAAGACATGATCAACCTAGAAGTCAGAGTGAAGAAAGAGAGCAATGAGATGGCAACTCTAGTTGTTCAACGTTTGACAGAACAATTCAAAGAACTCATAGTGGGAGAAATAAGAGAAGGTGTGATTAATGAATTACAAACTGAAGTTAAAACCACAGTTATCGATGAGATTAAAGACACACTCAAGCTGGAGAATCAAGAGGGAGTCAAGGAAATTAGGGAATCTTTGTCACCCCATATTCAAGTAATTTCCAAAGACATTCAAGCAACTCAGAAGGACATATCAGATGTGACAGGGTCGTTGAAAAGTCACGAGGCTGTTATGAACCAGATATCCACTGATGTCAAGGAGAACTGTAAGGAAACCGAAGAAATTAGAAAAATGGCAGAAGAAAACCATAAGGAAATTGAGGCTATGAAAACCCAAATCAAGGACGAGAAACAGTCTGACCATCTGTTGAAAATGCCAAGTATAAGGGGAGAAGAACAGATACAGATAAACCTAGGAGCAGCTAGAGAAACTGATAGTCAAATACAGGATGAGGTCAGGACAGTATTTCAATCCAACCCCATAACTGTATTCAAGAATGTAGAGGATAAGCCTTCTAAATTTTCAGGGCGAGATTCTGTGACACCCGTAGAATTCTTGAGAGAAGCAGGTGATTACCTAAAAGATTCCAAAATCCCTAAGGAAAGACAGATCCGAGTGATAGGGAAATTTTTGGAAGGTCCCGCACTTCTCTGGTTTAGAGCATTTAGGTCCACTCTCACCAATTTTGAGGAGTTTTCCCGTGGGTTATTAAAAAGGTTTTGGTCCCCGGAAACCCAACAGCAAGTCAGAGCAGAATTATATTCAAAGAGATTCTCGACGTCACAACCTACTCGATACTCTACGTACTTTTCTGGACAGCTTTCTAAACTACAACATTTAGATCCGCCGATGCCAGATAATGAAATAATTACCGCATTAATACGTCAGTTTCCAGCAGAAGTCCAAAGAACTTTGATCGCTGCTGACATTTATAATATGGAGCAATTTGACGAGGTATTGCAGAAACTTGATCACACGAACGCTCAATTCTTCCATCAGAAGGGAGGAAAGAATAACAACGCTGTGTACGCTGTTATGGCCGACAGTTATTCCCAAACACCTCAAGAGATTCGAGAGGGGCGAGAAGAGAAAACGCCGAGGGAAGAGCCCGATAAAAGAGGAAGGAATCAGAACAATAACAGATACAGTTACAAGCCTTATGCGAGACCGGATGGTGGATATCGATATAACAATCGATGGAGAAGGCCAAGGGATAATCAAGGAAGGTACCAGGAAAGATGGTACTATGGTAGAAACAATAACTACAATAACAGAGGGAATGTGAACACTCGTCAGTCCAATGAAGAGTTCAATAAGGAGACGAGGAAGAACTTGGAAGAAAGACACCAAGAAAACTTGCAGTTCTTGGAACAGAAGCCCAATGAACCAGGTCCATCGGGAACACAACAATCCCGAGGGAATGGAAAAGAAAAAAAAACTTCGAATTCACAGTAGAAGATAGAATTTTAAACACTTTCACTTCCAGGATTATTAAATGGCAAGCAGAGGATGATGACTTAATTCAACATAATGACGAACGGAAAGAAATGGGTAGAAGAATTAAAATGCCAATCATATCATGCGAAGTATTCGGTATACCTGTCGATACTTTAATTGATACTGGGGCTATGCTTTGTCTTGTGAGTGAGAAGCTTTATATTCTGTGGAAGCTCAAAGAGAATTTAGAGGAGATTCCAGTATCAGGAATTAAAATCCTAGGAATAATACCCAACAAAATATCTCTGTGTAAAACACAATTATACTTATGTGTTACTATTGGAGGACATGATTTCCGACATGTGTTTGTAGTAATGAAGGACATGGCTTTTGACATGATATTGGGAGCGGATTTCGTTCAGAAATATCAAGCAGTGATAGACATGAAGACAGAGACGATCAGATTCAAGAATACCGAAGAGATAAACTTCGAGGGAAAAGAAGAGGAAGACATCGAGGGAGATGCTCAATGGTCTCTGATTTTTCATGAAGCTGAAGGAAGAGAAGTCTACACTGAGAAGGAGTCCCCAGAGCTAGGAAAAATTTTGGAAGAGTACCACGATATTTTTGATATTAAACCTGGTGAAATTAAAGATTTTGAATATCGTATTCGCGTAATTGATGATGCACCTTTCCATGCTAAATTGTATGCGGTAGCGGAAAAGCATCGAGAAATGGTAAAAGTGTTTATCAAAGAGATGGAAAGTAACAATGTGATTGAAAAGTACACTACCTCTTATGTCAATCCATTAGCAGTAGTGTCTAAGCCAGATGGAAGTCTGAGACTATGTTTAGACGCGCGAAATTTGAATTCAAGATTGCTGCCAGAGTATGACAGACCACCAATCATTAGGGAACTGTTAAGGAAATTCCAAGGCAAGGTCTGGTTCTCTAACATTGATCTCACTTCGTCCTACCACCACATTAGGCTTAGTGAAGATTCCAAAAAGTTTACAGGGTTTATGTTTGACCAGCAGACATATGTATTCTGCCGTCTACCATTTGGGGTCAAAACATCTGGATCTGTTTGGATCAGAGCACTGGAACAAAACTTGAGTCCTGAAGTAAAAGAGATAGCAATTCGTTACATAGATGATATCCTAATTGCATCTGAGACTAAGGAGGAACATTTGTTACAGATTTGAGAAAAGCGAATTTTAAAGTAAACCTTCGAAAATGTCAGTTCCTTCGGAAGGAAATAAAATTTTTGGGCCACATTTTGGATGGTGAAGGATACCGTCCCAATGAGACAAAGATACAGGTGATTGCAAATTTCCCTAGACCTACTAGAGTGAAGAATGTCCGCAGTTTTCTCGGGACATGCCAATTCTTTGCAGGGCATTGTCCAAGCTTCACCAAGACGGTTGCTCCATTGCAGGAATTATTAATAAAAAGGAAACAAATGGAAATGGAATGAAGATTGTGAACAATCATTTCAAGATGCCAAGAGGTTATTGGTAAACAGCGAGAAATTTGAGTATCCTGACTTTACCAAGAATTTCATCATAGAATCCGATGCATCCACCGCACCGTAGGGATTGGAGCTATTCTTCTTCAAGAAGATGACGATCACAAGAGACGTTACCTGGCGTTCATAAGCAGGAAACTTCGTCCATCAGAAAGGAATAATTACACCACAGAATTAGAAGCCCTTGCTTTAATCTTCGCGTTGGAGTCGTGGAAGAAAATGTTAATTGGACATTCAGTAATTGTGGGGACTGATCACCATGCATTGGAGTTTATCTTGAGAACATAATAATAATAATGTTATTGGTTTTACGTCCCTTTTAACTACACTGGCTTTTAGAGACGCCGGGGTGCCGGAATTTTGCCCCGAAGGGGATCTTTAACGTGCCAGTAAATCTACTGACACGGCTCCCTCGCATTTGCGCACCCTCAAATGCCAGCTGACTGCGCCAGGTTCCGAACCTGCAACCTTGAGCTCAGCATATCTTGAGAACAAACTTTGCCAGTGATAGGATAACTAGATGGTCACTTTTTATTCAACAATTCAACCTAGTTATTGAACACACTCCTGGAAAGTTGAACGTTGGGGCCGATTTATTAAGTAGAGCAGTGGAGTCTACATCTAAGGTTTTTCAAGTTAACCTGACGCAGGAGGATGAGGATACCTTGAGAAGGTTAAGATTGTTGCATTTATCCCAGAGGAGAGACCGACGTTTTAGAAACATTTTTCGTTTTCTACAGGGAGACATGGATCCAAATGATGATGATTTTGTGGAAACTGAAAGAATTTCAAGAGATTTTATGATGTTAGATAGGTTAGTCTACAAGTTTGCAGATCCCGACCATACGAAGCTGAGAGTAGTGATACCTCCACGAATGCAAAAACCCATTATCTGGATGGCACATCGAATTGCAGGTCATGCTGGAGTAGATAAGACGGTCAACTTGATACAAGAAAAATTTTCGTGGGAGCGAATGCGACAAACTGTCAGGAACACTATTCGAGAATGCGACTTATGCCAAAGGAGTAAACATAATTCTAGATTATTGAGAGAATTACCAAGGCCTATTATTCCTTCTAAGCCTTGTGAAATCTTCGCGACTGATCTTTATGGTCCTCTCCCAAAATCTAAAAGAGGTAACCGATAAATTCTGGTGACCATGGATGTTTTCAGCAAATACACTATGTTACACCCATTTCAGAAGGCAAACGCAAAATATTGTGCGAAGAGAATTAGAGACAACGTAATTTCGGAGGCAGACAAGCCGGAATTCCTTTTATCAGATCGTGGAACCCAATTTACATCTTTAGAATTTAGAACCGTCATGAATAATCTTGGGATTAGACAATTGTTTTGTTCTATCAGACATCCTGAAAGCAATCCAGCAGAACGCGTGATGGCTGAAATAGCAAAATTTTGCCGCCTCTATTGTCCAAATGAGCATTGGAATTGGATGGATGTTCTCTCATCAGCATCCGAATCCATCAACTCTACAATTCATGAGAGTACTGGACAAATTCCCATGTGGCTTCATCATGGAATTAAACCAACAAGATTATGGGATCGAATGATCTCTATTCCACCTGAGATTGAACCAAGTCGTCAGATGAGGGAAACTCTAGCTTTAGACAAGTTGAGGAGCTAAGCTGAGAAAAGAGAGCGCAGAGTGAGAGGAAAGCGTTTTCGCAGACCCTTGCGCGTAGGAACTCTTGTTTTAGTGAAGAGACCTACACCCTCTGACGTGCAAAATCGAGTGTAATCGAAGTTTGCAAGCCTTTACGCTGGACCCTATCGTATTGTGGAAGTAAACAACAATGGAAGCTATGAAATCGCCAATACACGAACTGGTAACATCGTGGGAACTTATAATGCAGCGAATTTGAAGATTTATTATTCAAGAACCAGATGATTTAATGTGTAGATAGGAAAAATAAAAATTTTCCAATTTTTATTTTTTGCTAGGTGTGGGGTGGATGTGCCCAACTCTAGGAATGGGTATTCCAAGATTCAGACACCTAGATATCAAGGGAAAGGCTACAGCCGCTTTTGAAAGTTTAGATATTTGAATATCGCGCTCCATTACTTCTAGAATGGAATGGAAACTTTGTGCAGCCAAGAGCATGTTAAGTGACGTAGCGAGTAGTAGCAGAGGTCGAGACTATTTGTTGATTAAATAGTTAGCCATGGAGTAGAGACTTGAGACTTGGATCAGATTACTGGCACGGCCAAATGAAAGAGAATGCACTTAGTCTCAAGTGAATCGGACCAGAGACACCGGATATATGAGGATTTCCAGATTTCAGCGTGATCCAGCGTGGACCCGACCGTTTTGAATAAAAGCCGACCGGCCCAAGCATCATCAGCTCACTTCGAACCAAGCTCTTGCATGACAAGGTGCTGCTGCTACGTTGAGCCAAGGCACATGGTTGCCGGATCTACGCAGAAGATATCTTTAAAATTGTGATAGTCACAAAAGTGTTGCGATACGTGTGGAACATAGTAAGTTTCCGGCAGAGGGAATCACTAAGGTGATTGTTATTTTTCTACGGACACTGGTGAAATACTTTATTTCTATATGGACACATGCTAGACTTTGTCTAGAAAGTACTTTGTCACAGTCCAGTAATAATAATTCAATACTTGGATATTTTAATCCAATTAGTCAGTTTCATAAATTGTAACTTGATAACCACTCCGATCTTTCAGTATATTGAAGGCCAGTCTATCACGGTGTTGTTCATTAGCCGACAAAGGGAAACTATAAGTTGCTTCGCGCATGATAGATGGTGATAAACCATGCCCAGGGAACGATCTTCAGAACAGCCGTTGATTGATTTAGACTGTCAGTGTTTTCCTGTACTGAAAAGATTACCGTGAGTTATGTTACAACTGACGTATTTGAGAATAGATCATTTGGATCTGACCCCATTTAAGCAAACTGCTATGGATTTAATTGAAGTCAATATTAAAATGGATCAGCAGTTACTTCAAACTTCAAGAAATATTTCCACTATGTCGTGTTAGACAGATTGTGGGTATATAATGGCGGCCGATACAAGGATTAGACGTGCGTGTCCACTAGGGCTTGTATCTGGATAAATCTGGTACAGACCAGGTTCACTACGCTTCAAGACCAACGAGAAATGTAAGCCACATTTGACTTTTATATTATGCCTAGTTAATTGGAACAAACTCATTTTCTGCAGATGACCAACACATTTGTTTTTCTTCGTATTTAAATCTTGCAATGGTTTACGCAAGACACATTAGGGTTATTCTGAGTATTTTCAGCACTCAGAACAGTTTAGGATCGATGACCGAGCATAACGAGCATTTATTTGAATGTTTCATATTTTTTTGATAATCACGGTAATCAGCCGAGGTAACTGTAAAAGTTATTCATAATGTTGAATTTTGGGCTTATGCCGTGTTTTATTATACTAATATTCGACGCGTTTCGAAAGAAACCATGTCTTTCATCGTCAGGAATAATCTGGAATACGAGAAATGGATATTTTATCCGTATTCGAAGAATCGAACATGTGGATTCTCACATAATGAAATAATAATTAAATACATCTACAATAATATAACTAATAATAATAATAGTAATAATAATCCACTAATAATAATAATAATGATTTTCATAACTTTTCTAAATAATTCTTGGATCTTATATTTTCTAATAATCACATTCATTGAGAGAGAGCTTATGAAGTAGTTTAATCATTTCTAGTTTGGAACAGGTGATTTTCCGAAGGATAGTGGTTAGCGCAAGCCCGCATTCAACCAACATTACAGTTCTGGTTGAACAGTTAATATTTGCAATGAGCAAAGTATATTTTTCAGATAACACGGAGAGGCATGAAACGGGAAGCAAATGATATTTGTATCAATTAAGATATTTTTGTATTTATATAAAATCATGACGTAGATACACATTCGAAAGTGAAATAGAGAGTATCATAAGTGTGGTAACTTCACGATTTGAACTGAATGGTAAAATAAAATAAACTTGTAAGTTTATAAATCTTCCAGTTTTGATAATAAGCAGAGGCTTGATTTATTGTATAAATTTTGGGAAGAAAATTTATGTGTGTGGAGTAGTTGAAATGCCATTCCCAGGTGCGCATGTTTAAGTCGCAGGAATGAGGAGGTTTTTATTTGAGCATCAATCAAATAGCAGGTTCGATGACTCAGTGTTAAAGAAGGAGTATTGGAACTACACATTGCGTCGTATGAATGACCCAAAGGTTATTTCTTAAAAAAAACCATCAGTTCTTATTTCAACCTTGTTTACGGATTCCATTAAGACTTTGGATTTGCTAGAACCCGGTTTTGTCATGATAATATTTTATTCTTCTTCAGAGGAAGACCTTTGCCGTTGTTGTTGGAATATTGTGTTCTTATAAAAATAATAGAATGGGCCACTGCCAATTAAAAAATAATTCTATAACCACGAATAATTTGAAGGATGTTTTCAATCCAAGTGTCATGAACTAAATGAATTTATTATGAAGCTACAATTCTTATTTCCGCATTCTGTTCAAGAATTGCAAGTTTCGAATGTTACTAAAATAGCAACAAATATAAATATTTTTCTTAATAATGATTCCAAGTGGAAAATCGAATAGTTGAATGGTCCAACAATTTATTGATCAAGTTGATGATTCAGAAATCATATATTTTGTTAGGAACTTGAAGTTCATAATCGAGTCACTTCTCGAAACGTTTAATGTCAGAAGAACAATTAATTTTGTTGTGCTTCGCACAGTTCTTCGATGCTATGCTCAAGGGTCAGATACTTTTCAGATGTTGTTATTAATATGTGTACATAATTTGTGTTGATTCAGAGATAATAATATTTTTTGACAATATTTTTTGAAACTGGAAAAGTAAGTGAAAGTTAAAAAATTCTATGAACAATTATTCTACGAGTGTTAATATTATATAAAAATTCAACCAGTGAACTACAGTATTTCCAGTAAAGACAATTAAATTTGAACTGGATTTAATCATAAATAATGGATATAATTTTGGAACACAGTCTACAGGACTGATAATCAGACTTGTGTCTCCAAAGATAATTGTCCTATGTGTTGGAAAATTTCTGTACATTGTGTAAATAGTAATATGGGTCGCCACACATGAATGATGCTGCTTTGAGCATTTTATTTTGCAGTCAATTTTAAATTCAGAATAAAATGAGATAATTTTACTTGATGTGTTATAACCAGTTGAATCTCCTTCTATCCTTATTGTTGCATTGAGCCAAAAATCAGTAAAGCATTTTTTTCATTTGATGTCGTTTTTGCGATTAGCTTTAACCCATCTGGCGCCCCGGGATATTTTGACTCTCGTGCTGACTGATTCTTGGTAAAATGCATATGTGGTCGTGCGGACTCCGGTCTAAACGGGCACAGTACTATACAAACATAATTGGCCCTCCACTTCTACTTTGGATATCTGCTATGGTGATGAGAGTGTCGCCAACCTTTGAGACTTTTTCCACATGTCAGACAAGAGGAGGTACATTAATGCTTTTAGAAAGTCTGTCGAGACCAAGGAAATTCCAGTGGAGCTGATGCCTTTAATCAAGACTGTACAGACCATTCCGATCTCTTCAGCAGAAGCTGAAAGAGCTTTCAGTACCATGAATGAGATGCACACCGAAAAGAGAAATAGGCTGCTGGTTGAAAGATCAAGCGGACTTATTTTCATAAGCAGCGTAGGACCTCCTGTGCATTTATTTAACCCACAACCATATGTCAAGTCATGGCTACGAAAGGGGAGACGTTCAGCCGATGAAACAACTTGTCGGAAACACGAGGTCGCTGATTTTGACACCCAATACGAGTCCATTTGGAAATTGCTGAATTAATAAGGTGAGTTCCTGTAAATATTTTTTTCCAACTAAATCAGTGCTCATACAAGAAACAATACAGACTGCCACCACGTGGTAGATTTATCCTACTTGGTGAGATTCTTATTTTCACCGCTAGATGGCATATCAGATAGCTGGAGTTGCCAATAGAGATAACCTCACCAAATTTGTTTTTGAAGTCGTATTTCGGCTTTCTGTCGCGAGAGCACAGCAGTTAGCATTAATTAAGATGGCGACAGGCACAATTACTGGACGCGTGTATTTGGACTAGCTGGAAAGTTGGTTCATGCCACAGCAGAAGACTGACAGTGTCGAGTTCATCTACCAACAGAATGGTGTTCCGCCCCAATTCCACCACACAGTTCGTGAATTTCTAAACACGAGATTGAGAAACCGATGGATATTTGTGGTGGGATGATCAGAGAGTCCTCTCATGGTCCCCATACTCTCTCGATTTCACCCCATTCGATTTTGTTTTCTGTGTGTGTGTTTATGTGAAAGATTCAGTGATTTGCCTCCTTTATAAACGGGCCTAAGAGAACTGCGAGCTCACGTCATGAATGCTATTAACAGACTGATAGGAACCTGTTACACCGAGTGTAGGAAGAATCTTGACTATAGATTTGTTATATACACTGTCAGTAAGGGAGCACATATGGAACACTTGTAATTATGCCCAACATAAAACTTAATGAGTTTGTCTATGTGTTTATGATAATATACTAATAAAGCAGCAGTTAGTTTGTGAACACACTCTAACCTTTTGAAATAATCCTGTGCTTACATTTACTTCTCTGCACAATTAATTTCAAATTTATACCACTCTATGTTCAAAATCTGAAAATGTATATCTCTCTCAACGACCCCGTAGAGTAGCCAAGCGCGTTAAATTGTTCACTTTGACCACGATGGGGACATGCACCAAGTCCGGAGGTTGGAATCCCGGCACTGTCAGTGGTTATTTTGAGTGTGTTATTTCCCTGAGGTTTCCCACATTCCCTCCAGACAAATGCCGGGATTTATGTCCAGTCCCGTACAACCCACCCCACTCCCTATCTTAATAACTACTGTACTACAGTCACCACTGGAACAAACGTCATCAGACAATTTGAACTTGCCCTCAAGGACACGAGGACGATGACCAAAGATGTTCTGAGCCCCCAATACGAATAACTGTTAGGTCCGTATAAAAAGAATCATTCGTGAAATGTCTATCATTGAAAACTATGGCCTGATTTGTGGTTCTCGGATATTTAAACGCTAGGTGTAATCTATGAGAGTCACCTTCTGTGGCTTCATGGTACGTAATGAGATTCCCGTACAAAAGATCTAGGGCTCAATTCCCGGCTCTGAGGGCTGGAACGGGATCCACTCAGCCTTGTGAGGCAGAACTGAGAAGAAGTGGAATCGATTCCTATGTCAGACATCCTGAAAGTGGGGTTCTGCGGTTCCCCACTTCTACTCCAGGCAAACACAAGAGATGTCTCCTAACTTAAAGCCACGGCCGTGTCCTCTCCAGGCCCAGTCTCAATTAAAAGTGCACACACTACTACAGACACCACAACAGCACGGATTGCAGACAAAATCCTTCACAAACATCCAAGTAAACGGGGATGAACTGCCACGATGTCAAAAGTCCCTAAATGAAACAACATGATGGTTTTTGATAGTTGGTATTCTTAGCGAGTTCTTAAACCTGTCACTTGAGTCCAAGCTTATCCTGTAATACAGTGAGATTCTTTTGCTGGAGCGGGACCGGCGGCCGGCTGCCGGGCGCGCGCCCATTCCACCAGCCAACCAAGCTCGGTCCGCGGGGTTGCGAGAGGCGAAGGCGAGCTAACCAGGGTCATTTAAGTCCATTAAGTCACTCAACTTTCATCAACGAGGCTGTGTAGTGTCAGCGCACAGATAATAAGGTAGTATAAACAACAGATGCAAGATTTAATTAAAGAAGCACAGATGTTCTTTTATTTCTTGGGAATCTGGATGACCTCACGTCACCAGTTAAGGTTAGAACTCATCTTTTCACAGAAGATACTAAAACTGTTCTCCTTCAGCTGACAGGCAGACATCGTTACATTATGTCGCTACTCCTGCACCCCCCCCCCCTCCCTGCGTGTTAACTGTAATTAATCGAAGCACGGACCTAAGCCCGTTTGTTGTTCAATTGTGGGTTAATTTAACATTCAAAGTGTACAGATCAATTACCCGTACTCTAGTGGAGATGGAGATCAATATACGGCAGCAGATATCCCTCACAACAGAAGGGAATTACAACGTGTAAACGCTAATTTATTTACACGGTACAACGCCTGTCGGTCAGTTGAAGGAGAACATTTTCAGCATCTTCTGTGAAAAGGTAAGTTCTTTAGTCATGATTTGCTGATGAATTTACCATTAATTAATGTTCTTTGGTTCGGTTTCCACCTGCGCACATTCCGCGGTACGAGCTCGGTTGGCTGGCGGAGGGCGCGCGTGCTCGGCAGCCGGTTGCCCGTCCCGCTCCAGCAAAAGAATCACCCGATACTTTATTATTTCAATTCCTTTAAGGCAGCCGCCTTCACCTGCCTTGTTTGTGACGTAGGAGGAGCTTTCCGCGTTCAGTGCTTTCTTTGTGCGGAGCGCACTTGCCAGCTAGCCAGTGTAGTGGTGCCTGTTCGAGTATACAGAGTTGCACGCCACCTCATTAAAATTAATATTATTTCTAACGAAAATGACAACCAAAGGCCGTCGACTCCTAACATTTTCTTGTCTGTGTGGGAAGAACTATTCTTATTTGTCGAGCATGGAGGACACCGAATATTGAAAAATTAGCAAGGAGTAAAACGATTAAGAAGTCCCGGAAGAACAGTGTTGGTGATCAACAAACTTAAAATCTTTATTTTTCCCATTTGTGATTAAAATAATATTGTGTGTAAAATCGAACAATTCAGGTAATGCTGTGTTAACTCCAATATACTGTATGCCTTACAATAAAGATAACGACACCTATAAAGCTACATGTAAAAACTTTATTTCACCGTGCATTATTATTATTATTATTATTATTATTATTATTATTATTCTGTATGTGTGTTTAGAAGGTGATATTTCAACAAATGTTTACTTGTAGGCTATATTATCATTTGTCATGAAACCAATGGGCATTGCACATATGTTCTGCCTGTGTTTCATAGCATAACAACATTCATTATTCAATTAAAACAATTTTTTTATTAAAGTAATAAATATATATTATTAATGAGTTTTTTTTAGTGTATGGCTATTAGTGCCGGGAGTGTCCGAGGACATGTTCGGCTCGCCAGTTTTGTAGCTGCTTCGAGACGGACACCCAAGGGGTGAGCTACAAGTACCGTTGGGGAGGAAAGTTGGAATGTAAGGACGAGGAGTTGGAAGGTAGCGGCTGTGGCCTATAGTTAGGGACCAACCCCAGCATTTGCCTGGAAGGAAGATGGGAAACCACAGAAGACCATCTTCAAGGTTGCCGGCGGGGGGATTCGAACCTCCTCGCCTCCCGGATCTGAGCGACTGCCAGCAGTCATGCCGTAACGACCACGGCTAACTCACCCGGTTATTAATAAGTAATAAATGTTTAAACCCTATAAGGAAACAGAGCAAAGTATACCTTTTATAATGTGCAAGTATTACTATAAAGAATACCGCACACGCATAGTTGAGTGGAGTTCCCCCCACTGCTAGACATGTTTGCCCTCCCTTCCACCGCCCATACATTCCTCTTTTCACGTTCCGTTGGAGAAACGGAGCACAGATTCTCCGGCCGGTGACGTCACAGAGTACTGTGCTTGCAGGAGATTGCTTAAGGAAAATGTCTACCAGAGATTTAGCATATTTTAACAAATACTTTAAAGATTGTTCCTGCCAACGTATTTGGAATACGTAATACTTTTAGGGCACTGTGGAATATGGAATACGTAATACTCCAGAGCACTGTGGAATATGGAATGCGTAGTACTTTTAGGGCACAGTGGGATATGGAATACGTAATACTTTTAGACCACAGTGGGATATGGAATACGTAATACTTTTAGACCACAGTGGGATATGGAATACGTAATACTTTTAGGGCACTGTGGGGTATGGAATACGTAATACTTTTAGGGCACTGTGGAATATGGAATACGTAATACTTTTAGGGCACTGCGGAATATGGAATACGTAATACTTGTAGACAACTGAGTGATTTGTTATTTGGAATACGTTCTAGGAGATATGGATTAGGCTAAACGCTCGTACCTGGAAACCAGGAGATTCGGATTTGAATCCCGAGTGAGGTCTCATTTCCAAGTCTTACTCATTAGATTGATGTACTCGTACGTGTTGAGCAGCTTATTATAGTGGTGGTGAATTGGTGGCTGCCTTTGACCAAAGAGAAAGGGCGAGAAGTTGGGATCGTTGTCTCGGCACGAATAAGGAAGGCTGGCTCCAGGCTCTCCAAGCAGGGGCGAGTACAGTATTTAAATACAGTAGCTACATTAACCACAACACCTCCCCATTCTCTCTTCCCAGGCTCAACAGGCCGAGAGACAGGGAACTCTCTAGTTCTATGTTCAACCGCGAGGATTGCTATTTCAATCATGCATGACCGAGTTTGAAACGTACCCATTGTGTGTGTTGAGGAGAATTAAACGGTATGCATGCAGTACAAAGTTCCGGACAAAATGCGGAGTTAAATTCAGCAGTGCTAGTCCGGCGTGCTATTCAATCTGGCGCAAAACGTACAAGACAACAATGGGAAATGTACCGTCAGGAGCGAACGTTTTACTTTAAATTTAGGTATTGAGAGGCGTGCTGGGACCCTAGGCATGGTTTTGGTCTATCGGTCGGGCAGAGGAGTTCAAACATTGTATGGTTAATTCCCCAAGCTTGGGGACTGAGTATAGCTTGACGGGCTGGTGATGAAGCCTCAAAGTTGAGCTGTCGGATCTGACCACAGTGACCAGACCGATTTCTAGCCACGTTTAGTACAGTACAGCTGGAATGGTTTTGTTCCAAAAACCGTGCTATGGTTGGCTTTTTGTAAATCGTTAGAAAAGCATAAAAAAGCTTAACTCTAAATTTCGGAATAATTTGCACGATCATGTTGTCGGAAAACTCAATAAAAATTGAAAAGCGTTTTTCTCTGAATCTACGTATTTTAAAGATAAGTTTTTAAACAAAAAATGTAGAGGACATTGTCACCTACAATTTGTATGATTGAGGTCATGTCATAGGTTTTGAAATGCAGAAGCTAGGTGGCGCCAAAGTTTCAAAAAAAGTGTTTTTTCACTTTTTGTCCTAGTTTTTTTTTTCACAAAACAATGAATCAGAAATTTGTTCCTCTAAAAATTGTCTGCAACATTTATTTAAACGTTTGTTTCCTCCGACTTAGCGTTCCAAAGATATAGCGCAGCAAATGCAACGCTGCGTAGTCGAGGCTATTATTGTTACTGCGGAGAAAGCGGTGGGCATAGTTTAGACCGGGACCGGTGTCGGAAAATTTTCACACTTCGGCAGACTATAACTTTGGAACGGTAAGTCGGAGGAAAAAATGTTTCAATAAATGTTGTAGACAATTTTGAGAGGAACAAATTTCTGATTCCCTCTTTTGTGAACAAAACATTTTTTTCTAGGACAAAAAGTGAAAAAACACGTTTTTGGAAACTTTGGCACCACCTAGCTTCTGCATTTCAAAACGTATGATATGACCTCAATGAGACAAACTGTAGGTGACAATGTCCTCTACATTTTTTGTTTCAAAAACTTTTCTTTAAAATACGTCGATTCAGAGAAAAACGCTTTTCAAACATTTTTGAGTTTTCCAACAAAATGATGGTGCAAATTATTCTGAAATTTAGAGTTAAGCTTTTCTTGTGCTTTTCTAACGATTTACTAAAAGCCAACCATAGCACGGTTTTTGGAACAAGAGGGGTTTCTTCTGTGCAGCTGTACTGTACTATTCAGTGGTGGGAGAAGAACAATCACCGCCGTGCATTCTCTCGCCTTGTGTGCAGCGCTCCAGTTCCTGACTACTGCAGCTCGACCTTGCGACTTCTCCACTTGCTGGTCAAGCTATATAGGGTGTTTCAGGAGGAATAGTAAATATTTTAGGAGGTGGTAGTATAAGTTTAGATGAATTGCAAATTTAAAAAACCCATATAACATGTGTCCCATTTGCATTCCGTACAGAGATACAGCTGGTAGTATTTAGCCCAAACCAATGTAAAGCCAAGGCAAATGAGGACGTTCAAAGTTGAGTTTAAAAAATTCCACCACCAATGCACTTTGCACTTCTCTTGATAACACCCCGTGTAGCTCTTCGGAGGTTGTCTTGGCGTTCTTTAAGGAGGGCTGCACTATGCATAATCCGAACAACCAACTCAGCTCGTGTTAACCTTTTCCTTTTAGACTTCACTTTTCAACCATCCCCATAGGCAAAAATTCAAAGGGGTAAGGTCCTGTGACCTTGGTGGCCAAGAATCGTGCCCATATCTCCCGATCCACCTTCCGGGGAATGTTAGGTTTAGATGTTGTATCACCACACGACTAGAATATGCAGGAGCCCCGTCATGCTGGAAGAACATACGCATCTTTGTAGCCAAAGGAATCTCTTCCATTAATGCTGGAAGTTAATTTTCAAGAAAGTGTAGATAATGAGGCCCTGTTAGACGATGCGGCAACACAACAGGCCCAATCAACCGAATGTAAAACAACCCACACCACACATTTACAGAGAAGCGTTCCTGAAAATGTATGTCCACAATAGCATGTGGGGTTTCTTCTGACCACTGATATTCATTACGAGTGTTATTAATGCTTCATCAGTGAAGATTACAAATGGGATTAGGCCTACTTGGCGATTTGCACGTATCCAACGACAAAATTCCAATCGTCTATCTGCATCTCCTGCTCGAAGGTGCTGAACGGGTTGGTACAGGCCGGACGTTTGTTTTAGACGAGTGAAAAATCCTAATGGAAGCCTGGAGGCGAGTTACTACAGTACCTGTGTTGTTGTCATCTGCCCCATGCGGTCCGATGATGGACAAAACTACCTCACGCTACTGCTGAAGTACAGTCATTGGCAAATATAATGGTGTTCTGTTCTTAACTACACACATCAAAAAAAGTTTTGCATCACCTCGGTTCCAAGAGTTCCAGAACCTGTAAATACAAAGGGAATAGAGATCAACACAAACAACATTTCAGCTCGTTTTATTGCTCATGAGACCCACACATTGCATGTTGTACCATCATACAGCTAGACTTTCAGCATTTGTGGTCCAGATTGCAGTACACACCACTACCTCTAATACCCAGTAGCACGTCCTCTTGCATTGATGCATGCCTGTATTCGTCGTGGCATACTATCCACAAGTTCATCAAGACACTGTTGGTCCAAATTGTCCCACTCCTCAACGACAATTCGGCGTAAATCTCTCAGAGTGGTTGGTGGGTCAAGACGTCCATAAACAGCCCTTTTCAACATATCCCAGGCATGTTCGATAGGGTTCATGTCTGGCGAACATGCTGGCCACTGTAGTCGAGCGATGTCGTTATCTTGAAGGAACGCATTCACAAGATGTGCACGATGAGGTCGAGAATTGTCGTCCATGAAGACAAATGCCTCTCCAATATTCTGCCGATATGGTTGCACTATGGGTCGGAGGATGTCATTCAGGTATCGTAAAGCCGTTTCGGAGCCTTCCATGACCACCAGTGGCGTACGTCGGCCCCACATAATGCCACCCCAAAACATCAGGGAACCACCACCTTGCTGCACTCGCTGGACAGTGTGTCTAAGACGTTCAGCCTGACCAGGGTGCCTCCAAACACGTCTCCGACGATTGTCTGGTTGAAGGCATATGCGACACTCATCGGTGAAGAGAACGTAATGCCAATTCCGTGGGGTCCATTCAGCATGTTGTTGGGCCCATCTGTACCGCGCTGCATGGTGTCGGGGTTGCAAAGCTGGACCTCGCCATGGACGTCGGGAGTGAAGTTGCGCATCATGCAGCCTATTGCGCACAGTTTGAGTTGAAACACGACGTCCTGTGGCTGAACGAAACGCATTATTCAACATGGTGGCATTGCTGTCAGGGTTCCTCCGAGCGGCAATCCGTAAGTAGCGGTCATCCACTACAGTAGTAGCCCTTGGGCGGCCTGAGCGAGGCCTGTCATCGACAGTTCCTGTATCTCTGTACCTCCTCCATGTCCGAACAACATCGCTTTGGTTCACTCTGAGACGCCTGGAAACTTCCCTTGTTGAGAGCCCTTCTTGACACAAAGTAACAATGCGGACGCGATCGAACTGCGGTATTGACCTTCTAGGCATGGTAGAACTACAGACAACATGAGCAGCGTACCTTCGTCCTGGTGGAATGACTGGAACTGATCGGCTGTCGTACCCCCTCCGTCTAATAGGCCCTGCTCATGCATGGTTGTTTACATCTTTGAGCAGTTTTAGTGACATCTATGAACAGTCAAAGGGACTGTATCTTGGATACAATACACACAGTCAACGTCTATATGCCGGAGATCTGGGAACCGAGGTGATGCAAAACTTTTTTTGATGTGTGTATATAACGTGTACTTCCGCGTCACACAATACTTCGACGTGGACTGTACTTTTCTGCACGGTGGTGTCGTCACAGGCTCAAGTCTAGAAATCCATTACATCAGTCCGGTGGTGACAGCTGTGAAGCGAGAGAGCGATCAAGTGACTGTGTGCAGACTCACCCGCAAGCTTCAAGGTCAAGGGCAATCGTCTAAATCAAACGTCCGGCTTGTAATTACACGGATGCAACCCGTGCGTACGTATTGTCCGCAATACTCTTGTACATGTAACACCGATACGTGCAGAAAGTCTAGGTGTACCAACACACGAAACGACAACTGCTCTGGTTACATACCAACGTCTGTATCTCGGTACGCAATAAAAATGGGACACATGTTATATGGATTTTTTTTATTGCAATTCATCTATACTATAGTTCATCTACTGTATGTTTGCACTTTTTTGACAGCTAGGGTTGCCAACCTTCATAAGGAAAGACTCAATTTATAACCAACAAATATATACAAGTTTTATTCCCATTTAAGATTTTTCTGGTTATTTTTTCGCTTGTTCCAGTAATTGTGAATATATTGGCAACATATTCTGTCGGCCAGACTGAAAAGTTGCATTGTCAAACTGAACTACCACGTGCTCGTGGCATGGGCGTGCGGTTGGTAATGGACGCTTTACCGTGTTCATCCGCCTGAGAAAATAACGTGTTAATTATATAAAATAATAATAATTATAATTGATAATATTGCGCAAAGTCGTCTGAAAGTATTATTTTCATATGAACACGTGTTCACTTTTCAGACAAATATATAGCGGGTATCTTAAATGTTGAGTAAATATGTAGCCTGAGATGTCTCCAGGTCGGACATCTTTGTTTTCAATATCGAGTCGGAAGCAGATACGGAATTTCTTGTTCAAGGTATTTATTTTATTTCTCTCTTTTTGAAGGTAAAAGAAAATGCAGCAGAACTATTGATTTCCCCAAGGACATTGGCCTGGTGAATAACTTTCATATGGCATGATTTGTGCAAAAAACGTAGGCCTAAAATATGAGTTGTGTAGGCCTAATTACATGGTGAAATGTTTCGTACGTTATATTTTAATATCAATCCAACAGGTCAAGTAATGCTCGTTTCGTCTTAAGTACATCTTACACCAAACCTTAGTAAGCATTTTCCTTGGACTGTGAAATGATGGGCCTAAAATAATTTCACTCTCACATTTAAGTTATCAACTGCTGTGTCAGCCAAGGTCTTGGTCATAGCGCGTCCAATGATGTAATATTCTGTCAGTGGGTTTTAGGTGTGCTGTTAGAACGATTATTTGATAAATGTCACAAAGAAATACAAGTTTCCTTTAAAAAGGGCAATGAATTGATATTGCGAGATGAATGTAGGTTTAGGCAACTCATAACAGCTGTGGACACCTTGATGGAATACAGCGGCCATTGCTGGCTGCTATGTGGGTGATAGCTCATTGGCTGGAATGCACGTGGTAGAAGCAGATTGATATGTTCAGTAGGAGTGTTTGTTCCCGCGAGAACTGTCAAAAAAGTGCAAACTTACAGTAGATGAACTATACCACCTCCTAAAATATTTACTCTTCCTCCTGAAACACCCAGTATTTGCGACGTCATCTTCATCGTTATGCATGGGTCAAAATCCTCCACCAGGTTTCTCCATGGATTACACAGCAAGCTTGGGACATCGTGAACATTTGTCGGCCTATATGTGTGGAATCTGTCTGATAACCTGTGTTATCGTGGTAGTTTGTGTACTTGAGAATGGGGATAGGATTAGTTGACTTGGCTCGGTAATTACAGAAGAAAGGAACTGATGGTAAAGGGTGTAGAACCATAACATAGGCTATACTCTCCCTTTATACACTAATTTGATAACAATGTGCCCAGTTATTTAGTACTTGAGTTTCTCAATAGGCCATGTACCCGCTATTTACTGTATGATGCTTGTGTGCCCGTTAGACCGGGATATCGTGGGAACTGGGGATCGACGCCAGCGCACACGAGTCCCCTTTCCAACAAGACACATAACTGAGAGGATGGGCACGAGACTGCTGTCTCAGGGAATATCGGGTTAGGACAAAGGATGTGAGTAGTTTGAACTAGCCCCAAGATCACGTCCGAAGGAAAAACAAATCTACAATTAGAAAATCCACAGCCTGCGTCCAGTTGACCGACCAGGTCAGGGAATGGAATGAATGAAGCCCCCATCTAGCGGCGAGGATATGAACTGTGCCAGCGGCCGAAGCCTGTCGAACTCCCCTGGGGAAATGATTAAATGAATGACAGATGAAATGAAATGATAGTGGAGAGTGTTGCTGGAATGAAATTGTGACAGGGAAAACCGGAGTACCCGGAGAAAAACCTTTCTGCCTCCGCTTTGTCCAGCACAAATCTCACTTGGAGCGACCGGGATTTGAACCACGGACCCAGAGGTGAGAGGCCGGCGTGCTGCCGCCTAAGCCACGGAGGCTCACCTCCAGAAATCAGATCCTTAGCCTAATTCTCAGAAGGGGTCTGGTGGCTATTCCACCGTAAGTTAATCTAATCTGAAGTACAAAATCATTGACTAACTATTCCCTAAAAATCCCTTCTAGAAATCCTACTTACAAAAGAACGGCAAATCAAGCTAAGAATCGTGACACGAAAACTATTCCCTACGCAAATGCAATTCAATTAATTAATAATTATTATACCTGATCCTACGGCAAATCAAATTTCTCTCCTCTGCAATAAATTCCGTTACATGTAATAATGGCAAAAATAAGTATACCGATTGTATGATGGTGTCACGTCCGACGTTTATTTTTACGTTGAGTGTTTTCTAGATAAACCTGTAATTAAGTTAAATGTTACGTTAAATGGACGATAAGCGTCGAACAAGGAAAATAAATTGAAATCTAAAAGTATGCACAGTTTACCCTATGCAAAAACAAAAAATATAAAAAGAATATGACAACACAAATATTTACAACCAAATACTACCCTACCAGAGAATTGTTGCCTCTAGAAGGAGAGCGCAGCTGTTGTGTATACATTACGTCATCTCACCTCGTTATGGCTGCAGCGAGCGGCTTGCGGGACGAGAGGGGGACTCATGTACAGTCATACAATGATAACACACCGCACAGCGCACGCGCCAGCATGAATCATGCACACAACACGTGATGCGGTTTCGCTGGCGACAACTGCACGTCTATCGCAGGCGTGTGGCTGGTCGGCAGGGGCGGATCTAGGGGAGGGCGAGGAGGGCGACCACCCAGGGCCCCGCGGTACTGGGGGCCCCACGCCATGATTTTGTTAAATTTAATGAATTAATTTTACTTTTCAGGCTTTTTTTTTTCAGTGCAGCTATGACCTCTGTTGACCGTTTAGCAAGTTTAGATTTCGGTGAAATGATAGAAGACTTCAGGCGGAAAAAGTGGCAAAGTAATATTTTATTGTTTACATGAACTTCTTCAGGGGGACTTAAAGGTTTCTTTCATATTATTTTAAAAAATTACTGTAGTGTAGACTATTCAAAATATTGTGACTATTCTTTATTTTACTATTTTTACAAAACTACTTTCCATTTGATTTCATATTTTTTTTATTTCCTATTGTTGTGGGCTCCGCCTTATCATATCGCCCAGGGCCCCGCAAGGCCTGGATCCACCACTGCTGGTCGGAGCGCATTAGTTCCGATTTCCGCCACCGGTAACAATTTGCTGGTCAGGTAGTACACTCCTAGTGGTTGCTCGCTTTGAGCTCTACGTACACAGACATATCACTGTTTGTGATACACAGTCATCTGTTATGGAGGAAAATTATGTCGGCGACTGCGTGAAATTCGTGTCATGTCTTAAGTCACATTATTGCGCAAAACCGTGATTCTACACGAATCTCACGTCGTGGCAACTGTCGTCTCGCAAATGGTCAATTCATGTTCTAGACAAGCATAGAGATGTGAGGAATCCACATCCAACCTCCTCATGGTTCTTAAGAAATCTTACGGTTCATAACTCAGCGTTCTAGTTAAAGTGTTTTGATTATTAAAATTCTATTAAGGCAAAACTCCATTTCATTTATTATTAAATCATATTTAGTTTCGATTTTTATCCCTGGTTTTAATTTAGTTATTATTTAAGAATCGTAGAACCTCGTATAAAACATCGTAGAAAAGACACGGATAGTCAGTCTGAAAGAATTGACTTTATATCATTTTAAATGCTAGCAGCAGAGTACCAAGAAGGCAGTGCGAGAACAGAGTTTCAAGATTCTATTTTGTTTCTTCACTGCCTACTTGATTGTTCTCGCACTGCCTTCTTGAAACTCTGTTCTCGCACTGCCTTCTTGGTACTCGGCTGCTCCGTCGTACTATGACGTCACACACTTCAGTACATTCTCTGTACATTTCGTCCCGTAATGTAACGCCAGACCTTAGCGTAACGACGAAGTCGACAAGATCATTTAAAATGATAAAAACTTCGTAGCGTAGAAAAATACATCCTCGCGTCCATAAATACCCATGTGTAGCCACCGCTTACACCAAAAAGATTCTCACCCAAAAAAAGGTAGAATACTCTCAAAAACATTCATCACGTGTAGCCATTGCTCACACGAAACTTCAACATCACCCAAATACAGTAGATGTGGAATAAACTCCAACACCCTGCTAAAACAGTCCTGTTATTAATTAGCACCTTCATCGTGCTCCAGAATACGTCACTAAATAAGACAGTACAATCACGCTAGCCTAAATGACACAAAAGTTCTCACTAAACGGGATATTCAATATTATTTAATCATGTTTGCAATAAAAACTTTCATCTTATTTTAAATTACAATAATCATTCTTACTAATCATCGCTGAATGCATTCTCTTTTGTTTAAATATCAGCTGATCGCTGCGACCATTGGGAATTATGAACTCAGGCCTTCCACAAACTAGGCCTGTCTAAATGCTATGTCATTCAGTCAGCTTTTTGTCTTAATTCAATAAGCATTTTCTTTCAGTATAACAGCTGTGTACAAAAATAACTGGTTTATCAAACCTGCATAAACAAGACCCATGCTCCCGGCCTTCAAAATCTTCAAAATAACGTATAACTAACACTCACATAATATTGTACAGTTTTACAGACGGTTCTCTGCAGCCTGAATTAAATGAAAAGACTTGTCGCTCTCCTTAGCGAACAAATGAATACCACCACCTTCGGCTTTCAACAAACTAGCCTTGCATTCGTGCTGCATGCACTTCCAAACCAAGACAAAATGTTACGTCTACTCTCGGACGTGAAATGATACGCTAAAACTAATTCCATAATCTTACATAGTTAATTTAATCAAATAAAGAATTCACTGCCTACCTAAAATGAAACTGTGCATTTTTCGTTCGATCCATTAAGCCTACTCAATCGTTACACCACATGTACAAATCAAGCTACATAATGATGTAATCTGAACTATTAATTGTTGAGAGTAGGTACTCCTCCCTTTTCATAACCTCCACAAGACAGATTATTGAAAATATATTATTTATGATTCACGTACCTTTCTAGGAGTCATTAGAAGTTGATTTCGATTTGAATTGTCACTGCTGCACCGGAAATATATTTACGTAAATAAAGCATTTTTGTTCGTGTTAATTTCATGAGCGGCGCCATGTAACATTGTCGTCATACCCGTTGTCAACATGTCCGATACAAAATTCAGCACACGACACGTGAATAATGAAATAAAAGGCAAAACCATTGGCTTGGATAAAGACTATTGATGCTTGACTACCCTCCACTGTGCGTGACAAAAAACCAGGGGTGTTTTTATTAGCTAATGCGGCTCGCATGGCCGCGCTACCTAACCATAATTGGTCTAGGCGGAAACCATTGGTTTGGATGAAAATGTTGGTATAGGCAAAACCATTGGCCTGGATAAAGATTATTGATGCGTGACTACCCTCTCTGTGTGTGACAAAAACCAGGGGTAATTATATTAGCTAACGCGGCCAACAGGGCAGCGCTACCTAACCATTATTGGTCTAGATGAAAACCATTGGTCTGCCGGATGCGATATAGTACCGAATGCGTGGGGTCTCAGACAGCGGAGGAGTAATCATCTATTATTACATCATCTTCAGAAAATTTTCCGACTATTATTTCAGGTAATTTGCTTAATTTCAGTCGTTATAGAATTTTATAGAAATGAGTACCTTCTGTAAATTTTTACGTCTTAACTCACATGTTCTCTGCAGGATATGGGTTCGAAGTTAATAGATCTCCCAACGTTACCCATTCCGTCCATCCAGGTCTAGCAATTTCAGGGTCCATCTTGGCAGGTTCCCATTACGCTCCCACAGTTACTGTGTTTAGTGCATGCTCAATCCTTCAATATCCATTGGAAATGGTCCCCGCCATGCAGTTCTGGGTTCGAAATCCTATCCTAAATCCATTCCTGCTGGTGTTAAATATTTTCAATGAATTTAGCCGTATCTTTCAGATTGTAAAGATAAACTGGCTTTACACTGTGTGGATTTTTAGTATATATAAAATTGCCCATTCACTATCCACTCCACAGAATTTACTGAACTACGTATGTAGCTCCTCACACGGATTTTAGACCGTTTCAACTTGTATGCCACGTATCCGAAAAATCTCATTAATTACTGGCATCGAAAATTCCACGAAAACCTTTCTACTGGTTTAATTACTGTTCGTTTCACCACATTAAATCGTACTAAATTTTCTTATACAATCGAAATCACTGTACTACACGAAGATTATCCCGACACGCTCTCTCGCTTTGCCGGAAAAGGAAATCTACCGGTCAAGGCGACTGCCTTTCAAAAACTAGTCCCCACAAAATGTCGGTCACCCCCAAGAAGTCAGATTGGACTCTTGGCTCAAGTGGTATACTTAATTAATGCATTTCGTTACGTTGTAGAACTCTCCCTCGGTGGAATATAATCATATTAATAATCTCAATAATAATAATTATAATAATGAAATCTTGAAAAGACTTATACATTTCCAGGATTCTTCAATGGTAATTTTCAAATAAATGTTTATGCATTTCACGTGGCCTTGCTCTTCATCAGATCTTCCGTTGTGACGTCATCCAAGTGCTATTGCAGTGTGAGATGCGATTAGGGCTCTCGGCGCTCCGCAGTCGATCCTGGTTCACGATCATAATTATCGATTATGAGCTGATTGGGCTCACTTGTTTGAGTAAACTCATGGCTGTCAGGCATACCGCAAGTAGCACATGTAGATATGAACACTGGAAATCGATCTCAAAGATACCGTGCTGATAAATAAATAAAGAACACAATGTTTGGTTCAAATGAACAATTGTTTTAACGATCCCGAGGTTGGTAGAGTACACAATAATGTGTGTGGCTCATTGCCGTTGCCAGCATGGCTGATAAGTTGCGCCACCTTCCTATTAAGCCTTGACAAGCGCTCATCAAACACTTCTTAAAGCGACAGAAGTTGCTACTAAAAGCGCTTAGTAACATGGTTGCAGGCAAGTGTCAAACAACCAGGGTAAGTTTCCCTCTCTCCTTTGACGCTCTACTTTGTACATACTGGAGACACAGTTACTGTCGACCAAATATTATGTGTACTCGAGTTTGAAGGTTGTTTGTGAAGTAACCAATAGACCTACAAAAAATCCAATAACATCATCATTTTTGTCGTTCTATTTTTCGTTAGTTCATGTAGGTTTGGAATTTTTAATTTATATTTTAATAATTGTTATCGCAGTTGGAACACAAAAAGTGCCCGTTTTTAAGCGTGTTTCAACCATGCGTCACATTTAAGAATTATTATCTCACAAATACGTATTCAGATCGAATCCTAATTCTAACACAATATACATTGGAATGTTGTATAACTGGTTTATTAATTTTAAAATTTTGTGTGTCCAAGAAACAAAGTTGTTATCATTTTTGTAAGGTAACTTATTCTCGGCACTGGGTGGTTTGAAAATGTAGTTCTTGCTCGCGTTGTAATCCCTATACATCAAAAAGGAATGCTGTATGAATGTGAAATACGTAAATTAATTTACTTATTTTATATCGGTTTGTATTTGTACGGGGAATTAAGACATGGGTCACCAGTTAGCGGCTCCGGTGAAAGCTGTACAGCGTTGCCAAGATGGGCTCCATTACGCGTCATGGCGCGCCACGCTCGGAAGTGATGGGCTCCATATCAGCAACGCTGTACAGCATTTCCCGGAGCGGCTAGCTGGTGAACCATGTCTTAATTCCCCGAACAAATACAAACCGATATAAAATAAGTGAATTAATTTACGTATATCACAGTCATACAGCATAACTTTTTGATGTATTAGGATTGCAACGCAACCAAGAACTACATTTTCCAACGACCCCGAGCCGAGAAAAAGTTACCTTACAAAAATGATAACAACTTTCGTTCTTGAACACACATAATTTTGAAATTAATAAACCAGTTATACAACATTCCAATGTATATAGTGTTAAAAATTGGATTCGATCTGATGACGGGTTTGTGAGATAATAATTCTTAAATGTGACACATGGTTGAAACACGCTTAAAAACGGGCCCTTTTTGTGTTTCAACTGCGATAAAAACATTAAAATATAAATTAAAAATTCCAAACATACATGAACTAACGTAAAATAGAACGAAAAAAATGATGATTTTATTGAATTTTATGTAGGTCTATTGGTTATTTCACAAACAACCTTCAAACTCGAGTGCACATAATATTTTGGTCGACAGTAGTCAACCTACACATTACACTTCTACTAAATCTAGATTACCATCCATGAGCTGACAACTGGGTAATAAAATATGAATGCATTTGTATTTTGTGTTAATATTGTTACGTCCCGATGTCGGTTCAAGGCGAAACCGTATCGGACACTCAACCCCAGTTCAACCTGGTCAGCAACAACTTCGTTTCCTCACTATGAACAGCTGCGGGCTCAGGTCAGAGGAGGTCAGTCAAACACTGCAGAGGCGAAAGCCTGATAATCACAGACGTCGATTGCCTGCCGATTAGGAGATCGGCCAAGTTGAGTCGTTGGACGCTCGATGACCAAGGGGCACGGTACTTGAAAGCACCATAGCTAGCACAGCCGTGGGAACTGGTGAGAATCAGTATTTTGATTTTACTTCTGGATTAAATTATAATCCACTTTAATCCTTGTGTCCACGGTGGTGGATCCTTTACTCACACACTGAATAAACTGAGTGTTAAAGTTTCAACCTCTTTCATTGGGGAGGATTCCTTGAATCCTGGAATCACGTCTCTCGGCCACTTCCTTGTATAGTAGGGACAATGTTATGGGCCAATTCTCCAGGCCCTTTAAGAGAAGGAAAATCCTATCATAGCGCAGAAGAATTCGCGTTCAAGAAGTCCACTGTTTTCTAACCCGGCTCTTCACTTTATATACTTAACATGGAAGGTTTTATAGAGCGACCTTTGCCATTATAACACACCGTACGAGGCTGTTAGGTACTTAAGCTAGGGATGAGTTATGTATACTGAATTGTTTTTAGAGATTCCAGAAGGAGAAAATATATTTTAAGTAGAATTTCTGTAATTATTTAAAGTAATTTAAATACATTAATTAAACAAATGCAGTGCGATATGACCTAACGGCCCTGAGTGGGCGGGGCCCTTTCAGCCCTTAATGACGCACCGCCCCTGTTGCCAAGTATGAGCTTTCCCACAGGGGAATGCAAATGGCAAAGCTTGAGCGCTTATATTCAATGAACTAAGAGGGCTACTTTAGAGCTGTATACGGCATTTTTATTCCAATCCACGTCTCTACAATATCCCAGAAGACTAATTAGATGTCGATAACTGTAACTCGAGCCGGTATAAAAGATTACAACAAGGACGCTCAACCGAACTTTGCAATTAGCCTGATATTTCTTCATACCACACACACTGAGAATGTGGTGACACCTTGTAACACTTGAGAGTACCTTATTTCACACCTCGCTGCCCACACCTAGAAGTCCAAAGACTGAAGTTCAAACCCTAGCTCTGGCAGTGGCTATCTTGAGTGTAGGTCATCCCCAGGTTTGCCACACTCCCTTCATATAAATACTGGGACGACTCCTTATTTGAAGCTCTAGAGCAAATACCCCAATGTAATAACATAATAATTACATTTACACACGTTACCACAGAAACCACAGAAACACAGGTTATTAGACAAATCCAACACACACCCAAGTGCAAGGGACTAATGTCCAAGATGTCCCAAGCCCCCTCAAATGAATTAACGCCAATGTATTTCATGTTACTAGACCCAACATTCAGGGACTGTACTGTAATCCCTATCAGTTGCTATCGGTAAAGACACGATTTCGATCCGAGTACATTACCTTGCAGAACCCCGGATCGGCTTATGACGTAAGACAGTGCCATCAAGTTAGGATACAACAATACACTCAGTGGCCAAACGTCATAGGAAGGCAGGGAATATGATGTTAATAACGAGTTCCTCCTCCACGAGCCCTCAAAACTGCAGCAAAACAGCAAGGCATTGACTCGACAAGAAATGGGTTCCTGACTCTCAACATTCAATTAGGCGGTGATCTAATTAACAGTAGCCCTTCGATCGTCCCGTATGGTTCTGTTGAGGTGACGTGATGTTCGTTAAACACCTGTGGTCGTCCCTTGCGGCGGACTACGCGGATGGTAACATTATCTCTGCGATATTGAAGATCCACCCTCGATACTGTTGACCTCGGAAACCCGAATTCGCGTATATCTCCGAAATGCTATGACCCATGCGCCGTGCGCCGATGATCATCCCACGTTCAAATTCGGTTAACTCGCTACGTGTTGCCATCTTCACTACACTCGTGTCTATGACAGACTGCTCCACCACAGCTAGCCGCAACGCTCAGGAGCGTACACGGCACATTTTTCTCATGGGACTACCCTTCCCGTGATTTTTGGGCACTCAGTGTATGTGCAACAGTCTCTCTGTAGCCACTTCGAGACCAGACCCTAGGCCGGACTAGCTGACAATATGCTATAAATACAGATACCGTACTTCGTTTAAATAAAATACAGTGCCGTACATAAATACAAAAATAATTATAAGGTAAGCAGTTGAAGTTTTGAGTGTACGGTAATTGATTTTACATCAAAATCGGACCACTTATTGGAACGCCTCTTCGCCACTCCTGCATTAGCCTAACCAAACCCACAACGCTTGGTCTACCAATTCATTTTTAGCTTTTCTTAAGGTGTGAGGTGTTCCAAGTACTTGAGAACAGAAACTCTCAATAGACTGTCTATTACGGCTCCAATCATCATTAACCGTGCTTTTCCCAACTTTAAGAAGATGACAAATACTTAGCACTGATTCACCTTTATCAATACTGTGACATGTCACCTCGCGCCGGATGAGCAGCTCTCGCGAACAATTCCACCAGTTGGCGAGACAGAGTTTACTGGCCGCCACCTCTCTCGCTGGCCGTAGGGCTGTGTCACAAACAAAGCCCAAGTGAGTCATCGCCGGCCACTGACACGCCTGGCTACTACTGTATGTTCTGTTTCTCGAAGCCGCTGGTCGCAAGCGAGCCACAGGTAATAATAATATATTTAATGCAGCCAAATAGCCATAACTTAAAATATAAAATATAGGATACATTGATGGGTTACATATTTGCATCCGCTGCCTTGGGGTAAATCTGTGACTTGTTCTCACACAAAACTGTCGCTTACAGTGACATCGGACAAGAGTGTAAACTCTCAAGGATTGATCGCCACTTAAGTGGAAAATGCAGCGCATCAATGCGGTTCTCATCAAGGAGCCACAGGTAATAACTGCGTAATAGCTCATGGACGGGCGAGAATTTACTAACAACCCCGTTTCAGGTATAGAAGGCGAGGACGCGGAGAGTTCATTTTTGGAGTTGAGTGCAGTTCAGTTCTGTTGGAAGGCAAGTCAAGAGTTGAGTGCAGGTGAGTCGGCGTTGACCGTGTGTGCAGCTGAGAAGAGAATTCCGTGCGCTTGTATGTAAGTGTTGGTGCCGCGGGAACGTTAGTGGGAGGGTAGAAACGGACAGTGCTGGAGACCCTAGGATCGACGTGTGGGCAGATATGGAGACTACGAGCGGGAGTTGCGCGGGATACGTCACCGAGTGAAGACTGTGAACTTGGCAGCCTGTTGCGTGAGATCTGTGTAAATAGTTGTTTAGTAGAACTAAATGAATGTAGTGATTAGTACCAAACGCTTTCAGATGTGTTTTTATTTAGTGAGCGAGCTCCGGGTCCCGTAACAATACGAAGAATTAAAAGTCTTTTTCAGTGTTGCCTCCCCCAGGGCCTCACAACTAGTGGGACGTGGACTGGCGACCACTGGACCCCAGCTGAGTCTGGCGTTGCTTCCACTTACTTGTGCCAGGCTCCTTTATGTCTCTTTCCTGTTGACTTCAACAATAGTCTTTCAATTTCCCACCTGCCATGTCTCATCTTTCCTGATACCTTCATTCTTCGAGGGGTCAGGCCTCTTGTTTTTCTTTTCGTGCTATCTACTGCTTCTGCTCAAGGTTCTAATGGAGGCACAATGTATGTAGCCCCATCACTTCTGGTGCACCCTAGATAGTGCTGCACCCACAAGGGCTCACGGCTGGCGAGTTCGGGAGTTGGTGACCCACAGGGATTCCTGAGCTGGGACCTGTTTCTCCCATAATTAAATTAATTAATTAATTAATTGAATTTAATTATTTGTTACTATGTGAGCGCGTGATGCCATTCTACCACGCCTGACGAGGATAATGTATTTTTCTGTAGGTACTATACCAATAATATCTACTAACAGATATGTTCAATACATGGCCCTAAATCTTACGAACATTATCATGCTACGTGGCATGTGGTCTCCTCCGCTTCCGTCTGCAGTGGCGGCTCCTGACTAAAGTATTAGGGTAGGCCTGATGATATTATTGTTTGTTTCATACTAATCATTGTTTTATATTTGACATTCATTGTTGCCAATATTGCCATTATCCTAATTCCACACAACACAACATTTGAACTAAGTTTTAATAAATAGTTCATAATCATATTAAAAACTGTAATCACATGGCTCCTTATTTGTAAATACAGTATATTCTCCACTCCTGTGCTTGAATGAAGCAAATTTATCCATCAGATTGGTTGATGAGTCCTAATATTTTAATGTCGAACTTTGTGTTCATAGGTATAGAAGAGAATGAATTTGTTATTAAAAAATCCACTGCTTTCATTTTCCTATGTCGCACACAATCAGCATATTAAATAACTACGTACCGAATCACAAGAGTTAAAAACACAGTTACTTATAGAAATTAATTTCATTCACAGAACTCACTAATACACTTGTCCTGTACTTGGAACACCAGACAGCTGAAAACGTATAAATATATTTTTTGTGAAAAATGTAAACTGTGCAAGCTGTGAACAATCGCTAAGAACCATTTTTAGGTTGAAGGGTGGATCCATCTCCCGTAATTCGGTTTGCCCTTCAAACAGAGATAGGAGCAGAACGTGGATTGGAAAGATGTTCTATTTTTCTCCAAAACAATGTTATGGGCCAATTCTCCAGGCCCTTTAAGAGAAGGAAAATCCTATCATAGCGCAGAAGAATTCGCGTTCAAGAAGTCCACTGTTTTCTAACCCGGCTCTTCACTTTATATACTTAACATGGAAGGTTTTATAGAGCGGCCTTTGCCATTATAACACACCGTACGAAGCTGTTAGGTACTTAAGCTAGGGATGAGTTATGTATACTGAATTGTTTTTAGAGATTCCAGAAGGAAAAAATATATTTTAAGTAGAATTTCTGTAATTATTTAAAGTAATTTAAATACATTAATTAAACAAATGCAGTGCGATATGACCTAACGGTCCTGAGTGGGCGGGGCCCTTTCAGCCCTTAATGACGCACCGCCCCTGTTGCCAAGTGTGCGATTTCCCACAGGGTAATGCAAATGGCAAAGCTTGAGCGCTTATATTCAATGAACTAAGAGGGCTACTTTAGAGCTGTATACGGCATTTTTATTCCAATCCACGTCTCTACAATATCCCAGAAGACTAATTAGATGTCGATAACTGTAACTCGAGCCGGTATAAAAGATTACAACAAGGACGCTCAACCGAACTTTGCAATTAGCCTGATATTTCTTCATACCACACACACTGAGAATGTGGTGACACCTTGTAACACTTGAGAGTACCTTATTTCACACCTCGCTGCCCACACCTAGAAGTCCAAAGACTGAAGTTCAAACCCTAGCTCTGGCAGTGGCTATCTTGAGTGTAGGTCATCCCCAGGTTTGCCACACTCCCTTCATATAAATACTGGGACGACTCCTTATTTGAAGCTCTAGAGCAAATACCCCAATGTAATAACATAATAATTACATTTACACACGTTACCACAGAAACCACAGAAACACAGGTTATTAGACAAATCCAACACACACCCAAGTGCAAGGGGCTAATGTCCAAGATGTCCCAAGCCCCCTCAAATGAATTAACGCCAATGTATTTCATGTTACTAGACCCAACATTCAGGCTTGTATGTTAGGAAAATGTGCTACACTTGGGAGCAGCTGGATCCAGCCAGTCAGAATAGATTTTGCATATTGATGGCTTAATTATTACACCCTACAACGAGCTCCACGGTAATAGATACTGTACAGTTAACTTCCAGCCCAGTGAGCATCTTGTGGAGCGACCTACAGTTCCTCATCCTCTAGAGAGGTACCATATAGGTAAAGCCTTGCGCGGATGCGGATATCCGCAAAACGTTTCGCCGTGCGGATATAGTTTGCATGGCTGTGCGGATAGCGGATAAACTGCGGATAATGTTTGGAGAAAATTTGCGGATAGTTTTTAGAATACAATCCGAACTTGTTTAATACCATTATTAGGACCCGGATGTTTATGGCAAATTACATTTTACCAATATGCGTTTCTCCTGATAAATGTAAGATTATGATTTAAGCTAGTCTTATTCAAATTATGTCATTAAGCTTAATTAACACTGCGAGCAGGAAAGGGTTGTAATTCTGGCTGTGTAACATTCATTTTAAACATAGCACATGACATATAAAGCCTAAGGGAACGACTTTTTCCTCATATGTCTAAATATGTCCTTTAGTAATTTAAGATTTATCTAATTAAATTTTTTATTGTAAAGCCAGTAGATTCGGATAACAAACGTGCGGATGCGGGGCGGATGTGGATACAGTCGTGCGGATGCGTGGCGGATGCGGATAACAGTCGTGCGGATGCGGAGCGGATGTGGATAACGTTTTGTTTATCCGCGCAGGGCTCTACATATAGGCTAAGTGGCGTAGTCGGTAAAGCGTTGGCCTTCAAAACGTGACGATGGATTAATACCTCCGACATTGTTATTGTGGTTATACCGGTGGTAATGAACTATTTGTGGTCGTACCAAACCGAGGGCGCCTGGATCAATGAATCCGAAATAAGAGTAAAGTAATTGGTGAGGACACAGGATGTCTAATAATGATGAAATATTGGTGAAGACACAGGGTGTCTAGTAAACTATTAAACTATTGAGTTATTTTGCTTAAGTTGGATACACACGTTACCTAGATACGCTGAACGCTTTTAAAGGTCAATAAACTGATCAACAATACTGTCAGGGATAAATAATTGTGTGAAACTTTAATAATCAAAAATAGGGGTTTGAAAACTAACGAATCTTATAATTCCCACTGAGTCTAAATAAAATGTCTAAGCATTAAAAATACACTATTTTCTGGACGAAATGTTAACACTTAGATATTGTTAAGCTATTTTAGATACATTTTGATACATTTTCACATGAATAGTCGACAACTAATTGGTGATGTGATAACAGAAGCACACACATCAGATTAGTAGCAATATGAGTCGATGTAATTGTTTAATTACTATCGCATTTGCAGGCTTTCCTATATTTTTCTTCTTTCTTGACACTTTGACACTATGACCGTTTGTTACAAACAGTAACAAATCGAGTACGCAGGCAGTGCCAATTGCACAACCATAGGAGTGCTGAATTATTGTATGCATTTGTGTTGTATTAGCATAGCTTTTTTATTTATTGAGCAACATTGTGCACATAGCTTGATTTTCTTAGTAATAAACGCATCTCGTTTATTAATTAATGATATTTAGGACTAGCTAAACACTTAACTCTAAAGATAAATGATAGAGATGGCACCGTCATAGCATAGGACAAATTTTCCCCTTGCTACTAAATGTAAATGTTCTAGTATTTGTAAACAAGTAAATGTCTTGCTTTGCTGTAGATTCTTGTGATGTTTGATCCTCCCGTAGTCATTTCGATGTAATTGCTTAGGGCTGATCTAACGTGCCATTCTCTTAGCTTGTTCATTTTAGTCGAATTTTGTATTAGGACCATGAGAGTAATTTAGATCTTGTTTAGGACTTTTTTATATTTTCTTTCAGGGCAGAATAGTATCGGTCAAGCCGTTTTGCAACTCTCATGCTAGGCTAGGGATCTATTCTGAATAAATGTTATTTGTGATTTTAACATAAGACTGACCTCTCTTTTCTTGTTTAGTTTTGTTATCGATGCATTCCTCTGAGCTGGTTAAAGATCGAACCTCACTAATTCCCGACACCCCCGAGTGCAGACTTTGTGCTACACCAGCCTATGAATGTATCGTCCCCTATACTTGTGTGTTAACTGGAAGAGGGTCTCGGAAGGGTCATTAGAAACCGGTGGCTCCCCGAAACCTTCGGCCAGCGGGCACAGTATTTTATTTCCGTATTCTTATTTGCTATTGGTAACCCATTGTCACAAACACTTTTTTTTATTGTTCTCGTAAAGCAACGAATTCTCCACGATTCACACGTGTTAACTCTTCATGCATGAACGCTGAGCGGTCAGAATACATGACACTGCTTCTACGAAATGTTAGACCTTTCCTTCTATGTCTCATAGCTAGATACTGCTAAAGGTACTGGGCCGCTTACTCCTCAAAAGCTAAACAAATCAAACTAGCAAATCGAGCGAATTCTTGAATCGGGGAGGGCACACTTCATATCTTAAACAATATTTTTCAAGAGCATAACCCCTACATTCAACTGTATAAGATAATGTACTAAAAATATGCGAAGAAAATGAATTGGCTTTAAGAGAAGAACGTCAACCGCTAGATTTGGTCATGCGCTTTAACCATGAATCTCAAGAAGATCCTAGTCGTTAAAATAACCCAACCTTCTCGGAGATTGCAGCTATATTTTAAACAACTGACGGTGCTCCGGGTTAACACCGCCACATAGCAGTATTTTCAAATCAGGGAGATTTGAAAAAAAATGACAGTATGCATTGTAATCTCGTAACGTACGTTTTAATGTGGTTTTGCGGAGAAACAGGCTGGTATATTTCACTGCCAACAGGAGGGAATCGTAAGACGAACGTTAGGCAAAATATCACAATGCGCGAATATGCAGGGTCTTTATTTTTGCTTGGCAAGGCGATTCCACTCGACCTTGGCCGCCGGTCCCCGGTCAATAGCCGGCTGTTACAGGTTCGCGCGCGCGGACTCCGGCCGTATCTCTCGCGTTTTCCCACGTTCTGATTGGGTGTTTTATGAAGCTACGGTGTACTGTTTATCGTATTGTATAGTGTTTTATTGTGATTGTGTATAGTGCTGTGATGCCATATGTGAATACGCACAATACGTACATAAAGTGCAGGAAACCGTGCTCTAGAACAAGACAAAGGTTGAGTGAAATTTCCAGGGAGACCCATTCCTATAAATCGGACAATAAAATAGCTGGCTAAGAGATTCAAACGTACAGGTTCAGTAAACAATAAAAATAGACGTAAAGGTCATTATTTCCTTACTGAAGCTAAATTAACCGGAGTAACCGAAAACTTCATAAGGAGATGCCGATTATGTTTGGCAGCGGATGGCGAAACGTTTTCAGCATCTACTGTGAACATGGTGAGTATAAATGCATGATACTGCGGTACATGTGAGCGCGGCGGCCGTCGGCAGCGCGTGAGCGAGAATGTCCTTGCCAAGCAAATATAAAGACCCTGTATTTTGTATAGACTGTCGATTTGAGTTTGCCCTCCTGCAGGAAATGTAAGCCCTTTACTTAATGCTGGTAAACTTACCCAACAATTAATAGCTGACTATTATTGTAGAATAGGAGATAGACTGAAATACTGTATATAGCCCACGTAATCAACAAACAAAATTGCATGTCGATATCTATATCGGCCTACTGATGCTTTGCACGTTACAGCTGACAATGAAAGATTATGAGTTGATCGTATTGTTATTTTGCATTCTACTTTCATTGGAAGTCCCCGAAATATGTTGCAAAATTATCAAGATGCAATGGCAATTCTGAGAAAATTTGGCATAACTTTCACTTGCAATCCATTATGGCCTGAATTACTAGTAGCCTACTAGCCTACTAACCTTATGAAAATACAAACAATAGACCTGAAGACGTTGTTCGCGTTTCTCATGTGAAAGTAAAGGAACTTTTATGCTTAATTAATCAAATGCGAATTTTTGGCGAGGTTTAAACTTGCTTATGAACGGTTGAGTTCCATAAGCCGGGTGTACCTAATATACACTTACTGGTTTGTCTTCGAGATAGTTGTAAATTACGAGAACTCTCTAATATTGATAAGACAGTTTCTGCAGAAATACCAGATCCTTCCAATATCATATTGTACATCTAAGTATAGCCATACATGGACCTTGCGACCTCCTGAATCTCAATTCAATTTTCATGAAATATGGAAGAAGGATTTTTCCAAAAGACTTTGTTCCAGAAGCTAAAGAGAATGTCAACGGCTATCCTCTTTACCACAGACGACAGAATGGAAGAACATATACTAAACATGCACATGGCACCAAAATTGAAATAGACAATTGCTTCATTGTTCCATACAATCGATATCTATTGATGTACTTTCTGATCAATATTAATGTCGAAATTTGTGCAAGTGTACAAAGCATCAAATAGATACATAAATATGTTTTATAAGGGGCATGATTTCGCTAACTTGAAAATCACGACAAACGATGGAATGTTACTTTATGACGAAGTTTCTACGTATTTGAATGCTAGATATGTTGGTTCAAGTGAGGCTGCATAGGCTACACGATTTTTGGTTACAACATGCATGAACAGTCCCACATTGTTGCCCGGTTACCTGTTCATTTACCAGACCGACAAGATGTATTTCTTCATTACGACAATGCTTCGCAAGCATTCATTAAACGGGCGCAGTTAAAAAGTACATAATTCACTGCATGGTTTCAGTTGAACCAAAAACCAACAACGACGAGTGCATACATTTATCCTGAAACTCCCGTTCCTTATGTACCTGTATGGGATAAAGGCAAAGGTGTTTGAAAAACAACAACTCAGATTTGAAAAGGTATCAGGTCGGATGTACAATGTTTCTCCGCCTGAATCAGAAAGATACCAACCGCGCTTACTTTTACTTCATGTAGCAGGTGCCACAAGCTCTGACGATCTCCAAACATACCAAGATATGTAAGGATGTGGTAACTAAGCTCGGACTGGTTATCGGTGACTCAGAATGACAACGCTGTTTGATTGAAGAATAGGATTTCAAAATTCCCTATCAACTGAGACAGTTATTCACCTATAGGCTTTTATGCACATTTCATCAGCCTTGCAATGCCAGTCACTTATGAGACATGTCCAAAAACTCTCCCTGTGAGGATTATTTAAAATCTGCCGACAAAAATACAGCTTATCAACTGTCTGTCAGAGATATTAAGGGGATACGGAACGGTTAAAATTATCAAAATCATTACGGTGTTTGAATCCCTTTTTCAGTGTTGCCTTAGTAAACAAAAGTTTGATGCTTTTCAGTCGGTCAACACGATTGGACCCAAATGAGATGGGTTATTCCCTAATCCTGAAAAAAATTACATGAGGGTAATAAATACACTTGGATGATTAATCGAAACTGGTCATCCAAGTGTATTTAGTAATCTCATGTTTTTCATCTCATTTTTTATATTTTATGAATCTATGAAATCTTTCCTTTAAAAGGATGTGTAATACATTAACTATTAGAAATTGCCATAATTTTAATTTAAACTTGTGCTAACAATGAGAAAATTGTCAGCAATTGCAGCGAAAACGAGTTGAATTACTCTGCCATAACTCCGGAATTATGAAGACTAGAATGTAGGGACCTTTGGAAATCAAGAGAAGTTTCTTTACCTTTTAATTCTGAGGTGGCTAAACTGTACTGTTTTTGACTGCCTCTTCTTTGTTCCATAACATGAATTTCCAAGTTTACTTAGAGTTGTTTATTTTTGATGTGATTTGAGCTAATTAGTTGTGAATATTCAACGAAAAGTAAACGTGTTTTTAAGAAAAGAAAGAATATTGACACTCCAAGGAGCAAAAATGCTGTAAGATAGGAATGAGACGAGCAATATACCATCAACAGAAACAATCCTCAGTATTTACTTTGTTCATTAGACTGGTCCAAATATACAATACCAAAAGAAGAAAGAATTCCATAAGACCATTCCAAATACGCGTATCCTTGCTTGTATGGAAGAAATGAAGCCCATTTTTAAATATATGTCCAACTTCCAGCAGTTGGATGATGATGGTGATGATAATTGTTGTTTTAAGGGGCCTAACATCTAGGTTATCGGCCCCGAATGGTTTGGGTGATCGTGAAAGATGAGATGAGAATGTAACGAAGACTATAACTAAAACTAACTACAGTCTTACATACCAGAAGAAGAAATGGTAAACAAATAAAGAATAAGGCAAATAATGAACAGGAGGAAAAGAAATGCCCTAAACCCTCGAAGAATGATGATTGATGGACTTGGAAGGAGAGCCATGAAAGGCAGATAGAAAAGGGAAAGAGGATAGGGCCCGTCCCAGAGGCAATGGAAAACGGGGGAAAAACAGACCCAGCTCAGGAATCCCTCGGGGTCGCCAACTCCTGAACTCACCAGCCGTTAGCCCCTGAGGGTGTAGCACTATCCAGGGTGCACCAGAAGTGGTGGGGCTACACACACCCTGCCTCCTTAAGGGCCTTGAGCAGAAGGCAGGAGATATGAAGAGAAAATAAGAGGTCTGACCCTCGAAGAATGAGGGATCAGGAAAGATGAGACAAGAGCCAATTAAGGCGGGAAAGTAAAAGACTCCATATGCGTCGAATACCCTAATACCGTCGGGGTCAGAAAAGAACAAGAGTTGACGAATGGTGGTCGATAGGAAAGGTGACAGAAAGGAGCCCGGCACAAGTAAGTGGAAGCAATGCCGAACTCAGCTGGGGTCCCGTGGGCACCAACCCACGTCCTACTAGATGTGAGCCCCTGGGGGAACAGCAGTTGGAGAAGTGTCTTTGTGGTTACAGTCATAATCCCAATGAATCGGTAAACAATGTTATAGGCCTATGGTCTCGCACTTTTGTGGACATAAAAAGATTTCGAGTTCTTGATGCAGTGACCAATTTTAATATAACATCCCAAAATGTCTGTACTACAGGAGTTAGGGCCGAAAGTAGGAAGGAATTGTGTGAACACCACAAAGCATTTGGACCGAGAAAGGCTACGGCAAGCTGAAATAATGGCTCAGGTAGTGCGGAAAATAGCTAGGGTATCCAAGGACAAGGCTAGAAGATCTGTATGGGACAGGGATGCACTGAGATATGAAAGTTCGAAATGCAGTTTCTTCAGTTTCTACATTTTTTAATGTTTGTTTCTTTTCCTCGGTAACTATTATCACATTTTAACAGGAGAGTTTATTTTAAACTGTTGTTGATGATTGTCTAGGGGCTTTGCAACATCGTGGCCATGTAGCCCCGTGTACTTGGATGTGTGTAGAATTTGCTTGATAACATGTGTCACTGTGATGTCTGTGCTAGTGTGTGTATTTTTAATTGAGGTAGGATTTGGGTAGGAAGCGGCCGGAAGTTATGTACCATCCCAGCATTTGCCTCGAGTAAATGTGGGAAACTACGGAAAACGACTTCCTCTTTTTATTTTTTCCTCACGTGGCAGGTTGTACTCCCTTCCAGCCCTCAGACCAGAATTAAATTTCTTAACAGAGCTGGGAATCCAACCTGGGCCTCCACGGTGACAGCCAAAATGCTAGCCACTACGCAACGAGGCAGTCTAAAGTAAAACTGTTTGGAATTTGGCTGTTTTTTTTTAAGTAATTATATTTTGTGATTCCCATAGAGACCAATAAAAAACGCTCCATAACTTAAAATGTCAAGTAATCTTTGAATGAAGTGACATAGATATCATGATTAGATCCCGAGGAAAAGGAATATGAATTAAACCATTTTGACATTGGTAAGATAGGCGGGTCCACATTACCTTAATAAAACTCTTCAATTGCAGGGTTTCTCTCTCCCAGCATTTAACTTGCCTGTTATACACTTAAACGAGCAAACTACTAATGTGGCAGCTTTAATTTTTGATTTGGCTGACATGTTGCCCTTAGCAAACCAGGAACAACTTTCAATTATTAATGATAACACTGGCGTGTTTGAAAAATCAACACAACTGTCACGAACGCATTTTTATTGATGGCCCCGGCGGCACAGAACAAACTGTATTTACCCTTTCACGAATTGATTGCCGGCGGTCGAGATGGGAACTATTCTTTGTTTACTGTGTCATACGTCAGCCTGCTTCCTTGTCAGGTACAGTTGCGCGAGTAGGATATGTAGCCTCCGTCATCGTTTAACTGTCCGTGATAACATGAGCTCCTGTGGCGCTCATCTGACGCAATACTGCTTGACTTATGAGCAGACTGCACTCTGTCATCGCTGTGTCCTCCACTTCGCCCCGCGGGGCTCCTGCTTCAATAAACAACAAACGCTGGCGCAGTCACGCTCAGCGGCAATCAAATGTTGAATGGGTAAAACACCGATGCTTAATACAATCGTTCCGCAGTACAGGGCTTCATGGGCCGGAATAGCCGCTGTTTTGCTGCCCAATGGTCGAACAGTGCACAATACATTCAATACATTCCTCTAAATTTAAATGAGAAATCAGTGTCTGGATTAGAATTAAATTCCAAATCAGCTGACTATATTCTATTAGCATGCCTCTTAATATGGGATGAAACCCCAATGGCAAATATTAATTTATTAATTTTGTGAATCGTCTTCTAAAAGGTATTAATGGGCAACGACATTCCTTTTGGTGGGAAAAATATTGTTCTTGGAGTAAAATTCAAGCAGGTTTTGCCTGTTGTGCCCCACGCTTCTCGCCAAACAGTTATTCACAATTTTATTAAATGCTCTCCTCTCTGTCCCTTCTTCAAAATACGACGCTCACATAAAAACATGCAGTCAACATCGGAAGAAATAGAATTTTCTGAGTTTTTGCTACAAATGGGTAACGGCGAGGATGAGGAGAAATCGAATGTTATTGAATCACCAGCCAAGTGTTTTAGCGCATGGCGACATCGTGACCGAGATTTACGGCGAAACATTCACTTCTTCGGAAGATATAACTAATTTCTTTTAAGTTTGCATTCGTACACCAAAAAAATAAACACTGTAATTAAATTAAATTTAAAGTCATTGAACGTATACCCTGTAGTTCAAAAACATTCACAAGTGTCAACAGATTAAATACCGAAGATGAAAGCCAGCTACTTCAGTGTCCTACAGAATTCTTTGAAATTAAGTGGTTTGTCTCCACACATTGTTATGCTCCTCAGAAATCTGCTGCCAAAACATTCCCAGAATAGTTGTAAAAATTATGTATGAAAATTGTTTGGATTTGGAAATAATAAATGGAGATAAAATTGGGCAGAGAGCTCTAATCCCTCAAGTTCAATTTAACACCATCCTATGGAACACTTCTATTTACTTTCAAGAGGCGCGATTGGCATTCTGTGCTACAGTCAATAAAGCTCAAGAGGAAACTCTGGAACATGTAAAATAACCCCTTGGCACTACAGCCCATGAAGGGCCTAGGCCTAACAAGTGATCGCTGCCCAGCCATTTGGCCTGCAGATATTGGGGTGACGCGTGATCAGCGCATCGGGTCCCCTCGGCCGTTAATCTTGGTTTTCGTGATCAGGGCGCTGTCTCACTGTCAGACAGCTACTCAATTGTCCTCACGAGGCTGAGTGCACCCCGTTCCAGCCCTCACGTCAGTTTCTAAAATCCCTGACGGAGCCGGGAATCGAACCCGGGGCCTCCGGGTGAGAGGCAGCCGCGCTACCCCAACACCACGGGGCCGGCAGTCTGGAACATTTAGGTCTCTATTAACCTCATCAAGTTTTCAGTCATGGCCAGTTATGTGTTGCAATTTCAATCCTTCGACGTCCGTAAAGTTCCAATAGTGCCAAAACGTAATCGCACAAAGAATGTCGTATATAAGGAACTCCTTCAGCAAATATTTTTCCATTGACCATGGCGGCTTCGGTGGCGTAGTTGATAGCATGCTGAGCTTCTATGCCCAAGGTCGCTGGTTCAAACACGGCCGAAATCGTCGGATTTTTAAGAGCGTTAAAAATCTCTCAGTATGCCTTCCTTTGGAGGGGAAGTAAAGCCGGTGGTCCCATGTCATAGATTTATGGCATCAAAAAGAATTAAGACATGGCTCACCAGCTAGCCGCTCCGGGAAATGCTGTACAGCGTTGCTTATATGGAGCCCATCTCTTCCGAGCGAGGCGCGCTATGACGCGTAATGGAGCCCATCTTGGCAACGCTGTGCAGGTTTCACCGGAGCGGCTAACTGGTGAACCTTGTCTTAATTCCCCGTACAAATACAAACCGATATAAAATAAGTGAATTAATTTACGTATTTCACAATCATACAGCATACCTTTTTGAAGTATAAGGATTACAACGCGACCAAGAACTACATTTTCAAACCACCCCGAGCCGAGAAAAAGTTACCTTACAAAAATGATAACAACTTTGTTTCTTGGACACACAAAATTTTAAAATTAATAAACCAGTTATACAACATTCCAATGTATATTGTGTTAAAATTTGCATTTGATCTGATGACGGGTTTGTGAGATAATAATTCTGCCACCCTCCAGTAACGACAGCATTTCTTACTTCCATATTTCCGAAGAGTGAATCAAGAATAAATTACATAATCTATCCTCTGGCAAGTCTCCCGGTCCTGATGCCATTCCTATAGAAATAATTAAATCTTTATGCCACCAGCTATCTCGTCCACTTTACATTCTATTCAACCAAGCCATCAGTGAAGGAGTGTTTCCGGATTACTGGAAATCAGTTCATATCACCCCAGTGTTTAAGAAAGGGTCCAGGCAGAAGGTAGTAAATTACAGGCCAGTATCACTAATGTCTATTTTCGCGCGAGTCTTTGAATCAATTGTTCGGGACGAAGTGTACGCTCACGTGTCACCATTCATCACTGAACTTCAGCACGGCTTCCTTCCTAGGCGATCCACTGCTACCAAACTAGCAGTCTTCACTCATGATGTATCCACCTTTATGAATAACCGTGGTAGTGCTGATGTTAGCTATACTGATTTCTCTAGGGCTTTCGACAGCGTACATCACAACCTACTGCTTCATAAACGTTCAAACTTTGGTATAACTGGTAATCTTTTACGTTTCTTCAAAAGCTACCTCTCAAATAGAACCCAATCAGTTGTAATTAATAATAATAAGTTAAATCTGTTAACGTTACTTCCGGTGTCCCTCAGGGTTCTGTATTGGGCCCTCTGCTCTTTATACTTTTTGTAAATGATATCCCTCGTATAATTCATAATTCTAGGTGCCTGTTGTACGCTGACGATCTTAAACTGTATATGCCCATCAGTACTATAAATGACTGTGAGTTGTTGCAACAAGACCTACACCAACTCAGTGAATGGTGTGAAACATGGAAACTGAAACTGAATTCTGAAAAGTGTAAAGTTTTGTCAGTTTCATTGAAACGTAACCTCCTATCCAGGTTTAATTTTTGTATTAAAAATGAAACGCTAGGTAGAGTGTCAACCATTAAGAATCTAGGGGTGACAATCACTAATAATTTCTCGTTCGATGAACATATTTCAAAAATATGTCGTGAAAGTTTCCGGATCCTGGGATTTTTAAAAAGAAATTGTTTAAATTATTTTTCGGACATAACTCTATCCAAATTATTTAAGTCACTCATTCGGCCTAAATTAGAATACTGTAGTGTGATCTGGAATCCCTTTCACAGTAATAAAATTGACGCCATCGAACGTGTGCAAAAGAGATTTATTAAATGGCTCTGTTACAGGGGTGGACGACCGTACCATAGAGCTGAGTATGAGAGTTATTGCAACGTGTACGGTCTTCCTCCACTTAGCAGTCGGCGCACAGTGGGTGACGTGAGATTCCTTTGGAAACTGGTAAATGGCGGAATTGACTCTAATCAGTTGCTAGCTGACTTGGGTTTTCACGTCCCTCAGAGAACAACCAGACGGAATTACACGTTCGATGGGGTCAGGTCGAGAATTAATGTACACAAAAATTCATGTCTGATCCGGTTGCAGTCAACATACAGCTTGATGGAGAGTAAAAGTGCTACTGATATTCACTTCGACTCTCTATCAACTGTTATGGGAAATATCTCAAGTGCCCTGTAAAATAGTGTATGCATATTGTGTTAATTTCTATTTGCGTTGATTGATTGAACATGTGGTTGAATGAATGGTTGATTGATTTTTTGATTGAATGTACGAGCGACTGAAGTAATGTATTTTTTGTTTGCTGTTATCTAGATCCTTGAATGTCGCTCTTGTATTACTTTCCCCAGTTTCTGAAGCTTTTCTTCTTATCTTTTATTTTATGTTTTTGCCTTTTTCCGTTTACTGTTGATAGTTTTTTTTTCTGTAATAATTATTGTAATGTTTCTTGTACAAAGGGATTGCATGAAAGAATGCTTGAGATAGGATGTTTGAGTGCGTGTCTGCATGGTTGTGGTTGCTGATTTATAATAGACTAGTGTATTTCTATTTTTGTACGTGTTTGCTGTTTTTGTTTTGTTTATAATTGTAAATTTTATTGTTAATTATTATATTGTCACTAGTGGAGTCTATCTGTCTGACAATAAAGAATACATACATACATACATACATACATACATACGCATGGTTGAAACACGCTTAAAAACGGGCACTTTTTGTGTTCCAACTGCGATAACAAATATTAAAATATAAATTAAAAATTGCAAACCTACATGAACTAACGTAAAATAGAACGACGAAAATGATGATGTTATTGGATTTTATGTAGGTCTATTGGTTACATCACAAACAACCTTCAAACTCGAGTACACATAATATTTTGGTCGACAGTAGTAGCCAAGTCCGCAGCTAGGTGTCGTGGACGGTAGCATTTGGTAGCAAAAGTAGGAACTACTTGAAAATTGATCGTCTGAATCACAGATAACACACACTAATATAGCCATCACAATTACTACCGGTTATCAGACAGATTCTATACACACCAAAAGTACACGGGGCACGTTGTCGCAGCCCCTAAACTGAGGAACCAACCAATCAATTGACCGTCATGTTTTGGCGGGTTTCAACTGGTTATTATTATTATTATTATTAATTCAGTCTCCTTCGTGTAAAATGTTTACAAGTATAATGCTTTAGACATAAAGGATTGCCATAGAATTCAATGTACTTACTGAGAGAATAAATTACATTCTTCTTATTATTATTATTGATGTGTAACATCTTTCCGCTCGGTTGCTGGATAGTTTTGTGGGAGTGATATTGAAAATTGGGGACGGAAGTGAATCGGGCGGAAGTGGATCGAACGGAAGTGGATCGGACGGAAGTGAAGACGCACTGCCAGAAAAATGGGACGGAAGTGAATCGGACGGAAGTGGATCGAAGGGAAGTGGATCGGACGGAAGAGAAGACGCACTGCCAGCTGGATGTACAATTGAAAATGTGTGTATTGGAAACAAGGCAGTGTGTGCTCTGTAGCGCGAGAATGTTATGGCAACACAGTAGGCAGTGCATTTAGCAGGCACTGGTTTGACGAGCACAGTGGCAAATGTTTCACCGACTTTCATTTGTCATTGAGCAGTTTGTGAAGCTTCACGTTCAAGGTTGAATATCACATGGGGTCTTCAAGCATAAATACAATAGAGTGCGCATTGCCACACTGCGCCTGTACTGTGACGTGAAACCAACATCTGGATCAGCTGACTAAAGGGAAAACAGAGGAACTCGTAATGGAAGGTGATAGGAGTTGGTGGGGAAATGATTTTTAATGAGGGTTTAAACACACATTTTCGTAATTTATACGACATTGGGAAAAGCATCGCATGTTTCTTTACGTACCGGTAGGTAGCAAAGGTTAAGAATGTAACATATTTGGTGTTAAAAGTGGCTGTCGTGTTCCGTAATACTACTCATACATCCAGAATCCCCTCTTGTAAATAATTAATAACAAATCCAATTCTGAATTAGGCCTACTGATTTTTGAACAGAATGTGTTAGTGTAAAAAGTGGCTGTCGTGTTCCGTAATATTCATACATCCAGGATCCCCTCTTATAAATATTTAATAACAAATCCAACTCTGAATTAGGCCTACTGATTTTTGAACAGAATTGTGTTGTGTAAAAATTGGCTGCCGTGTTCTATAATATTCATAAATCCAGGATCCCCTCTTGTAAATCATTAATAACAAATCCAACTCTGAATTAGGCCTACTGATTTTTGAAGAGAATTGTGTTTGTGTAAAAAGTGGCTGTCGTGTTCCGTAATTCTCATACATCCAGGATCCCCTCTTATAAATACTTAGCCTAATAACAAATCCAACTCTGAATTAGGCCTACTGATTTTTGAACAGAATTGTGTTTGTGTAAAAAGTGGCTGCCGTGTTCCATAATATTCATACATCCAGTATCCCCTCTTGTAAATAATTAATAACAAATCCAACTCTGAATTAGAGCTACTGATTTTTGAACAGAATTGTGTTTGTGTAAAAATTGGCTGCCGTGTTCTATAATATTCATACATCCAGGATCCCCTCTTGTAAATAATTAATAACAAATCCAATTCTGAATTAGGCCTACTGATTTTTGAAGAGAATTGTGTTTGTGTAGCTGGCCATTTTTAATTGTACGCCCGAGAGCTCCAAACAAGTTCAATCTATTACTACATCATTTCCTAATTTATTTGTCATCATTAGAAAATGTATTTTGGCTAATTTCAGTACCGGTGCATTACTTTACAAAATTTTATCGTACGATTAGCTCTTATTCAGCGTTACTTTCCACTTCAGTATTTTATGAAGGTGAACAAAACATAGGCAAATGGAAATAAGGAAGTCTATTGATTTAGTAAGCGTTGCTTTTTAACAACTATGCATTACATTTGCTACAACGGAAATCATTACAAGCAATGAACTGTTTCCTTTTAAATTCCATTTTCCACGAATCATAGAAACCTTCGCAGTTTGAAATCCTACGAATTGACTAATTTAGGGCTGAAATGTATCCTAGAAGGATCTGAAAATTTCCTCAACCAAACGCACTGTCCATACGTTTAATAAGATGACAAATATTACCTCAGCGTATTTATTATCGAAGACTACATCGTCACATCAGTAGCATAACCCGCAATTTGACACTGAACATGATTGAAAAGGAAGGCTATTTGATGTTGTGATGGTCCTAATTTTGCTTCATAGGCCTGTTCAGTGGAGTAAGGAATAGAGTAAATTTTAATAATTTGTAATAAATTTACAGATTAAATTATTTTTCTTTCATGTCTCGGAGTTAAGAGGAAACGTAAAGAAATGCAAGTAGTGAAGTCAATAATTTTAGGGTTATTTTACAATGAATTAATTTAGGACTACCTACGGAAAGAAATGCCCGATCTTTTCCTAAACGGCTCCTTACATCCATACGCTGCACAGTAATACACCATTCTGGCTTAGTACGGTAATGAATAGAACAGAATAGCCCAATTCTATCGTCACGTGCAGTATTTCAGTGCTCCAAACTATCCGCAGTTCCCGGCAGTTCCCTTTAGTCAGCTGATTGAGATGTTGGTTTCACAAATGTGACGTCATCAGCCATCTATTGTATTTATGATCTAAGCATGGGGTAGGACAAAGACGACAAATGACATTTAAGTAAGCGGCATTGTTGTCAAGCTGTGGGTGAGTAGTCAAATATTAAATGCATAACAGAATATTGTTATATGAGTGGAATAAAAGCTGTATTTTCATCATATGTGAGACTAGGTCATTTCATGATTGTAGGAAGCCATGTTTTGATTGTTTACGACGAACTGTATGAGAGCCTTGAGAATAATGAATGTTATAGTTACTGAGGAATGTGCTCACAGTATTTGAGAGTACTGTCGACGTTGTGTGTCACTTTGTTATTATGAATTATTAATGTAAAAGGAAGGAAGCTTGTAGTTTTGCGGGTCCGTTAATCTCACGATCATGATCCACGGTACTGCCCTTTTACGTGGAATGCGAACCACAGGACATGGCATTTCAATTCGAAAATCTCACATGTATTGACCGGGAATCAAACCCGGTCTACCTTGGTGAGAGACTAACAGCTTGACCGCTGCGCCACAAATGTGACAGTAGCATATCTCCAATTCAATCTATACATTCATCATAGTACCAGTATGAAAATGGAGTGTAAATTAACATTTTAAGAATGTCCAAGCTGTGTAGTATACGAGTAGGATAACATGTCAGATGTTACACATCATATGCGACTACTGTAAGGCTCGTATCTTTTTATTATTATTTTTATTTATTTTTTAATTTTTTAGTCTGTTTACCCTCAAGACCGACAGTAGTGGCTACGCTGGCTAAAGCTCAGCATTAGGTCATGGGGCCACGCTCTCTGCTGACTCGGTAGACGCGTCGGTTCGAGCCCCACCGTCGGCCGTCCTTGAAATGGTTTTCCGTGGTTTCCCATTTTCAACACCAGGCAAATGCTGGGACGGTACCTTCTGACAGGCCACGGCCGCTTCCTTCCACATCCTTACCCAGTTTCATTCACCATCATTCATTTCATCTCTCATTAACTCCTCTCATGAGGTTGGCGTCAGGAAGGGCATCCGGCCGTAAAAATCATCGCCACAAAGACATCCATCGCATCTCATCCCCGACCCCGTTGGAAAACGGGAATAATAAGGGGTAGACATACATAGTCTGTTTACCCTCAAGATTGGCTTTTCCCTCGGACTCAGCGTGGGATCTCACCATTACCGTCGCCAGGGCAGTGTCCTGGAGCTTCAATATCAAGGCGGAGGTTACAACTGAGGATGTTTGACGAGCACCTCGCTCAGGCGGCCTCGCCTGCAAACCGAACAGGGACCTTATGTGGGATGGGAAGGGATGGAAAGATTGGGAGGGATAGGCAAGGAAGAGGGAATGAGGCGTGGCCTTACGTTAAGTACCATCCCGGCATTTGCCTGGTGACGAAGTGGGGAAACCACGGAAAGCCACTTCGAGGATGGATGAGGTGGGAATCGAACCCCCTCTACTCATTTCGACCATCCGAGGCTGAGTACTGTAGACCCCGTTCCAGTCCACATACCACTTTTCAAATTTCGTGGCAGAGCCAGAATCGAACCTCGGACCTCCGGGGTGGTAGCTAATCACGCTGACCACTACACCACGGAGGCGACATGTTATTATTATTATTATTATTATTATTATTATTATTATTATTATTATTATTATTTCAATTTCTGTACTGCTATAATGCTTACTGGCAGTAAATGAGAAACACATTGCAGGAAAGATGCATCTTATTTATCACTGCGTAACGAGAAATCGTGTCCCAATACCAGTAGATTGTACTTCCATTTGTTAAAACAAATTACACTTAACACTGTCCACTAGCATTATTGTCTGGCACCCCTGAGGTTCGGGTTCGATTCCTGGGTCTGCCAAGAAATTTAATTCTGGTCTGAGGGCTTGAACGGGATGCACTCAGCCTCGTGGGACAGAGTTGAGGAAAGGTGGGTTCGATTCCCACCTCATCTTTCTTAAAAATGGTTTTACGTGGTTTCCCACTGCTACTCCGGGAAAATGTTGGGATGATACATAACTTTAAGCCACACCCGCTTCTTCCCCATTTCTATCTCCAATTACAAATACACACACTGGAAGGTCTACAGCCATCACAATAATGCATATTATCACACAGTCACGTCATTCTACCATTCCTCATTATTCTGGAAGCTGTCGCAACAGCGCCGTGGTTGGAGCGTGGCCAGATTGGTGACAGCAGGAGACGTCCACCCTTTATAATTCCGTTTTTGACGTGACAACGTCAAATAAATCGATGGAATTCAGTGACGTTCGTGAAAAAGTGTTACAGAGAAAGGTGATGATATCGTTCTATCTCTCTTCTGCTGCAACGCTCTCTCTCTCTCTCTCTCTTCTGTTGCTGCGCTCGAGTGTCGCAACTGTCGTTTCTGGATGTCATGGGTGAACGTCTGGATGGATTTTGATGCGGTATTCACCATTCTGTAAAGGATATCTCGAGGAAGATTTCTGTTGAAAGTAATTTATTTATGGTCAAAGGTGCCGAGCAGTAACGATTTCAGTGAAAAAGTCCAAAAGGCACATGGCGTCCGTGCGCGTCTTAAGCTTACGCTGGGCTAACCGTTAATAAATATCTTTATACTATGAGTGTAAGAACTATTCAGGATGAAAAGTTCTACAAAAACGTCCGCGAGAGCATATCTCTATTCTCAATACATCCCCCACTATAAGTGTTTTTACGTTTTCATTTCTTCCAACAATCTCCATTCAAATACTGAGGCGACAGTTTACGAGTTGGCTAGGAGCGAGTCAATCACACCAGTTACAGCCTAGCTAGCGTGCGAACATATTATCCCAGATACAGCCAGCAGCAAACTGTCGAGTCGTGTTGAGTTAAAACCTCAGAGAAGAGTGGTTGTGTTTGGAGTTTCCCGCGAAGTGCAACTCGGCTTTTCTTCATTTCGCCCGTAAACTTTCCGTCCCGCAAAATACATAATAAAAAATATACGAAGCTGAAATTTCGCAAGAGCGACAGTTTACAGATATCAGTTCGAGAATACGTTGTCACGCTCAAATATCGTCGCGCATCGTAGTTGCACACACACAATATATTTTTTAAACTAGTTCAGGGATGAAATGCTACTGCTGGACAAGGAACTGTAGTTAATGAGATGCGATGAAAGCCTATGTGACGGTGTTTTACGTCCGGATGCCTTTCCTGATGCCAACCTCATGAGAGGAGTTAAAGAAACTTGGTAAGGCGATGAAAGGAAGTGGCCTTGGCCTAATGCACAATCGCAGCATTTGCCTAGAGTTGAAAAAGGGGAAACCACGGAAAATCATTTCAAGGACGGCCGACGGTGGGGTTCAAACCCACATCTACCGAGTCCACAATTAGCCTGGCCCCATGGCGATGGCGTAGGCGAGCGCGGCTATGGAAGGTGAGTAGTGGAACTGTAGTGTTGCAGAATCCTCACCTGAAAGCCATGGCGACGCGTCGTAAACAACGTCCGCTCAATAACACATTCTACACTTAGTCGGAGCACATCAAAGCAGTTGGAGGCGTGCTAACTCACTCTTTGAAAGCGCTACAAAAACAAATACTTGGAGGCAAACTTTACTCGATATCATATTCTGTGGAAACAATAGAATTTCAACTCGATGAAGAAGTAAGCTTGTTTCGGTTCTCTCCCTCCCTATCCCTCTCCCTCCCTCTCCCTCTCTCCCCCTGTCTGTCTTTCTCCTTGTGCATGCCACGTCACTTCAGCTTCCATGTCCATTATTCTTGACCTTCCGGTCCATGGTTTCACCCGTCAATTTCTCTCTATAGTATTATACATGTAAACACATTGCACGAAGGACATAAAAATAATAATAAGAAGAATAGAGGTCGCCTCCGTTGTGCAGTGGTCAGCGTGCTTAGCTGCCACCCCAGAGGTCCGCGGTCCAAGGTTCGATTCCCGGCTCTGCCACAAAATTTGAAAAGTGGTATGAGGACTGAAACGGGGACTCCTCAGCTTCGGGTGGTCCAAACGAGTAGAGGGGGTTCGATTCCAACCTCAGCCATCCTCGAAGTGGTTTTCCGGGGTTTCCCACTTCGTCTTCGGACAACTGCCGGGTACCTATCGTTAGGCCACGGTCGCCTCCTTCCCTCTTCGTTGTCTATCCCTCCCATTTTTTTCCATCCCGTCCCATCCCACATGAGGCCCCCTGTTCGCTTTGCAGGTGAGGCCGCCTGGGCGTGGCGCCAGTCCCCCCCTCCCCAGTTGTATCCCCCGACCCCATGTCAAGCTCCAGAACACTGCCCGTAGAGGCGGTAAAGGTGGGATCCCTCGCTGAGTCCGTTGGAAAAGGCTACCTGGACGGCAAACTGACTACGAAAAAACATGAGAATAGACTAATAGCAATAATAACAACAATGTTATTGGTTTTACGTCCCTTTTAACCACAGTAAAACCTGCCTTCAACGGACCCTTATTAAACGGAAACTTATCTTAAACGGAAATATTTTACGGTCCCTTGAAATTATGGGTGAAAAGCGTGTTAAATTCCCATCATTAAATGGAAATCAAAATACGCATTTAAACGGAAAATTTCCAAGTTCTGGAATGCAGTGTTTAGAAAATTTTCAGGCACCTTATGAAAGTCTGCTTTAACATTTACTTGTGTAGCTAACAAGGAATGTGCAAATAGGTCTTCCTTCGTATGTTCTGCACCATACACGTCTGAGTTAACGGCTAATTGCCCGTTTCCTGCTCATCGAAACCTTTCCCAATGCTCGCTTTAATGAGCTGCCAATCAACAAATGTCTGTCTTTGTCTCGGCCCTTGTCATCAGCTTTTAACTGTGAACTTCACAACTTACATTACTGACATAGTTCAGCAGTAAAGTCTGTTCGCCGAGTCGAGATAGTACACGTGATTGCAGGGCTGTTCGCAAGGGGTGCATAGAGCTGTGCCTGTTGAATGTAAGCCAACTTCAGTGCTGTGTATAGTCTACATGTGAAGCGGGCTGATTTATCGGTTACATGCTACAGCCCGGTTTGTTTATTGTTCGTTTATGTATTTATTTAATTAATTGATTAAATAATAAGTTCTTAACTGCTTATGACAGGCAACAGTATACAGTGCAGCATGTTTTGACTTTTCTAGGGCTACGGCATGACTAATGATCTCGGAGCTTCTTGGCTACCCTGTCCGGCAGAGCCGATGACGTGAACTGGGCGTGTTTCCCTGTCCGAGTAGCCAGGGGCACTGTCTCGCTCGGGGAATAGACTTAACTTATTATGGCTTCAAAAGCAAGAGTTGTGATTGATCTTAACACGAGATTAAAAGTGATACAGTAACAAAAAATATGTTTATGTTCGACCCTGGCGAAATGTAAATACAGTATTATATGTCAGAAAACTGCACTATAATTAGGCTCATTATACACACATCAAAAAAAGTTTTGCATCACCTCGGTTCCCAGATCTCCGGCATATAGACGTTGACTGTGTATATTGTATCCAAGATACAGTCCCTTTGACTGTTCATAGATGTCACTAAAACTGCTCAAAGATGTAAACAACCATGCATGAGCAGGGCCTATTAGACGGAGGGGGTACGACAGCCGATCAGTTCCAGTCATTCCACCAGGACGAAGGTACGCTGCTCATGTTGTCTGTAGTTCTACCATGCCTAGAAGGTCAATACCGCAGTTCGATCGCGTCCGCATTGTTACTTTGTGTCAAGAAGGGCTCTGAACAAGGGAAGTTTCCAGGGGTCTCAGAGTGAACCAAAGCGATGTTGTTCGGACATGGAGGAGGTACAGAGATACAGGAACTGTCGATGACAGGCCTCGCTCAAGCCGCCCAAGGGCTACTACTGTAGTGGATGACCGCTACTTACGGATTGCCGCTCGGAGGAACCCTGACAGCAATGCCACCATGTTGAATAATGCGTTTCGTTCAGCCACAGGACGTCGTGTTTCAACTCAAACTGTGCGCAATAGGCTGCATGATGCGCAACTTCACTCCCGACGTCCATGGCGAGGTCCAGCTTTGCAACCCCGACACCATGCAGCGCGGTACAGATGGGCCCAACAACATGCTGAATGGACCCCACGGAATTGGCATCACGTTCTCTTCACCGATGAGTGTCGCATATGCCTTCAACCAGACAATCGTCGGAGACGTGTTTGGAGGCACCCTGGTCAGGCTGAACGTCTTAGACACACTGTCCAGCGAGTGCAGCAAGGTGGTGGTTCCCTGATGTTTTGGGGGTGGCATTATGTGGGGCCGACGTACGCCACTGGTGGTCATGGAAGGCTCCGAAACGGCTTTACGATACCTGAATGACATCCTCCGACCCATAGTGCAACCATATCGGCAGAATATTGGAGAGGCATTTGTCTTCAGGGACGACAATTCTCGACCTCATCGTGCACATCTTGTGAATGCGTTCCTTCAAGATAACGACATCGCTCGACTACAGTGGCCAGCATGTTCGCCAGACATGAACCCTATCGAACATGCCTGGGATATGTTGAAAAGGGCTGTTTATGGACGTCTTGACCCACCAACCACTCTGAGAGATTTACGCCGAATTGTCGTTGAGGAGTGGGACAATTTGGACCAACAGTGTCTTGATGAACTTGTGGATAGTATGCCACGACGAATACAGGCATGCATCAATGCAAGAGGACGTGCTACTGGGTATTAGAGGTAGTGGTGTGTACTGCAATCTGGACCACAAATGCTGAAAGTCTAGCTGTATGATGGTACAACATGCAATGTGTGGGTCTCATGAGCAATAAAACGAGCTGAAATGTTGTTTGTGTTGATCTCTATTCCCTTTGTATTTAACGGTTCCGGAACTCTTGGAACCGAGGTGATGCAAAACTTTTTTTGATGTGTGTAGTACAAGTTTTCATTATGAGACAGTTTCCCCCACCAATCAGAGCTCAAGAAACAGTTGTGTGACCAATTAGGTAAGGATAGCATCGCACCTTCGCTCACTTCCATGGCCCCCTATTGTAAATTTCACTGCGTGGCGAGTGTCATAGTGAGGTATTCCAGGAGGCCATGGTCAATTACAAGGTATTCTCTGCGTCCCATGAGCTCTGTTCAGTACAAAAAATTGGTGAAATCTCGACAGATATTTCTGAATATTTATATTCGAATATAAAATAGTTATAATTATCGTCGAACATAAACAGTCGTATGCAACTCACCTATAATCGTAATTAAGACACTCGTATGAAAATTATAAAACTCGCTACGCTCGTTTTATAAACATACTCGTGTCTTAATTATTGCCATTATAGGCTCGTTGCATAATCTACTATAATACAGCACTGAATAAGGTAGCCTATGTACACCATTTTATTTTATTCTGAGTATGTCCATGATATGAATGTTCATGGTTTAATTATTTTAGCATAGGCCTACCTCCGTTATACGGAAACCTACCTTTAACGGAAAACTTGCGAAACCCGTTCGATTCCGTTAGAGCCAGGTTTTATTGTACTAAGGCTCTTAGCGACGCCGGGGTGCCGGAATGTTGCCCCGGGGGAATCTTTAACGTGCCAGTATATCTACTGACACGGCTCACTCGTATTTGCGCACCCTCAAATGCCAGCTGACTGCAACAGGATCCGCTCCTGAAACCTTGGCAACAGCAGGTGACAACGTTGCCGCTGTGCCACGCGTCCGGTCACACGAAGGAGACTGAATAGGCCAATAATAATAATAATAATAAGGTCACCTCCGCGGTGTAGTGGTCAGCGTGCTTAGCTGCCACCCCGGAGGTCCGAGGTTTGATGCTCGGCTCTTCCACGAAATTTGAAAAGTGGTATGAGGACTGGAACGGGGTCTACTCAGACTCGGGTGGTCCAAATAAAGAGAGGGGGTTCGATTCCAACCTCAGCCATCCTCGAAGTGGTTTTCCGTAGTTTCCCACTTCATCTTTACACCTTTACACCAATAGTATGAGTACAGTACTGACAATTTAATATAAGGCAGGGCACATTCATGATGAAAACTACTAATTATATGAAAACTCGTACATTTTACCTGCTAGATTTGTTCTTGACCCATCGTGCAGCGGGGGTAATGAAGATGTGGATGGGGATACAGTGGTTATCTTGCTCACAGTCGGACTCGCGAGTAAGCGAGAAGTCTCTTGCCTACTCTTGCGTCCTTTGGCCTGACGCACACGACCATCGGTCTTCCGTCACTGTACACTACAGACCACCATTATTCTCTAATGGCAGCATCGCCGACACGTTTGGCAGTAATGACGGCTAAGTGTCAAATATGACAATGGAACATACGAATGAAGTCCAACTTCCAGGAGACGTTTGACACATGAGGTGTGGTGGCTGTTCAATTTGTCACAACATCTCGTCCTCTCGTTGAAGCTAGGGACGCAACCATATTCAGTATGGCGATCGAACTAAAAACAGAACATGTGTGGTGGTGGTGATGGGAATATTATTATTATTAGTGAGTGAATTTGAATGAAATTTCTTGCTTTAAACCGTCATATAATTATGGAGACTGAAAATGTCTACGTTTCGTGTAGCGAGGTTTCCAATCTACATAAATAATGGTGTCACAATTCAACACAATTTGGCAAAAGATTCAAGTTTTAGGTAACTTAAAATATTTTCTCATATTTTTGAGATATTCCACATTTTCCTATTTAAGAATAAGTTATTTTAATTCAGAACTGTTACCATTACTTAAAGAAAAACAATTCCTTAGGAACTATTCCCCCTATTTTCATATATTATAAGAGTTCGGTCTGTCCTAGCGCAAGATCCATGGAAGGAGCAAAGAGGAAGGCTACTCGTAAACATGGACCAAAGAGACTAGGCCACACCCAACTCCAGATTCTGAGACTCGTTACCAAGGACCCCATGGAGGCTAGGTTGTGGCGCAGGACCCGAGACTGTTCGCGACTGGCGCTTGTTGGTAGCTGGCAAGGGCCACGCTGACCCCAGTAGACTGATTATTCCCGAAGAACTACCACGACGAGAGGACGGACAAGGGTCTGGGGCATTATACATTCTCCCGTACTAATAAACCCGTCTATTCTATTGCATCCTAGCACGTGCTATCTACCAATATGCTACGTTTTACCCGTAGGCAATCTTTCCTTTCTGTCTATGGGTTTTTACCTAGCCCTTAGTCAACCATACCAAACCTCGTATTTATGAGTAACCTAAACGATAATGCTTGGTAGAATCCCTAATATTGGCACAGGGAGAAAACCTCAAAGAGCTATCTCATCGAATCCCCCCTGTTTCTTCTATTCTTTTAAAATTAACTGCATGCCTGATTCGGCGCTAGCTAATGGCCGTCACAAGGGTCCCCGAAAGAAAGAGATCAGACACAGTACCCAACTGCTTCAGAACTAATTGACCCTTGTGAAAATCTAGTAGGAAGCTCAAGAGCGAGTCTGCTACCTCAGCCTACTGGGTGGCGTTACCCGTCAGTCGTCAGAAGTACACTCTGTTCCCGCAGAAACTGTCACTCACTCACTCGCACGATCACAACCATTATTTATTTCGCTTGTTATAAACTGTATTAGGGGTGAGTAGAATAATTAAGTGACACTAATGGAACAACATAGTAACGAAAATATTATGACTATATACACTGCCGTAAAAAAAGGCCACCCTTTCAGAGGTTACCAACTCACTCACGATTTATTGTGGCAACAGTGCATATGGAGTACATGAAATGATTAAATATGCAGATCAATAGCTCAAGCGGTTCAGAGATACCAGGTATCGACCCATGCTGAAACACCCATATTAGTACGAGGTGTAGCCTCTACGGGCGGCAATGCAGGCACTGACTCTTGCGTCCAGTCGATCATACAGATGGCGAATACTGTCTAAGGATACGTTATCCACGCCTGCTCGACCTGTTCACACAGTTCTGTAAGAGTTGTGGGTGGACGAGTTGCACGAGTCACTTGTCGGCCCATCATGTCCCACACGTGCTCGATTGGCAACAGGTCCGGCGATCGTGCTGGCCAGGGAAGTTGCTGCACGTCTTGCAGTGCACGTTGAGTTGCACGGGCAGTGTGTGGGCGAGCATTATCCTGTTGGAACAAAACATCCCCTTCCTGTTGCATGGACGGCGAAAGAATGGGTCTAACAACACCCTGCACGTACCGAGCGCTGGTTAGCGTTCCTTCCACAAATACCAAAGGTGAACGAGAGTTGTATCTTATCGCACCCCAGACCATAAAGCCTGGCGTGGGGCTGGTGTGTCTTGGACGAATGCACTCTACGAGACAGCGCTCACCAGGTCTACGTCGAACGCGCCAAAGACTATCACTAGCGTGCAGGCAGAATCTGCTTTCATCGCAGAAGACCACGGCGCGCCATTCCACCTTCCAAGGGATCCTCTGACGGCACCAGTCGAGCCGTGCACGTCGATGCTGTGGCGTGAGTGGAAGACGGGCTAGAGGTGTGCGTGCTCGTAGTCCCACTGCTAGTAACTGGTTCGCAACAGTTCGTGTTGACACTTCTGGGCTCACAAACCCTCGTATCTGTGCTGTGGTAGCTGTACGATCTGCCACTGCTGCCCTTACAATACGACGATCCTGGTGGACGTCCAGAACCTCGTTTACGGGTGTGAGAATGTTCACGTGACCACTGATACCAGCATCGTGGCACAACGGACACAGCACGTCCAACTTGTGTGGCAATTCTCCGAAGACCATTCCGCCACTCGGAAGTCCACAATTTGACCCCTTTCAAACTCGCTCAGTAGGCTGTAGGAAGCACGAGTGCATCTCCGTGGCATTGTACCTGCTTGCTTCACACGTTTGCACCACAATGAGCCGTATGGCTGTGAGCTTTCCCTATAAAATGGTAGAAACAGATGGCGCTCTGGTAGCTATGCCACTACGCTATCTGTTGGCGGACGACGTTGAAATCCTTATCAGTACATCTAATATCCCCCAGGTGGCATCTGCCGTCATCGGATCAAAATCGACGTCGTCTTTTCAGGTGACCTAATTTTTTTCCGGCAGTGTAGTTCAGCAATGTACTATTAATAATCAACCATTATTAGGGAGCGTGGTGATGCAGTGGCCAAGCTGTTGGCCTCTCCAAGGTGGACCGGATTCGATTCCCTGTCAAGGCATGTTGGCTTTTCGAAGTGAAATGCCATGTCCTGTGGTTCGGATTCCACGTAAAAAGGATGTCCCGTGGCTCATGATCGCAAGATTAACGGTCACTTAAAACTAAAATCTTCCTTCCTTTCAACCATTATTAATAATTATAATTAATTAATCAAGCAAATGGCAATGCATTTTCAATCTTCACTTTAAAAACAATCACCGGATAGTCATTAATTATCTAATGGTTCGATTCCAAACATTTCACTATCACTATCACTTTCATCAGATTCACTGTCACTGCCACTGTCACTGCTGCCGTCATTGTTTGCACTAGTTATTACCAGAGATTCTATTCTCTCCTCTATTATTCCCTCTCGTTCATAATACTTATTTTCTATTTTCTCTACGTGATCACAAACGCTAATCCAATTACTTTCCTGAAACTCTGAAAACCTCTGTCCGCAAAGGTGACATTATGTGCACCAACCCACTGTTTTACATCAACCAGACGAGTTCTATAGGATTTAGATGTGCATGGTATGGAGGCAGTCTTAATACCGTGTGTCCATTAGCGGCCATTATTTCATCCATTATGTAGGTTTTGTGTCGCGGCTTATGGACTTTAATACGTTCATAAAGGCGAACTTTCAGCATTGAATCGTTAAAAGGGGTTTTATTAACCCGCAACCAGTTTCTTTCATTTTATCCTTATTAGAATTTGATGTTGGGATCTTGTCTTTCTGTGTGTCGTGGTATGATGCGCTGTCGATAACAAGCACTGAGTTGCGTTCCAAATTAGGGATCAACTTCTCTTTTAACCAACGAATATACTGTAATATTCACTGTTCATGTATGTGTGGTAGTCCTCACTTCTTTTATGCGACTGGTAAAGAAGTATCGCGTTGGGAACAAAACCTCTCCGACCACCGGTATGGAGTATAATTAGTCGTTTTCCTCTCGAGACGGGAAAGAACACTCCCGATGCGCTAGCGTCAGTCCAGGCTTTAGGCGTAGAATGGCTACTATGTACAGTGAGTCTCACTCACGACTCGTCCGGCCGGTTCAGTGCCATTTCGTCCAGGTGCCATTTCGTCCAGCAACAAATTTCCTTGAAAAAAAAAAAACGTGCCATTTCGTCCAGCTTTTTTTTTCTTCAAATTATTACTCAATTTAATGAGTGCCATCTCGTCCAGACGAAATGTTGACAAGGGTTGAGGCAGTGCAGGTAGTCGGAGGTCAATGGCCCCTGTGCTTCGCGTGCACAACTACAGGTTGTGGGATATTCCCTTAGGGCTCCCTCCCCAAAGCCCTTCAAAGTCCCCATGTAAATTTAATGAATAAACAAATATTCCTTCTTGATATATGATAATACTGTATATTTATTTAAACAGATATTTTAGTAATGCAAATTTGGATATATTTTAATTATCACCTTCCCCCAGGGGCTCACATCTAGTGGAACGTGGGTTGGCGACCACGGGACCCCAGCTGAATTTCAAATGCACTTCAGTATTTGGAATCTGAAATGCGCGTTTTTCATCTACATTGCATTGTGTATTTTGAATTTCACTTGCATTTTGCAAGTATTTCGACTCTACATTGCATTTTGTACGTAATTTGAACCTGACGTAGGCTACATTTTGTGCGTATTATTCAGTCTATTCCTTTTGTGAGTATTTTCGTTCTAAATTCCGTTTTGTAAGTATTACCGCTCTCCATTTTGTGATTAGTTTCAATCTGAGTTCCTTTTTTGTAAGTATTTTCCTTCTCACTTAATTTTCGTTCTGGTTTACACTTCATTGTCATTTTCACTATCACCCAAACCGTTAGGGGCCGATAACCTAGATGTTAGGCCCCTTAAAACAACAATTATCATCATCATCACCTGATTTGTGAAAATATTTGTTTCTATTCTCACTATGTTGTTTATATTATAAGCATTTCATTGTAAAATATAGTTGACTGGTGGCAAACGAGCGGAGCGAGAACATCCATTATTACTAACATCAAAAAATTACTTATTTCTAACAAGAAACGCACTGAAATGAAACAGTTATTGTAGACCTGTCAAACTGTCAATCATAGGTGTTTGGACGAAATAGCACTAGTGGGCCGGTAGAGAGTCAACCCACCTGCCTCTGTTCGTGGAATTTGGACGAAATGGCACCTGGACGAAATGGCACGATACCGTCTGGCCGGCGCGCCCAGCTTATGTCTCCCGTTGACTCATCACTCCTCGCTGGGCATAACATAGCACTTTGCTCACTTTGTCCATGCATGACATGAGATAACAATTAAAATTCAGAAAATAACAATTAATTCAATAAGCTCGTACCTTATGACAGGAGATGTTGGAAATTTTCTCCTCATACATCCACACATTTCCGTCATCGGCTTAGGAGACTCCGATTCACACGCATAAGTTCATCTTCCGTAATTGAGGCTTTATATCCCTCCCGATATGTTCTTTCAGTTCGCCCAACGTGTGAGGGTTTCTTCCATTCACTTTATTCTTTAAGCACCCATATAAATAAAAGTCACAAACAGTTAAATATGGGGACCGTGACTGCCATAAGTCCGTACTAAAACACGGTATTAAAAAATTTCCTCAATTAAGTTAAATGTGTGATGAGCTGCATGCGCGGTGGCAGAGTCTTCCTTAATATATCCATTTCGAGAGTTAGTGTCCGTCAGTTCGTCAAAAAATGGTTTGAGTACATTGTCCCTGTACCTTTGTGCATTCATTGTGCCTTGAGAAAGGATAGACCCTTTAATAATGTATCCATTCACTGCGCACCATACTCCGACCCATTCGTTATGTAGAGGAAATTCGTATATGCGATGGGGGGTTTCCTACTCCAATATCTGTTATTCTGCGACGTCGAACCATACCCGTGTAAATGGAACCAAGCTTCGTCCGAGAAAAATATTAACATATCCGGAGAGAAATAGCCTCAATTACGAAAGACGAACATATGCCTGTGAATCGGAGTTTCCTAAGACGATGCCGGAAATGTGTGGATGTAGGAGGAGAACATGTCCTGCCATAAGGTAGTAGCATCCTATTTAATTAATTTTAATTGTTATCTCATGTCATGCACGGATAACGTTAGCGAAGTGCTATGTTATGCCGAGCGGGAAGTGATGAGTCAACGGGAGACAGATAAGCTGGGCGCGCCGGCCGGACGAGTCGTGAGAGAGACTCACTGTATATAAGTTTCGTCTTCATATATGATGGGACGACCTTCTTCTCTGTACTTTTTCATGGCTGTCAGGTAAGATACTCGCATGTTTCGTATGTCATGTTTTTTTTTTAAATTAAAACCGGCCTATTATTCCTAGTCTTCTTCCACTTGAAGTCTAACTCTTTTACAATGCCTCTCAAACTGGCGCAGCCTCCTTGGAAGCCAATCTTCTCTCGTAACACAGGCAGTAATTTGGATATTGCTGGAGGAGTTTTCTGATGAATGTAAAATTCATGGATTGTACGTCGAATAACACACTTATCGAAATCGTAAATGTCCGTCACACGTTTCTTCCCTTTCCGTGGTTTTCCTGGCGTACCAAATGAAGTCCCTTCAGTCTCATGTTGCCTCTGGTCTGCTAAAATTCTCTTGACCGTCTTCAACGATACTTGTGTAGCCTCTGATACTCTTTGTTGTACTTTCAACAATTTTCTTCTGTCCTCTTCTTGTGTCTTATTCTTACACACAACAGCTTCTTTCTTCATAAACCAATATAAACAGTGAAAACAATCCCTCGCGTTTGCCCTCTTTATCGTAAACTTCAGTTTAGAATTCACAGCCGGCATCACTTCCTTTGCGAATACAAAAATACCAACGATAGAAACTTGCACAGACAACGAGCCGAACCGAACTGGCTGACTGTACCTCTCTGTTATAAATCTGTCACAAGAAGCAGCCCTCCTTCTTTTGCCCGCTCTCGCCCCTCCCCAACCCTCTTCCGCATTGCAAGTGTCAATGAACTTGAGGTGGGCCTGCTGGCTAGCTTCACTTTCTCACTCACGAGCCAATTTGTTCCGAGGGACTTACTATACTGTTACGGTTGTGAGTTTGTTTCGTCGCCTCGCCGCGTGAGTCACAGCTGCCCCGGGCTATGCTCTGCCTCTGTGTATTACCTGCGCCTTACGCGACGGGCTGCGAGGACAAAGGGATGGTCCAGAATATTCGTGACCCAGCCAGTGATGGAAATCTCGAGACGCCGTGAATCCTGGACGATTCTAGAAGCATTCATTGAGTCACCAGCCTGCTATATAAGCGGCCTCATCAGCGAGGGAGGGACTGTGTTTTTGAGCTAGTGCGTGCTTTTACCTGAGCGAAAGTAGTGCGGCGACGTGACGTGCGAAGTTACGAAACCCTAGCGAGGCTGGTTCTCCAGACAGCGAGGCAGCGTGGATCATACGGAGGGACTGAGTTTTGAGGAGTGTGTACTTACCTAGTGCGACAGAGATATTGCGGTGAATTGCGAAACACAGGGGGCTGTTCCCTAGCCAGCGGACAGTGAAGCAGTGTGTGGTGGTGAGTGACTGGCTATCGTAAATAACTGTTGTTTGTGTACAAGGCAGAGTTGCAGGTATTAATAGCGAGGACAGCAGTGTGAACATAGGCTAAGTGTGGAAGCTATAGTGACTAGTAGTGTCTTATGAAGTGAGATGATGATGATGATAATTGTTGTTTTAAGGGGCCTAACATCTATGTTATCGGCCCCTAGGCTTATGAAGTGAGGTTCAGTGCTTATTGTGTGGTGTATTTTTTCCTGACCAGCAATAAAGCTAATATTTCGTTAAATAAACAATTGTGTTGTGCTTTCACCCACCGTAATCCAGTTAACGAACTTGCCACTAGGGGTGGCACGTAACAATACATTGGCGTGTGGAGTGAGACAACCGTGCTATCAAGCGACGAGTAGGCATCGCGAGTAAAACGTTGTTAGCTGGCTGACCACTTGACCCTCCCCCATACATCCACCCGATTATCTTCCACTCATTCAACAGCGAGCTCAACAATTCTGGACCGAGGACTGGAACATTTCCAAGCTTCACCGTGGACGCCATTACGCTTTCGTTCAACGCCGTGGTTCTCCAAATGGAGGTCCAACAGACAACACATCACGTCTATAGTTAGAATGCGGTTCAACCACGGAAGCCATCTACACAGGATTGGTGTTCTGGATTCCCCATCCTGCTCTTGTGATGAACAATTGGGCTCCACAATCAAGTCCACACAGCGACTCTCCTGAAGATTCTGCTACACCATCAAGAGCAACTCCCTCTCAACATTCAGTGTCTGCAGGCTTCCTCGAAGCCAACTGTGCACAAAGCCCTTTTTACTTTCTTACGTTACGCTGACTTACACATTTGACGTTTGCGTTTTCTACTCTTCGCCTTTACTGCCGCATCCCGTGTGTAAGTGTTCCTTTCTTCTTCCATTCCCTTGGGGCGTGGTGGCGCAGCGGTCAAGCTGTTGGCCTCTCACCACGGCAGACCGGGTTCGATTCCCGGCCAATGCATGTGAGGTTTTCAGAGTGAAATGACATGTCCTGTGGTTCGGATTCCACGTAAAAAGGAGGTCCCGTGGTTTATGATCTCACGTAAAACTACAATCTTCTTTTCTTCTTCTTCCATTCCCTCTGATCAATTGTTATTTTCGTTTTCTTTCGTTGTGCGAGTGTTTCCATCTTCCAGTGCTTCCTGTAGGACCGTGTCTATCAAGCACCATTTTACGAACAATATTTCGCATCCTCCTTCAATGTTTATTTTGTACCAGAGAATATTTATTTGAACATTCCTCAGTTTGTGTGTTTTATTTTTTATTTCAAAGTTAATTCCTCATTGTCAGTGTCCTGGTTGCACGGCCATTAATAAATTTAAAAAAACGTTGTTACCGTGAAGGACTCAACATAATTTTACGTGTAGGCCTATGTCCATCGTAGCGAAACCGACCGTGGTGGCTACGCTCACTAAAGCGCAGCGTTAGGTCATCGAGCCAAGCTCTCTGCTGACTCTGTAGACGCGTGGGTTCGAGCCCCAACGCTGGCCATGAAATGGTTTTCCGTGGTTTCCCCATTTTCAACACCAGACAAATGCTGGGACGGTACCTTCTGACAGGCCACGGCTGCTTCTCTCCACATCCTTGCCCAGTTTCATTCATCTTCATCCATTCCATCTCTCATCCTGGCGCGCAGGTCGCCCACGGGCGTTGATTTGAAAAACCTGCACTTGGCCTCGCGACATAACATCGTAGCGAAGGACTGTCCACATGGGACTTATCATTGTTCACAGTATTCATCGTAGTGGAACTTAGACAATAACATTTACGAATGTTTCTGGAACTGAAAATATTTTACGAGTATGACGACAAGTAGGCCAGATTGACATTACAATAGGCCACCAGTTTAAATAGGAGCTGTTGAATTACAAACATAAATAACAAAATAGTGTAGACAACATCATTCCTGAAGTTAGTCACAATAATAATTCAATAGATCACATTAATTATAAAGCAACAACTATGGAAGTGCCTCAAACCGAATGAGCAATAGTATCTGAGTCATGAGCAATGACAAGACGTGATGAGATCCTTCTAGACAACTGGGAGAGGAAAATATTACGTCGTGTATATGGTCCTGTGCAGGAAGAAGATGGATGGCGTATTAGGACGAATACCGAGGTATACGAGATGTATGAAGAGCCTAGTGTGGTGACGAAGATCAAGAGCAAGACTCCGTTGGCTGGGACACATCGAACGTATGCCAGCTGAAAGAACTGTAATGAAGGTACGAAATACGTCCAGAAAGTAAGTTCCGTTTGGTAATAACATTAAATTGTGTACAGATACAGAAAAATTATTTATTGCACAAAATTCTACAACCCTTAAACTACTTTTCCTCATAACTGCCGAAATGTTGCAGGCATTTGTCGTAGCGTGGCACGAGTTTTTGTATACCGTCTTCATAGACGTGTGCCTCCTGTGTCTTCAACCAGTTGGAAACATCTTCTTTCAGCTCGTCGTCATTGTTGAAGTGTTGACCGCCAAGGAAAGACTTGAGATGTGTGAACAGATAAAAGTCGCAAGGAGCAAGGTCAGGGCTGTACGGAGGGTGTTCAAACACGTCCCAGCCAAATCCCTGTAGGAGGTTTTTCGTCACATTTGCAGTGTGTGGTCGTGCGTTGTCGTGAAGAAAAACAACACCTTTTGACAGCAACCCTCGGCGCTTATTCTGTATTGCGCGGCGCAATTTCCTAAGTGTCTCGCAGTAAGCATCTGCGTTGATTGTTTGACCACGCGGTAAGAAATCAATGAGTAAGATGCCTTTCCAGTCCCAGAACACTGTGCACATCATTTTCCGAGGTGTCAAGATTTGTTTCGGCTTATCCTTTGCTGGGGATGAAGTGTGCCTCCATTCCATTGATTGCTGCTCACTTTCAGGGGTGTCGTAAGAAACCCAAGTTTCATCTCCTGTGACTATCTATGTCAGAAATTCTTCGCCGCCTTCATTGTAACGGGTCAAAAACTGAAGTGCACTGCGCATCCGTTTTGTTTTCGTATATTGCCAGAAACCAGATGGACGCCGCCTGCCTGGATGTCCAAGGAAAAGATGGCTTGTCGACGTGGAGGAAGATCTCCGGAAGATGGGTGTGAGAGGCTGGCGCCGTCGTGCCCGGGACCGGGACGAGTGGAAGAGGATCGTTGAGGCGGCCAAGGCTCTACATGGGCCGTAGTGCCAATGGGTAAGGTAAGGTATCTGTGAATAAGGTTGACACATTACACAAGTTATTGCAAACTTTTGTTATCTAAATATTGTATAACAGGTGAATCAGTTGCCCCTAATAATATTATTTTATGCAGCCCAACTAACGTGTGTTATCAGGAATTTCGATATTTCTCTGCTTGCATCCCATCTGGTACTAATGCACTGCACGGATGTCCCGCAAACGATACTGAGCACCATTATTTTTCCTCGATGTGACTAACAGACCGTTCGAATAATATAATCCAGGGAAAAATAATAGCGCTCATAAATATAGAAGGTGAACATCTCCTTGACTTCTGTATGAGGATTGGGTTGGTGGTGAAAAACAGCTGGTTCAAGAAAAGAGAGAGCCATAAGATTACACGGTACAGTTGGGATGGACTACAAAAAAGTGCAATTGATTATGTCATCACAGATGAGGAAAGGAGTAGAATGGTAACAGATGTTAGAGTAATAACTAGAGAAAGACTTGACAGCGACCGCCATCTATTAGTAGCGGACCTGAAAAACTTCCATGTGCCAAAAGTACAGATTAGGAAAATGCCAACAATCAGAAAAAACTGAGTATCAGAACCGGATAAAAACTCTGTTACCAAGAGATGAAAGGAAAAGTGGAGCGGTAGAATGGACCAGACTAAGGGACTCATTGGTAAAGGAAACAACCGAAGTTTGTGGAAAGACAAGTATGAAACATGGTAGAAGGAAACACCATGGTGGAACGAAAGAGTGAGGGCAGCAATCAGGGAAAGAAATCTTGTGCGGAAAGAAAGGGATCAGGAGAACAATAAACCAGAACTTACTAGAGACGAGACAAAGATCAGAAAACCTCGAACAAATGTACCGAAACAAGAAACTGGATGTTAAAAGAACAGTATCAGAAGAAAAGACCAAGGCATGGAAGATATTCGTTCAGAAACTGGAGAAGGACAGTAGGGGCAATAGGAAACTACTGTATAGTGTTATCAGAGGTAAAAGAAATCCAATGAATGCCATAAAGGCCCTTGAAGATGAAAATGGAAATCTGGTTAGGACAGATAGTGACATGAGAGAAGTCCTGAAGAACCATTTTGACCACCTACTGAATAGACCAGTTCAAGAACAAAATATAGAACCGGAAATCCACGCCTACAATGACGAACCTCCCATCACTTGGACGGAAACTGAGGCAGCCTTATCTATGCCTAAAGGAAAATCTTCAGGTGCAGATGAAGTGAATGCAGACATGATAAAGGCAGCAGGCATCCAGGGCATACAATGGCTGCACAGAGTACTCAATGCCATATGGACAGACAACAAAATACCTGCGGATTGGAGCAAGGGCGTTATAATTTCCATGTTTATGAAAGGCAGCAGAAGGAAACCCACCAACTATAGAGGAATAACCATGCTGTCTCATTGGCTGAAAATTCTAGAGAAGATCGTAGAAAGAAGATTAAGAACCATCATAGAACCACAGTTGGAAGAGGAGCAATATGGTTTCAAAAATGACAGATCGGCAATGGATCTAATTTTTACCACCCGCATAATGATGGAAAAATATTGGGAGAAAGTCAAGAACCTGGTCATTGTATTCCTGGATATAGAGAAGGCCTATGATAGTGTTATAAGAGATAAGATCAGGGAGTGCCTGAGAAAAAGAAATGTGCCTGAGGGACTAGTATGGAAAGTTCAGATGCTGTACAAAGACTGTATTAGCTGTGTAAAAATTGGGGAAGGACGATCTTCATGGTTTGAGACCAAGAGTGGAGTTCAGCAATGCAGTGCACTGTCCCCACTACTGTTCATCACTATAATGGATAATACACTGAAGAAAATGGAAATTGCAACACCCAGAAGGAGTGGTGCTACATTGCTGCAATTGAACATGCAGGATGAGTGTTCGGTTGTGATTCGATGATTACACTTTCAGGTCCCTCTGACCGCAAGTTTGGACAACGCTCAATACAGGATGTGCCCACCACGAGCTGCAATACATTGATGAATTCGTCGAGGCATGGAGTCAATAAGGCCCTGGATCGCTTCCTGAGGAATTGTGGCCCATGCTTGCTGCACTGCACGGGTCAGTTGTTCCAGAGTTGTGGGTGGCTGAGGACGGTTGGCCAGTTGTCGACCCATCATGTCCCACACATGCTCAATAGGACTGAGGTCCGAGATCTAGCGGGCCATTCTAAGGTGTTGATGTCGTGGAGAGCTTCTCTGGAGATGCGTGCAATGTGAACCCGGGCATTGTCCTGCTGAAACATCCCATTAGCAATGTTTGCCATCATAGGGACAACCACTGGATTGAGTACCCTATCAACGTACTGTCGAGCAGTCATAGTGCCCTCAACAAGCACTAATTGTGATTTCACATTAAAGCCAATAGCTCCCCAGACCATAATGCTTGGTGTTGGCCTTGTGTTCCTCTCGACAATAAGGTCTCGGCGGCCCCTCTCCACGGTACGTCGGCGCACACGATTCCGGCGATCACTGCGGGCAAGACAGAAGCGCAATTAATCCCTAAAGACGACCCTATGCCATTCGTCGACCCACGTCGATCGTTCTCGACACCAGGCCAGCCTTACACGTCGCTGTTGTGGGATCAATGGAACACCTTCTGCAGGGACACGGGATCGTAAGCCAGCTGCATGCAGGCGATTACCAACTGTTTGTTGTGTAACGTGGGGTGCCACAGCTGGTCGAATTTGCCCTGCAGTTGCATGGGGTTCCATCCAGGTCATCCGAATGATGCGGCGATCCTCTCTCACAGTTGTCTGTCGCGCTGGGCCTGTGCCAGGTCTACGTGTGTGGGTACCTTCATTTGACCACTGCTGCCATACACGTTGTACCGTAGATGCCTGTCGGCCAACACGTGCAGCGACAGTCCTTAGCGATAATCCAGCCTCACACAGCCCAATTATCTGAGCCCTCTCAAACGGCGACAGTTGTTGTTTACGTGCTATTCTCTGTTGTCGAGGCATGTTTGAAGGGGAACACTTCACTGCACAGACTGCAAGTTAACTACGCTACACCAGAGTCCGTATACTGGAGTTGATTCCTCCGCGACCAATCACGTGGGGAGACCTGTAGCAACAATCCAATGGGTCTGAAACTTTGATCGTTTACATACCTACATGGCATCGTTCCATATCTTGAAAATCAACACAAACGACCAATGCCTTCATAGTGTTGCAATTTCCATTTTCTTCAGTGTATAATGAAGAACGTCAAGGAAAAGTTAGATGAATTGCATGCAGTGGCCTTTGCTGATGACATCATGATTTGGGATGAAACAGAAGAAGAAGTACAGACCAGACTCAATGTATGGAAATCCCAGTTCAAGGAATATAACCTCAACATCTGCGAGACCAAGACAGTGGTGATGTCAGTCAGCAGAGATGGGCGTCCAGCAAGTGTTAAACTAGGAGACCACCAGCTGGAGTGTGTGGACAGTTTTCCTTACCTTGGAAGTGTAATCACCAGTGTTAATTTGGTCAGTAAATAAATTATCAACACAGCGCAAAAGGGATCAGAATTCTACCAACAAGTAAGGACACTTCTATGGGATGACATGATTCCAAAACCAGCTAAACTGGCGACGTTTTACAGCTACTTTATACCAATATTGACCTATGGTATCGAAAGATGCACCCTTACAAAGAGAGATGCATCAGGACTGCAAGCATCAGAGATTACATTTCTTAGATCCACCATCCAGAAGACCAAGAGGGACGAGTTAAAGAACGAGGAGGTGAGGAAACAAGCTGGAATGAAGACATCCCTATTAGACCGAGTCAGCACATCTAGACTACGGTGATAAGGGCATGTGATGAGGATGGAGCCTACAAGATCAGCCAGAATAAATTTGGAAAGACAGGTGGATGGAAAAAGACTTGTAGGAGGACCTAGAACCCGATGGATGGACATGATCAAGATTGGTCTAGCAACCAGAGGATGGACAGTGGATGATGTTCTCCATGACAAGTTGTATACAGTATAGACAGGTTGAAGTGGAAGAGGCTTATAAACCGTACCCGGGAAACTGGAACTATACAATAATGATGATGAAGATCATTTGCGGGGCACGCTTGGAGTGCGTTAGTACCATCCGGGATACAAGCAGCGAAATATCGACCTTCCTGACAAAACGCGTTAGTTGGACTGCATAGACAATATTATTATTAGGGGCAGCTGATTTAAGGCTCCCACACACCGGAGCGATCATGGTAGCGGTGGCGGTGGCGGTGGCGATCATGAAGGCGATCAGGTCTTTTCACACCCAGACGCGCGGTGGTAGCGATCAGTTTGGAAAATCGTGAACGTCAACGATGCATCGGTTATCTCAACTGGAGGAAGAAGTGTTACTCTTGGCAGCGGTAGTTGATGATGAGGAGCAGTGAGCAAGGTAATTATTCCTCTCATTGTGTACAATTGAGAAATGTGAGAAGTATTTACAAATGATACAAATCACAAATGATATACCGTATATTAATTAAATATATTTTTCAGAGAAGAACCTAAGAGAACGTGGTTTCACGACCTGCAATTGCTTCGTGAGCATCAAGGAGAAATTCACACTTTATATCGGCAACTGTGACAACAAGAAGAACGATTCTACATTTACTTCCGGATGCCAATGGAATGCTTTGAAGATCGACTGCACTATACGTTTATTGTCAGGTTGCGATAAACCGAATAATATGTTATGCAATTTCACTTCTTCAATGAGTTGCTCTATCGTCGCACTCGTTGCCTCTGTTATTGGGGCGCACTCTGAGCTCTGTTGTGTACCGTCAACAAATAAATGAAAATTAACACACAGTGACGTGGGCAGCGGTCAAACTCGACAAGCTGCATCTGATCGCTCTGGTGTGTGGGAGCCTTTACCCGGTATATATTTGTGCATAAGAGTAATACTATACATAAACATCGTACATTATCTAAGCCTAAGTGAGCAAGATCTGACGATAATCGTTTGACGATCGAAACACGTCATCCGATTAAGTACCCCCCCCCCCCCCTCCTTCTGTACATAAAAGCATGTTATTATTATTATTATGAATGATATAGTCGATTTCGTCGTTACGTTACGGCAACGTCACGAAATGTACTGAGAATGCACTGAGGTGTGTGACGTCATAGTACGATGTAGCAGCCGAGTACCAAGAAGGCAGTGCGAGAACAGTGTTTCAAGAAGGCAGTGCGAGAAAAATCAAGTAGGCAGTGAAGAAACAAAATAGAATCTTGACACTCTGTTCGTGCACTGACTGCCTTCTTGGTTCTCGGCTGCTAGCATTTAAAATGATATAAAGTCCAGTCTTTCAGACTGACTAGCAGTCTCTTTTTTGTGATAAATATCTTATGTAATATTTCTTTCAGGCTACTTGTTTTCCCGTCTAATATAATTGGCTACAATTTGTGTTGACTGACTGGAAAGCTTTCTTTAGTACATTTCTTTAATATCAGGGACTTATGTTATTGTGTTTGAAGCTATTTTTCAGTGTTGCCTTAGTAAACAAAAGTTTAATGCTTTTCAGTCGGCCAACACGATTGAACCCAAATGAGATGGGTTATTCCCTAATCCTGAAAAAATCTCATTAATCTCATGTAATTTCTTTTCAGGATTAGGGAATAACCCATCTCATTTGAGTACTGAAAAGCATTAAACTTTTGATCAGGAACTGATGAACTTCAATACCGTTTAACGAATATGCACTAAATCAGTGATTTTTTTGGTCGTGTGGTCTCCTCAGAGACTGAGTGCAGGTCTTTCTAATCGCCCGTGGGCGACCTGCGCGTCGGGATGAGAGATGGAATTGAGTAAGGTGAATGAAATTGGAGAAGGATGTGGAAGGAAGCGGCCGTGGCCTGTCAGAAGGTACCGTCCCAGCATTTGCCTGGTGTTGAAAATGGGAAACCACGGAAAACCATTTCAAGGACGGCCGACGGCGGGGCTCGAACCCACGCGTCTACCGAGTCAGCAGAGAGCTTGGCCCCAAGACCTAACACTGCACTTTAGCCAGCGTAGCCACTACTGTCGGTAAATCAGCGATATGAACTGCGTACATGATTGAACATTAAAGGTCAGACAATTATAATTTGATGTCTGGACACTTGTTTTTCAAGTGTTACCATACGAGAGGGAATATTGGACTAGTGAGGCATGACTTTTGAGAATAAAACACGCAAGTGGAGCTAGTGATATGGGGGCTTAATGTTAAGCGATGTGTCGTAGTGAAGCAGGTCATTATTATTGACAGTGAAATATTTTAGGCCAGGTAAGCAATCGTATGAATGTATATTTTGTTGTGAACTTAAAAAACAACCGGTCTGTGGAACACGGGACTGTTGGTGTACTTACAATGCTGGTGAGGATTAGCAAAGGCTCCTTTGCACGTCATCAAAAGTGAGAGAGGAGTCTGGAACGACAGGTTCATCGGTGGCAGCATGAAGTGCTAGACGCCATGATGGGATTTCTGACAGTGGTAGATCTCCGAGGAAGAGGGCGCGACGTCGTTGGATCACCAGGAACGCTAGAAGAGCCGCCGTGAGAGGTTGGATGATCGCCCAGGTGACCGCTAACTTTGGTCTAATTTAGGAAGGTTCAGGGAAGGACTTCAGTTGGCCGTAGACCTAGTAAAAGGAACCGTCCTGGCATTTGTTTGGTGGTAAACATGGGAAATCACGAAAACCTTTTTCAGGACGGCCGAGTTGGGATTCGATCCCACGCTCTCACGATGCCAGCGAGGCACGAGCTAGCGCGTTAGCGCTCTCGGTCACCATGGCCGGTATAATAATAATAATAATAATAATAATAATAATAATAATAATAATAATAATAATAATAATAAAACTAAACCCAAAACCAATCGAAAGCTGAGAAATATATCCAGAAAAATCAACAGTCATATAAAGGAATATGATCACACAGAAAAAATATCAAGGAATACATTGACAACCAAAAGCTAAAATTGTGCGCAAAAGCAGCGAGACTCAGGAGGTACAAGGAATCAAGAGCGAGGAAAACACAAAACAAACTTTTCTCCAACAATGAAGGTCAGTTCTACAGAATGATCAAACGAAACAAACAATCCATGACAAAAGCAGAACCTCCTAGCACGCAAGAAACGGAAGATTTTTGGAGAAGTGTATGGGCTGCGAAGTCACCGCACAATGAAAATGCAAATTGGATCAACGAAGAACGAAATAGCAATAATGTATATGAAGAAATGGATTTTGATACCATTGAAGAACGGCATGTGTATGATGCTATAAAGAGAACTCAGAACTTGAAAGCGCCGGGCACAGATAAAATTCACAATTATTGGTACAAACATTTCACGTGCGTGCACCAGAAGATAGCCCAGCAATTTACCTACCTCATCCATCATCCTGAGGAATGTCCTGATTTCCTTACTGCTGGAATTACGTATCTAATCTCAAAAGAAAGTGGAAATACTAAAGACCCATCAAACTACAGAACTATCACCTGTCTCCCAACACTTTACAAACTATTTACGTCCATAATTGCGGACGAAATATACAAGTTTCTCGACAAACATAACATTTTGGCTGAGGAACAGAAAGGATGCAAGAAGCTGTCGCAAGGATGCAAAGAACAGATAGTTATTGATTCTGTGATAACACAACAGGCGATACATAATCAAAGGAATCTATATACGGCATACATAGATTACCAGAAAGCATTTGATTCAGTCCCGCATTCATGGCTGAAAGAAATCCTCCATATGTATAAGATTAACCCTGCTGTAATTCACTTCCTGGAGGTTACGATGGATAATTGGAAAACAGTACTGTATACTAAGACAGACAATGAATGTGTCACATCTGACACAATAAAAATTGAGCGTGGTATCTATCAAGGATACTCGCTAAGCCCATTATGGTTTTGCTTAGCCATCAATCCTCTCTCTAAAATTCTAAAATCCACCGGTTTCGGATTTGACATCAAATACTACAACAGGAAATACAGAATATCCCATCTCCTTTATATGGATGACCTCAAAGTATATGCACACAGTGAGACTCAAATGAATGCCATGCTAAATATAATAGATTCATATTCATCCGATGTACGAATGACGTTGGGAGTGAAGAAATGCAAGCGTCTGACAATTGAAAGAGGTAAATATGCACCTTCTGAACCACATGAGCTTCGCAAAGGATCTCTAATTGAAGGAATGACTGAAATAGAAACCTACAAATATCTGGGATTTGCTCAAAATACAACTTTGGATCATAAAAGTATCAAAGATGAACTCATTGGAAAATATACCACAAAACTACATCAAGTGCTGCGAACCAATCTATGTGCAAAGAACAAAATTAAAGCTATCAACACATACGCTATACCAACCCTAGTATATTCATTTGGGATTCTGAAATGGTCAGCAACAGAAATGGAAAGCCTGCAGAGAAAAACAAGGACCCTTCTCACTACTTATCGTTTACATCATACAAACGCCTGTAAAGAAAGGGTCACTCTTCCACGAAAGATAGGAGGTCGAGGAGTACTGGATTTACAAATTTTGCTCCAGAACCAAATTAAAACCCTTAGAAGATATTTCTATCAAAGAAAGGAAAACAGCATTCTCCATAAAGCCATTGTACTTGCTGATAAACACACTGTATTGAACCTTCGTACATCCTCTGATGATCATATCATCCAGCCACTACACTTACATGAAAAAGAAAAGGCATGGGGAGAAAAGACCCTCCATGGAAAATACTACAGCAACCTATCCCAACAGAGTATTGATAAAAACGCATCGTGTATGTGGTTACAAAGTGGTCGACTGTTTGGAGAAACAGAGGGATTTGCAATCGCCATCCAAGATCAAGTCATTGCTACAAAATATTACAAGATATACATCATCAAAGATACCAGTGTAATTTCAGACAAATGCAGGCAATGCGCCATTCATCTCGAGACCATTGACCATGTCACTGCAGGTTGCCCAATACTAGCATCAGTTGAATATACAAAGCGGCACAATCAGGTTGCAGGCATCATTTATCAAGCACTCGCACAGAAATATAAATTAACTGAGGAGTATATCCCTTACTACAAGTATCATCCACCATCCCTCCTCGAAAATGAATTGTGTAAAATATACTGGGACACTGGTATTATGACAGATAAAACAATAGATCACAATCGACCAGACATCATATTAGTAAATAAGGTTGATGGCACTACATTTATAATAGACATAGCAGTCCCCAACGACACCAACATCGAACGTAAACACAATGAAAAAATCACCCAAGTATAGACAGCTTGCAGTGGAAATCAAGAGGATATGGAAGATGAACTGCGTCCAGATAGTGCCTGTAATCTTGTCAGTCAACGGCCTCATACCTTACACACTCCACAAGAGTCTGAAGGAATTGGATCTTCCGCCGACCATCTACAAGAGTATGCAGCATTCGGTCCTATTGTCCACATGCAATATTGTGCGATCCTTCCTTGCTAGTGAATGAGTGATAATGAACTCTTATATTTTGTATATACATGATATGTATTATAGTTTGTATTATAGTTTTTTATGTATTGTTGTAAAGCACTTGGTTTAACCCCTGCTTTAGAGTAACCCATGTTTGTAATGGTGAATTGAATAAATAATAATAATAACCTTGCTCATTGGAGGCAGATCTCTTATTAAAGACATAGAGAAGCAAGAGAGGAAAATATTGAGGAAAATCTTTGGTCCAGTCTGCGTTCAGGGAATCTGGATGAAACGGAAGTCTCAGGAGCTATATCATCACTAGGGTTCGGAAGCTTAAGACCTAAAGAAGTACAAAATATGCGAGCAAATATGCCCTAAAAACTAGCTAAATATGACCTAAAAACTATAAAATATGACCTAAAAATCTATGAAATATGACATGAATTTTTGGGATAGGTAGAGTATCACTAACATAAAGTAAATGCTAAATGACGTCCGTAGAGGAGCGCCTTCTTGGAATCAGGTCTTCTAAACCTGCTACCTGCCTGTTCAGGGAAAAGAAAGAAAAATATATCCACTACACTATTCGGAAATCCTGTGTTTGAAACACGACGCAGATAACACGTACCTTGTTAGCGACGCCTCAATTTAAACAACAATGCTGAAATTATAACCAAATATGACCTTATATCACTAAAATATGACCAAATATGACCAAAACAATAAAACTGGCCGAAATATGCATTTATAGGCAACATCAAATTGCTTTAAACGTGGTCAGGGACCCGTCATTCAAACTTATTTTTCAGATTTTGGGTAAAATGAGCTCGGGAAAAAGATATGACTTTTCCTTAACATCCGAACCTTAATCATCATTCTGAAAGGATCACCGGCACATTCAGGTTAAGGCGATTAAAGTTCTATGGCCACATTTTTCGCATAACCGATGACAGACTGACGAAGAGCATTTTCAACCTTGCTCTCTCAATGAAAGTCAAGACCAACTGGCTTAAGGAAATAGAGGAAGATCTTCAGGAATTTGGCATCGTGGAGGAAATCATACAGGACAGATCCAAATTCAGAACAGTTGTCAACAACTATCATTTTGCGGAGAAAATCAGTACCAGTACCAGGAAACCATGGATTGAAGAACGGAAGAAACTCTCCAGTGCCCAGACGAAGAGATTTGGGAGAAGAAAAGATCATCATTTGCTAAATGAGTTCTCTTGCGCTCCTTAGATGAGCATAACGATGTGAAAATAATAATAATAATGTTAAGGTCTATGCGTCCCTTTCAACTACTATGGCTAGACGCCGGCGATTGCTCTGAACATGCCAGTCAAATACCAACTGACTGGGCCAGAGTTCGATCCTGCAACCACGACACCGACAGTCTTGGTGCTGATGACTACGATATTTGGACTGGTATATTCACATCTTACTCGATGTTAAAATGTTGGTAGCAGGGCGCATTACGGCACTGTTCACTCATTACCATAGCGCTGCCATTAGGAGCACGCTGTAACGGGCTATATGCCAACATAAACCCCAGTAATTTGCAGGTAAATTGTCCCCGTTGAGCCATTTATCTACTCTCAGCACCTGCTCCACTCTCAGCTTCTTGTCATCGTGTTACAAGACAGGCTTTCTTAATAACTTCATCATTGTTGCTTACTGATCAACAGTAGATCTGAGAAATAACAAGAAATCAGGAATAGCATAACCGAAAGCCTTGCCGATGCTAAAGAATGATTGTGTGTAATTTCTTCTTCTTCTTCTTCCTCTACGTCTGCTTCTATGTCTATTGTTAGGAATCCGAAGAGCTTTCAAAGTTTACAGTGAAGCTAAGAAAGTTCAGTCTGTACAAAACTCATGGCAGACTGTTAAACTATCTCAGATTTCCAGAAGTACTAGGCTATATGTAGGCAGGGATCTGCTAGTTGCTGAACCAATCTTGAAGCCCCTTCAGGCAATACTCCTGGAGGGACCAAGGCATGGCAGCATATATTGTGTGTTGATATGGAAATTACCCAAAATAGGAAAATGTGAAACTTCGTTTTATAAGTTATAGGATCTACTGTATTAGGAAATTCTGAGATCTGCTGATGATATCGTCATCTTAGCCGACACACCAGAGGATTTGAATGAGTATGGATTCTGTCTTGAGGAAAGAATTCATGATGAAAATTAATGAATGTAAAACAAAAATATTGGAATGCAGCCGAAGTAAATTAAAAACTCCCTATGGACGTCGAATTGGCAGGTGAAAAGCTAAAGGAAGTAGAAGACTTCTGTTACTTAGGAATCGAAATAACCAGTGACGGACGAAGCAAAGAGGATATAAAAAATAGGTTAGCACAGGCAAAGAGAGCATTTCTACAGAAAAGGAATCTGTTAACATCGAATATAGTCTTATGTGTTAGGAAGTAATTTTTGAAAGCCTTTGTCTGAAGCGTGGCATTCTATGGAAGTGAAACTTGGACTGTTGGTGCAACAGGGAAGAGGAGAATAGAAGCGTTTGAAATGTGGTGTTACAGGAGAATGATGAAGATTAGATGGGTAGACAGGGTTACAAATGAAGATATATTAAGACGATTGGGAGAGGAGAGATGTTTCTGGCGACTGCGAATCAAGAGAAGAGATAGGTTAGTAGGACACGACTAAGACACCCAGGAATAGCTAAGTTAGTTATGGAAGGAAGGGTCGAGGACAAGAATTGTAGGGGTAGACCAAGGTTAGATAATAATAATAATAATGTTATTGGTTTTACGTCCCTTTTAACTACCCTGGCTTTTAGAGACGCCGGGGTGCCGGAATTTTGCCCCAAAGGGGATCTTTAACGTGCCAGTAAATGTACTGACACGGCTCCCTCACATTTGCGCACCCTCAAATGCCAGCTGACTGCGCCAGGTTTCGAACCTGCAACCTTGAGCTCAGCAAGCGAGAACGTTACCCCCGAGCCACGCAGCCAGACTACCAAGGTTAGAATATGTTAAACAGATTGCCTCGGAAGTAGGGTGTGGTAGGTATGTAGAGATGAAACGATTAGCTCAGGACAGGGAAGCAAAGAGGGCTGCATCAAACCAGTCAAAGGACTGAAGACTCAAATAACAGCAGGTTATTAGAAAACGCACAAGCACATTAAAATCCACAATCATGTTTTTAATGATTAGATCTCGTTTATCGTGATGGAATGCTACGCGCTTTCTTCTCTGCCGATTGCTAGCTCCAAGCGGTTGAAGCTTGGATAAGGAATTGATTTGGCTATTGTCGTTAATATAAATAAATGAGGAATACACTATTCTTTATGCAATATGTGCAGCTTGCAAACTGAACAAGTTCATTCAGCTACGTCTCGGAAATATTAAAGACCATTTGACCTGTACTTCGTACAAATTGATGACAAAGTTCCCGTTAAGCTATCTGTCTTGGAGCGAGCCTTGATGTGTTGTGACAAGTCTGACCTACTTCCAAGTATACCCGTCCTATTTCTGCCATTGTATTGTTGATTCTTTAGGGGCATTGTGACATCGTAGTCATGTAGCCCCGTGTACTTGGGTATGTGTAGAAGTTGCCTGATTACCTATCGAAATGTAATGTTCTTCATTCGGTCAACACGATTATATCCAATTGTACGGGGTGTATCCCTAATCCTGAAGAGCATTTACATGAGATTAATAAATACACTTGGATGACCAGTTTCGATCGTCAAGCGATCATCATCACAACCTTTACACTTAGGCTATTAAATGTACAAGTAGGCTATACAATGTATACATTTATTTTCTTACAGTCGTTATTAAACTAGCGCAACTAGTAAAGATTTGTTGGTTATATGTGATGCATTGTTAAGATATTGATAGTGGTGATTGACCTTCAAGTTTGCTTGCTTAGTGTGATATCTGTGATTGTTATTAAAAGGTCAGGTTGGAGTGGAATGTGAACTTAACTGATTGTTTGAGCGATGTGTGGTCCGGTTCCGTGCAGCTCCTCTCAACACTGCCTCTACTGAACTGTGTCGTCTCGTTGTCTCTTATTCTCCTTGGCATTTTACCACTTTCAGTTCCAGGCAAATGCTGGGACAGTGCCTTCTAAAAGGCTACGGCCAATTTCATTCAACTGCTTTCATTTAACATTCTTAGCTTTTTCCCAGAGGTCTAAGTTCGATTCCCGACTCTGCCAAGAAATGTAATTCTGGTCTGAGGACTCGAATGGGGTACACTCAGCCTCGTGAGGCAAAACTGAGAAGAAGTGGGTCGATTCTCACTTGAGCCAACCTGGAAATGCTTTTCTGTGGTTTCCCACTTCTACTCCAGGAAAATACCGGGATGATTTTTAACTTAAGACCATTAACGCCTCCTTCCAACCCTCACCCGAATTCCAATTACACACTACTGCAGAGTCCACGATAACACAGGTTATCAGGTCTTTCTTTCATCCTTTCTTCTTTTAAATTCATTTATTTAACCGTTCGCGGTGGCCAAGAGCGCTAACGCGCTACCTCGTGTCTCACTGGTATCGGGAGAACGTGGATTCGAATTCCACTTCGGACATCCTGAAAATGATATTCCGTGCTTTCCCATTTTCATCCCCAGGCAAACTTCGGGACGGTTCCTTTTAACAGGTCCATGGCCGACTTCCTTCCCACTTCTCACTTCCCACTTCCGGTCACCTGGGTGATCAGCCTGTCACCATCCTCAGTTGCATCTGCTGACAAAGTGTGTCAAGCTACTTAGACACTGCCCTTGTGGCGGTAGAGGAATGATCCCTCGTAGAATCCGTGGGTGACGCCGAGCTGGGAGGATAAGCGATTGAAAAATAAATATTTATTTATATATACAGGGTGTCACAAAAATGTACGGCACAAATTGCAGGACACATTCCTCACACGTAGACGAAGAAATTATGTTATATGAAAATGGATCCGGAAACGCTTTGTTTCCATGTTATACCTCATTGTCTCCAACTCATTAATCATGGGGAAAACACAAGAACTGAACGTTTGTAAGTAGGATATATGAAAATAGGCTGTTTAGTTCTTCACGGAACTACTTGTTTATTTACCTATTTATTTATTTGAGTATTTACTTATCAATTTACTTTATATATTTATTCACCTATTTATTTTATTTGTTTTATTTATTTATTTTATTTATCTACTTATTTATTTACTTATTTATTTTTATTTACCTGCTTGTTTATTTATTTATTTATTTACCTACTTGTTTATTTATTTATTTATTTACCTGTTTGATTATTTATTTACTTATTTATTTATTTACCCACTTGTTTATTAATTTATTTATTTACCTGCTTGATTATTTATTTATTTATTTACCTACTTGTTTATTAATTTATTTATTTACCTGCTTGATTATTTATTTATTTTTATTTATTTATTTATTTATTTATTTACCTGTTGTTTATTAATTTATTTATTTATGTATTTATTTATTTATTTATTTAATAGTTTGTTCTTTCTTTCTTTCTTTCTTTCTTTCTTTCTTTGTTTCTTTCTTTGTTTCTTGCTTTCTTTCTTTCTCTCTTTCTTCCCGAATAACTTCCTTATTTTTCTATTTACTTACAACTTACTTACAACGTCAAGCTGAATCCACTAGTGCCAAGGGTTCTCCGATAATCTTGTACCAAAATTTCAATAAAACTCACCCACCCGTCCTCTTGTAATAATTTCTAGGAATATTCTCAAATTCGCCTAGTTAAGTATGCTTTCGAACTAACTGCATCATTGCTAAATCGAAAGCGTGCGGAGTATTCATAAATTTCGGAATTCAAGTTTTACATAACCTCTATGGTTATTTTTTGCCCTTTGAAACAGCTTTACAGATTTAATTATTCACTATGAAGATATTTGTTACTGGCACGCGAGTATAGAGAGCCTAAATTACTGTATGATTGGGCTGAATGTCGATCCCTAACTATAGGAACATATAACGAGGTATTCATGCTAAGGAAAATCGAGAAGCAGGCAGTGGAAGTTAGGCTGAGAAAGGATGATAGAATGTAGTTGAGAGAGGCAGTTTTAAAGTAATGAATTTTGCGCAACAGTGAAGGATTGTAACACAGTCTCCAAAAAGGTAATTTCTCGTAAGAAGCTTAGTGGCATGGAGCGATGGATATTGTGTTTACCGTGCTCTGTCAAAAGAAATCGATGAAGCTTTATTTTAAAGCACATGTGGATTATCTGCTTATGACGTCAGATTGCGCAAGTTATATTAATTATTCTCGTATAAACCTTAGTACAGTACAATGACGTTCATGGGCTGGCGCCTAGGTATAGGCAGCCAGTAGTATCCAGCTGTCCTTACAGTTGCCGCGCTACACGGTGTACACTTACACAGATCCACATCGTCCCTCGATATAGGTTGTCGGTGGCCAATATGCACGTCTGGTGGATACGCCGCTTGTTTGTGACCGACCTGTACGCTAATCATAGTCCAATTGTTTCTCCTCTGCGCAAAACGTCGATATCACGTAAGCACAGCAATGTGGCTCTAGGCTTGCTTGATTATCTGTGACGTTTAACTAGTAAATTTGTTTTATTTTTAGCAGACCTTGACGTTTTCCCATTACTCATACTGCGAAATTTTGGTGTTCCGCCACTCGCAGTCAACTACCCTTCAAAACAGAAAATAGCTGATGCGGTACCATTCCATCTGTCCGTCGTAGTGTACCAGCCCACGACGTTATTGACTCAATGACGTAGATACGTTGAACCTCAAATGATTCTTTGCTGTGAATGTTTCTCCAGGAAATAAAATGACAATTTTCCACATGATTACTGTACATCTCAAAATTTTCCGTTTGAAATGAAACCAATGGAATGTCTTTGCATCATATCCTACGCTTAGTAAGAACTATCATCACCCATAGTTGGCCGCTAGATTTATGAACACAATCTCAATGTGTGGTTGTAATAGTCCGTCATCTGTCATCGAGGATTTGAAGAATAATCAGTTGTCCCCATCTTTCGACTTTGTATCGCAGCCTGTGGCATTTTAGCCTATTTTCATTTATGAAAAAATAGGCTTATGAGATAAAATAGGCTTGTCAGATCCCCCTCAAATTTTGTACGGCAATAAAGGGCACGACTAGAAGTTAACATATGTGACTTTCAAAAGCCTGCTAAGTACAAAACTAGCATGGCGGCCAAGCGAATTTGAAACATTTAAATGGACTTTTCTCGCGAGTTATCCATCCGAGCGCAGTGAAACTTGGCAAAGTAAATGTTTATACACATTAATGTCTACTGGTATTCAATTTAGTTCAATTATTTTCATCACGTCAATATGGTGGTGGCTGTGCGAAATTATAAAATTAAGTTTGTATTTCTTGTGTCCTTATTATGTGATCGAAGTTAATGCTTGAATAATAAGCCTAAGAAAAATATTCATTTAATGGTACATAACCCTATGGCGTACATATAAAAAAAATCCAACATGGCGGTCCCGCGAAATATTTCTCCGGCATTCTATATCTCCGGAACTAGTACTGTTATCACGCTAAACTTTCGTATGGTGTTAGAGAATATTACTATGATTTCGCCTATGTGACATTGAAAATCCTGTTGTCTACAAAACCAACATGGCGACCAAACGAAGTTAAAATATTTAAATGCAATTTTCTCACGATTTAATCATCCGAGCACAGTGACACTTGGTACGGTACACAATTATACATGATTTAAGCTACTGGCATCTAATTTTATCCAATTGCTTTAATAACCTCAAAATGGCGGCTGTGCAAAATTCTAATATTATGCTTGATATGTTTTGTGTCCTAATCAAGCGATCGAAGTGAACGTTAGAATAATGAACCTAAACAATAATATTGATCAAATGATACATAACTCTATGACCTATACCGGTATATACTGTAGATCAATCTAACACGACGTTCATCCGAAATATTTAGACAGTTCCCAATATCTGCGAATCTATTACAGCAATCAAGCTGAAATTTTGTATGTTGATAGAGGCTATTAATATAAGTTCACATATGGGTTTTCTAAAAACTTGATGAACACAAATTCAACATGGCGGTGGCTAGAAATGTAAATAGTTATATGAATTTTTCTCGCGATTTAATTATCCGAGCGCAGTGAAATTAGCATGGAAAATCTTCAAACAAGGCTCAAAATGATGTATAGGTCTATGATATGTAAAATCGTTTCAATAGGCAGGAGAATTTTAATGGAAAAGACCAGTGCGATATATGAAAATAGGCTATATATTTCTTCAATTAACTACTTGTTATACCGCTACTTTCATTCAGTACATTGGGAATTAGTTATTTTAATATGGGTCTGTTCTATAAAATAGAAAGTTAATTAATGACGATTACATTATAAGCTAATATACGTTTCTAAATTTAAGTGTGGGTGCTTACAGCATCATTGCACAAATACTTCAAGAAATAGGAGTTCAAATAAAAATAGTCAATATATCCTTTAATAACAGCTGCTCGTGAAATGCTAGATGCCATTAATATTAAGGCATAATCTTCCCTGCGAACAAACATGTTTAATGAACTAAGAATGAAAAAATGAACAATCTGACGGAAATATATTAAAATTCAGTAGCATTGACTTTGCTTTGATGTAAAGAGAATATATCCTGAGACGCAGTCTTCTTTAATACCATGAATGTCGCAGACAAAACTCTAGTGTCACTTAAGTATATTAGAAGCTAAATTGTCCTCAACAAACTGTAGAACTATTAGAAGGTACTGTAAGTTGCCATGACAACAATTTAGGACTTATTGTTAAATATCTAAAATCATGAAACACGTCTGGATGAAATTTACCAATTGTTTCCTTTTTTACAAGATCGTTCTCAAGGCAACGGATTCGTAAAATGCAGCTTAACTCCAAGATGCACCCCCTTATTTTTCCTTTCCTGACATTCATGTTTCTCGCTAAAGCAGATTCAGGAATACGCACTCCTATAATAAATTTGTTAACCTCAATTTTCACTCCCTCGAAGAAGAAAAAACAAGAATCCTCGAACACAAATTTCTTCGATTTCATCAAAGAGCTCTCACGTCAAGTTCCTGTTATTGTTGCATTTTAGAGGCCTCGTGGTCATTCATCCCCGTGTACTTGGGTGTGTGTGGAAGTTTTGTCTCATAACCTGTGTTATTGTGATAATAGTATTAACGTGTGCATTTGTAAATCAGATGGGGATTGGGAAGGAAGCGGCCGTGGACATAAGTTAGAAAACCTCCCGACATTTGCCTGGAGTAGAAGTGGGAAACCAGGGAAACCCACTTGCAGTATGGCTGAGGAGGGAATCTTCTCAGTTTCCCTTACGAGGCCGAGTGTACCCTATGCCAGGACTCAGACCAGAATTAAATTTATTGTCAGAGCCAGTAATCGAACCCGCATCTCCGGGTAGACAGCCAAGAATGCTAGCCGCTACACCAAGAGGTGGATTAACTACAGACTTACAGATAACTTATGAACTAGAAGAAGAAACGGACAAAAATAAGAAAAGAAAGGAAGAAAGAAAATAAAAGACAGGGAAAGGGTACGTCCTCAAACCTCAAAGAAAGAGAATTGAGGGACTTGGAAGGAAGGAGAACCATAATAGGCAGACAGAAAATGGTAATCGGAGATATAAATGATAATAGTATTGTTATTGGTTTTACGTCCTTTTCAACTTTTAGAGACGCCGCGGTGCCGGAATTTTTCTCCGAAGAGGACCTTTAGCGTGCCAGTAAATCTATTGACACGGCTCCCTCACATTTAAGCACCCTCAAACACCAACTGACTGCGCCAGGATTCAATCCTGCAACCTTGGGCAAGGAAATGGGAGAGGGTCCATCCCAAAGGCAATGGAGAAAGGGGAAAACGGATCCAGCTCAGGAATCCCTCGGGGTCGCCAACTCCCGAGCTCACAAGACGTGAACCCTTGAGGGTGTAGCACGATCCAGGGTGGTGCTAAACACACCCTGCCTCCTTTACGGCCTTGTGCAGAAGATAACGCAAAAATAAAAGAAAAGAACTCATCCCGAAGAATGTGAGTATCAGCAAATATGAGACAAGGGCCAATTATGGTGGGATAAGGAAAGACACCCTAGACCAGCTTTTCCCAAACTGTGGTACGCGTACCACTAGCGGTACGCTCGTGCTGCTGCAGTGGTACGCGGTGATGTTACGAAGAATATAAAAATATACAATTTAAAAATATAAAAACATTGATATGTTGCCGGAGGACTTTAAGGACAAAGACAAGGAGCAGTTTTATGAATTAAATTGAGATTCAGAACTAAGGCAAACTTTTTCAAAAATGTCTCTTGTGAACTTTTGGGTTGAGAGGCGTGCAGACTATGCAGACATAGCTGACAAAGCAGTTAGATTTTTACTGCCGTTCACTACTTTCGTACTTGTGTGAGACTGCATTTTCTTAACTTGTTTATAACAAGAATAAATACCGGAATAGGCTCCTTACAGTGGAAAACGATCTTCGTTTGAGACTCAGCAATCTTAAACCAGACATTCCTAAGTTGGCTTCTAATCTTCAAGCTCACATTTCACATGGAAGTTGTTAGTTGAACTTTGGTTTTATGTTTAATTATTACGAAATTTTTAATTAATATTATTTGTACAGCGTCATTTCTGAATGTTTGAATTGAATACTTATTGTAATAAATAATAAAACAACTGGACACACATTTTATAATTTGAACTTTAACTACAACAGTCTAACTCTAACAAACACAATTTACAATCCGTCTTTTGGTCCACTGCGTAGTGGTGGTGGGGGTTATAGTTGCTATATCTCCCAACCATTAGGTGGTACGCGAGAGGTTCTCATCCCTTAAAGTGGTACACACACACAAAAGTTTGGGAAACACTGCCCTAGACCTCAGATACTCTAATACTGCCGGCATTGGAAGAGAACAAGAGGTGACCAATGGAGGTCAACAGGAAAGATGCAATAGAATAAACGGACACAATTAAGAAAAGAAATGAAGACAGGAAATAAAAGACAGGGAAAGGGTACGCCCTCAAACCTCGAAGGAAGAGAATTGAGGGACTTGGAAGGAAGGAGAGCCATAAAGGTTAGTTAGTTATTCTTATTTTAAGAGCGGAATTACGTGGTCATCTGCCCCTAAAGAGAGAGCCATAAAAGTAAGTGGAAGCAATGCTGGACTCAGCTGGAATCCCGTGGTCGCCAACCTACGTCCCAGTAATTGTGAGTCCCAGGTGGGATGTGAAGAATTCGGATGAAAACAGTTATGATCAATGTAGAAGTTTATTTCTGGAAGTAAGACATCTTGTTGCTGTGTTGTCCCCCCTTAAGCTTCCCAATCCTCTCTTGGGGCGTGAGTTAAATGCTGTAACGGTCCCCAGCCAATGTCGGAACTTTCGACACATTTATTACGAGTCAAGAGCTACTGGTGCCACGCCGCAAACTTTGCAACACGCTAGAGAAATGAATGACGGTGACCTGAAACTTGCCGTGAGCTTACCCTCTGCAAAAGAAGTATCACATAAATCCTTGGAGAAACTTTTAGGAACACCAGGAACATTCAAGCAGATGTTCATCATCGAGAGGAACAACTTGATAAGACTTTATTTGTACAAGCCTCTAAGAAGTTCATGTTCCTAGCAATTTATGAAGTGTTGTTGTTGATTGATTTAGGGGCTTTGCGACATTGTGGTCATAAAACCCCGTGTACTTGGGTGTGTGTGCAATTTGTCTGATTAACTGTCTTATTGAGATGGCTGTATGAGTGGGTGTATTTGTAACTGCATCTACCCCAAATCTCCTCTATGGAGATAGTAAATTATAGATTTCAAGCATGGGGGAGCGTGATGGCGCAGTGGCTTAGCTCCTCGTCTTTCACCCGGACGGCCGGGGTTCGAATCCCGGTGACAGCGGGGTGGAATTTTCACCTGAAAAATCACGTGGCGTCAGGAAGGGCATCCGGCCTTAAAAATCCCCGGCAAAAAAACAAAAATGAACCTGGTTGGCTCCGGCGACCCAAATTAATTGGGAAAAGCCGAAGAAAGAAGAAGAGAAGAGAAGAGAAGAATAGATTTCAAGCATGCTAATTTCTGAAAAGAAACATCTCTTTCTGATGTTCTATTGACCTGATCTTTGGGAAAGTTGATAAACCAGTAGGCTACATTGAACTAAATATTCCAGTATATCATTCTTTATTGTTGTATTCATGTATTGTAGGTAGCGCCTCGTCATGTGCCTTTGGACACAGGGTAAGTATTAGTATCACTGTAGGACAATTTTGTTAGACCCTTGATAGACCTACAGGGACCGATGCAAGGTACACGATCATGGAGAACACGATCACGTTGTTTATTGTCTAAAATGACTACAATGTGTGGATATTAAAACTTAGCAATTCTTCTAGGTTTGTGCCGTGTCTTGTGTGGGGTTTCGCCTAGGACACCAAGCTGGCTGATCGGCGGGCTCTTGGTGTCCCCGCCTGGACCCCCACTGGAGTAGCGAACTGCGCGCCACCTCCCTTTAGATAAGGTACGACTGCACCTCTTGACTGATAGAACTAAAAGCCCAAGCAGCCTCAACCTCCCTATGAAGGCTTTCAAAAAGATGGTATATTGGCTTTCACGGCCAGTGAATTAAAACTCAGCAATTCTTCTAGGTTTGTGCCGTGTCTTGTGTGGGGTTTCGCCTAGGACACCAAGCTGGCAGTCGCACCTTATATAAAGGGAGGTGGCGCGCAGTTCGCTACTCCAGTGGGGGTCCAGGCGGGGACACCAAGAGCCCGCCGATGAGCCAGCTTGGTGTCCTAGGCGAAACCCCACACAAGACACGGCACAAACCTAGAAGAATTGCTGAGTTTTAATTCACTGGCCGTGAAAGCCAATATACCATCTTTGTGGATATTAAGTTTTAAATGTTTGCCCTATACTTTATATCACAATGTAGGTCATGTGCCAAAAGATATTTAGTACCTCACATAGAAAATTGACGTCAGAATATTGATAGGAAAAGGACCAATAGAATGTGTATGAAGGATTGGTGCTGCACTGCTGGAATAGAACATTCAGGACGGGTGTTTGCCTGTAATACGACGATAACACTTTCAGGTCCTCCTGGCCTCAAATGTGGACAGCAATCAATACAGGATGTGCCCACCACGAGCTGCAATACAGTGCTGAATTCTTCGTGGGATGAAGTGAAAAAGTGGAGGTTGTGGAGTGATTGGTCTCAGCCCGTACATTTATTGTTGGATGTTACGTCTCCTACGGGTACAATTTCCACCCCTCTCCCTCTCCTTTATTTACTCCAGGAATTGTTCAAGTAAATTTAAGGACTAAATACCGTCATTAATGTTGTTCTTGTGGTCAAACCAGCACGCTTGCAAAGTTTAAGCGAGATCGGGAGATTATCGTGATGTTTTAGATAGATCTACAGGGACCGATGCACAGTACGGGGTCATGGAGAACTTCCACACACGGGCACGTTGTATGTTGGTAGTGCAGATCTCTTTAGATTAGTAGTCACTGAACACTTACCTGCTAATAACGCCGTGACGCCGGCAATTCCTAGAGACGCCAAAATACAGGGCCCATTGACGTCCTCCGCTGCTTGGCCCACGAGCAGCAAGATGCCGATGGCCCAAGGTCCAGCCAAGGCAGCACTGAGGAGTCGCAGTGAAGGCAACATATTCAGCCGCATCCTGGAATACAACAGTTAGATATATCGAAACATGAAGTGCAACAATAATCTAAAAATCGCAACATAAAAACTATTTTCAAATTCAAGAGGACTGACTCCATCAGGGCTGCACCATTGTCGAGTAGGTTAGTACTTCCAATGACCTAGGTCCTAGGTTGTGTGCTCCTCTTCTATCGACCAATGGAAGCATAGCTAAGTTCCAAACTATCAAAACGAGGTTGTTTCGGAAGGACAGTTTCATAAAACTGTGACTAATCCCATCCTACTTAATAATTCACAGTTGTGGGTCCAATCAGCTGCTGGAAACATGAGAATGGAAGCAACAAACACGCGACTGTTGATACCTCTTGCTTGATGCAGGTTTCAAGATCGACAACGAAATACAGACATGTTTGGTATTCGCATGTCTAGAATGGACAATGACCGTCTTCCGTCCAGAATAAGTTAATAGACATCAAGTGGTAGAGGCAGAAAATGGAGGAAGTAAATACATTTGGAGACGGAACTAGTCTAATGGTCTCAACCGAGAAGTGTATGATCATGATGAAGAGAAACTGAGCTCTGTTACACACCACAGCTCCTGGAAAGTGTGGGTTTTGGTCGAGGAAAGCCGTGAAGGGGAGTGTATTACTTTACCTGACAAAACAATCTAGAACTCTAATGCAATCCTTCATACCGCATTGAGTTATAACATTCTATGATTGATCAACCTGTGGCCATAAATCAGGAAGGCTCTTAGCCGAAGGTTGTAAACGTTCTGTTGCTTCGTCAGAGAGGCTAATGGACGTGTCATCACAGCGGTCGTGCGTTGTCTGCTAGAAAACAAAGACATATTCTCCGTGCCATTCAGAAAAGCTGTGAGAACTATTTGAATGACGTTCTGGACATACATGGTGGCAGTCAAGGTCTATCTTATCAACAGCAGCTGTAAATTACCATGGAATACCACAGCCCCTCACACCATAATACCCAGAATGGCCCCCAAGAGTCTCAGCAAAATTGCCTCTATTCTGATTTACGCCGAACACGTGCTCGACTATGAATTAAACGCGTCCTCGCTTTGTGTATATAAGGAGCTGAGGCCGGGAGTTCGGAAGCCGTCGCGTCGTTTGGGGCGAGAGAGTGGAGCAGCAGCAAAAGCTTTCGTACATTCTCTTATATGTTCAGTCTTCGCTCCGCCTTAGGTGACATCAGAAGATTCCTAAAACACCTCCAAGGGAAAATCAAGAATCAGTGGTAGACCATTTCCGCGAGACCAAACAGCGTTGGGGACGACGATTCAAACCTCAGGGTCACAGTTCAACTCACAGAACAGTCTTGATCAACCAACCAGAGACTCGCTAAGCGAAGAGACAGAGTCCAAGCACACGGACGATAGACTTTCAACAGCGATGACGTACAACCTGCAACCATTATGGCCACATTACAAGACGTACAATCCCAGATGACTCTTTTATAGAGCAAGGCCGTCGTACAGTACAACCCCCTGGTCCGGACGAATTCTACGAAGACGACGTGCAACATGCAGCGGACGCACATCATGGAAAGTTCAAGTGGAGGACGTCCAGCCTAATGAATACCCGAAATGTTTATCCGTTCTATCGGAACAGAGAGTGTGAAATTTAGTAGTATCGCTCAAGCAACAACTTACACTTATCCCGACAGGAAGAGACCACGACGACGTAGCCACAGTGCTGTGGCTTTTATCGACGTGGCCCCATTTAGACGAAGCGCAGCAGAAGTACGTTAACAACTTGGCAAACCTGCTTTACATAGCTGTAACCAATGGGGTTATGCAGTTCGGTTGAACAGTGCTACCAGTGACGAAGTCGACCTCTCGCCAGGCTTCCAGTTTCAACCAGTGACACGCCTGACTGCGGTCTTGCGAGGTACCGTTAATGCACGCGGAGGAAATAGCCGAGAATCTTGCGGGGATGGGAGACCTAAGGACGTCCTCGAGGACTTCCTTCCGAGCCTCGGAACGTCAGATAATCCCCATTCACGACACTTGGAGTACGTAGAGTTTAGAGATCGACGGTGAAGTACTCACCTGGACTTCGAGCATCCATTGTATTAGTGATTGTGCGTAGAGGTACTACAGTGAAGAGATTCTGAGACAATTTAATTTGTCTTTATTTATGTACCTAGTTTGATATGGCTCCTATTTTGCAATTTTATTTAATAGAGCAGCAAGAAGCAGCATTCATCACGAAGAACTACAGAACCACAATCTGTTCTGTATCCAGCCCATCTGTGCCACACTTCAGGTGAGCTTCAAGGTTGCCCCTGCAGCGACAAGAATTGTTCAGTCTAACACAAGTCTGTGAGTAAACGAAGTAGCTCCCCATCCAGAAGACTTGGGTTCTACTCCTGACTTGCCATGAACGATTGAAATATGTTATGGGGGTTGAAATGGGGTGCACTCAGCCTCATGAGGACAACTGAGAAAAGAAGTAGGTTCAAATTCCACTAATATCCATCTTTAAAGTGGTTCTCCATGGTTTCCAACTTCACTCCAGACGAATGGTATACAGTATAGCGAAGGGTCTACATTCAACCCTAGACCAAACTACAACTAAACACATTAGAACATTGTCACATAGCACAAATTGAACAGATTCTACACATACCAACGTACATGGGTATGATAACAACGGTTCCTTTAACCCCAAAATGATATCACTGCTAACCTTGCGGCTGGCGTTCTGGTATTAGGAACTCGGTCTACCGGCACATCCCAAGCATTCCTCTCAGTAATGTAACGGTATGATCATGCTCCATTTCACTGGATCACAAAAAACAATTCAAGGCTATATTTCGGTAAGAGAAATGACTTTGTAGAGACTAATATAAATTTGTAAACCAATTCGTAATATCAATCGTTTGTTCCAAGATAAAAATCAGGGTTGCTCGGCGAAGTCATTGTAGACTACTCTGATTCTACAGGTGGGATAGTTACTCAAAAATGTTCCAGGCTGAATATTAAGTTGTTTAACAGGAAATTAGCTAACAGATTTTAAAAATAAGTTCAACGTCGAAATGGTAGGATTACATAATGAGCTGTAGGTTACCGATAGGCTACCTGTTGTAGTGTCTCCTAAACTTGAGTTAACGGGTTAACTCCATATCTCGACATGAATTTAAGAATATACTGTAAACCTAAGATCCAGACCAACACAAAGGTTGTTATCGATTCATTTGAGAAGCTAGAGAAACTTTGGTCATCAGCCCCATGTACTTGAATGTGTATTGAATTTGTCTGATAACCTGTGTCTATGGTGGCTGCAGTAGTGTGTATAGCTGTAATAATTAGGGTAGGGGATGAGGTAGGTACCCCGGAACTTAAAATAAGGTACTTTCCCAGTATGCATCTGTATGTTGATTCTTTTAGGGGATTTGCAACATTTGGTCATTTAGCCCCGTGTACTTGGATGTGTGTTAAAAATTGTCTCATAACCTGTGTCATTGTGATGACTATTAGTTTGTGTGTTTGTATTTGGGGTTAGGATTGAAAAGGAGGCAACGATGACCGTAAGTTAAGAACCATCCCGGCATTTGCCTGGCGTAGAAGTGGGGAAATCACGGAAAACCACGTCTAGGATGGCTGAGGTGGGAATCGAACCCACCTCGTCTCAGTTGTGCCTCACGAAGCTAATGATAATGATGAAGATGATGATGGATATTATTAGTATTAATTGAAAATCCGTGCTGCTCCGCAGCATTTATTTCGACAATCCTACAGCCTACCACTTCTTTTCACACGACATTTGCTGTTCGCATGCCGTTGTGCTAATGACCTGAACAGAAGCAAACTTTGCCTTTGTGAGGAGCAGGCAATTTAATCACTGCACCTTCATGACAGCTCCTCCTCTTAACACCCCCCCCCCCCCCTTATTTCAGTTTTAGTGAAAATCCACAGCCTGCTTCCAGTCTCCGACCGGGTCAGGAATGAAATGAATTAAGCCCCCACCTAGCGGCGAGGTTATGGACTGTGCCGAGGCCTGACGCACTCCTCTGGGGCAATGATTAAATGAATTACAGATGAAATGAAATGATAGTGGAGAGTGTTGCTGGAATGAAATTTTGACAGGGAAAACCGGAGTACCCGGAGAAAAACCTGTCTGCCTCCGTTCTGTCCAGCACAGATCTCACATGGAGTGATCGGGATTTGAACCACGGACCCAGCGGTGAGAGGCCGGCTTGCTGCCGCCTAAGCCACGGAGGCTTATTTCAGTTTTAGTAAAAGGTAAAATGTGACCTTGGTACAATGATATATACGCAATTATTTTAATTTACAGATGACAATCAAGTAAGTTGTGGCTCAACGGATAATGCGTAACGTGCATAATGTCTCAAACCAACAAACGTTACCGTTGCACAATTATTTGCCAAGATATTTTAGTTTTAGGGAAATATAAAATGTCTTCCCAATTAATGTATTATATAAGACTAGCGGACCCGTGCGAGAACCCTCGCATAATGGGTTGTGTGCGCCCCATGTGTACAGACTACCCGCCCGGTCCTAGTGCTATGCCGGCTGTACGCGATACAGTTCTGCCAGGGGCTATCGTCTTGTTTATTTGTTGAAATGCACTTTATAAACAAATAAATATATTCCAGTTGACCTTTCATGAAATTCAAGATTTTTCCTGTACTACTGAGGCGACTTGGAAGATTTTGATACAAACCACACCTTCTAACTCCCTCTGGTTTAGGAGCTTGAGTTTTGTGAAACATACTGAACCCTTTTATCCTCTGTTGGATAAATGATTCTATGTTTTATTTCTCCAATTAATACATATTTCAACCAGCATCATCAAAGTAGCCAGACGGAGATGAGGAAATTTCAAGCATTGGTTGGAGACAGCGGGGACATACCTGAAGCAGGTTGACAATAGGCTAAATATTTTAGCTGTGAAAGGAAATAGCATAGCGATGTGTCAGAAGGACAGGTGGGCCGCCTCAAATAGAAGCGACGCGCAGTGAGACATGCTGCTAGTATGTTCATTGTGATATTCGCGCCTAGAAGAAATGATGCAGTAATGTGAGTGGCTGATGAGCAGCCTGGACACTCCTACGACGCCAAGATCTGCTATGAACCGCCAAATTACAGAAAATGTGAGAACCAATGAGAGAAGAATGCCTAGTTAACGCGGCAGGTCTAGCGTGGGTACGCTCGGCTAGCATTCACGCGGGAAATCGCCTAGACAAAATCTCTACGATCGATTCTAGGATTAATGAGCATATTCTTGACCTGTGCAATGTTACGAGTTCAGTGATATTTATTTCATGCCTGTACCACAATTATTTCGAGAAATTTTTACATAAATTCCCCCCCCCCCCCATCGAGACCTAGGGCCAGTTCTTTTATAAGTGGCATGAAGAGCCAAGACATTGACTTCTATTCTGTTCGTCTGAGGACGTAGACTTTTATTCTGTGCGTCTACGGGCGTAGACGTCTTATTACTGTGTTCGTCTGCGGACAGAACGACTTCTATTTTGTGTGTCTTGGACACAGAAGTTATTGTAAAGTGTTAAATTCAGTGATAGATAGTCACAGTACTATATTGTAGGGGCAGTATCGTCGATAATTCGCCAACGAACTGTGACAGGGAAAGTAGTACCTGAACAGCGAATTTAGTAGTCAGATATCAAGTGTATAATAATCTAATTTTTGAAGCAGCGCCAGAGATGACACCGACGACTACAGAGGAAGTTTGGAATTCTCAACACTCCGTCCAGATGGCTGAGATGAGATAGAACCATTCAGTTGGGAAATGGCAGCAGACGTTCTTTGACGGGTGACTACAAGAGAGATGAGTACAAAATAATATTCTTTATTATTTGATAAATTAACTTATGGTTTATGGGACATATTTTTGTAAATACATTGCTTGTGTGATTAACGTAGTATATTTAGTTTGGGTCTGACACACTTTTGTATGGAAGCAGCTCGCACGAATGTAGTTAGTGGAAGGTTCTTGTTTTTGTGTTGTGTTAACTAACGTAGCTATGTGAACGGCCGTGTTTGCATAGGTTACGCGATGCGGTCAAAAACGTCTCTCGGAGATCTGTTGTGTTTCAGAAGTAGGACTGAATTAATGTAATTATACAGTAGATTGGAGGGTAATTAAAATTGTTTAAGATTTATTATTGATCAAGATTCTTGCATAAAACACTGCTATTCTGAAGGGTTCATAGGGATAAAACTGGCGCGGCCAAGCGTGGGGCCATTTACTGTGGTGTAACGGCGGAGATTACACATGTCAATAGTGGCGTATTTGAGTAAAACTGACATGCCGCAAGTGCAGGCAGATATGACAGTATTTAATCACCGGGAAGTGATATTTTATTAAAAGTAATTGAGGCGAAGTGGATACCGCCAAATGTGTGAAAAATAAATTAAAGTCAGGAGTTTGCAAAGTAAAATACGGTTCACGTTTTTGTCTTTTAAATTAAAGTAAAATTAATATGTGATACCGGGCGCCCAATGATAAAATTAAAACTAGATTTGCTTAGAAAGTCAAACTCATGGAAATATTAGGAGGCTGTAGCCTAAAATGACAATTAATACTTTGTTAATTAGTCAGTGTTAATATCAGATCAGGATAACTATTTAATGACTAAATATGTGCTTGGGTTTAAAATTAAATTGAGTAAAACTAGAACCACTCAGAGATGCAATTGACTAGTGGGATTAAATGTAAAATAAATGAACTGAGTTGGATAAAGAAAGTAAATGTGCATTGGATTTTATGTGTGTGTCAAAGGGCATTGCTTTATGCCATTTCCCTAATGTCTCATATAAATTGTGTATTATGGCAACGGTGGAGCAGATCCAGGAGATCATTGAGAGTGCGGCGAGGAGAACACAGGAATTGTTGGATACTAAATTGGCGGAACAAAGTGTATCGCTAAACACGAAGTTATCTGAACAAATAAACACTAAACTATCAGAACAGAGTCAATCTATAAACACTAGTATGTTAGAACAAAGTGAATCTCTAAATACTAAACTGTTAGAACAAAGTGAATCATTGCGGACACAATTAAACAATAGTAGGCTAGAACAAAGTGAGTCTATAAACAAATTATCTGAACAAAGTGAACAATTGCGGACACAATTAAATAACAGTAGAATTGAACAAAATGAATATCAGGCGGAACAAGCTAGGTTATTAAAGAGTGAAATTAATGACACTATCAATTCGCAGTTAGAGGCGCAAAATATTAAAAACACGAACCAATTAGCTTCGTTAACCGCAGAAATGAAAGATCACACAAATCAACAGATGGTATTACTGGCCCTAGATGTTAGCAAGAATAATGAGAAACAATTAGAGCAGATTAAAAAAATGGAAGATATTTTTGATCAAAAACTTAGCATTCTGGATGAAACGGTGTTGGCTAAATTAGAACAAATTTAAATAGCATGCACAATGAATACAAGCGAGGTCAAAATAGCTCAGGATAAATTGGAAGGACGATTTAAGGAGATGGAGAAAAGCGGCAGGGTCATTCAACAACAATTATCAGCAGTAGATGAAAACATATCCGGCATAATTAAAGATATGGACCGTCTCGAGATAAAATCAGCGGAACAATGGGAAAGCCTAAAAACGGAGCAAGAGCAATTTAAGAGTACATTAGACGAAAGGCTGAGCCAGATAGAAAGTAATCAGGATGACACAAAAAGCCAGATCGAAGGGCAAGTAAGCACGATTAAAGAACAAATAAGGAAAGATTGGAAGAAAATGAATATTGATTCTAAAGAGGAAAGATCCACCATTCTTAAAACAGTAGGCGAAAATCACACGCGTATTCAAGCTTTGGAGCAAGAGGTGAAAAATAAACTTAAAGAGCAGACGGACAGGATTATTAAAGCCGAACTCCGCTCATTAGAACAATCATCTATATTTAGAACGGGAACAGTGAAAGACAAGCCGGATAACTCAAATAGTCCAGAGTCCAGCACAGCAGGAAGTCAGACTCAGGCAGACAGCCCATTAACAACAAACACGGAAGGATTTCGTAAGAATGTCGATAGGAGCTCGACACCACAAGACGGTCATCAGCCCACACAACTTATTCAAGTAATTCGCTCAAATGACTACAAACCGCAGAAATACACGGAAAATTCAGGGGTGACACCTAAAGCCTTTATCAAAGAGATGGAAGACCATTTCAATGACACTGGGGTACCTGAAGCACGAAGATTAAGGATGATGGAGAGATTTTTATCAGGAAATGTCCTCACATGGTTTTTAAGCTTCAAATATACATTTGGAAACATGTCAGATTTCAACTTAGCGTTTCTGGTCGCCCGCAACACAACAGAGTCTAAGGATGGAGCTTTACTCTAGGAAGTACCAAACCACCCAGCAAACAAAATACTCAGATTTCTTTAACATGCAAATGTTAAAATTTCGTGACCTTGATTACCCATTAAATGAAGCAGATCTGGTGATGACAATAGCGAGACAAATGCCAGTAAACGTACAACAAGTACTAGTCGCAGCGAACGTTAGTACGGCCCTACATGCAGAGCAGATACTACGGCAAATAGTGAGATTACATCTCATAGTCATTATAGAGGAGGAAGACAGCTGGAGTTAGTCAATACTACAGAGGTCATCAAACCAAAACAGGCAAACACCAAAACGCAGGGCACTAACACAAGCACTTCCACACCTAGGCGAAACCAGGAAGAAGGAGAAAACAGACCATATCAGCGTAACGAAAATCAGTACAACAATAGGTCATACCAAGGTAACAATAGATACCAACAGAGAGGATATCAGCAATGGCGTGAAAATCGAAGGAATGACAGGCCTTATGGAAGATACGGTAATTACAATGCCAATCAACGATGGAAAGGAAGAAGAGACCAAAATCAAGGAGAGCCACGTAACTATCGAGATGACTGGGATGATAGGCACGCTCAATCGCAAAATTACTTAGAGGAGTTACACGCTAGTCAAGGTGGAGAGATAGGAAGATGGGAAAAGGCCATTGGGAACATGAAGAATCCTGATACACATACTGAGGAAGCTGTAAGTCTACTGAGACAACAGGGATATCAAGGACATGAGCGACAGAAGGATGATGGGAGTCGCAATGGAGCTAAAAAAAAATGTTAAATTTGGATAAAGGAGACAGGCTACAAACACAACAGTCGGAAGTTGAAGATGGATGGATAGTAGCGAACATACAAGAATGGATTGCTTTGCCAGAAGACTGCCTGGAGGAGACGGTGAAACCACGGAACGATGAAATTAGGCAGTTACCCATTATTTACGCGAGGATTGGTGGAATTAATATAAGATGTTTATTGGATACGGGGTCACAGATCAGTCTGGTATCGGAGGCCTTGGTTCGAGAGTTGGGACGGAGTCAGAATATTCCTGTAATTCCGGTACCACAGCTCAAAGTGAGGGGTGTTATTCCTGAACGCACCGTCACTTGTAAACGTCAGGCATACTTAGAGCTGAACATATTGGAACACACTTTTGGGCAAACATTCATTATCATGGCAAAGATGAATTTCAATATAATTCTTGGTGCGAATTTCATTTGTGACTATCAAGCAGTGATAGATTTGCACAAAAATACTGTCAGTTTTAGAGAGTATGATCAACTGAAAAATGTGGGATTGCATATGGATGAAATCACTACCGGAAGAGATGTAAATTCTTGGGCATTGGAAGCAATATCGGAAGAGACGGAAGAGGAGGTACGAAAGGCAGAAGATAACATCATAGAAGGAGCTGTTGTGGAACTAGATGAGGAGAGTGAATCCCAGGAGATATGGTCTTTATTAACAGAAGGAGATAACAGTGATGCACAATTTGAAGAGTTACTACAGGAGCGGCTCAATGACATTCAACTTGGGGGTGAACACAGAAAACAGTTGGAAGAGATATTAAGGAAGCACAAAACAGTATTTGATACAGTACCTGGAAAAATATTAAATTTCAAATATTCTATGCAAGTCGAGAACTGGTCACCTTTCAAAAGCAGATTGTACCCAATTCCTGAAAAATATCGTGGTCAAGTTAAGGTCATTATAGATGAGATGTTACAAGCTGGAGTAATAAGGAAGACACCGACACCTTATCTAAATGCGATTTTGGCAGTCACAAAACCAAATGGATCTATTAGACTTTGTTTAGATGCCAGAAATCTCAACACAAGACTCATTTTTCCTGAGTATGACAGAGCGCCAATCATCAGAGACGTACTAAAAGGCTTTAAAAACAAGAGCATTTATTCATCTGTCGATCTGACGAGTTCGTTCCACCATATTGAATTGGATGAGAAGTCACAACTTCTAACTGGCTTCTTATTCGATAACCAGACGTTTTGCTTCGTTCGAATGCCCTTTGGAGTCAAAACAGCGGGTTGTGCTTTAATCCGAGCTCTGGACCGGAATTTAACCGAGGAAGTTAAGGAGATGACGGTACGCTACATTGATGACATTTTGCTGGCATCCGACAACATTGAAACTCACATGGAAAATTTAGATAAAGTATTAGGCAACCTGAATGCATCTAATTTCAAAGTAAATCTGAAGAAATCGCATTTCTTCAAGAGCGAGATCTTATATTTGGGTCACGTCATTGACAAGGAGGGAGTGAAACCAAACCCAGCTAAGATCGAAGCGATAAAGAATTTCCCTACACCAACGAGAGTCAAGCACATTCGGGCTTTCTTAGGCGTAACGGGATTCTTTAAGGAAAACTGTCCAGGTTACACGGAGACTGTAGCTCCAATGCAGGAAATGTTAAAGAAAAATAATAAATGGTTATGGAATGCGGAGTGTGAGAAGGCATTCCAAGCAACAAAGCAGCTATTGGAAAACTGCATTAAATTAGGATATCCAGATTTCAAGCACACATTTATAATCCAAGCGGATGCTTCACTAATTGGTATAGGTGCTATGCTTTACCAAGAGGATCCAGCTAACCTGCAGCACAAAACATATTTGGCATTTGTCAGCCGAAAATTGCGTAAGCACGAGCGCAATTATACGGTAACGGAACTAGAACTGTTGGCCATACTTCATGCGTTACAACAATGGAAACGAATAATTTACGGCTACCCTATTGTTGTCAGGACCGACCACAAGGCACTAACATTCTTGTTTAAGACGTCGATGGCAAGCGAACGTGTGACACGTTGGTCTATATATATTCAGCAGTTCAGCATTGAGATTGAACATTGCCCAGGGAAGATGAACGTGATACCGGATGCACTCAGCAGGAACCCAGAGCCTGATAATGAAGAAACAGCGATGGTACAACACTTGGAGTTAACACCGAAGGACCGGGAATTCTTGGAGGAGTTACGTGAGATACAGCGAGAACAGGAAGCGGAACCATGGATGATGCTTTTAATTCAATACTTCAGAAAGCAGCTACCTACAGGAACACCTGCATTTCGAGAAGCGAAAGCCAAAGAAGGAAGATATGTTTATGTCAACAGTTTGCTGCACAAATGGGTAGATAATGACCACACCAAGTTACGCATATTAGTACCTGCATCGTTACAACGAGGATTGACATGGCATACGCACGAAAGTTACGGTCACGTGGGCGTAGATAAGTGCGAAGCGACGATAGGAGAGACATTTACATGGCCACGTATGAGAACAACTATATGTGACGTCATTACAACTTGTGATCCGTGTCAGAGGACAAAGCCCAATAATTACTTAATGAGGCAGTATCCCAGACCATTGCTACCTCAGAAACCATGTGAGCTACTGGCACTCGACTGTTTCGGTCCAATTCCGAAGGGAAGGCGAGGTTGCCGTCATTTGCTAGTGTGCATTGATGTATTTTCTAAATTCGTAGTACTATGTCCTATTCAGAAAACTACATCGAAGCAGGTACTCAGTCGCATTCGAAATAGAGTGATTCCAATCCTTGGAAAACCAGAGTTTATATTATCAGACCATGGCAGTTATTTCACAAGCGCCGAATTCAAGAAAGGTATGGAAGATATGGGTATAAAACACGTTTTAAGCAGTATCCGACATGCTCAAGCAAATCCAAGTGAAAGAGCAATTAAGTGTGTAACTTCATATTTGAGGATCTTCATTCCGAACGAACACAACAAATGGGTCGATAAAATTAAGGATGTAGAGACATGCATGAATTCTACCAGGCACGAGTCAACAGGACAAATCCCTATGGTCCTACACAAGAACGAGTATCCAGTAAGAACGTGGAAAAGCATCATTAACTGTCCACAAGATCCAATGATAGCACCTGACTTGCGAATTGAGAGGACGAGAGCCTACTTGAGAAAACAAGCAGACCGCAGATTACGGCGAGTAAGAAATAAGAGGTTTCACAGTGATCTTGAAATCAACCAGCTCGTTTTGGTGAAACGACCTGCTACATCGGACCCGGAGAAGAAAATCTTCAGTAAATTCTGCGAAAAGTTCATAGGACCCTATTCTATCGTAAGAAACCTTGGAAACAATGCTTACAGAGTGAAAGAATTGAGCACAGGAACAATGTCAGTCTACAACGCTGCCAACCTAAAAAAAAAGTATCGTCGAAGTGAGCCATGGGAGCGCCAAAATTAATAATGCAGTTTGAATATATGGACGTCCTACTATCAACAAAGTGCACGAGGAGTAGTTGAGTACGGCACGTAAACGAGGAAGTAGAGTGGTTGTTGACAAACATTAACGAGACGAGCAGAGTGTTGCCTCAGGCACCAGAGCGTCATGCAGCAGACTGAGAGGGGAGATACGAGCAGGAAATGAAAACGAGTAAATGCCATTCAAGACAGGAGCGACTAGACCAGTAGTAGAAAAGGGGTGATTCCGAAATAAAACAATTTGGCCTACGGAAGTCTTTTAAAATTGTCGACTTTATTCCTAAGTTCGAAATTTTGTGAGTGGGAGAGTTGTGAACCCTTTTATCCTCTGTTGGATAAATGATTCTATGTTTTATTTCTCCAATTAATAAATATTTCAACCAGCATCATCAAAGTAGCCAGACGGAGATGAGGAAATTTCAAGCATTGGTTGGAGACAGCGGGGACATACCTGAAGCAGGTTGACAATAGGCTAAATATTTTAGCTGTGAAAGGAAATAGCATAGCGATGTGTCAGAAGGACAGGTGGGCCGCCTCAAATAGAAGCGACGCGCAGTGAGACATGCTGCTAGTATGTTCATTGTGATATTCGCGCCTAGAAGAAATGATGCAGTAATGTGAGTGGCTGATGAGCAGGCTGGACACTCCTACGACGCCAAGATCTGCTATGAACCGCCAAATTACAGAAAATGTGAGAACCAATGAGAGAAGAATGCCTAGTTAACGCGGCAGGTCTAGCGTGGGTACGCTCGGCTAGCATTCACGCGGGAAATCGCCTAGACAAAATCTCTACGATCGATTCTAGGATTAATGAGCATATTCTTGACCTGTGCAATGTTACGAGTTCAGTGATATTTATTTCATGCCTGTACCACAATTATTTCGAGAAATTTTTACATAAATTCCCCCCCCCCCCATCGAGACCTAGGGCCAGTTCTTTTATAAGTGGCATGAAGAGCCAAGACATTGACTTCTATTCTGTTCGTCTGAGGACGTAGACTTTTATTCTGTGCGTCTACGGGCGTAGACGTCTTATTACTGTGTTCGTCTGCGGACAGAACGACTTCTATTTTGTGTGTCTTGGACACAGAAGTTATTGTAAAGTGTTAAATTCAGTGATAGATAGTCACAGTACTATATTGTAGGGGCAGTATCGTCGATAATTCGCCAACGAACTGTGACAGGGAAAGTAGTACCTGAACAGCGAATTTAGTAGTCAGATATCAAGTGTATAATAATCTAATTTTTGAAGCAGCGCCAGAGATGACACCGACGACTACAGAGGAAGTTTGGAATTCTCAACACTCCGTCCAGATGGCTGAGATGAGATAGAACCATTCAGTTGGGAAATGGCAGCAGACGTTCTTTGACGGGTGACTACAAGAGAGATGAGTACAAAATAATATTCTTTATTATTTGATAAATTAACTTATGGTTTATGGGACATATTTTTGTAAATACATTGCTTGTGTGATTAACGTAGTATATTTAGTTTGGGTCTGACACACTTTTGTATGGAAGCAGCTCGCACGAATGTAGTTAGTGGAAGGTTCTTGTTTTTGTGTTGTGTTAACTAACGTAGCTATGTGAACGGCCGTGTTTGCATAGGTTACGCGATGCGGTTAAAAACGTCTCTCGGAGATCTGTTGTGTTTCAGAAGTAGGCCTGAATTAATGTAATTATACAGTAGATTGGAGGGTAATTAAAATTGTTTAAGATTTATTATTGATCAAGATTCTTGCATAAAACACTGCTATTCTGAAGGGTTCAATACACCTTAGCGTATTTTATAATAAGATAGATAGATTTTCACGCCGACATCAATATCATTTCGCACCCGAATATCACGCTCACGGCAAAATTAAAATGTGTATTCACCCACAGCAATGCATTTCGTTTCGCATGGCAGCCCCGATTTAATTTCAGACACGAAATAAAATGTTCCAAGCATTTAAACAAAACGCTGGGGACGAAACTAAATGCTGTTAGGGAATTTTGTGCCATACCAGGAGCGAAATGAAGAGTCGTTAACAAATTTCATTTCGCGCTGGGAGCGAAATTAAAAGACTAACGATTTTTATTTCGCGCCAGGAGCGAAATTAAAAGACTTATAATGAATTTTATTTCGCGCCAAGAGCAAAATTAAAAGTCTGTTAAGAATATCATTTCGCGCCGGGAGCGAAATTAAAAGTCTGTAACGAATTTTATTTCGCGCCAGGAGTGAAATTTTATTTTATGGAACATCGATATCATCTGCTCTATAGATGTTTTTTGAGGAAATATCTCTTAATCATATTTCCGAGTTCCTGCTTCTGGAAAAGTTAGGGGAAATTTAGAAATTACCTTTGATGCTCCCGGATACCGTCGTCTCAACAGGAAGAGTTGAGCTAGGAGTAACGGTCAGGAAAGATTAAAGGAAGTGGACACAGCTAAGGTCCCATGAGATGTGAAGCAATGGATAATAGCATTGCCTATGAATGAGTTCAGTCTAAAACCGGATAGCAGAAATTATATTTTTAAATTTTCTGTTCGGATTTAGCGTTAAACCTAATGAAGTGTGTGCAATAAAAACGTGTTTTAGTGGCTGTGATAGCACGCTCCTCGATAATTAATTTCCCAGTTCTGAACTGCGAGCTACATTAATGCAATGTGACATGTAATCCGTCGTTTACTTACAGAGCAGAATACCGGCACAGAAAATCGGACATAATACGAAGGTGGATCAAAAAGGTTAGTTGCACTAACGCGCTGCAGCAGCGCGTTGTGTGTCGCAAACGTGGACTTAGTGGAGAAAGGGACAGACACTGCCCTCACGTCTGTTAGGCAGGTCGCTATGGTCTTGTATAGTGCGAATAGCGGCCAAATGCAATGGTGCGTCGACTGGGCGTTCACTCCAAATATGAGGTACGTGCGACAATCCGATTCCTATGGGCCAAAAGGAAGAATTGCACGGACATTCATCGTGAAATTAGTGCTGTGTATGGGGAGCGGGTCATTTCCCGGCAAGGGATCGTAAAGTGGTGTCAGCAATTCGAAGCCGGACGCACGGATATCGCGAGGGCAGGCCCGCAACGTCCAGGACCCGTGCCAATGTCAACAGTGTGAATGCGATCATTAGACAGGTGGTCGACATTTCCAGACCGATGAGGAGGTGAAGACCGCTGTCTCCGTGTGGTTGCAGAACGCTGGAGGAACTTTTTATGCATCCGGCATCGACAAGTTGGTTGTGCGTTCGTGGGAAAGTGACGTTACATTGTATGTCGTTATAGGCGTGTTGCTGTTTTATAGGTGGTGTAATAAATGGCCATAACTGGGAAGTGCAACTTATTTTTTGATCTGCCCTCGTATATACTGTATGTTATAGCTTGCCTGTACTGACGGCAGTGGCTACGCTGGCTAAAGTGCAGCGTTAGGTCATGGGGCCAAGCTCTCTGCTGACTTGGTAGACGCGTGGGTTCGAGCCCCACCGTCGGCCGTCCTTGAAATTGTTTTCCATGGTTTCCCATTTTCAACACCAGGCAAATGCTGGGACGGTACCTTCTGACAGGCCACGGCCGCTTCCTTCCACATCCTTGCCCAGTTTCAATCATCTTCATTCGTTTCATCTGTCATCCCGACACGCAGGTCGCCCACGGGCGTCAACTGGAAAGACCTGCACTAGACCTCATACGAGGCCACACGACAAAAAAAAAGCTTGCCTGTAACTGTACGGACAGTGAAAGCACAGCTTCAAGGTGGAGACCAAACAACTCGAGACAAATGTGTTCTTGTTTCATGTACGGGCTTGGACGTTGTGGACCTGGGCGTGTACTTTGGTATGCGTACTGTATTTGCAATTGACTACTGTGCCCGTGCGAGAAATCTCGCATGTTCATATACCACACTTTCCCCAATAGGTTTGTAATAGAAGAAACCTGTAGGAGAATTAACGTTTAATAGTTTTAAGATTTTAGACGACAACTCATAATTTCAGCATGTTACAGCAACAGTATTTGTAAATCGCACACTTCTTACAAAAATCGATATTATTTTATGAAATTAGAATGCAATTCGTCACTGCTAATGTCTATTCTCTTTCATTTGAATGTTCATTTGTCACGATCGGTCGCTTGTGAGTGCCAAAGGAGGGATCTATACTACTGAAATAATATATATGATAGGACAGTAGCACAGTAGGCCCATGATAGTGGAACTTCTAGGGGACTGAAGTGCCAATGTCCAAGTACCTAACTCAAACAGCACTTCCCTGCAGTGAACCAAAACTTTGGTAGCCCTTCACAAATGATTTCTAATATATAAACTTGCATGGTAATGTGTCTGTAATAATTAAATAGGATCTAATAAAACATTACCGGCCACAGAGGCCGAGAGCGCCAACGCGCTACATCGTGCCTCACTGGTATCGGAAGAGTGTGGGAGGTTGGAACCCCACCTCGGTCATCCTGAAAATGGTTTCCGTGGTTTCCCAATTTCATCCCCAGGTAAATGCCGAACAGGTCCACGGCTGACTTCCTTCCCACTCTCTTCCCCGACCTTGCAATCATTAGATTCAAGTTTGCGGTCGCCTGTCACCATCCATTAGTTGTATCTGCCGACAAAGTTCCAGCTCCAAGATACTATCTCTGTGGTGGTAGAGGAATGATCCCTCGCAGAGTCTGTGGGTGGAGCCGAGCTTGGAGGATAGGCGATTTATATAAAATAATAAAACATATTAATAAACCAAGCGTACAAATTAAACAAAAATTGTCAGGCAATAGTAATCTGCTTCGGTGGGATTAAAATTGGTAACATAAACGAAGATCAAGCATGCTACCCACTACACCACCATTACACTCCTTCATGACAATTATGCAACACAATTTGATAACATGTATAAGCTTCGAATGTGGTGTGTAATGTCGCTAAGCATATGTCTTTGATAATTTCGCAAGAAATCTGTCTGCAATAGCAGCTGTGGAGCTATTAAGATGATACAATCCAAGCTTTATTTATATAATAGGTAGTTGGCTAGGAGATAGCCAGCTATTCCATCACTGGGGCGGTGAGTATTGTCTGGTGGAATAAAGTGGAACTGCACTAACTTCCTTTATTGCAGCCCCCCCCCCAGGGGATCACATCTAGTGGGACGTGGGTTGGCGACCACGGGGCCCCAGCTGAGTCCGTCATTGCTTCCACTTACTTGTGCCGGGCTCCTCTCCGTCTTCTTTCCTGTCGACCTCACTTGGTCAACTCTTGTTCTCTTCCGACCCAAACGGTATTACGGTATCCAAGACCTAGGGAGTCTCTTCCTTTCCCGCGGCTGGTGAGTTCGGGAGTTGGCGACCCCGAGGGATTCCTCAGCTGGGTCCGGTTTTCCCCCTTTTATCATTACGTTTGGGGAACCTATTCCTCTCTCACTTTCCTGTCTGCCTTTTATGGCTCTTCTTCCTTCCAAGTCCCTCAATCCGCATTCTTCGAGGGTTGAGGGCATTCTTTTCCTCCTGTCCTTTATTTGCCTTATTCTCCTTTTGTTAGCCATTTCTTTTTCTAGTATATAAGTTAGTAGTTAGTTTTAGTTGTAGTTTAGATTTCATTCTCATCTTCACGATCACCCAAACAATTAGGGGCCGATAACCTAGATGTTAGGCCCCTTAAATCAACAATTATCATCATCATCATAATCTTTATTGCAGCCTGACCAGAAGAATGACCTTGATGAAATGAATATTCGCTATTAATTTAATACACGGATAACATAATCAAGTAAGTGGGGACTCGATGGATAACGCGTAACGTCCATTATGTCTCAAGCCAACAAACGTCACAGTACAATAGAATTGGTGAGGCCAAGAAGGGAAACATTCCAGGAATTAAATCCCATTAAAAAGAACAAACTTGAAGATGTTGCAAAAATATAACATTATGTGCCTGATACTTGCAAAGAGTTTTATAATAATATTTTACGTTCGACGATGTCGAAATGTAAATATTATGTCATAAAACTGTATCATAATGAGGGTCATTATAACACTATCTTTCGTTATGAAACAGTTTCTCCCACCAATCAGAGCTCAAGAAACAGTTGTGTGACCGATTAGGTAAGGATAGCATCGCACCTGCGCTGACTTCCACGACCTCCTATTTTAAATTTCACTGCGTTGCTTCTAGTGTCATAGTGAGGTATTCCAGGAGGCCATGGTATTCTCTGCGTCCCATGCGCTCTGTTCAGCACATACAACTGGTGAAATCTCGACAGATATTTAAGAATATTTATGTTCGAACATAAAATAGTTATAATTATCGTGGAACATAAACAGTCGTATGCAACTCGCCTATAATGGTAATTAAGACACTCGTATGGAAATTATAAAACTCGCTTCGCTCGTTTTATAAACATACTCGTGTCTTAATTATTGCCATTATAAGCTCGTTGCATAATGTACTATTACAATGGCCTACAGCTACCACTGAAGATGATGACAGTGAGTAAGGCCTAAGAAACTCTGCAAAGACTAAAAGTGAAAAATGTGTCTTTTCTGAAATGTAAATAGTCTCTATGACTTATATAATCCATGTTTTGTGTTTAAAGGCAATAAAATCTTGAAATTTACAGTTAGAAAATTGGTTCTGTACTATTTCACTGAGTTGAGACCAAGAAGGGAAATATTCCACTAACTTTGAAAACATATCAGAGCTGAAATGAAGATCTGAGAAACAAACCACCAGTGGAATATTGCACTTGTGATTATAATGAATAAGTTTGTAACTGTAAGTTCCTCCATCCAACCTTCAGTTTGGTTGCTATGGCATTCTTTTGATTTCTCGAAAGTAGGCTCAAGTGGAATCTTTCCCTTCTTGGTTTCACTGATTCAATTATTTGTCGATATATTTATAAATTATTTCAGTTTTAGTAAGGGGTGAAATTTCATCCCAATTATTTCTTGTTCTTCTCGCGGATGGGTCACTTAGGACCACGCGGAATCAACGTATGTTGAGCCTTCCTCCTTGCCCAATAGCTCTTCATATGCATGGATTGTTGTAGTTTCTGTTCCTCCGACCATGCACGTCGTGCTGGTTTCTTCTGATCTTCCTCAAATCCCCTTGTGTGAACAATATTCCTCATAGCATTTCTAATCATCAGATCTGGCGATCCCATCTCCATTAGGTCCCTCTCCACCTGTTTGTACCACTTTGGTCTTGTACGTTTGTTCTGCAGAAATTTGTGGATTCGGTAAGTAAGTCTCGTATGATTCATTCTTTCCAAATGGCCCAAAAAATTAATTCGTCCTATTGTCATGGTATCGGTAATTTTAGAAATGTTCATATATATTTCAGAGTTGGGTTTGGGATAGTGAATGCCATTTTTAATTCTGGGCCCTAAGATCTTTCGCATAATTTTCCTTTCCTTAATCTCTAATTGTTCCTTTAATGTTTTAAGTTGTAAATTGAGCGTTTCTGAAGCATAAAGAGCTTCCAGTTTAATCACTGTTAAGTAATGGCGAATTTTACTATTCCATGACAAGCATTGCTTGTTATAAACATTTTTTTATATTTTTATTTTCCTTAAATGTAAAGCTGTGTTCCAACCCTCAGACCAGAATTATATTTCTTGGCAGAGACGGAAAACGAACCCGGACTTCAGGAGTGACAGCCAAGAATGCTAGTCACAAAGCCACGAGGCTATCATACTGGTCTGCATGAACTCCGCCACTCTGGACTCGTACTCGTATGTCTTCCAGTGCATGACAGACTGTGGCCCACAGTGGACATTTTCATAATTATTCATATTGTTGCTGTCGCTTGCATTGTGTTGCGTAGCGTGGCAGAGACAGCATTAATATGTCCATAATTTATTATGTTTGGGATTGATTTTATGAAATAGCTGTAGCTGTTGTCCACAAACCACGATACGCAGTCGTCACGTCACATGCTACGTTATGCAAAGTAACAACAATTGTACAATATAGGCTATATGGATTTCCTTCGTGAACAAAATGTTTTTAGGAGTTGTAGTTTGTAACTACAGTCTATTGACAGGTGTGACGCAGCTTTCCATCCCTCCCTGTTCTGAGATAATCGTTTCATTTCTACATAGCTATCAATCCATTGAACATATTCTAACCTTGGTGTAACCCCATACCAGGTGTTCTCAATTTGGTGCTCGTGAGAATTAAATTTCTTTACAGAGCCGGCAATTGAACCCGGACCTCCGGGTCGACAGCCAAGAATGGTAGCCGCTACACCACTAGGTTGACACTTAAAAATATTGTATTCGTTTTAGAAACCTTTGTGTTACGTTAGTGCTTGGTATTCAAATGGTATAATCAATGTGGGTTTTAATGTGGCTAATTATCTACCCCAGAATATGTTTGCCAAATTTTTGACACATTCCTAAATCTGGCAGAATCAGAAAGTTGTAGGAATGAAACTTTCTTCTAGACTTTCAGACCATAACATGAAGTTCAGAACAATAATCATGAGCACAAATGCAGCTGACTGATCTTCCTTTGGTTCCTTTGGGAACTCTATATAATAGCATCGGCTCTCACAGCCAAGTACATATTGTAGATTTTGGTTTTGTGTTGCGGTACAGTTTGCTATCCTATAGATAAAGCCCTGCGCGGATACGGATATCCTCTGGTTTATCCGCGGATATCCGCAACATTTTTCGCTATGCGGATGTAGTTTGCATCGCTGCGCGGATAGCAGATAAGCTGCGGATAATGTTTGGAGAAAATTTGCGGATGGTTTTTAGAATCCAATCCGATCTTGTTGAATATCATAACTAGGACCCGGATGTTTATCACATAGCCTATCATATGTTTCCGTTTATTTTTTTTTTTCATGACAAATGTAAGATGATGATTTAAGCTAATCTCATTCGAATTATTTCATCAAGCAATTGCAATTCTGACTGTATAACATTCATTTTAAACATAGCCTAGCACATAGCGACTTTCTCCTCAAATGTCTAAATGTTTTAACACTTCATGCTCAATCTAGAAATATTATTGTAATGCCATTAGATTCGGATAAAAGTCATGCGGACGCGGGACGGATGCGGATAACGTTTTGTTTATCCGCTCAGGGCTCTACCTATGGAGGTCCAGACATGGCGTGCGAAATAGTACATTATGCAACGAGCCTATAATGGCTATAATTAAGACACGAGTATTTTTATAAAACGAGCGTATGCGAGTTTTATAATTTCCATACGAGTGTCTTAATTACCATTATAGGCGAGTTGCATACGACTGTTTATGTTCGACGATAATTATAACTTTATTATATGTTTTAACATAAATATTCATAAATATCTGTTCAGTCACTAGAATGTTGTGATCGGGTGCTGCGGTGGGTAGTATATCTTTGTTTTCCAAGCTCTCTGGACAACCGACGCATGCGCTCTGTGTGCTTCTATGCCATATGTTCAGATTGTGCTCCAGTATTCAGTAAAACTGTCACCGAAGTCGTTTCAAAACCACGCACTGTGTAGAAATTGATTTTGGGGATATTAAGGTACAGTGCCATTTCTTGTCTCATATTCACCAGTTTATTTACGCGAACATATGGACGGTGCAATTTCGGTAATTTATATAGACATGTTGGATTTTGAGCGCATGCGCGAAGGTATCCTTATCTAATTGGTCACACAACTGTTTCTTGAGCTCTGATTGGTGGGAGAAACTGTTTCATAATGAAAAATAGTGTTATAATGAGCCTCATTATGATACAGTTTTCTGACACATAATAGTTAGGGTCGAACATAAAGGCTGTTAATAAACACAATTTGGTAATCCAGGGTGGAACCCTTTAACATGCACGACACATCTGCTATTGTTAATATACAGTACATGATATTCACGCGGAATAATCTATCTTCCACACATACTACACTAATTATTATACTCCTTATTATTCACATTCCCAACCAGGTAGGGGATTAGATGCGATGAAAGTCTATGTGGCGGATGCGGATGCCCTTCCTGACACCAACCTCATGAGAGGAGTTAATGAAAGATGAAAGGAATGAAGATGAATGGAACTGTGCAAGGATGTGGAAAGAAGTGGCCGTGGTCTGTCAGAAGGTACTGTCCCAGCATTTGTCAGGTGTTGAACATGGAAAACCATTTCAAGGACGGCCGACGGTGGGGCTCGAACGCACGTCTATCGAGTTCGCTGAGAGCTTGGCCCCAAGGCCTAGCGCTGCGCATTAGCGAGCGTGGCTACCGCTGACGGTAAATAATAATAATAATAATAATAATGAATCTCATGAAATCCATTGCGATGTTAACGATTAATACAAATTACTCCCCCTCACATCACATTGACACAGGTTATCAGACAATTTGTCCACACACCCAAGTACACTGGGCTACATCACCACGATATCGTAAAGCTCCTTGATAATCAACAACGACAATAACGCCACCCCCTTCCTCTTCTCGCGAAGGTAGCCAACACCAAGGGCAAAGGCCCACCAGCTATCATTGAGTCCGCCTCTCGGAATCATTCTTGCTTGGTTTTCAAATATTAGAAACGAAACTCAGCAATTCTTCTAGGTTTGTGCCGTGTCTTGTGTGGGGTTTCGCCTAGGACACCAAGCTGGCTCATCGGCGGGCTCTTGGTGTCCCCGCTCGGACCCCCACAGGAGTAAATAACTGCGCGCTACCCCACACAAGACACGGCACAAACCTAGAAGAATTGCTGAGTTTTAATTCACCGGCCGTGAAAGCCAATATACCATCTTATTAGAAACGAAGTTGTGACACAATGAAGCAAACACTGTCGCTTCGTGAGAATTTTACCTGCTGCAATCTAACAAGGAAGAACGATACGCTCGGAGTACGAAGGTCCACTAAGCACTTAACTCGTGCTTTTGGCATAAGGGGGACGACATTTATAACAGAAATGTGAAGAGTTACGGAAGGACTCCATGAACGCCTTGTTAACGTGCACTCTTCTCCACGCCAGCAGAAACTACCCACTTCAAGAGAGAAAACGACATTTCTGTCCCCCAGAGTAAGATATGAGCAAACGTTTTGTTGGATGTAAAATATAGCGTGTATTAAGCAGTAATGGTCCCTTATCGAGACCCACAGCAATAACTGTCAACCTAAGTATCGGGCATAATATTACCATACAAGCCCGACAAGCCTGAAGTCTCTTCAAGAGGGCAAAGTGCCAGAGCACCCTCCAGAGATACGCTCTGATTCCAGTTTTTAGCCTATTTTCATGTTATGAAAGAAAAAAAAGGCTTATGAGATCACCTTTTGTCCGTGTGTGTGTGTGTGTGCGTATGTGTGTCTGTGTGATGTGTGTGTGTCTGTGTGATGTGTGTGAGTACCCCCGCCTGATAACATCTAAACGGCTGGAGCGATTTTAATGAAACTCGGTGAAGTCATAGAACAATTTTGGTCGACCACGACCGTGCCCTTCAAATTTTATTACGTGTCACCAATCCAACATGGCGACTGTGCGAAGTATTTCACCGGCATTCCATATCTCCAAAACTATGACTGATATCACCCTGAAGTTTTGTACGGTGATAAAGGGCAATACTAGAAGTTCACCTATGGAAATTTCAAAAACCTGTTAACTACAAAACGAACATGGCGGCCAAGCGAAATTGAAACTTTTAAATAGACTTTTCTCGCGATTTAACCATCCCATCGCAATGAAACTCGGTACAGCAAATGTTTAAACACATTGTAATGCACTGGCTTCTAATTTAGTCCAATTGTCTACATAACCTCAAGATGGCGGCTGTGCGAAATTTTTCACCGGCGTTCTATATCTCCGAAACTCTTACTGATATCACCCCGAAATTTTGTACGGTGATAAACAGTACTACTAGAAGTTCATAAGTGAAACTTTCAAAACCTCTAAAATATAAAACGAACATGGCGGCCAAGTGAAATTGAAATGTTTTCATATACTTTTCTTGCGATTTAACCATCTGAGCGCAGTGAAATATGGTACAGTAAATGATTAACAAATCACAAATAAATTTGATAAAATGGTCCGGCTAGCTCAAAACAGTTGCCAGCGTTTCGCCCCAGTGTACCAATGGGCTCTTCAGTTGGTTATGGTACACCTCACCAAGACGCATGGCTAGTACATACTGTGAAGGCCGCTGCAAGGCACAAAATGTCGCCACGAGCAGCGCCAATGTACTACGGAAGTCAAAACTTCCTTTCAAAAATAATGTTAGCTTACCTTGCTAATCCATACTGGAAATATCTGTTCCCGAAGGAAACAGGATGTAAATTGTCCGATTGAGCTATGTACATTAACAAATCACAAATAAATTTGATAAAATGGTCCGGCTAGCTCAAAACAGTTACAATTTACATCCTGTTTCCTTCGGGAACAGATATTTCCAGTATGGATTAGCAAGGTAAGCTAACATTATTTTTGAAAGGAAGTTTTGACTTCCGTAGTACATTGGCGCTGCTCGTGGCGACATTTTGTGCCTTGCAGCGGCCTTCACAGTATGTACTAGCCATGCGTCTTGGTGAGGTGTACCATAACCAACTGAAGAGCCCATTGGTACACTGGGGCGAAACGCTGGCAACTGTTTTGAGCTAGCCGGACCATTTTATCAAATTTATTTGTGATTTGTTAATGTACATAGCTCAATCGGACAATTTACATCCTGTTTCCTTCGGGAACAGATATTTCCAGTACAGTAAATGATTATACACATTTTAATGCACTGGCATCTAATTTTGTTCAATTGTTTACATAACCTCAAGGTGGTGTCTGTGCAAAATTTTAAAATTAAGTTTTTATTTCTTGTGTCGTAATCATGCGATCGAAGTGAAAGTTTGAATAATAAAGCTACGCAGTAATCTTCCTTTAATGGTACATAACTCTATGGCCTATACATATAACAATCCAAAATGGCGACCATCCGAAATATTTAGACGGTTCTCATTATCTACGAATCTTTTACAGCAAACGAACTGAATTTTTTTATGTTCATAGAGGCTATGAACATAAGTTCTCCTATAGGAATTTCAGTAACCTGGTGAGCACAAATCCAACATGGCGACGACGAGAAGTATAAATATTTAAATGGATGTTTCTCGCGATTTAACTATCCGAGAGTAGTGAAATTTTGTACGTAAAATACTTATACAAATGTTAATCCACTGGCATCTAATTTATTTAAATTGTTTTCATAACCACAAGATGGCAGCTGCGCGAAATTTTAAAATCTAGTTTTTACTTCTTGTGTCCTAATCATTCGATTGAAGTTTGAATACAACACGTACGCAATAATCTTCATGTAATAGTACATATAGAAAATCCAACATGGCGAGCATCTGAAATATTTAGACGGATCTCAATATCTACGAATCTATTACAACAATCAAACTGAAATTTTGTATTTTGAAAGAGGCAATTAACATGAGTAGGATATATGAAAATAGGCTGTATAGATCTTCACGGAACTACTTATTATCAATATTATTAGTATATTAGTAATATTATTATTATTACTAGCGGACCCGTGCGAGAACTCTCGCATGTGTATAAACCACCCGCCTGGCTTTACTGTTATGAGGGCTTCTATAAATATGTTTATTTGTTTAAACGCACTTCTTAAACAAATTGTCGATATTTATGTAATCAGAGTGCAATTCATCACTGCTGCTGGTTGTGTGCGCCCCATGTGTACAGACTACCCGCCCGGTCCTAGTGCTATGCAGGCTGTACGTGACACAGTTTTGCCAGGGTATATCGTCTTGTTTATTTGTTTAAAAGCACTTTATAAACAAATAAATATACTTCGTTGACTTTTCAAGAAATGCAAGATTTTTCCTGTACTATTCAGACGATTTGGAAGATTTTGGTACAAACCACACCTTCTTACTCCCTCTGGTTTAGGAGCTTGAGTTTTGTAAAACATAGCCTACACCTTAGCGTATTATTCCTATTGAGAGTTTCATAGCCCGAATGGCAAAAATGGTGAACTGGAATGTGTAGTAGTAGTAGTAGTAGTATAAGGTGTGATCAAAAAGAGACAGTCGGTCTGAAAGACTGGACTTTATATCATTTTAAATGCTACAAATGCTGAAAAATTATAGAAAGGCTGGAGGTTTCTCGCTTCGCTCGAAGCCAAAGACCATTGACATGTTAGATTGTCTAGAAACAATCGGAACGCTAGAAAGTTACAAGTCATGAGGAAGCTGGAGCGCGCTGTGAAAGGAGGGAGCTGGCTGGATGACGTCACGCTCGCCGTGTCGTTGCCGTCTCGTAACTCCAGAGATCACCGGTGAACTCAGTACACATGCACCAAGCGGTACTATGACGTTACACACCTCAGTGCATTCTCGGTACATTTCGTAACGTCGCCGTAACGTAACGACGAAGTCGACTAGATCATTTAAAATGATAGAAGTTTCCGTCAGAGGGCTACCGGAAGGTCTGCAGCCAGTGGATACCCCAGGCGTTGAATACCGAACAAAAAGCACACCGGATGGCAGTTTGCCTGCAGCACCTGATGCGTTTCAATGTTGAAGGCAACACGTTGCTGGATTGGATTACTGCAGGCGAAGAAAGCCGGTGCCACCACTGCGAACCGGAATCGAAAGGGTCGACGATGCAGTGGTGTCTTCCATCGTCCCTTCGTCCCAAGAAGTTCAAGAGTCAACCATCCACTCACCCTGTTCTCTGATTACCCGGGCCCGTTGCTTATTGATTTCAAGGGAACTGGTGTCCCCATCACTGGGGAACGGTACTGTGCAACACTGGAGAAATTAAGGCGGAACTGCAACAAGGGGTGCTGCTGCTTCATGATAATGCACGTCCCCATACCGCAAAGGTCGAAACACAGAAGGTGAAAATGAAAAATTCAGAGCCTGCTTCCAGTCAAAAGACCGAGTCAGGGAATGGAATGAATGAAACCCCCTTTGAGTGGCGAGGATAGGAACTGTGCTGGCTGCCGAAGCCTGTCGCACTCCCCTGGGGCAATGATTAAATGAATGACAGATGAAATGAAATGATAGTGGAGAGTGTTGCTGGAATGAAATTGTGACAGGGAAAACCGGAGTAAACGGAGAAAAGCCTGTCTGCCTCCGCTTTGTCCAGCAAAAATCTCACATGGTGTGACCGGGATTTAGACTACGGACCCAGCGGTGAGAGGCCGGCATGGTGCTACCTAAGCCACGGAGGCTACTCGAAACACAGGAGGTACACCAACTCAATTGGGAGACACTCGAGCATCCGCCCTATAGTCCTGATCTCTCCCCATGCGATAATCACGCCTACGGTCCCTTAAAGAAGCCCTTGAAGGGTCGACAATTCCTGTCGAACGAGGATGTGCAGCAGGTGGTTACGGACTTCTTCGCACAGCAGGACACGGGGATGTTCATTCTGGTGCATCTGTGGGATGAGTACCACAATGCTCACGGCAGAGCGATACTGAACTGCACGTCCGTCAAACGGAAACTGGTTTATCATTTTAAATGATCTAGTCTACTTCGACGTTACGTTACGTCGACGTCACGAAATGTACCGAGAATGCACTGAGGTGTGTGACGTCATAGTACCGCTTGGTGCGTGTGTACTGAGTTCACTGGTGAGCTCTGGCGTTACGAGACGGCGAGCGTGACGTCATCCAGCCAGCTCCCTCCTTTCACCGCGCGCTCCAGCTCCCTCATGACTTGTAACTTTCTAGCGTTCTGATTGTTTCTTGATCATGTAACATGTCAAGAGTATTTGGCTTCGAACGAAGCGAGAAGCCTACAACCTTTCCAGCATTTTTCAGCATTTGAAGCATTTAAAGCATTTGAAATGATATAAAGTCCAGTCTTTCAGACTGACTGACTCTTATCATGCCTTATAGTAGTAGTACTAGAAGAAGTAGCCGAGGACCATTGTAGTGTAGGGGTAAATATAGGCCCAGTGGCTTTCCACACAGACGACCCTGGATCATTACCGTCTCTGTCATGGAACATATAAATCCTTGCGCACCCCGCTGTACATCATGCACCACAGTCGTGCGGGCAGCTGCAGCAAGTCTCGAGGTCTCAGTTTCAAATCCCAGCACTGACAGCAACTATCCTTAGTGTGGTTTTCCCCGGGTTTTCCCACACTCGCCCCAGGCAAATGCCGAGATAGTACCGTACTTCACGTCCGGGGCAACTACCCTATCCCTGTCCCTAACTCAGTTTAACAAACTATTATAATCATCACAGGAATACAGATTATCAGACAAATTCAACACAAACTCTACTACACGGGGCTGATGACCAAGATGTCCAAAGCTCCTCAAATGTAACAAGAACAAATTCTTGCATGAGGGTTCGAAAATGGTCAACTGAGCTCCATGTGGAACAAGTAGTTCCATGAACAATTAAACATCCCACTGGTCTTTTCCATTAAAACACTCCCGGCTATTAAAAGGATTGTCCATGTCCATTGGTTCGCGACCTGCAGAGGTGTGCAAATTCTTAGACTCGATGTCAGTTTTCCAACATTTACTTTGTGACTTAATGCAGTAGAAATGTTTTGCAAGGCGCTGATATTATTTCAAATGTTTAATCAACAGCCTTAATAACATGTTTTTAAAGAATCTGACAGTAAACTAAACTAATAACTTACAGTTTCCACTAAAAGAGGAGCCTTCCTAATGCAGAATGCCACATGTTTTGTGTTGGTTACTTTATTCTAGTTTTCGTCTGAATTTAAACCAGAGAGATTGGAAGTCTTTTATTAATGATTGTCCACTCCTCAACTATTTGTGGACAATGGATTGAAATCACCTGACTTAGAGGATACATTCCAATGTCAATGAAAAAAAAAACCACTGATAGTCAGTCTGAAAGACTAGACTTTATATAATTTTAAATGCTGCAAATGCTGCGTGAACTCTAAGTCCGTTAGCAAATAATAATAATAATAATAATAATAATAATAATAATAATAATAATAATAATAATAATATTGATAATAATAATGATAAAGACACTGATAGTCAGTATCAAAGACTGGACTTTACATCATTTTAAATGCTAGCAGCCGAGTACCAAGAAGGCAGTGCGAGAACAGAGTTTCAAGATTCTATGTTGTTTCTTCACTGCCTACTTGATTGTTCTCGCACTGCCTTCTTGAAACTCTGTTCTCGCACTGTCTTCTTGGCACTCGGCTGCTACATCGTACTATGACGTCACACACCTCAGTGCATTCTAGGTACATTTCGTCCCGTCACCGTAACGTAACGCCAGACCCCAGCGAAGTCGACATAATCATTTAAAATGATAAAAGAAAAATGGACCGAGCTCAGGTGTCCCTCAGAATCTCCAATTTCGAAAATTTTCAGATGAAATTCCTTATGGGAAACGTTGTTAGGCCACAGGGGAGAAAGCATTACTAAATAGGTTAATACAAATAAAATAAAATAAAATGAAATGACTTTGAATTTAAAAAAATGTGACTGATTCAAATTTTCATTTGATTCTAATAATTTGCACACCTGTGTATGTCCGCACCAACATTATTACAACGAGAAATGATGTGCTCTCAATATCAGAGAGTAAGAGAGACAGTCGGTCTGAAAAACTGGACTTGATATCATTTTAAATGCTACAAATGCTGGAAAATGCTAGAGGGGCTGGAGGCTTTTCGCTTCGCTCGAAGACAAAGACTCTTGATCAAGAAACAATCAGAACGCTAGAAAGTTACAAGTCATGAGGGAGCTGGCTGGATGACGTCACGCTCGCCGTGTCGTTGCCGTCTCGTAACTCCAGAGCTCACCAGTAACTCAGTACACATGCACCAAGTGGTACTATGACGTCAGACACCTCAGTGCATTCTCGGTACATTTCGTGACGTCACCGTAACATAACGACGAAGTCGACTAGATCATTTAAAATGATAAAACTCCTTCCGTGTGATGGCCTCTTTCTGAAACGCGTCATGAGAGTTTATTTAAAGGAAAGTCAGATGCACGGCTTCTATGATTTGTGAAAAGTAAGCTACAGAATGTAGTGCCATAGGTAATGATTATTATTATTATAATAGACCCTCATAGTAATCTTCTCTTAAATCGTTTGAATAAGATACGAGAAATATAAAAGAAGATTTTTAAAATATTATCTGGTGCCATCTTGAATTTATGAGACAATTGAACATGAGATGTCTCTATATTAAGCTCTGAATAAAGATTCGCTGTGCTAAGTTTCATTGCTCTCGGGTGATTAGATCGCCAGAAAAGTAATTTGAAATATTTGAAAATCACGTGGACGCCATGTTGTGTTTGAGTATCTCAGGATTTTGTAAATTACATAAATATACTGACTTAATAGTCCTCTATCACCATACCATATTTCAATTTGATTGCTTAAATAGTTTTGGAGATATTGTGAACCGGTGAAAGATATCGCATGGACGCCATGTTGGATTTTTGCATATAGGCTATACGATTATAAGCCAGCAGATAATTATTATAATGGTGGTTCATTATACCAACCTGCATTAGTATCGATTGTTTAGGACACGGTAAATGAATAAGAGTTTTCAAAAAGTTTGCACAGCCACCATTTTTAAGTTCTCATAACGATGATTTAAATTAGACACCCGTAGGCCTATATTAAGCCTCATATGAAAATATACTGCGCCAAGTTTTACCGCGCTCGGATGATTAAGTCCCGAGAATCATCCATTTAAATATTTAAATTTCGCGTCGCCGCCATATTGGATTTGTTCTTATCAGGTTATTGACAGTTGCATATGTTAACTTAATGTAATGGCCTCTATTAACAAACAAAATTTCAGTTTTATGGCTGTAATAGATTCGTAGATAATGACAACCAGTTATTTATTTCGGATGATCGCCATGTTGGATTGTTTTATACGTAGGCCATACAGTTATGTACCATTAAATGAAGATCATTGCGTTAGTTCATTATACAAACGTTCACCTCGATCGCATGATTAAGACGCACAATTAATAACGTAATTTTAAATTTTCGCCCAGACACCATCTTGCGTTCTTGAAAAGAATTGAATTCAATGTTGTATGGCAGTAGATTAAATCTTGCATAAACAAATACCTTACCAAATTTCAATGTGCTTGGATGATTAAATTGCGACAAAGTTTCATCTACATATTTTAACCTTGCTTGGCCGCCATGTTGGATTTGTACTTAACAGCTTTTTAATGGTCACGTAGCTGACCTTACCTTACAAGGGAAGTATCAGGTAAGACAGATCGAAACCTATCTTGAAACTTTGTAGACGCAATCGTTGCACTGTATGAAAACCAGCTGCCAGATTGAACTGCAAGGCTCCGAAATCGTACCTGACATCCTGGCACGCAGGCATGACGGCTGGAGGAGCTGGACATCCCTGTGGCACTCGGAATAGTAGCAAGGCGAGGCGTATATGCTGACTGGAGCATGCGGCTCCTTCCCACCGGCCTTGAGCGCTTGGGCGGTCAGGGCTGTCCATTCCTTATGTGCGGTACTCGCTGCCTCCCATTGATTTATATGAGAGATTCGCCACATGATTTCAGAGCCTTGCAGTTCAATCTGGCAGCTGATTTTCCGCACACTGTCCACTTATAGTACAAGGATTGCGTCCACAAAGTTTCAAGATAGGGTTTGACCTGTCTTACCTGATACCTTACTTCCCTTGTTAGTATTCTCTACCAACCCCTGGCACTACAGCCCGTGAAGGGCCTAGGCCTACCAAGCGACCGCTGCCCAGCCATTTGGCCTGCCGATATTGGGGTGACGCGTGATCAGTGCATCGGGTCCCCTCAGCCGTTAATCTTGGTTTTCGTGATCGGGATACACTGCCTCATTTTATGACAGCTACTCAATTGTCCTCACGAGGCTGAGTGCACCCCGTTCCAACCCTCACATCAGTTTTAATATCCCTGACGGAGCCGGGAATCGAACCCGGCGCCTCCGGATGAGAGGCAGGCGCGTTACCCCAACACCACGGGGCCGGCAGTATTCTCCATCACCATACAAAATTTCAGGGTGATATCGATAACAGTTTCCTTTCACAACGCTCTGACAGAAGCAAAACATACATTTATTTAATTAAAATACATTGTATCATATATTTTTGAATAATGTGGCCTTTTTTTAGAACTAGGCTAAAATAAAGGAAAACGAAAAAGTTCCTATTCTAAATTGTAAACATTGAACAAGAATTCAAAATCTTTACTGAAAACTCTTCGGAAAACTCTTCGTTTTCTTTTTCGAAACCCTTCCCAATTTGATTGATGTATGTCCTTCCACTGTCACTGACTCTTATTTGGTTATTGTTAACACAAAAAAGGAAGCACACTTTGTATATTTAGGCAAAAAGTAACTTTTATAGATTTCTATACATCATTCCAAAAATAAGCAAAACCGAACTTGAGATTAAATGAGAGATCGTCGCTTGTATCGTGTCTACTAATCAATTAAATAATTCATTGGTTAGTCGATTAATCGATAGAACGATTAGTCTATGAATCAATTATTAATCGATTATCCAAACATCGCTTATTACCAGCTCTATGAACAACTCAAGGATGCCACATTTTTCACGAGTCTTCACTGGGGAGATTTTCCACCTTAAAAGAAGACTATTTCATGTAAAACAAGATGTTCAGTAAAGAACATATAGCCTACTTTCTCCTAAATGCATGGGTATTGTTATAACTCTTTGTCCTTTTCAAGGAGTATGATTGAATGTTGGTTGTAGTAGCTTTTTGAAATACAACGTGCTATAGGGATATTAAACATGAATATGAGGTGCCCTTTGCTAGTGCAACCTCTGTACCAAATTTCGTTCATTCGGATCTACCGTGTTCGAATTAATAGGGGGAATCAATTTTGATATAAAGATGGCCGCCATCCGCAAACTATTTGGCTAATGACCTATTAGATTGGTCAAAGGATGCTCCCTCCATAAAGGTATATTGTTGCAAAGTTTGGTAGAGATCGGATGGTTATGTTAGTCGTAATTTGATTTAAGCTTTAAACATTTGTGTGGCCGCCATTACGTTTCTGTCAACATGGCGGCGATATTAATCATGACACTGAGATGCCTTTTGCTAGTGCTATCTCTGTACCAAATTTCGTTCCATTCGGTTTCACCGTATTTGAATTAATAGGGGGAATCGATTCTGACACAAAGATGGCCGCCATCCGCAAACTATTAGGCGAATGACCTATTAGATTGGTCAAAGGATGCTCCCTCCATAAAGGTATGTAGTTGCAAAATTTGGTAGAGATCGGATGATCAGGTTAATCGTAATTTGATTTAAGCTTTGAACATTCGTGTGGCCGCCATTACTTTTCAGTCAAGATGGCGGCGATATAAAACATGACACTGAGGTGCCCTTTGCTAGTGCTACGTCTGTACCAAATTTCGTTCCATTCGGTTCCACCGTGTTCGAATTAATAGGCGAAATCAATTTTGACATAAAGATGGCCGCCATCCTCAAACTGTTAGGCGAATGACCTATTAGATTGGTTAAAGGATGCTCCCTCCATAAAGGTATGTAGTTGCAGAATTTGGTAGAAAGGAAGGAAGGAAGCTTGTAGTTTAACGTGACCGTTAATCTTGAGATCATGAGCCACGGGACCTCCGTTTTACGTGGAATCCGAACCACAGGACATGGCATTTCACTTCGAAAATCTCACATGCATTGACCGGGAATCGAACCCGGACCGCCTTGGGAATTTGGTAGAGATCGGATGATTAGGTAAATCGTAATTTGATTTAAGCTTTGAACATTCGTGTGGCCGCGATTACGTTTCAGCCAAGATGGCGGCGATATAAAACATGACACTGAGGTGCCCTTTGCTAGTGCTACCTCTGTACCAAATTTCGTTCCATTCGGTTCCACCGTGTTCGAATTAATAGGGGGAATCAATTTGGACAGAAAGATGGCCGCCATCCGCAAACTATTTGGCTAATAACCCATTAGATTGGTCAAAGGATGCTCCCTCCATAAAGGTATGTTGTTCCAAAGTTTGGTAGAGATCGGATGGTTATGTTAGTCGTAATTTAACTTAAGCCTTGAACATTTGTGTGGCCGCCTTTACGTTTCTGTCAATACGGCGGCAATAGAAAACATGATACTGAGATGCCCTTTGCTAGTGCTACATCTGTACCAAATTTCGTTCCATTCGGTTTCACCGTGTTTGAATTAATAGGGGGAATTTATTTTCACACAAAGATGGCCGCCATCCGCAAACTATTAGTCTAATGACCTATTCATTTGGTCAAAGGATGTTTCCTCTATAAGGGTATGTAGTTGCAAAATTTGGTAGAGATCGGATGATTAGGTTAATCGTAATTTGATTTAAGCTTTGAACATTTGTGTGGCCGCTATTACGTTTCCGTCAAGATGGCGGCGATATAAAACATGACACTGAAGTGCCTTTTGTTAGTACTACCTCTGTACCAAATTTCGTTCCATTCGGTTGCACCGTGTTCGAATTAATAGGGGGAATCGATTGTCACACAATGATGGCCGCCATCCGCAAACTATTAAGCTGATGACCTATTAGTTTGGTCAAAGGATGCTCCCCCCATAAAGGTATGTTGTTGCAAAATTTGGTAGAGATCGGATGATTAGGTTAGTCGTAATTTGATTTAAGCTTTGAACATTCGTGTGGCCGCCATTACGTTTCAGTCAAGATGGCGGCAATACAATACATGGCACTGAGGTGCCCTTTGCTAGTGCTACCTCTGAACCAAATTTCGTTCCATTCGGTTCCACCGTGTTCGAATTAATAGTGGGAATCAATTTTGACATAAAGATGGCCGCCATCCGCAAACTATTAGGCTAATAACCTATTAGATTGGTCAAAGGATGCTTCCTCCATAAAGGTATGTTGTTGCAAAGTTTGGTAGAGATCGGATGGTTATGTTAGTCGTAATTTAACTTAAGCTTTGAACATTTGTGTGGCCGCCATTACGTTTCTGTCACTATGGCGGCGATATAAAACATGACACTGAGATACCCTTTGCTAGTGCTACCTCTGTACCAAATTTCGATCCATTCGGTTTCGCCGTGTTTGATTTTCACACAAAGATGGCCGCCATCCGCAAACTATTTGGCTAATGACCTATTCGTTTGGTCAAAGGATGCTTTCTCTATAAGGGTATGTTGTTGCAAAATTTGGTAGAGATCGGATGATTAGGTTAATCGTAATTTGATTTAAGCTTTGAACATTTGTGTGGCCGCCATTACGTTTCCGTCAAGATGGCGGCGATATAAAACATGACACTGAGGTGCCTTTTGTTAGTACTACCTCTGTACCAAATTTCGTTCCATTCGGTTGCACCGTGTTCGAATTAATAGGGGGAATCGATTTTCACAGAAAGATGGCCGCCATCCGCAAACTATTACGCTGATGATCTATTAGTTTGGTCAAAGGATCCTCCCCCCGTAAAGGTATGTTGTTGCAAAATTTGGTAGAGATCGGATGATTAGGTTAGTCGTAATTTGATTTAAGCTTTGAACATTTGTGTGGCCGCCATTACGTTTCCGTCAAGATGGCGGCGATATAAAACATGACACTGAGGTGCCTTTTGTTAGTACTACCTCTGTACCAAATTTCGTTCCATTCGGTTGCACCGTGTTCGAATTAATAGGGGGAATCGACTTTCACACAAAGATGGCCGCCATCTGCAAACTATTACGCTGATGACCTATTGGTTTGGTCAAAGGATGCTCCTCCCATAAAGGTATGTTGTTGCAAAATTTGGTAGAGATCGGATGATTAGGTTAGTAGTAATTTGATTTAAGCTTTGAACATTTGTGGGGGCCGCCATTACGTTTCTCTCAAGATGGCGGCGATATAAAACATGCCACTGAGGTGTCCTTTGCTAGTGCTACCTTTGTACCAAATTTCGTTCAATTCGCATTCATCGTGTTCGAATTGATAGGGGGGGGGGGGGACAGACATTCAGAGTACGCACACTCACACACAGACACACACACACACACAGACTCACACACACACATACACACACACAGACAGACACACTTTTTCGCCCTGTGTTGATCCCATAAGTCTACTTTCATTTTTTGCAAAAATCGAAAGTAGGCTAACAAATAGCTCTAAGCCCAGGATGTGAAGCACGTATCACAACATCTGTCTGGGGAAGTAAATCATCTCTACTACTTAAGAGCTTCCGTATAATTGAAGCAAAACCGCAATCAGTCCGATAACTTTGGGGCACTGTATTTTGAAAGCAAACATCAGGAGGATGACTCCATTGTGGATCAATAAAGCCAGTTATCAGTTATGCAATAGCTTGGTTCCGTGCGTCACTGTAATCATTTATGTAAGAGCTCATGCAGAATCGACTGATATTCAACCAAATTCTAACGGCTGTCTGAAAGTTCCCGTAAAAATCATCAAACTATGGCAGGTATGGAGCACCTCATGTTTTTGTTGGCTATGACAGGTCTTGTCGCAATTCATCTGGAATTTCTCTCTCTCTCTCTCTCAATTCACTGAAAACGCATCGAGATAATAGCGTGCATGCCTTGAATTGCATCCTATCCGTTAATGATAACAGAATGCCAAGAGGTCAAATAGTTCGTAACTGTGATTAAGCAAATGAACAGACATCAAAACTTAAAATCTTTAGATCGTTGATAATGTGTCAGCAGTCATACCCCGTTGGGTCTTCAACTACCAAATCCCAGGGAGTTCAGGTGGTGGCGGGAAGTTCATTCAGAACCTTGTTGAGGTCAGTCCACATTCTTATTGACTGTAATTCTGCGTCTATCGTCGTTACTAATCGCGACATCTGACTTGTAGTCCATTCTTCACAAGCGCGTGACTGTTGACGATAAAATATTCTTCTGGCAACGTTCAAAATCAGAGAACCCACGGTGCGATGAGCATTCTGTCTATGACCTACAGCAGGCTGTTCCAAATCCACGAGTTGGAGTATGCGTACACGCTTGTACTCAGCAATGTTGCTCGGAGCACTGTTGGAGAGGGACTGGGGGTGATAGCCAATACGTCACTGCGTGAAGGTCATAACACAAGTCCTTGCGCTTCCTACTAGTCTTGATGTATCCACCATGCAGTGACGGCAGCCCCCACAGCAGAGCTTTATTGCATGTTGCAGGTTTACTCACGCAAGGCAGCGAGTACTCCGCTGCTCCCTGGAACAGCCTAACCTACGTGTTTTTTTTTCGTGTGGCCTCCTGAGAGGCCGAGTGCAGGTCTTTCTAGGCGACGCCCGTGGGTGACCTGCGCGTCGGGATGAGAGATGGAATTGATGAAGATGAATGAAATTGGGCAAGGATGTGGAAGGAAGCGGCCGTGGCCTGTCAGTAGGTACCGTCCCAGCATGTGTCAGGTGTTGAAAATGGGAAACCACGGAAAACCATTTCAAGGACGGCCGACGGTGAGGCTCGAACCCACGCGTCTACTGAGTCAACATATAGGTTGGCCCCATGACCTAACGCTGCGCTTTAGCGAGCGTAGGCACTGCTGTCGGTTGTTGAAACACTAGAAACCCAATATTTCGTCAGTCCCTTGTGCACAAAATCAGTGATGGCTCGTCTAAATGGGTCTGGGAGTTCTGTGGGACAGTTGCTTACAATTGAAAAGTCCACGGGAAGAAGGAGGAATGTCACTCAAAATGTAAAATCGAGATATCAGCGCGATCTGGTGGGCCTCTTTGTGACGTATTGAAGGCACAATTAATTGTGTCTGGCTAAGAACAATGAGGGTCGTGAGAAAATGACGTTTCAATTTGACGCGTACATATAAGTAATAGCCTACAAGGAATGAGACTTTAGAACTCGTTTCCTGAACATTTTACATTATTTGGCATTCCCTCTTCCTTCCCTAGACCCTTCAATTATATTGATCTTGCAAATCTCCAAGCATAACACTTCTCATTGTAATAAAGAAACACAGAAACCCCAACCACATTTGGATGAAACGCGGCTGCACTAGACTCAATATTCCAGGAGTTTCATATCGAGGGGTCGATAAACTCGCAGTTATGTCATCAAAATAACAATCATTCTCATCAGTGGCTTTACTAGGATTTGCTTCTGGAGGGGGATGAGTGACTTGGGCTTTCATGATCAATGAAAGCAAAAGTACATGTTTTCGTTTTTGTGTTTGATCTCGATAGCATTTGATACGTTTTGTTTGTAGGTATCAATGCGCAAAGGCTCGAAAATGAACAGTATTAGTTGAACAAGTGTTAATTTCAAGTAACGCTAAAGTATGTTCGCCGAGTCGAGATAGTGGAAGTAAACACTGTTGTACACGTGATTGCAGGGCTGCCCGCTAGGGGTGAATAGAGCTGTGCCTGTTGAACGTACGCCAACGTCAGTGCTGTGTATAGCCTACAAGTGAAGCGGGCTGACTTATCGGTTACATGCTACAGCGCGGTTTATTTATTGTTTGTTTATGTATTTGTTTAATTAATTAATTAATAAGTTCTTAACTGTAGGCTATACAATGCAGCACAGCACTAAGTGCAGCAAGTCTTCTCTTTTCTAGGGCTACGGCATGACTAATGATGTCGGAGCTTCTTGGCTACCCCTGTCAGGCAGAGCCGATGACGTAAACTGGGCGTGTTTCCCTGCCCGGGTAGCCAGGGGCACTGTCTCGAATCGGCGAATAGACTTTAAAAGTTTAACACGAGTAAACAGAAATATTCTCGAACTATTAAGTATAAACGTGCATAACCCAGTCGTTTGTTACCAAATCTGAAGATTGGTTTTATCAAACCAAAACTGTCATTACGTATTTTTAATATTTGTTCCATGATACATTAACAGTATTTCTGACTGTTTTAATGCTAAGCACGTAGTCTGCAAGTACCGGTACGCGCAATGTAGATATGCCAAGCAACCAACGCATTCGGCGAACAGTTTCCTTGTTTGTTTACATTACGTCCGGTGCGCTAGCAATCCCAAATTGACTCGGTCAGGGCAGGCAGCCCAGCCAAGAGTGGAAAGAGCCAGCCTGCCAGCGTAGCTAACACGCCGAGCGAGCAAAGGTTGGACGCCATTGATTTAGAGACAGGAAAAATCACGACTTGTCTAAACACACTACATGCCTCCAGTCAACTTCTGCCCACTCCCTTTGTTGTTTGGGCCATTGAAGACGTGCAGCTTGAAGACAGACACATACACACACAAACCTACTCAAGTACCTTAGTAATATACCTTAAATAAATACATTGCTGCACAACATAAATTACTATTCGTTGTACGCTAATTAAGTGTATAATTTAGTAAATGTATCATTTATACAATATATTCATTTCAGAGTCTGAAACATAACTTAACGTGGGTTTATTAATAAACCACCAGAGCTAATATGGCCCCCCTCTAAGTGGTGTTGACCAGCTGAAAATATACGACAATTACGAAACTTAGCAAATTGGTAGATTCGCATGACATATATTATCTGCAAAAGGCACAAGATCACAAATATACACATTGAAACTGTGGAATGGGTGTACTCAAATTGTAAAATCAATTACCCAGAATCCAAACGCGGAATTACAACAAAATTTGTGGTTCTACCTTACTAAAAAATATCGTTATTTTAGCTCTAATATATATTAAGAGTTATTTATTTTTATTTTCTATAGTTTCAAGAAGGAGGCTGCGCGTAATATTCAGTCTACTAAAGAACTCCGTGTATACCAATTACTGTGGGCATTGCTTCGTAGGAACATTAGTTACGGATACTTATGTTTGGTGGCCATCTTAAAATTATACAGCTGATGATCTTGTTCCATGGACGCTTCTTACAAGATAATTTGTTTTTGCAAAATTTAGTATTGTTCTGATCAGGTAAGACAGGTCGCAACATATCTTGAAACTTTGTGGACGCAATCGTTGTACTATAAGAGGACAACGTGTGGGAAATCAGCCGCCAGATTGAACTGCAAGGCTCCGAAATCATGTGGCGAATCTCTCGTATCAATCACTGGGAAGTAACGAGTGCCGTATATGTTGGAAGGGACAGCCTTGACGGCCCAGGCACTCAAGGCCAGTGGGAAGCAGACGCACGCTCCATTCAACTGGGACGTGTTGCACTGCGTCCAGCAATAACAAGCAACAGCAAATACGAGTGCCTCAGGGATGTCCAGCTCCGCCAGCCGTCATGTCTGCGTACCAGAGTTTCAGGTACGATTTCGGAGCCGTGCAGTTCAATCTGGCAGCTGATTTTCCACACGTTATCCTCTTATAGTACAAGGATTGCGTCCACAAAGTTTCAAGATAGGTTTCAACCTGTCTTACCTGATACTTCCCTCGTGAGGATTAGCCGAGTCAGTTCTTGGTTGAGGCATTGATGTTCGTTGTTGAGGAGATAATTGCAATATTTTTTCTTCGTTTCGTGATTTTGTAACATTTGGAAACTTAAATAGTTAACAAGTATGAAACTAGCTCTGATTAGAGTAGGATTTAGATGGTTAAATACGCGTGTGACGAATGACGTATAGATTTCACGTAGGAAGTGTAATATAATTTGTGCATAAGATGATTGAATATAAGGAAGCCTTTATGAGTATTATGGAGGGGTAATACGACATCTGACGAAACGCAGTAACTCTATAGACGAAAGTAGATTAAGATAATTGTATAATTTGTGAAAATATCAAATAATTTTTTTGTGGTGGGGGTGGCGTGGTGGCACAGCGGTCAAGCTGTTGGCCTCTCACCAAGGTGTACCGGGCTCGATTCCCGGTCAATGCACGTGAGATTTTCGAAGTGAAATGCCATGTCCTGTGGTTCGGATTCCACGTAAAAAGGAGGTCCCGTGGCTCATGATCGCATGATTAACGGTCACGTAAAACTAAAAGCTTCCTTCGCTTTAAATAAATGTTGGAGTACTGAATTGACTCAATTGAGAAAATTATTATTATTACCACTATTATTATTAATAATAATAATATTTTAGCGAATGGCTTTTAGTGCCGGGAGTGTCCGAGACATGTTCGGCTCGCCAGAGTTTTGTAGCTGCTTCTGTACGGACACCCATTGGGTGAGCTACAAGTACCGTCGCGTGTGGAGTGTTGTCTGGGGAGGAAAGTGTTAATGCAAGGACGAGGAATTGGAAGGTAGCGGCTGTGGCCTATAGTTAGGGACCAACCCCGGCATTAGCCTGGAAGGAAAATGGGAAACCACAGAAGACCATCTTCAAGGTTGCCGGCGGGGGGATTCGAACCTCCTCACCTCCCGGATGGGATGTGAGCGGCTGCCTGCAACCACGCCGTAACGACCACAGCTAACTCACCCAGTATTATAATTATAATATTATGTGGAGTTTTCTAAAGGAAGGAGACAAATTGTTTAGTCACAATTCGAAGTTCACATTTATTTAGGACGCCATAATTGAGTAGCAAACAGCTGATTCTACTGAAAATGAAAGATGATTATGTCATCTAACGTTGAAATGTGGAGAAATGAGCATTATGTGCGTATGGAAACATCGTGATGAGCAAATGCCACGATATTTAAGGTATTGATGAAAATTGTTGATATAATGAAGCTTCGTTGAAATACGGAATAAACGAAATGTTGAATATAGGCATTGTGTAAGGAATCTGATTAGATGATACAAGGTGTTTGTCAAATGTGAATAAACGCGCAAGCACAGGGATAAGTAAGATATAATAACACAAAATAATAAGACCTTTAAATAATTCATGTGAACATTGCAAATAAATTGCTAAAAATTGATAGAACCTAACACAAGTGAAATAATAATAATTTGGCAATTACAGTATTTCGATAAAATTGGACATTGTAATTATTTATTGACTTTGATATGATCTCATGGTAAACAATTTAACGAAAATATGACAGATGTCAAATCTTTAGTCACGGACGACGACTTTGTAAATCGATTGTCATTATTGCTGTATGTGTTTATCGTGTGATACGATAGAACAAGTTAGCAGTAGGATTTGGCTAGATTTAACGATAAATGTTGGTAGTGGTGGTCATCGTAATTTAGATAGGGATATATTTTTTTTGGTACCCGATGTGCTAAAGTCAACATTTGTTGACCAGGCTCTCCATCGACGAAGGGTCAGTGTCACTATCGTTTATCGTGTTATCATTGTATACTAAAAGGATATTTTTTTCTTTCGCCACTAACCTAGCATTGCTTATTTTTGTTTGATAGGACTTCTCTGGGGGATTTTATAGGACTTACAAAGAGTATGTTTCTTTTTCCGGAGGGTTCATATTTAGCTAGACAGCTTTGTGTGATTAAATTTCGTTGCCAAACATGAGAGTAGGTTAGGAACAAATTTAGATAGGAGTGGGATTCAATACCTGGATTTTAATTAATTAGTTAATTTAATTGTTTTCATTCTGATTTATTATGAGTGAGGGAAAAATACTGATGTTTTTCAGTTATTTTATCTTAAACTGCAGCTTTTTTATTTGCATTTTGTTTTGTTTAGAGTAGTATGTATTCTGAGCTGGGGCTCTCCCCACTTTCGTAATCGTTACCCGCTACGGCCCGAGACAAGAATCGCGTCATTTGTGCCCAGTTCAGATGCATGAGGGACTTTGTGTACGGTTGCTCAGGGACTATGGCGCATATGGGAATGGATTACCACTCCGCCGTCCTGGGCAAACGGGCACAATATGTTCCGACACTACTGTATATGACCTGAAAAGAAGTATCACAATTTGAAACGCACTGTATAATAACCATCTGCGGTAACATCACTTTTAAAAATAACATAGCTGTACACGTTAATATTCATTGAAATGTTGGCTGGAATAAAACAATGAATGAATATCAAAGCTGTGTTATAACTGTGACATTATATCTTTTTAACTCCATGTAATATTTATTGCATATTTGTACTCATATGTATTTATTGTAGTGTGTTAATCTTGGCCGACCAATAAAATTGGGCTCCCGTAAACGTGTTGACCGATTTAAGAGCAACCTTCTCATGGCTTCAAAGCATACTATACAGTACGTTTCAGTAATATCTATCGTTATCTTTGGTAATACAACATGTTACAGTTAAGATCTACAGTGGAGATATGATAGAGTACCCGTATCCTACCGTGGAAGTTCGTGGTGTTCCATCTCATAGCCAGACAATTGCTGTGATGCCTCTTTCAAGTACCACAAGCGGTTTCCCCCCTAGCCTAAAGTAGCCAAACATAATTCGTTCCCCAATGCAATAACACAAGTTATCAAATAGCTTACACTGATACAATAAGCACGTGGTGCTGATGATCGCAATGATTTATTACCGTATTAAAGTAGGCTACAAAAACCAAAAAGGAAGTCGAAGATTTCCAATAGACCTACACCTGATATTGAATAAAACTTACTTCGGTTTTTCCCAATTAATTGGAGTTGCCAGAGCCAACCAGGCTAATTTTAGTTTTGGCCGGGAATTTAAGGCCGGATGCCCTTCCTGACGCCACGTGATTTTTCAGGTAAAAATTCCACCCCGCTGTCACCAGGACTCGAATCCCGGCCGTCCGGGCGAAAGACGAGTAGCTAAGCCACTGCGTCCTTACACTCCCCACTCTTGATATTGAATATTCTTCAATATATAACAATGCTGCCTTATGAAAGCTGGTTTCAAATGAATTGCCAAGTGGTCCAAGGCGCGCTTCAGACCTTGACTCGGTAGCTGGTTTTGGAAACTCCGAGGTTCGAATCCCATCCTGGTGTGTTTTTCTCCCGGATTGTCCACATTTTATAGACAACTGTTGGGCCACCTCATGGTGTAGTGGCTAGCATTCTTGTCTGAGGTTGGGGTTCGACTTGCGGCTTTGCCAAGAAATTTAATGCAGGTTTGAGGGCTAGAACAGGGTACACTCAGCCTTGAGAGGCAGAATAGGTGGCTTTCTATGACCATGACAAAAGGTCAACGACTCCATACTTTCAGGAAGATCATAAACACAATGTTTTGCTACCTTAACCTTCACCATTCCGAGTCAAACAAATAAGATTGACAGATTCTTCTTGCTATCACTATTGTTGTTATTAATTCTTACTAGGGGCTTAGAAAATCGAGGTTATCAGCGCAGTGTACTATTCTAATAACCTGTGTTTCTGTGGTTACTGCAATAGTGTGTGTTATTGTAATTATTAGGGTAGGTACCCCAGAAATTGAACTAAGGCACTATCCAGGAATTTGGCGTGAGGGAGTGTGGAAAGATGTAGGGGTAAACCACACTGATGACTAGGGTTCACAAGTTTAAGTCCTAAAGAAGTACAAAATATGCAAGCAAATATGACCTAAAAACTAGCTAAATATGACCTAAAACTATAAAATATGACCTAAAAACCATGACATGAATTTTTGGGATACGTTATCACTAACGTACAGTAAATACTAAATGACGTCCGTAGAGGAGCGCCTTCTTGGAATCAGGTCTTCTAAACCTGCTATCTGCCTGTTCTGGAAAAAGAAAGAAAAATATAGGCCTATCCACTACACTATTCAGAAATCTGGTGTTTGAACCTCGACGCAGATAACACGTACCTTTTTAACGACGCCTCAATTTAAACAAAACTGCTGAAATTACAACCAAATATAACCTTATTTTTTATATTTAGTCAATTTACCCTCTAGGTTGGTGGTTCCCACGGACTCAGCGAGGGAACTCACCACTACCGCCTCTATGGGCAGTGTCCTGGAGCTTGGAACATCTGGTCGGGAGGGATACAACTGGGGAGGTGTGATCAGCACTTCGCCCAGGCGGCCTCACCTGCAAAGCGAACAGGGGCCTCATGAGGGATTGGAAGGGATGGAAGATTGGGATGGATAGGCTAGGAAGAGGGAAGGAGGCGGCCGTGGCCTTACAAGAGGTACTGTCTCCGTTATCAGGATAGTAGGCTGTCAGATATCCGCCCCCTCAATCGGATTGCCAATAATCAATCGCACCGGCACAGCTACATCAATGAAAATGGCACTGACAGATACTATCGAGATTAGAGCACAATAGTTAACAATAAAATTATTGTGGAACACACCAAAATATACGGGGGTTCATACTTACCTTTACTTACCTCTTAAATTTATCTCGGGTACTGGGTTGTCAACTGGATCACTTAAAGTATGCCCTCACAATAACCTCCACCATGATATTTAAAATGAACCAAAACGAAGACGAGCAACTTTAAACTGCACAATAATTTATTTCACATAAAGAATGAATTTAACAAAAATAAAACAACAAAATCCACGTGGCAATCAGAAGTCATTGTCCACATAACTATGTCCTCCTGTAGAACTTGAATACTCTACATACAATGTTTCAGCTTTCTCAAGCTCAAAATAACGTAATTAATAATGCACTTGGAATGGAAACGGGATTTGGGACGAGACACATATATCAATTGTTTTGCGTGTTTATACACTTCACATTTTATTTATAGCCACAAGGCTATTATGGAGACGTCCTTGGCCTCTATCATACAGTTGTCCGGGCCAGCTGCAATGCACCTGCATCGTCAAAGTGGACTCACCTGTCCGTTCAACCCTAGCATAAGCGAGTTACATCAGAGCCTAGCTCTCCCTTTCAAAACACGTTAAATGTCCACATCTCAACTGAAATATTATCACGCAAATCCTTTAAATGCTCCATTCAAACACCAGTGGAATACTCCAACAATCCCAAATCATGTTTAATTGTTCAATCCACTTGCTTAATTAGCGTTGTTTAGAGTATAAAAACAAAACTCTTAATGTTAATAACAAAAGTTCATTAATTATTTATAACAATAATAAATTGTTTATAACAATGTCAAACGACAATTGAAAAATTTTATACACGCCTCTATTAATCCCTTTCATTACAAATTGTTATCAAAGATATTTACAAAATTATTTACAATATTATATTGTTTATATTATTTATACAAGAAATACATTAAACCACACGTTTATCCGGTTGATAATTACTCAAATTGTGTTGATATAATCGACCAATGAAGGTTAGTTAGATTTAAATGTCAAATTCAGGTTTAATAAGGTTTAATAATTATTATTAATATTTGTGACGGTAACCTCCATTCAAAATCTTCATCTCAAATTATTTAACACTCTTGTTAACTTTAACAGTATCTTCACATGAATAATCTTTCAAAGAACCAGGACAATACATTCAGCGGAAAAATACTTCGCTCAAAACGCACAAAATTGCTCAACAATAGGCCCAGAATTCATCATATATCTTCATATATATGGCATCAAAATCTTCCAAATTACATACAAAAACCTCCACTCATAAATTCAACAACTTCATTTATTACTGTGGGAACCTCCTTCATTATTCAAGGGCATTACTCATCAGCGACTTTTACAGGTCCACTGAACTAACGATTATACATCCATTGTTCCTCTTCAAAAATTCTTATATTCATCAATTGTATTAATGTCTGTTATTATTTAACCTTCGTGGGTTTCATTCATGAATCGATATGAAGTAAAAATTTGCCAATCACAAATACATTTAATAGCAAATACGATTAGACACTCCTCCCTGGTCTATCAAAATTGAGATTAATATCTTCAAAGTAACGCAGTATAAAAATACTATCTTCAATCAAAGTTCCTCTAAACTGCATAAATAGTCGAATAGAATACAATTAGACTGTGGAATGCAAACATTATTGTTCCAATCTATAATTGAGAAAAACTCCTATCAAATGTTCATTACTATAATGTATTCAATAAATCGTAATCAAAGTTCATATTTCATAAAATTGTCTATAATGCAACGATAAATGTCTATGTTGCAATCATGTTCATAAGACGACTAGTATTTCAAAGATCGTCGATAACGTATTAGATTTTAACGCTCTAAAATCATTTAATTATTCTTCTTTCTTGAGGATGACAGAAAATTGGTCAAAGTAATTTACTGAATAGAATTACTTTAATAAAATGACACGCTGTCTGAATTCAAATCTGCCATAGCAAATCGTTAACTTTACAGTCAAATCGTGACTACAAAAATATGCAAATTACTGAAAGAATCTAAATTATCAGTCTCAACTGATCCAAAGTTATTTAACTATGCCAATGACATAACAATGTCTCAATAAATCGTAGAAAAAGGCATAAATCATCGAAGTGTACTGAGTACAGAAATGTTAATCAAGAAAATGGGGCAAAAGATAGGACAAAAATATGGGAAAATGGTTGCTCAGATATCACTACATGACTCAAATAATACAAGAAACGTTCACGACTACCTTATCTGTTGATTGAAGTTCTAGAGGAAAGTTTTCAAAGAAAACTGCTGTTGGTTCCAATTCACCAGCGTAAAGATGTGCTCCGACCTCGAACCTGGAATCAGCGTCCTCGGAGAATCGAACTGCTTCCTTCTCCGGAAATTGCACTGCTCCATGTATACGAAAGACATCCTTCTGGCAAAACTCTTCTTTATGACCCGGGTCCACCCTGGCCTCTCTTGAAAGTTCCCTGAAGTTCCAGTCGTAATTCGCCATGAAGTTTATTGCAGTTATTTCCGCAGAAATATTCATAATCGTGGAGTATGATGATATTTCCACTGTCATTTGATATAATTCAGCGATGGATTCACGATGCATGAGTGTAGTTGGATGTTCACTACATGCTCGCTTTTGTAGAATGACGATTAACGAAGTTCCATGCTGTTACTTCACTCCATCGATATATGTCCCAATTGCATTAAAGCCTTAGCCTTCCATCTCAACTTCTGTTATAATCATTGAAAGCACTGCAAGATTATAATGTTCCATGGTAGAATGTATCGTTGTATTACCAAACGTATGCTCCAATATCACGGTTGCGATATACGTGTCAGCCGTAGTGTATACTGTGGAATTTTAAAAGTGCTTCTCAGGTGGCGAGAAAATCACTTTTGTCTGCAGCCTTAAAGTGTCAATAGCTTTCAAAGTATAACTGTGAAATTGTTCAAATCTTCTACACACCTCAATGTTGTACTGCCCAATTGAATTATAATGAAGGCAGAAGTTAACTCTTTATATCTTATCTGGTAGAAACGTTAATGTGAGCGTTTCAACTTCACCTAGTTTCGAACAGCGTAAAATGGAACTGCTCCGTGTTCGTTCGATGCGCCGGGCTTTAACCACACGCTAAAGACAACTTGCTTCACTTATTCACTCGAAAATGACTATATAACATCAGAAATATATATATGCGTTATCAGCGGTATGAGAGATATGAGAGCTCCTCTATCCTGTGCACGACCTTTTATCAACTTCTTAAGGGGCGTATCCATCCCTTCCATAGCTCGTTGCTCCGTCATTGCTAGAAGTTTTAACTTCGGCTATACTTGACGGATTTTCAAATTTCAAAAACTCAAAATTAATTTCTTCAAAATTCCAAATCAATGCCATAACTGAAAATAGTTTTCCACAAATCTGCATGCCAAAAGCAATCAAATATCGTAGTTTCAGCAATCTCCGTCTTCCTTCCAAACTATCGTTCATTGGTTCGAGTCTCTCCTCCAATAGCGTAACTTCTTCCTTAGCACAATACCGTGTTTCCTGCGACTGCGTCGTAAATCTCAGATCTTTCTCGAACAAACTCATGACGTCACCAAGAATCTCAGCTCCACCAGCCTACTTGCATGAAATCTGCGTCATCCGTGCCTACGTCATGAATATCCACGTCACAACTATGACATTCATAACTTTATTCATTTATGCCAATACAGCCATCGTGGTCTCAATATAATTCAATTTACGGGGGCAGTACCATCCCGACATTTGCCCGGAGACGAAGTGGGAAACCACGGAAAACCACTTCGAGGATGGCTGAGGTGGGAATCGAAACCCCTCTACTCATTTGGGCCACCCGAGGCTGAGTAGACCCCGTTCCAGTCCTCATACCACTTTTCAAATTTCGTAAATATAACCTTATATCACTAAAATATGACCGAATATGACCAAAACCATAAAAATGACCGAAATATGCATTTATAGGCAACATCAAATTGCTACGTGGTCAGGGACCCGTCATTCAAACTTATTTTTCAGGTTTCGGGTAAAATGAGCTCGGGAAAAAATATGCCTTTTCCTTAACATCCGAACCTTGCTGAAGATAGCCACTGTCAGTACTGTAACGGCTACCTTTGTCGTTGGATATCGCTCTACAAGTTGGGCGATCATTTATAACGTTTCTACAGATATTACACTCAAGACTCCTTAAAACCACCTCATCGTTCTTATTTAGCATTGGCCTGTCTAGACAGACGACATACACTTTATTAATTTAGATTTACTGGGCGCCAGTTATCGTAGAGATAACACATTAAAATTTTATTTAGCCACGGCCGCTCCCTTCCTTGAGCCAAGATCTATCATCGGAGCGTAGGGCAATAAACTTGCTCCATGAGATACTCTTTGCATTCCAACTATCCTATATATTCAACTCCCAATGAACAAGACATTTTAACTAATACGGGTTTATTTACAACAAAATTATTAATAACATTTGATCTGTTTCGAGCTGTGTACAAGATGTGCATTAATATTCCCTAATTGCTAGGCAATATTGACTGTCTTCTCGCTAGCGCTGATCTTCTGTGTTGATAATAACTCGGTCCACATACCTGGTGCCTTGTGGTTCAAAGTCCATCTCGTTGGTCTGCTTGTAGGCTAATTTGAGATCTTACGCCAACACGCGTTTATTGACCTTTGAAAACATATGTTTTCACTTTGCTAACTGTACTTCGTCTAGTTGTTGTGGTTGTTGTTGTTGTTGCTGCTGCTTGTGTCTGAGTTTGATCACCATGGTAAGCAAATTTGAACAAACCAGGCTAATTGAATTCACTAAGTCCCATCTTACTGAGGGACTGACAGAGTCTACGACTCACAAAGTCAATGAGTGAGTGCGTGATCGAATAAGTGAATGACAGAATAGAATCTATAGAATAGCCAGTGCTGAAGTCGCGCTGGGCTTTTATACACTCGGAATGGTCCCGATGTTTCGCGGCATAAATTTGCCCGCGACCCATCAGACCAATTATAGCAAAGCATTTCTTAGTCCTCAAGCGACGCTGAAACTTCTCCGAGCGGGAATACAGGCCCGCTTACTTCAAATATTCCACTCAGAACCCGCTATTCCTCTCGTTGCGCATATGTATATTCCGCCCAAATCTTTCTCCAAGCCCTTGTCTCCAGTCAGCGTGGCTTCGTTCCAGAAATACATTTTCTTGCAATATGTTGCTTCACCGTCCGTAACTTCTTCCAACCATGCCCGTCCTGTCTTTACAATTTAACTAATAAAACAGCCCTAGACCTCTATAAAAACCCTGTTTCTTAATCTAAGCACTTGACAATATTATATATGATTATGGTAATGACGTGAATATGGTATGGCCCCTCCCTTGATATTAATGGGTGAATAAAACTATATAACTTTGCTATTTCAATAATAATAATAATAATAATAATAATAATAATAATAATAATAATTTGTACCGTAATCAAGATTACGTTACAAAACGTCCCCATGGTTTCATAAAGAATGCAATGAATGATGAAATCACAAATCTTCCCTTTAAAACTTAACAGGAAATACACTGAATATACATATATGACCCTTCAAATTACAAACATAATGATTATACCCTTTTCATTTTCCTTGATTGATCTGCACTCTTCTTGCAATGTTACATAAACATTCTGATTGTCCTGTGCAGTCATACAGGATTTACATGCTACATTTGTTCTTGTAGTCCCTTACAATAACAGAACGCAATATATTGCTTCTTGTTTCACGCAACACAAGTGATTTATCTCACTTCCACCAATTCCTTAGAGCCACGACACGACTCTAATTATAAACACACGGCAGTCTGCCCTTCTTGCTGCACTTGCTCTTTTCTATGATATTTCCTCAGATTGTAAGTGTTATATGTACCTATGACACAATTTTCCTGCTCTTTCAATAAGTAGGCATTCTTTCCTATCCTCTTCGAAACGACATAAGGTCCAGTAAACAATAAAAGCGGCTTTGACATTTTCCCTTCCAATGCACAAGATGGCAACGGCTTACGTAACAATCGTTGCTACGAACTTCCATGTACTTCCTACCTCTCAACAAAACACTAGCTAGCCTGAATAACGTCACCTGAGTCAACAATACATACCTGAAATAACTACCTAGTGTCCTACCTAATTTCCTCACTAACGTTGAGCAACTACTACTAAAATCTACTGTTGAGAACCACTTCCGCCCCTGAAAACGTTGAACTAAATCCTCCACTGCTTCAGTTCTCAGCTGGTCGCTTTCGACCCTAGTATTTAACATTCTGCCGTCTATGCACAGTCTCACTGAATTGTCTTTCTTGGCTACTACAACTAATGGATTTAAACAATGGCTAGCTGAAGGCTCAATTATGTCGTTTTCCAACATTAATTCTATCTGTTCTTCGACGGCTTTCATACACACATCAAAAAAAGTTTTGCATCACCTTGGTTCCCAGATCTCCGGCATATAGACGTTGACTGTGTATATTGTATCAAAGATACAGTCCCTTTGACTGTTCATAGATGTCACTAAAACTGCTCAAAGATGTAAACAACCATGCATGAGCAGGGCCTATTAGACGGAGGGGGTACGACAGCCGATCAGTTCCAGTCATTCCACCAGGACGAAGGTACGCTGCTCATGTTGTCTGTAGTTCTACCATGCCTAGAAGGTCAATACCGCAGTTCGATCGCGTCCGCATTGTTACTTTGTGTCAAGAAGGGCTCTCAACAAGGGAAGTTTCCAGGCGTCTCAGAGTGAACCAAAGCGATGTTGTTCGGACATGGAGGAGGTACAGAGATACAGGAACTGTCGATGACAGGCCTCGCTCAGGCCGCCCAAGGGCTACTACTGTAGTGGATGACCGCTACTTACGGATTGCCGCTCGGAGGAACCCTGACAGCAATGCCACCATGTTGAATAATGCGTTTCGTTCAGCCACAGGACGTCGTGTTTCAACTCAAACTGTGCGCAATAGGCTGCATGATGCGCAACTTCACTCCCGACGTCCATGGCGAGGTCCAGCTTTGCAACCCCGACACCATGCAGCGCGGTACAGATGGGCCCAACAACATGCTGAATGGACCCCACAGAATTGGCATCACGTTCTCTTCACCGATGAGTGTCGCATATGCCTTCAACCAGACAATCGTCGGAGACGTGTTTGGAGGCACCCTGGTCAGGCTGAACGTCTTAGACACACTGTCCAGCGAGTGCAGCAAGGTGGTGGTTCCCTGATGTTTTGGGGTGGCATTATGTGGGGCCGACGTACGCCACTGGTGGTCATGGAAGGCTCCGAAACGGCTTTACGATACCTGAATGACATCCTCCGACCCATAGTGCACCCATATCGGCAGAATATTGGAGAGGCATTTGTCTTCATGGACGACAATTCTCGACCTCATCGTGCACATCTTGTGAATGCGTTCCTTCAAGATAACGACATCGCTCGACTACAGTGGCCAGCATGTTCGCCAGACATGAACCCTATCGAACATGCCTGGGATATGTTGAAAAGGGCTGTTTATGGACGTCTTGACCCACCAACCACTCTGAGAGATTTACGCCGAATTGTCGTTGAGGAGTGGGACAATTTGGACCAACAGTGTCTTGATGAACTTGTGGATAGTATGCCACGACGAATACAGGCATGCATCAATGCAAGAGGACGTGCTACTGGGTATTAGAGGTAGTGGTGTGTACTGCAATCTGGACCACAAATGCTGAACGTCTAGCTGTATGATGGTACAACATGCAATGTGTGGGTCTCATGAGCAATAAAACGAGCTGAAATGTTGTTTGTGTTGATCTCTATTCCCTTTGTATTTAAAGGTTCCGGAACTCTTGGAACCGAGGTGATGCAAAACTTTTTTTGATGTGTGTATATTTAGTTGCGACAGGATACCTAGGCCCTACGAAACTACTTGTGTCTTTAACGACAAAACTATGCTCATATAAGTGTGTTGCTCCGGGTTTTGAGCTGAAAATTTCCTTATATTTTATTAATACCTCATGTAACTGATGACCTTGCACCTCATCCAGCTTACATTGTGACAATGCATCATGGATCTTACTCTTATGTTCAGACTCCATTGCAACCTGACACACCTTAAAAACTTTGCTCTCACTAGCATCTCCGCGGTCTACCTCATTTACTTCAGGAAACTCATCACTCACAACCACGTTGCTTTCTTCCTCAAACATACACACTTTCATCTGTTTGTCAGTCTTAGACACCTTATACGTAACCTGAACTTCTTTATCCTGCCAAAATAAACATATCCTGCCAAAATGAAAATCTAATTTAACTTGATATAATGATAACCATTCCGCACCAAGAATCACCGGATATAATAAATTTGGAACTGCCAAACAGGGCTGAAATTTAACTAACTCACTAATGTTAATTGGAACTGCGACTTGCTTACATATTTTCTGAGACCTACTACCTACAGCTGTGACAATGAAAGTGGACTTAACTGGAATTATATCAACATGAATACCTTCTCTCATTACATCTTCCAAAAATCTTAAATTTATACAAGAGTTTTCGCTTCCACTGTCCAATAAAACATCAACTTCTTTACCCCACACATTAAGTTTAATTACTGGTGACATAATCTCATTCTCAATATTGTCTAAATTTCCACCATTTAGGTCTCAAAGCAGTTCTTCTCTAACATCTATATTAAAATCTCCTAAATACTCAATATTCCTAGGACATTGAACTGCAATCACTTCGGGCTGTCTGTTGACCTCACTGCAACCCGTTATTCGTTTAAATTAGGCCTACCTGCCCCTGATGTAGATTGTTGTTGTTGTTGTTGACCTGTACGTCTGTCTGGCCTAGTACTTTCCCCTACTCTGTTCAAATTCTCGTTCCTCGTATTTGCTGTGCGTCCCCCATTGTCAAGTCGTCTTTCGTAATTCGCATTCCTGCCTTGTTCTCTTCCCCTCTCTCTCTCACCCTGCCCGAAATTATCTCCTCTACTTATTGGCTTGCGTTCGGTCCTACTATTTTCAAGAGAGTCAAAGTTTTCCAATAGCTTCTCGAACCCGTCAATAGTAGTAATATTCTGCATGAAGAATGCTTCTTTAATTATATCAGGAAAATGCCTTAATAATGTTTTAATTACCTGTGATTCAGTCTCTAAACCTTCTAAATTCTGGCATATAAGTACATGCGCTAAGAAATACTCTGTGTACGAAACACCATCTCTCCTTTGGTACTTTCCAAAAATAATGTTACATCTTTCTCTTTCTTGCACATTTTCATTCCAGTACTTGGCTATGAACTTCTCTTTAAATTTTCTAAAACTAGTCATCTGGTATTTATACACACTGAACCATGACCTTGAATCCCTAACAAAAGATTTATCTAGCATCTCAAGTACTTGTTCCCATTGAACGATCCCCTCTTCTAAATCTTTAGCGAACTTCTTTTCTACTGTTTTTAAAAAATCCATTGGGTTATATGCCTTGCCTGTGAATACTGGCAAATCTGCCTCTTTAGTTAGAAATCTACTTAAATTTCCTATTTGTACATTACCGCTATTTGTTGCTATTTGCTTCTGACATCTCTGCAATTTCTCCTCCATTTTATCTGTTTTACTCGCTACTTCTTCACTGATACTGTTAAATTTACTGTTAACCTCTTCCCTAATTTCTTGATTATCACTCTCTACTTTATTTTCTAAATGACCTATTTTAGCAATATTATTATCACACTTGACCTTCATGCTGTTGACTTCGCCTTCTAAGTCAACCCTAACCTTACTACATTTAATTTTCACTTCCTCGTCAATTTTGTCAACTCGCTCCGACACTTGTTGCATTCTGGCATCAACCTTAAGTGACCATGATTCCTCCACCTCACTAATCCTGTTTTCTAACTTATTGTGAAATTCTCGGCCTACTTCTTTAATTTGTCTATTGAAGTTCTCTGTGGCTTCATCAAACCTCTTACCTTGTTCATCTAGCTTCTTACTCTGCTCAGAGAACTTAAGATCTATTGCTTTTTCTAACTGATCACTACGCACGTCAAATTTCTTACTTTGTTCCTCTTGCTTTTTACTCTGTTCAGCTAACTTAAGATCTATTGCTTTTTCTAGTTGATCGCTACGCACGTCAAATTTCTTACTCTGTTCCTCTAACTTCTTACTCTGTTCAGTTATGAGCATCGTCAGGTTTCGAAGCCAGGAAGGATTCTCCCCCTCATTACTCTGGATGGTTGTAGCCCCGTCTTGTTTATTTTCCTCAGTTTCCTGATTTTCGCTTACTTTTGACATCTCATCATTGGTACCCTGCACATCTAATTTTGACATTTTAACTGATCTTATAATACTACGGTTTCTCAAATGTATATTCCCCAAATTATCCCTGTTACTCATTACCCAAAAAACAACTCATCAAAAGAACACTCCTAATTTATAACCGTAGTTCCCTAACTTGATATATGCCTCTCTATTGAAAAACTCGGAATGAATGCAAAGAGTACTCGTTTATATCGTACATGAAAACAACTTTAAACTTTAACATACTTGAAATAAACTGGATTTATACATAATATCCATTCACTACAGTACGATATTTCGTAGCCCCACATTGGTTGTGCCATTTGTAACGGCTACCTTTGTCGTTGGATATCGCTCTACAAGTTGGGCGATCATTTATAACGTTTCTACAGATATTACACTCAAGACTCCTTAAAACCACCTCATCGTTCTTATTTAGCATTGGCCTGTCTAGACAGACGACATACACTTTATTAATTTAGATTTACTGGGCGCCAGTTATCGTAGAGATAACACATTAAAATTTTATTTAGCCACGGCCGCTCCCTTCCTTGAGCCAAGATCTATCATCGGAGCGTAGGGCAATAAACTTGCTCCATGAGATACTCTTTGCATTCCAACTATCCTATATATTCAACTCCCAATGAACAAGACATTTTAACTAATACGGGTTTATTTACAACAAAATTATTAATAACATTTGATCTGAGGTTTCGAGCTGTGTACAATATGTGCATTAATATTCCCTAATTGCTAGGCAATATTGACTGTCTTCTCGCTAGCGCTGATCTTCTGTGTTGATAATAATTCGGTCCACATACCTGGTGCCTTGTGGTTCAAAGTCCATCTCGTTGGTCTGCTTGTAGGCTAATTTGAGATCTTACGCCAACACGCGTTTATTGACCTTTGAAAACATATGTTTTCACTTTGCTAACTGTACTTCGTCTAGTTGTTGTGGTTGTTGTTGTTGTTGCTGCTGCTTGTTTCTGAGTTTGATCACCATGGTAAGCAAATTTGAACAAACCAGGCTAATTGAATTCACTAAGTCCCATCTTACTGAGGGACTGACAGAGTCTACGACTCACAAAGTCAATGAGTGAGTGCGTGATCGAATAAGTGAATGACAGAATAGAATCTATAGAATAGCCAGTGCTGAAGTCGCACTGGGCTTTTATACACTCGGAATGGTCCCGATGTTTCGCGGCATAAATTTGCCCGCGACCCATCAGACCAATTATAGCAAAGCATTTCTTAGTCCTCAAGCGACGCTGAAACTTCTCCGAGCGGGAATACAGGCCCGCTTACTTCAAATATTCCACTCAGAACCCGCTATTCCTCTCGTTGCGCATATATATATTCCGCCCAAATCTTTCTCCAAGCCCTTGTCTCCAGTCAGCGTGGCTTCGTTCCAGAAATACATTTTCTTGCAATATGTTGCTTCACCGTCCGTAACTTCTTCCAACCATGCCCGTCCTGTCTTTACAATTTAACTAATAAAACAGCCCTAGACCTCTATAAAAACCCTGTTTCTTAATCTAAGCACTTGACAATATTATATATGATTATGGTAATGACGTGAATATGGTATGGCCCCTCCCTTGATATTAATGGGTGAATAAAACTGTATAACTTTGATATTTCAGTAATAATAATAATAATAATAATAATAATTTGTACCGTAATCAAGATTACGTTACAGTACCGGGACTCGAACCTCCAATCAACAAATTTGCTGCAGCTCCCAGTCGTGATTATGGTGAGCGATTTAACGCGCACAGCCATGCTATGGGCACCACTGGCTTTCTTACTTCTGTCTTACGTCTCGTAGCGGGCCTCCTCCGGTAGATCGTAGCCCATTAATAAAACTTATTGATCACATCCGAAGACTACAGCGCCGATATAACTTGAATAATGGATGAACGTAAAAGCCAACTGATAGGTAATGCTGTAGGTTTGTTTTCTTCCGAACAATCATGAAGGATGGTTAGGTTAGTTTCACGACCAGGAGATTCTCAGATCAATGGAGAAGGGGTACGTGACATCGCTGCTCCGCCCCATAAAACGACAAAAACTAAGTAGATCAGTGGTCAATCAGCTCATTTCTCGTTGAGATTCTTCCCATCTGGAACAATCTACCCACCTCACTTCCTAGTGACCTCACACTAGAGCCATGTGAACCAACATGTAATTACAGATCATAGAAGGGCCATAGAGTGAGGTCACGGGCCCTAGGACAAGGTCTTCTGGGCCACTTCATTTCATTCAACCTGTCAAATAATTTTGGAATTACGGTATTAAGCTTGCAAATATTTAACACCCCCACCCCCACCCACTTCCCCCTCCCCCTCCCGAAAAGAAATCTCCATGGAATTTAGCTTGCCCAACTAAATATTAATTTGTGTGCCTCCTTGCGTAGTGGCTGGCATTCTTGGCTGTCACCGCGGAGACCAGGGTTCGATTCCCGGCTCGGCCAAGAAATTTAATTCTGGTCTGAGGGTTGGAACGGGGTACACTCAACCTTGTAAGGCAAAACTGAGAAGACGTGTGTTTGATTCCTACCTCAGCTATCCTGGAAGTGGTTTTCGAGCTCTATTCCGTGCAAATGCCGGGATTGTACCTAACATAAGGCCACAGCCGTTTCCTACCTAAATCCGACCACAATTACAAATAGGCACACTAGTACAGACATCACAGTGACAAGGGTCATCAGAAAAATTCAACACACACCCAAGTACACGAGGCTGCATTACCACGATGTCGCAAAGCCCCTAAAACAATCAACAACAGTGAATATTAATTTGCTTTGTTTTTAGTTAGTCACTCGCATTCTTCTTTTTTTGTTTACTCTCATTGGTAGTTCTTTTACTTCAAGATTTTGTTCAAGGCTCAAGGTGTTGTAACCAAAGCAATGCGGGTATCATTCTCTCTGGATATATCATTCTGTTTAAGTTCCATGATTAACTTAATTCATAATAAGTATTATTTGAACAAGCTGCAGTCAGATGACTTGCCGCACGTGTTATATTGTGGAGTCTTGTGTTTTTAGCCTACTTTCGATTTTTGAAAAAAATGAAAGTAGACTTATGAGATCAACACAAGGCGAAAAATTGTGTGCCTGTCTATGTGTGTGTGTGTGTGTCTGTGAGTGTGTGTATTCTGAATGTCTGCCCACCCCCACCCCCTATCAATTCGAACACGGTGAAACCGAATTGAACGTCATTTGGTACAGAGGTAGCACTCGCAAAAGGCACCTCAGTGTCATGTTTTATATCGCCGCCATCTTGACAAAAACGTAATGGTGGCCACCCAAATGTTAAAAGCTTATATCAAGTTACGACTAACCTAATCATCCGATCTCTACCAAATTTTGCAACAACATATATTTATATGGCGAGCGTCTTTTGACTAACCTACAAGCTCGTCAGCCCAATAGTTTGCAGATGGCGGCCATGTATGTGTGCAAATCGATTTCCCCTATCCATTCAAACACGGTGAGACCGAATTGAACGAAATTTGGTACAGAGGTAGCACTAGCAGAGGGAACCTCAGTGTGATGTTTTATATCACCGCCATCTTGACGGAAACGTAATGGCGGCCACACAAATGTTAAAAGCTTAAACCCGTGGCTCATGATCTCGAGATTAACGGTCACGTTAAACTACAAGCTTCCTTCCTTTAAAAGCTTAAATCAAATTACGACCAACCTAATCATCTGATCTCTACCAATGTTTGCAACCTTATACCTATATGTATGAAAAATCGTTTGACCAAACTACAAGGTCATCAGCCCAATAGATTGCAGATAGCGAACATGTATGCGTGCAAATCGATTCCCCCTATCAATTCAAACACGGTGAAACCGAATTGAACGAAATTTGGTACAGAAGTAACACTTGCAAAAGGCAACTCAGTGTGATGTTTTATATCGTCGCCATCTTGACGGAAACGTAATGGCGGCCACCCAAATGTTAAAAGCTTAAATCAAATTTCGACCAACCTAATCATCTGATATCTACCAAATTTTGCAACAACATACCTTTATTGGAGAAGCGTTCTTTGACCAAGCTACAAGGTCATCAGTCCAATAATTTCCATGTGGCGGCCATGTATGTGTGCAAATCGATTCCCCCTATCAATTCAAACACGGTAAAACGGAATTGAACGAAATTTGGTACAGATGTAGCACAAGCAAAGGGCACCTCAGTGTCATGTTTTATATCGCCACCATCTTGACGGAAACGGAATGGCGGCCACCCAAATGTTAAAAGCTTAAATCAAATTACGACCAACCTAATCATTTGATCTCTACCAAATTTTGCAACAACATACCTTTTTGTGGGAAGCATATTTTGACTGATCTACAAGCCCAATAGTTTGCAGATAGCGGCCATGTATATGTGCAAATCGATTCACCATATCAATTCAAACACGGTGAAACCGAATTAAATGAAATTTTATACAGAGGTGGCACTAGCAAATGGCGCCTCATATTCATGTTTAATATCCGTAAAACACGTTGTATTTCAACAAGCTGCTACAACCAACATTCAATTATACTCCTTGAAAAGTGCAAAGAGATATAACAATACCCATGCATTTAGGAGAAATTAGGCTATATGTTATTTACTGAACATCTTGTTTTACTCGGAGATAAATAAGAGACGTGCTGATGAACGAAGGTGAAATAAGGTATAAAAAATTCTATTTTGATTGCGTACGCAGTCAAAAATATATTCAAATTCACAATTTAAAAACCACACCCGGGTGACCGGAGTGGGACATCGATGATGATGATGATGACAATTTAAATTTAAAAACAAAAACATAAAAGGGTAATAAAACGCACGAACAACGTATTAATTATGATATAGGGCCCGGATGTTGATGACATGTCATCCTTTTACTGAGCTGTGTAAAACAATGCTGAAATACATAGAAACTCCCGGACGGGCCAACCCGTCTTCAAATAAGTCATTTTTATTTTGCATCTTTTTGCATATTTTGCTATTTTTCCATTTTAAGAGCATTTTTTATGTTTGGTAGAATTTTTGGGTCTTATTTTATAGAAATCAGCCTTTTAAGGTCATTTTTTTTCTAATGTAGTCATGTCACAGCTTTATATGAGAGAGATACGTCTGTCTGAGTAAAGAAGACGCTAGTATCTGAAACAAGATATTTTAAAATATTGAAATATTGATTCCATTTCATTAATTAACCGGGTGGAAACTAGTCTTAGCAACAATCGTGGCCAAATTGCTGCGGGTATCGCATCAAAACTGAAAAAAGTGCTGGACAAAAACATCGGGTATAAATCATTGCGTAAGATCTCAGTAATTCTTTCTGGTGAAAACTACTGCATGAATGGGATTGAGAAGGATTTAGCAGCAAATGACCTTCCTCACTTCAAGTACGCTCCGATCACATAAGTTGATGTTGAACGCAGCTTTTCGAGATATAAAAACTTGTTGGCTGATAACCTCAGATCATTTACATTTGACAACATCAGAATGATATTCGTAGTGCAGTGCAACTCAGACTAAAGTGAACATAAACCTTTTGTTAAGTGCTAGAAATCTATTTTGATTGACTTTTCAGTTTGAGCTTAAGATGTCATTTTTGAAATATTGGCGAGTTTATTATTATAAGATCATTTTCTCTATTTTATAGTGCATTTTTGGAATTTTGGAAATATTGGTGAGTTTATTATTATAAGATCACTTTCTCTATTTTATAGTGCATTTTTGGAATTTTGGAAATATTGGTGAGTTTATTATTATAAGATCATTTTCTCCATTTTATAGTGCATTTTTGGAATTTTGGAAATATTGGTGAGTTTATTATTATAAGATCACGTTCTCCATTTTATAGTGCATTTTTGGAATTTTGCAAATATTGGTGAGTTTATTATTATAAGATCACTTTCTCCATTTTATAGTGCATTTTTGGAATTTTGCAAATATTGGTGAGTTTATTATTATAAGATCACTTTCTCTATTTTATAGTGCATTTTTGGAATTTTGGAAATATTGGTGAGTTTATTATTATAAGATCACTTTCTCCATTTTATAGTGCATTTTTGGAATTTTGGAAATATTGGTGAGTTTATTATTATAAGATCACTTTCTCTATTTTATAGTGCATTTTTGGAATTTTGGAAATATTGGTGAGTTTATTATTATAAGATCACATTCTCCATTATATAGTGCATTTTTGGAATTTTGGAAATATTGGTGAGTTTATTATTATAAGATCACTTTCTCCATTTTATAGTGCATTTTTGGAATTTTGGAAATATTGGTGAGTTTATTATTATAAGATCACTTTCTCTATTTTATAGTGCATTTTTGGAATTTTGGAAATATTGGTGAGTTTATTATTATAAGATCACTTTCTCCATTTTATAGTGCATTTTTCGAATTTTTCGGTCATTTATTACAGTCATTTTTGAAAATTATAAGTGCATTTTTTAAACGTTTTTACGGCATCAACATCCGGGCCCTAATTATAAAGCATCTAATATGTTTAATTACCCGCTACGGAAAAATCAGTATTTTATCTTTAAAAACGTAGGTAGGAGATAATTGTTATCAAAAACTTGTAACTCCACTAAACATGGCGTGATGTTTTTAACATAACTACCTCGTGTCTCGATGGCATCAGGAGAGCGTGGGTTCGAATCCCACCTCGGCCGTCCTGGGAATAGTTTTCGTGGTTTCCCATTTTCACTACAAGGCAAATGCCGGGACGGTTCCTTTCAATAGGTCCACGGCCGATTTCCTTGCATAATCCCTTCCCTGACCCGTCCTGAAAAGAAGAATACATGGCTATTGGCTGCATAATAAAAAGGGTTAATGAGAATGGCACTATCCCAACAGTCCCCTAATGTACAATCTGAGGGAGCTACAGTAGGCCTATATGAAACAATTTCCAGTTGACTGAAAGTTGGATTCGTAACCGAACTTGAAAGTAGATTACTTATAAAGAATGTTATTGCTCCTTGGGATGCCTTTGGTCATCAGGTCAATGTCCTTGTGTGTGGTATTTGACTAAAAACTAACTTGTGTTGTTTTAGTGACTGTAGTTGCGTGTGCAATTGTAATTATTAGACTCTAGGATTAAGGTAGTTTTACCGGTACTCATTTGCCTGGGAGAAATCACTCTCAGGATGGCCACTGTCAGTCTCGGATCTCCGAACTGCAGCTCCCCATTGCAGTCGTAGAGCATGACTTAATGCCCTCTGCTGCACTGCTGAGTATTTGTAAAGGCGAACGGCTTGTTAACCAGCCCTATTAGTGGCTAGCCGGTACCTCTACCTTGCTATCGATCTTAGACGTTCATGCGCCCTCTAACCCAACGGCACAGCTTCGTCCTCTCCGTGATCTGGTAGCGATACTGCATGTCACCAAAAGTTCAATGGTATTCTCCTCAAATCATTAGGCTATGTGCGATCATATACATAGAAACATTCATTTTAAATCTTTCTATCATAACAATCCGGTTTTCCCTTCAATATGCATCGTACTAATGCGTAATAGAGTCACCTTAGAATAGAAAGCTCCATTTTAGGACAAATCAAATACAGTAGGATAAAGTTAAGTAACTCCGTGATACTAAGCTTTTCCTGTTACTATTTCAGAAATTTTAGATTTCAGTCATTTCGATTCGTTTCATGTTCAAGAGGGATACCCTACAGAACATTTCTGGCATATATCTTACAAATATCCATAAGTTATTTCAAGGTATTAACTAACAAATTTCGGTAGTAGAAGTAGGTAACGCCGTGATATTCAAGTAACTCCGTGATAGTGTTCAAGTTACTCCGTGATAGCATGGTGTTCACCATTCAGTGTACATTTTATACGTGTAAACTGATGTTTAATGTAATGAAAATGTTCAAATCGTATAGATAAGTTTCTATTATACCATATTTCCCAAATTGAAACATTTCACTACACATTTTTTAATAGAAAAAATATTCCATTAAGAATATTTTAAGTCGACTTGGTTCTTCATAGTCACTATCTGATTCCTCGCACCTATAACACATAAGATAGACATGTGTAGGTTCCACACATTACAAAACTGTCAATCAATCCATTCGGCTCAATTCTTCCTCTTGACGGCATCCGCAAGGGGAGCCACCACGCTCACCACAACCATCATCGTCATTGTTCTGGGGTCTGGAATTAGGCCTATTGTGTCTATCTTGACACACTATCTTCACTTCAAGTTCAGGTGGCATAGCGGAAGGCTTTCCAATTTTTGCAAGGGTTGCACTTCATGGATCGGCTAAATATTTAGTGCAATAATCCTTTAGTGTACTCCACGGGTTACTAAAATTTCTACTGGCCTTGTATAATGCCCATCCTTCTTCCTTCACCAACCGCAATGCTTCCTTAAGTGTTTCAGCTGTGTAGGAGCGAGTCTCTTTATTCCGTTTTGGCGCCATTTCAGCGTCCAACCTAAGGAAAACGAACCTATTGCTAAGCTCACACACCTTGCATGCGTAACACTACATGCATGTAAGTTTCATAAGCGAATGGTCTGTATCTTACCTCTGACTGGTATTAAAATGAAACTTTTACAATTAAACAGCTGTTTATAATAAATTAAAATCTTCACCACAGATTTCACGGGATGCGCATCACTTGTTCAAATGTCAACCCTCTGTGATTTTTTTTTTAACTTTTTTGAGTTGGCCTAAGATAGAGCGCAACGTCTTCCTGGATTCCTGGTTTCTACTGCCATCTGTAGGTAAAAATTAGAACTTTCGGAATTGAACCTACGTCATGATAGAGGAAATACGATATCACGGCGTTACTTGATATCACGGAGTAACTTGACTCTACCCTACGTCACAAATATTTCCTTGTGCTTAGTGCATTACAGAAATGATTCAGCGCCACCATTTCACCATCCCTTTCTGTCTCAGGGCGTATCCAGGGGGCAGGAATGGCGTAGCTCCAAAATTGAAATGTAAAAGAAAATTAAGGAAGAATGATAAATTTTCCGTATTTGGTCTTACGCTGTTACTTTCTTAACCAGCACAAAATGTATTGTTCTTGATGTTGTTGTTGTTGTTCGGATTGCAAGTAGGCTATCTCACTAAGAAGTGAAAATAAAACCAACAAGTAGTTCCATGCAGAACTAACGTAGTCTATTTTCTTATATTATACTGATACTTCACATATACTGATAATCCACAGCCTGCTTCCAGTCGACCAACCGGGTCAGGGATGGAATGAATGAAGCCCCCATCTAGCGGTGAGATATGAACTGTGCCGGCTGCCGAAGCCTGTCGCACTCCTCTGAGGCAATGATTAAATGAATAACAGATGAAATGCCATGATAGTGGTGAGTGAAGCTGGAATTAAATTTGTGACAGGAAAAACCGGAGTACCCGGAGAAAAACCTGTCAGCCTCCGTTTTGTCCAGCACAAATCTCACATGGAGTGACGGGGATTTGAACCACGGACCCAGCGGTGAGAAGCAGGCGTGCTGCCGCCTAAGCCACGTAGGCTCTCCTTCACATATACTGTCAATTTAGAATATTGTCCATGGGAAGGAATATAGGCTAAAGATTTTGGTTTTTGGCCCACACTGTGGTAAAATATAGGATGCATAATAGATTTATAATCGTGTAGGGATGGACTAAGGTTATATAAATGGTTCTCTATGTGAGATTTCGCGGTCGTCGGATTATCCAGTGACTAGTTAAAATGAAAACGTGTACTCCGTACGGGCCATGGAGGCCCTGGAAGATAGAGGCTTCCACTGATTGTGAAATCGGCAGTACTGTCGACCAAAGTATTATGTGCACTCGAGTTTGAAAATTGTTTGTAAAGTAACCAATAGACCTACATAAAAGCCAATAACATCATCATTTTCGTCGTTCTATTTTACGTTAGTTCATGTAGGTTAGGAATTTTTAATTTATATTTTAATATTTTTTATCACAGTTGGAACACAAAAAGTGCCCGTTTTTAAGCGTGTTTCAACCATGCGTCACATTTAAGAATTATTATCTCAAAAACCCGTCATCAGATCGAATCCAAATTTTAATACAGTATACATTGGAATGTTGTATAACTGGCTTATTAATTTCAATGTTTTGTGTGTCCAAGAAACAAAGTTGTTATCAATTTTGTGAGGTAACTTTTTCTCGGCTCGGGGTGGTTGGAAAATGTAGTTCTTGGTCGCGTTGTAATCCTTATATATCATGAAGTTATGCTGTATGACTGTGAAATACGTAAAATAATTCACTTATTTTATATCGGTTTGTATGTATACGGGGAAATAAGACATGGTTCACCAGCTAGCCGCTCCGGGAAAAGCTGTACAGCGATGCCGAAATGGAGCCCATCACGCGTCATGGCGCGCCTCGCTCGGAAGTGATGGGCTCCATCTACGATTTTAAAAAGTAACATCTAGATTTACAAGTCGGACGTTTGTTTTAGACGATTTCCCTTGACCTTGAAGCTTGCGGGTGAGCCTGTGCACAGTCACTTCTCTCCCTCTCCCTTCACAGTTGTCACCACCGGTCTGATGTAATGGAATTCCAGACTTGATCACGTGACGACACCACTGTCCAGAACAGTACAGTCCACGTCGAAGTATTGGGTGACGCGGAAGTACACGTTATATAGTTACGAACAGAACGCCATTATGACTGTACTTCAGCAATAGCGTGAGATAGTTTTGTCCATCACCTGATCACATGGGGCAGGTGACAACAACACAGGTACTGTAGTAACTCACCTCCAGGCTTCTATTAGGATTTTTCACTCCTCTAAAACAAACGTCCGGCCTGTATATACCTATGGGTTTAGACTATAGTCGCAGTCCACTAGAAAAGTTTCACTATCATTCCTTGACGAGTTAGGGTGATTCATATATCAGCAATCAATTAGCGCGCCATCTATAACTTATTACGTGTAAGCCATCGATTTATGTACCCGTATATAAATTAATGGTTCATTATACAGGGATCCACTTCGACCGCTTGATTGGGATACAATAAATTACAAGTAGTTCCGTGAAAAACTGACGAAGTCCATGTTCATAAATTTTGCTGGTCCTTCACACCACAAAGTTCCCCCGGCAATTAAATAGATAACCCGTGTGATGGACTAAATATTGTTTAATTTATGACCTACATAGTGATAACATACAGTAAAGGGTAACAGTCTCAAACTCGTAACTCAAACATTGTAGTCAGTTTTGAAAACAAAACAAAAATTTTAAAAAATTAAGTTAGCTAAATAGTATTATTAGGATGCTAAATAATACCCCGTGTAGTTAGGAGAGTGTGGAATTTGTCTGATAACCTGTGTTATTGTGATGGCTGTATTAGTGTGTGTAGTAATTCAATAATAACACTGCTATAGGTTTTACGTCCCTTTTAACTACTGTGGCATTTAGAGACGCTGGAGTGCCAGAATGTTGCCCCGAAGGGGATCTTTAACATGCCAGTAAATCTACTGACACGACTCCCTCGCACTTGCGCACCCTCAAATGCCAGCTGGCTGCACCAGGATCCGATCCTGCATCCTTGGGCACAGCGAGCGAGAACGATACCACAGAGCCACACAGCTTCCGATTGTAATTCAGATGAGGATTGGGAAGAGGGCGGTCGTGACCTTAATTTAGGAACCAGCCCAGCATTCGCCTGGAGTAAATGTGGGAAACCACTTCCAGGATGGCTGAGATGGGAATCGAACCCGGGTCTCCGAGGTGACAGCCAAGATAGCTAGCCACTACGCAACGAGGCAGGCCCCGTATTTTTTTTAAAGCTGCCCAACCGTTGCTCAAGATACCTTCCATCAACACTTGTGTGGGAAGTCACATGATGCATCCCTACCTAAAGTATATTCGCCGAGTCGAGACAGTGCTACCTGGACAGGGAAACACGCCCAGTTCACGTCATCGGCCCTGCCGGACAAGGGTAGCCAAGAAGCTCCGAGATCATTAGTCATGCCGTAGCCCTAGAAAAGACTAGACTTGCTGCACTGTATACTGTTGCCTGTCATAAGCAGTTAAGAACGAATTAATTAATTAAATAAATACATAAACGAACAATAAAAAAAAGATACGAGCCTTACAGTAGTCGCATGTGATGTGTAACATCTGACATGTTGTCCTACTCGTATACTACACAGCTTGGACATTCTTCAAATGTTAATTTACACTCCATTTTCATACTGGTACTATGATGAATGTATAGATTGAATTGGAGATATGCTACTGTCACATTTGTGGCGCAGCGGTCAAGCTGTTAGTCTCTCACCAAGGTAGACCGGGTTTGATTCCCGGTCAATACATGTGAGATTTTCGAATTGAAATGCCATGTCCTGTGGTTCGCATTCCACGTAAAAGGGAGGTACCGTGGATCATGATCGTGAGATTAACAGACACGCAAAACTACAAGCTTTCTTCCTTCCTTTTACATTAATAATTCATAATAACAAAGTGACACACAACGTCGACAGTACTCTCAAATACTGTGAGCACATTCCTCAGTAACTATAACATTCATTATTCTCAAGGCTCTCATACAGTTTGTCGTAAACAATCAAAACATGGCTTCCTACAATCATGAAATGACCTAGTCTCACATATGATGAAAATACAGCTTTTATTCCACTCATATAACAACATTCTGTTATGCATTTAATATTTGACTACTCACCCACTGCTTGACAACAATGCCGCTTACTTAAATGTCATTTGTCGTCTTTGTCCTACCCCATGTGATATTCAACCTTGAACGTGAAGCTTCATAAACTGCTCAATGACAAATGAAAGTCGATGAAACATTAGCCACTGTGCTCGTCAAACCAGTGCCTGATAATTGCACTGCCTACTATATTGCCATAACATTCTCGCGCTACAGAGCACATACTGCCTTGTTTCCAATACACACATTTTCAATTGTACATCCAGCTGGCAGTGCGTCTTCACTTCCGTCCGATCCACTTCCGTTCGATCCACTTCCGCCCGATTCACTTCCGTCCCATTTTTCTGGCAGTGCGTCTTCACTTTCGTCCGATCCACTTCCGTTCGATCCACTTCCGCCCGATTCACTTCCGTCCCCAATTTTCAAAATCACTCCAACAAAACTATCCAGCAACCGAGCGGAAAGATGTTACACATCAATAAACCGCGCTGTAGCATGTAACCGATAAGTCAGCCCACTTCACATGTAGGCTATACACAGCACTGAAGTTGGCGCACGTTCAACAGCCACAGCTCTATGCACCCCTTGCGGGCAGTCCTGTAACCACGTGTACAACTGTGTTTACTTCCACTATCTCGACTCGGCGAACATACTTTAAAATACGGGTTCAAATAACAAAACACTTGTTGAAACATCGGATCCCGTGAGATCTCCGTAGTTCAGCAACATTGAGGGTGGTCAGAACTTGGGTGGTAACCGGTTTCTGGAGGACCATGTTCTATTGATGGAGGAAGGGAAGGAGGAGTGGAAAGGAACTGGCCACCCTACCGCAAGTAAACTCCGGCTAAGGATCGCCTCTTCGGAGGTGCAAACCAGACTTTGGGCTGAAAACTCCTCTGCTAATAAAATATATACCGCAAAATTTAGATAGTTGCAGTGGTACATTTTATTAACGTTGTCAGTGAAGTGTTCTACAAAACTGCAAATTTTTCGAAATTAAGATTCGTATCATCTGTAGTTTACGATAATTACATTAGGAAAATGAGGCAAATGACCCTGATCTATGTTCTTTAAATTATACAATCATCACTACGCATTACGCATTACGCATATGAATATTTAACTCCTATTATCGGTTAATTGCGACCACTCACGTGAAGATCGCATCTTTTTGTAACGAGTCACAGAAGTTCATTTTAGGGAAAGTCATATTCATGGCATCTCTGTAATTTATAAAAGTAAGCTAGAGATTTCTGTGCAAGATTATTATTATTATTATTATTATTGTTATTATTATTATTATTATTATTATTATTATTATTATTATTATTATTCTTTTAGAAGTAGTTGTCACGCAATTCTTTCTCCAGTTATCTGTTCAATAACGCAGGAAATACGAGTATAAAAACATAATTTCAGAAATACGCACACAATCATATGACCTCTATAAATAAAGTTCCACCTCGTAGTGTAGTGACTAGCATTCTTGGCTGTCGCCTTGGAAGTCCGGGTTCGATTCCTGGCTCTGTCAAGAAATTATAATCTTGTCTGGGAGGTTCGAACGGGGGATACACTCAGCCTCGTGAGGCAAATTTGAAGTAGAGGTGGGTTCGAATTCCAACTCAGCTATCCTGGAAGTGGTTTCCCTTGGTTTCCCACCTCTACTCCACCCGAATGCTGGGATTGTTCCTAACTTAAGGCCACGGCCGCCTCTCTACCAATCCTCACCTGAATTACGAATATATATACTAGTACAGACTCCACATTTACACAAGTTATCATACAAATTCTCGCATACCCAAGTACACGGGGATGAATCACCACGATGAAGCTTCAAATGAAGCAACAACAAAATCAAAATCAATTATTAAAGTAAGCTTTCTGTATGAACATTCTGAATTTTCTGCTAATACTCTGTATTTATCCCGGATGGGGTGTATAATGGCCAAATAAGCCCTCAGTTTGTTTACGTCAAAACCACTGGAGCGAATGGCATGAATATTCTTAAGTTGAAGGCACCCTTAAAATAAATAAAAAAGGCTGCAAATTATTCATTTAAAACAAAGGGGTGAGGGATTAAAGAGAGAACCTGATTTTTTTTTTCCAGTAATGCAATTGCGCAATTCATATCCAACATTTAACATGCAGCTGTAGGCTCAATCATGATTTCGTGGAAAGCGTTCGAGACAGCCGCAAGTCACGCATTGCTTCCGCGATGAGGCGAGAAGCAAATTATGAGATGTGCACCACCTAAACATTACAAAGATTAACCTATAGGGTTTTGTACAAAATGTAGGTTCAGATTATGGCTTTCATTCCCTACTTTGCGTTTCACTGAGGTAGGAGCAGTCCGTGACGAGTTAGAGGAACTCATCCCTGAAAAATGGACATGCATGCCACCAATAATTTGTAATAGATTTATAGACCCGTAGGTTTATATTATATCAATGGCTCACTATCCCAGATTCCACAGTGATCGGATAATTCTGTGACGAGTTAGGTGACATTATGTATTAGGAATTGACACGCATGCCATCTACAATTTATGGAAAGTAATCTTTCTATTTAGGTTTAGATTGTAGTAGTCCACTATAAGAAGTTTGACAGGTATCGGATCATTCTCATGGGGATTCATATCTCAGGAATTGGCATAATGTAATAAGCCTAGGCTATATGTAGTGCCCTGCGCGGATAAACTAAAAGTTATCCGCTTCGGCACGACTGTTATCCGCATCCGCCCCGCATCCGCACGACTGTTATCCGCATCCACCCCACATCCGCACGACTGTTATCCGCATCCACCCGCATCCACATGACTGTTATCCGCATCCTCCCCACATCCGCACGACTGTTATCCGCATCCGCCCCGCATCCGCACGACTGTTGTCCGCATCCACCCCACATCCGCACGAATGTTATCCGCATCCGCCCCGCATCCACACGACTGTTGTCCGCATCCTCCCCACATCCGCACGACTGTTATCCGCATCCGCCCCACATCCACACGACTGTTGTCCGCATCCTCCCCACATCCGCACGACTGTTATCCGCATCCGCCCCGCATCCACACGACTGTTATCCGCATCCGCCCGACATCCGCACGACTGTTATCCGCATCCACCCGCATCCGCACGACTGTTATCCGCATCCACCCCACATCCGCACGACTGTTATCCGCATCCGCCCCGCATCCACACGACTGTTATCCGCATCCGCCCCACATCCGCACGACTGTTATCCGCATCCGCCCCGCATCCACACGACTGTTATCCGCATCCACCCCACATCCGCACGACTGTTATCCGCATCCGCCCCGCATCCACACGACTGTTGTCCGCATCCTCCCCACATCCGCACGACTGTTATCCGCATCCGCCCCGCATCCACACGACTGTTATCCACATCCGCCCCACATCCGCACGACTGTTATCCGCATCCGCCCCGCATCCGCACGACTGTTATCCGCATCCACCCGCATCCACACGACTGTTATCCGCATCCACCCGCATCCACATGACTGTTATCCGCATCCTCCCCACATCCGCACGAATGTTATCCGCATCCGCCCCACATCCGCACGACTGTTATCCGCATCCGCCCCGCATCCACACGACTGTTGTCCACATCCTCCCCACATCCGCACGACTGTTATCCGCATCCGCCCCACATCCGCACGACTGTTATCCGCATCCGCCCCGCATCCACACGACTGTTACCCGCATCCACCCCACATCCGCACGACTGTTATCCGCATCCACCCGCATCCACATGACTGTTATCCGCATCCTCCCCACATCCGCACGACTGTTATCCGCATCCGCCCCGCATCCACACGACTGTTACCCGCATCCACCCCACATCCGCACGACTGTTGTCCACATCCTCCCCACATCCGCACGACTGTTATCCGCATCCGCCCCGCATCCGCACGACTGTTGTCCGCATCCACCCCACATCCGCACGACTGTTATCCGCATCCGCCCCGCATCCGCACGACTGTTGTCCGCATCCACCCCACATCCGCACGACTGTTATCCGCATCCGCCCCGCATCCACACGACTGTTACCCGCATCCACCCCACATCCGCATGACTGTTATCCGCATCCTCCCCACATCCGCACGACTGTTATCCGCATCCGCCCCGCATCCACACGACTGTTATCCACATCCACCCCACATCCGCACGACTGTTATCCGCATCCACCCCACATCCGCACGACTGTTATCCGCATCCGCCCCGCATCCGCACGACTGTTGTCCGCATCCACCCCACATCCGCACGACTGTTATCCGCATCCGCCCCGCATCCACACGACTGTTACCCGCATCCACCCCACATCCGCATGACTGTTATCCGCATCCTCCCCACATCCGCACGACTGTTATCCGCATCCGCCCCGCATCCACACGACTGTTATCCACATCCACCCCACATCCGCACGACTGTTATCCGCATCCTCCCCACATCCGCACGACTGTTATCCGCATCCACCCGCATCCACACGACTGTTATCCGCATCCTCCCCACATCCGCACGACTGTTATCCGCATCCACCCGCATCCGAACGACTGTTATCCGCATCCTCCCCACATCCGCACGACTGTTATCCACATCCACCCCGCATCCACACGACTGTTATCCGCATCCTCCCCACATCCGAACGACTGTTATCCGCATCCTCCCCGCATCCACACGACTGTTATCCACATCCACCCCACATCCGCACGACTGTTATCCGCATCCACCCGCATCCGAACGACTGTTATCCGCATCCTCCCCACATCCGCACGACTGTTATCCACATCCACCCCACATCCGCACGACTGTTATCCGCATCCACCCGCATCCACACGACTGTTACCCGCATCCACACGACTATTATCCGCATCCTCCCCGCATCCGCACGACTGCTATCCGCATCCTCCCCACATCCGCACGACTTTCATCCGCATCCTCCCCCGCATCCGGACGACTGTTATCCGCATCCGCCCCGCATCCGCACGACTGTTATCCGCATCCGCATGACTGTTATCCGCATCCGCACGACTGTTATCCGCATCCTCCCTGCAACAGCACGACTGTTATCCTCATCCTCGCCGCATCCGCACAACTGTAATCCACAACCGCCTCGCATCCGCACGCCTGTTATCCGCATCCTCCCCGCAACCGCACGACTGTTATCCACATCCTCGCCGCATCCGCACAACTGTAATCCACAACCGCCCCGCATCCGCACGACTGTTATCCGCATCCGCACGACTGTTATCCGCATCCTCCCTGCAACAGCACGACTGTTATCCGCATCCACCCGCATCCACACGACTGTTATCCGCATCCTCCCCACATCCGCACGACTGATATCCGCAACCGCCCCGCATCCGCACGACTGTTATCCACATCCTCCCCGCATCCGCACGACTGTTATCCGCATCCTCCCCGCATCCGCACGACTGTTATCCGCATCCTCCCCGCATCCGGACGACTGTTATCCGCATCCTCCCCGCATCCACACGACTGTTATCCGCATCCTCCCCACATCCACACGACTGTTATCCACAACCGCCCCGCATCCGGACGACTGTTGTCCGCATCCTCCCTACTTCCACACGACTGTTATCCACAACCGCCCCGCATCCGGACGACTGTTGTCCGCATCCTCCCCGCATCCGCACGACTGTTATCCGCATCCTCCCCGCATCCGCACGACTGTTATCCGCATCCTCCCCACATCCACACGACTGTTATCCACAACCGCCCCGCATCCGGACGACTGTTGTCCGCATCCTCCCTACTTCCACACGACTGTTATCCACAACCGCCCCGCATCCGGACGACTGTTGTCCGCATCCTCCCCGCATCCGCACGACTGTTATCCGCATCCTCCCCGCATCCGCACGACTGTTATCCGCATCCTCCCCACATCCACACGACTGTTATCCACAACCGCCCCGCATCCGGACGACTGTTGTCCGCATCCTCCCTACTTCCACACGACTGTTATCCACAACCGCCCCGCATCCGCACGACTGTTATCCGCATCCTCCCCGCATCCGCACGACTGTTATCCGCATCCTCCCCACATCCACACGACTGTTATCCACAACCGCCCCACATCCGCACGACTGTTATCCGCATCCTCCCTGCAACAGCACGACTGTTATCCACAACCGCCCCACATCCGCACGACTGTTATCCGCATCCGCCCCGCATCCGCACGACTGTTATCCGCATCCGCCCCACATCCACACGACTGTTATCCGCATCCTTCCCACATCCACACGACTGTTATCCACAACCGCTCCGCATCCGGACGACTGTTGTCCGCATCCTCCCCACATCCACACGACTGTTATCCACAACCGCCCCGCATCCGGACGACTGTTATCCGCATCCTCCCTACTTCCACACGACTGTTATCCGCATCCGCCCCGCATCCGCCCCGCATCCGCATGACTGTTATCCGAATCCACTGGCATTACGATAATATTTTTAATCAGATGAAGCATAAAGCAACACATTTACACATTTGAGGAGAAAGTCGTTCCCTTAGTCTATGTATGTCATGTGCTATGCTTAAAATGAATGTTATTAAAGGCAGAATTGCAACCCTTTCCAGTTCGGAGTGTTAATTATGCTTAATGACATAATTTGAATGATATAAACTTAAATCATCATGTTACATTTGTCATGAAAAATTTATTTATTTATCGTATGGCTTTTAGTGCCGGGAGTGTCCGAGGACATGTTCGGCTCGCCTGAGTCTGTAGCAGCTTCCAGCGGACACCCTTAGGGTGAGCTACAAGTTCCGTTCAGTTTCAAGTAGTTCCAACTTTCGCTACCAGATATCAATGATACCTGGTGGTGAACGTGGGAACTTGGGAACTTTGATAGAGCGTTCTGACGAAATCTAACCTAACAATTTAGCTTTACACAAGTTTAATCTGTGAAAGAATCTTTTACAAGCCATAAATCTATGACATGGGACCGCCGGCATTACTTCCCCTCCGAAGGAAGGGATACTGAAGGATTTTAACGCTCTTAAAAAATCCAACGACTTCGGCCGGGTTTGAACCCACTATCTTGGGCACAGCAGTTCAGCATGCTACCAACTACGCCACCGAAGCCGCTGAGTTAGGTGACATTATGTATTAGGAATTGACACGCATGCCATCTACAATTTATGGAAAGTAATATTTATATTTAGTTTTAGATTATAGTAGTCCACTATAAGAAGTTTGACAGGTATCGGATCATTCTCATGGGGATTCATATCTCAGGAATTGGCATAATGTAATAAGCCTAGGCTATAGTTAGAGCCCTGCGCGGATAAACAAAACGTTATCCGCTTCGGCACGACTGTTATACTAATCCACTGGTATTACGATGATATTCTTAATTAGATGAAGCATAAAGCAACACATTTACACATTTGAGAAGAAATTCGTTCCCTTAGTCTATGTATGTCATGTGCTATGCTTAAAATGAATGTTATTACAGCCAGAATTACAACCCTTTCCATTTCGGAGTGTTAATTATGCTTAATGACATAATTTGAATGACATAAGCTTAAATCATCATCTTACATTTGTCATGAAAAAGACATAACGGAAAAATGTGTGTCTGAACATTCGGGTCCTAGTAATAATATTCAAATGTTCGGATTGTAATCTAAAAATCTATCTGCAAATTTACTCCAAACATTATTCGCAGCTTATCCGCTATCACGCACAGCCATGCAAACTAGATCCACAACGCGAAAAAATTTGCGGATATTCGCATCCACTCAGGGATTTACCTATAGTTCATATGATGAAAATAGGCTAAAAATTAACCTAGTTATTATTTTTATTTTTTATTTTTTACATTTTAGAAAATAACTGTGAATATGAGTCCACAGTCAGGATTGGAACCTGTATATCCTGCTTTACTGGCAGGCGCGTTTAGCCACTTAGCTCACGACCACGCCACGGCCAGATTAATATCTACGTTTTGAAAGCGACTTTCTGGATATCGTAGAGGTGGATGTGATCTCACACCAGAGCTATCTGTGAGCCAAAGTCGTAACCTGAATGTATGATCACTCTTAGGTGAGAAATTCCTGTAAGATCTTGGATTTTAGAAATAATTTACAACTTGATCACTTTTGTGAGCATCCGGACCAGCAAAGTGATAGGTTGGAAGTTGAAAAATTATACTATCAGGGATTTGCTGAAGCTAAACAGCTTATTAGGGCTTTAACTTTAAAAGAAAAACAAGAAGATCAAACTTCTGCAGCATCTTCTACATCTTCTTCACGCATTATATTACCCAAATTAGAAATACCATTTTTTGAATTATTCAATTCTTTAGTACATGAGAATACTTCTATACCAGTAATACAAAAATTTCACTACTTGCGTCTGGCAGTTCAAGGCAACGCACTTAACCTGATTCAAGCACTTTCTTTGACCAGTGATAATTATGAAGTTGCTCTGAATCTTCTTAAGGATAGATATGGGAACATTCGTTTATCTATTCAACGCCATATACAAAGCTTATTCGAGTTACCTAACGTGCAAGCAGATAACAGTTTATCACTTCGTAAGTTGATTGACACCGCAGAGTTACACGTCAGAGCATTGTCCAATTTAAACCAACCTGTAAATCACTGGGATTTATTTCTAGTTCACCTCATTTCTGCAAGATTGGATGCAAATACATTAAAAGCCTGGGAAACAGAACTTTCCCAGAATTTGCAATGCACTTATGAGGCGATTATTAACTTTTTGAAGGCCAGAAGCCAAGTCTTTTCCGCCATAGCTAATCAAAAAACTAGTAGTTCAGATTCAAAAGCCTTCTCAAAACATAAGGTTAGCAGTTCTAATCAAAGAATTTTAAGATCACAGGCTCTTCCTGTTGATGCTCGGTCACCTAACCAAATGCAAACGTGCGGTCTGTGTCAGCAATCGCATAATTTATACAATTGTGATGAATTTAAATCTTTATCAGTAGATGAAAGACGAAAGTTCATTACGAACAAAAAACATTGTTTCAACTAAAACTCAGCAATTCTTCTAGGTTTGTGCCGTGTCTTGTGTGGGGTTTCGCCTAGGACACCAAGCTTGGCTCATCGGCGGGCTCTTGGTGTCCCCGCCCGGACCCCCACAGGAGTAACGAACTACGCGCTACCTCCCTTTATATTGAGTGCAACTGCACTACTTTGCTGCGAGAACTAAAAGTTCAAGCAGCCATAACCTCCCTATGAAGGCTTCCAAAAAGATGGTATATTGGCTTTCACGGCCGGTGAATTAAAACTCAGCAATTCTTCTAGGTTTGTGCCGTGTCTTGTGTGGGGTTTCGCCTAGGACACCAAGCTTGGCTCATCGGCGGGCTCTTGGTGTCCCCGCCCGGACCCCCACAGGAGTAACGAACTACGCGCTACCTCCCTTTATATTGAGTGCAACTGCACGTCAGAGCATTGTCCAATTTAAACCAACCTGTAAATCACTGGGATTTATTTCTAGTTCACCTCATTTCTGCAAGATTGGATGCAAATACATTAAAAGCCTGGGAAACAGAACTTTCCCAGAATTTGCAATGCACTTATGAGGCCATAACCTCCCTATGAAGGCTTCCAAAAAGATGGTATATTGGCTTTCACGGCCGGTGAATTAAAACTCAGCAATTCTTCTAGGTTTGTGCCGTGTCTTGTGTGGGGTTTCGCCTAGGACACCAAGCTTGGCTCATCGGCGGGCTCTTGGTGTCCCCGCCCGGACCCCATATTGTTTCAACTGTTTGTCAGGAACGCATATGTTAAACAATTGCCGTTCACAACGTTTATGCTTTCATTGTAGGGCAAGACACCATTCACTTTTGCACAGGCATGAAAGACCACGGTTATCAGGACCAAGCAGTTCCAATACCAAGTCTAACTCGGAGACTTCTCAAAATAGTGCGCAGTCGTATGCTCAAAGTTCTACCTCGCTTGGCAAAGTCCAGGTTTTATTATCTACCGTGCAGGTTCTATTGAAAAATTCTCACGGAAAATGGGTATCTGTTAGGGGATTATTGGATAATGCCGCTACCAACAATTTTATTAATGAATCGTTGGTACAAAAGTTAGGCCTTCCAAAACATCCTACTTCAATAGAGGTTACAGGAATAAACTGCTCTAAATCACAATCCTTAAGCTTTGCTAAAGTGGATCTGAAGGACTCTAATAATCTTGGTACGCAGTTACAATTAGATTGTTTGATTATCAAGTCTATAGGCAACAATATTCCTGGCACTTCTTATCCTATTCAAAGTTGGAATATCCCGAATTTTGTCCAGCTAGCTGACCCTCATTTCAACAGAGCTTCACCCGTAGAGCTTCTTTTCAGCTCAAGCGTATTTTGGCAATGTCTTCATTCCAATAAAGTAAAAATTGCTCCTAATGTTTTCTTCCGCGAAACTGATTTTGGTTGGATTGCTACTGGCCAAATATACCGTAATCCTATTCAAACTGTATCGAATTGTTATTTTGTTGGTACCGTTTTGAGCCAAGAGCTAACCAAGTTCTGGGATCTTGAGAATGTTCAGGCTACTTCTTCTTCTTCTTCCTCTTCTAACGAAATTTGTGAAAAGTTATATAAGGAAACCACTGTCCGTAATACTGAAGGCAGATTTATAGTAACTCTTCCACGTATTCCCAATCCTCCCGCCATTACGGGCTCGCATTCCAGAGCACTTAGGGCACTATTTGCTATTGAAAATCGGTTCAAACAAGATGCTTCTGTCAAAACTCAGTATGCTTCCTTTATGGAGGAATACGAATCATCCAATCACATGGAGGTAATTTCTAAATCAGAAGAAATTGACCATCCTTTAAATGAAATAGTTTATTTAAATCATCATCCGGTATGGAAAAATTCCTTAACACAGGACAATATAAGAGTAGTTTTCAATGGCTCATCACCAGATTCCAATGGAATCTCTTTAAATGATACCTTGCAATGTGGTCCCGCGATTCAAACAGATCTCACCTCTGTTTTGCTTAATTTTCGAAGGTTTCCTATTGCTGTAATCTCAGATATTAAGCAGATGTATCGGCAGATTCTCGTAAATTCTGAGCAGCAAGATCTGCAAAGAATATTGTGGCGCGATGAGAGTTCCAAACCCATAAAGATATTTAGATTGAAGACTGTGACATATGGCCTGAAGCCTTCAGCCTTTCTTGCGATTCGGTCTCTCCACATGTTAGCCGAGCAAGATGGTCATCTGTATCATCCTTTGGCCTCTGAGTCATTAAAAACGGCATTTTATGTCGACGATTTCTTGTGCTCTTTCCCTAATATTTCTGAAGCGCTCCTTGTGTGCGAAGATTTGAAATCCCTACTCCTAGGAGGTGGTTTTCCGCTCCATAAATGGACTTCAAATTCCACTGAATTTATATCAAAATTTTCATCAGAGGTCCCAGTTGATGAATTTGTTGCCATTCCTACTGATGAAGCAGCCGTAAAAGCATTGGGTGTTTTTTGGTGTCCTTCCTCTGATACCTTTTCTTATCAGGTACATCTGTCAGAATCTCCCCCTGTAACTAAGAGACAAGTTCTGTCAGAAATCGCAAAGATCTTTGATCCTTTGCAATATATTGCTCCTATAGTTATTGTTGCAAAAATGTTCTTGCAAAAGCTTTGGTCATTAAAATCAGACTGGGATGAAAATCTCCCCCTTCCTCTTGTAGAAGAATGGTTAGAGTATCGCAGCAGTTTGCTGGATCTCTCCAAGGTTTCTATACCCCGCCCTTTAATTTCTAATCCCTTATACCAGCAGTATGACCTGCATGTATTTTCTGATAGTTCAGAACGAGCTTATGGCTGTTGTGCATACATAGTAGGACGTTCCTCAGATACTTTCCCTGGATTTTCTAATTTAGTGTGCGCTAAATCTAAGGTTGCTCCACTTAAAACAGTATCATTGCCGAGATTAGAATTATGCTCTGCTTTAATGGCAACAGAATTAGCTACTAAACTAAATGTCAGTTTAAAGTTAAAATTTTCCCGCACATTTTTTTGGAGCGATTCTTCTATTGTATTAGCTTGGATTTCCAAGCCTTCTTCTCATTGGAATACCTTTGTGGCAAATCGCGTTTCTAAGATTCATGAAGTCTCTCATTCTGAACAATGGAGACATGTTCCTAGCCGTGAAAACCCCGCGGATATAATATCACGTGGTTGCACACCTAAAAAATTGATTTCTTCAGACCTGTACTGGAATGGTCCTCCTTGGCTAAGTCAGGAATCATCTTGCTGGCCTCGCTTAGCTAATCAATCTGTAGAAGAAATACCTGATGCCCGTAATGACCCTGTCACGTCGCATCTTACTTCTACTTCTACTAGCCTTTTTCATAGATACTCTTCATTTGATAAATTGATTCGTGTAGTGTCTTATATCTTCCGATGGAAATATTTAGTAATTGATCAACCATTGAAGCCTCAACCCTTTCTTTCCAGAGTAGAGTTAGAATTTGCTACTTGCAAGATTTTGTTACTTGTTCAGCAGGAAGTATTTGCTCCTGAAAAGCAAGCTCTTATAAGTGGTAAAGATTTACCCAAGTCTAGCAGGCTTTCACCACTCACTCCTTTTCTAGACCAGGACGGCATAATACGTGTGGGTGGAAGATTAGCTATGTCTAGTTGTGAGGATGGGAAAAAGCATCCCATCATCCTTCCTTCAAAGCATCCTATCACTACCCTTATAATAAAAAAGTTTTATTATAAACACCTTCATGCTGGCACTCGCACCTTGCTCTGTCTAATTCGTGAACTCTACTGGATCATCAATGGCGTTCATGAGGTTTCTTCTGTTGTCAAAAAGTGTATACCTTGCTTCAAGGTTAAACCAAGGCCCGCCACGCAGATTATGGGTAATTTACCTCCATTTCGTTCAGAACCTAGTAAGCCCTTCGCTCTTACTGGGATCGATTACGCAGGTCCTTACATATATCAGACCAATCCCTCTTCATCTAAGCGCAAAATCTTAGGTAAACTCTACATCTCGTTATTTGTATGTATGGTGACGGGAGCTATCCACCTTGAGTTGGTTACGAACGCTTCTGTATCCTACTTTCTGGCCGCCTTTTCTAGATTTGCTGCTAGAAGGGGTGTTCCATCTGAAGTTTTTTCAGATAATGCAAAAATTTTTGTAAGCGCTTCTGATCTCTGGAAAAAAGTGTTAAGCTCCCCTTCTGCTAAAGAAAAAATTTCCAACTTTTCCTATTCTAAAGGTTTCAAATGGCATTTCACCCCGCCTTACGCTCCCCATCATGGGGGCCGATGGGAGTCCTGCATCAAACTTACTAAAAGACAGCTTAAGAAAACTCTTGGTCCTACCATACTTTCTTATGAGGAATTCAACTCTTTGATTATTCAAATTGAAGGTATTGTAAATTCCAGACCTCTGACCCCTCTTTCAAACGATCCTAAGGATCTTTTACCTTTAACACCCAGTCACTTCCTGATTGGCTGTTCGCTTGCTGCTACTCCGCCTTTGCTGGTTCGACGCTGTGATCCTAACTTGCCTATCCTTTGGAGAAAATTAGAATCTTTGCGCTGTTCTTTTTGGCGCCGATGGAAGTTAGAATATCTCAGCTTGCTAAATAGGCGTGAGAAATGGCGGCTTCCTCAACCAGATGTACGAGTGGGGGACATGGTTCTTCTTCGAGACCCATCTCCGCCTCTCGTGTGGAACCTAGGTAGAGTTATTCACTGCCACTTTGGCCGTGATAAACGTGTCAGAGTTGTTGATGTTTTAACTAGTAAAGGTCGTTATACTAGACCCATCTCTGCTATTTCTGTTTTGCCTTTCGAGTCTTAGTTTCTCCTCGTCTGTTATCCATGTTTTGCTTTGACTGATTCTTTTGTTTGTTTTCATTCGGAGTTCTCGGAGCATGATCACTTTTGTGATATTTTCAATGTTTAGCTTGGCCCATTTGTCGGTCAAATTTTATTTATTGTTACTGAGATCCCCGAATGGTAATTATTTATTTACAATTGTTAATTGCTTGAACCATATGCATAATCTTGTTATCAATCACTTATTCATAGATATTATAGTTCTCACCTCGAGTGTTTCAGTCTCGCTATCTCAGGCGTCCTCACTCATGACATACCAGACATCTACTGGTTGATCCACTGTCTGCTGAGTAGTGTCGACTGACGTCACCCTGACTTTCGTTCGACCAATGGCAGGTCTTTGTCTGGTCGGGCGATCTCCAAACTTCGAGAGAGTTCTATGGTCCCTATTTAAGACGCCGCTTGCTGGCGTTCTTCATCACTTCGGATCAACCGCCACTTCTGAACCACTTCAATACTTCTGATTCACCACTGCTGATCACTTCAACCCGCTGGTCACCGCTACCTCTCATAACACCATCGCTGATATCTACGCTAGCGAGCAGTTACGTCACAAGATCTGCACCATGACGTATTGCTCAAGATGGCAAGAATAATTGCCAGCCGCTGTACTTTTCAACATCACCTTAGAGGGGATACTTGGAATCGTCCTTCAAAATATCTCTGGATCAGCTCTTGGAAGCTATAAATGTCATTCCTGCGCAAGAAAAGAAAGTTGACATTTTATCGATGGTGCACATAACTCTAGGCCATGTACGCCTCCTTCCAAGAAAACCGTGAAGACTTTTAAATCAACGTGTGCTAGCTGGAACTTTTTAAGGAGCTGGCTCTTCAACTCTCTTCAACTCTCTTCAACTCTCTTCAACGATAAGTTTAATTTTATAAACAGCTTATATTATACCAGTTATTACACTCTTAATTATTTTTTATGGTTCTCTCTTTTTATAAACTGCATTTATATATATTAAGCTCAACTTTTCTCCAATCAAGCAAGCTTTTCATGGACCTTTCTATAATCTGGGTTCTGTAATCAGGCCCTCACACTTTGCTACATTTATAATTGTTAATTTCTGTAATAAGCACTTAAGTGCAATTTGTTTGTTCATTATAAATTTATTATTAGGAATAAAAATTGTTAATGCATTGCTCCCTATATTGGTTTTCTAGTCACGTATTTCATGCTCAATACCCCCGCACCGTTTCAGTCTAATTTTCTTGACCACAGTAGTTATTTTGGCCAGGTTTTCGCCTGATGCGTTTCGTTCTCCCGTATGGGGAAGTTTTAGGACAGAATTTATACTCCTCCACAACTAACCGTATAATTAATTTCATGCCAATCTTATACATCGACGGTGGGAATACAAGCCCTCGTAAGCCACCATTCTCTTGTATACAACCCCTAGCCATAAGTGGCTAGCATTCTCGGCTGTCAACGCAGAGGCCAAGAATATTATTCTGGTTTGAGGGCTGGAACGGGGTACACGCAGCCTAGTACAGACACCACATTAACAAAGGTTATCAGACAAGTTCTACACACACCTAAGTACACGAGGCTACATGGCCCCGATGTCACAAAACCCCTAAAGAATCAACAACAACAACATGTGGATATACACTCCCTTCGAACCTCATATTGAAGGTCCAATGTCCTCTGCACTTGGTCATAAAAACCCCAAATTTAAATACAATGTTTAGCGGGAATGTATATCCACGTATGTGCAGGCATCGTGGAGGAGAATGGGCAAGTAACGTCATTACTCCCTCGTTACCGTAAAGTGACGGTTACTAGCAACGGTCTACCAACCCTGGGCTCACAAGGTTTTGCATGGCCGTTGTCAATATTGTTCCTACAGTGACTATTTCAGTGTGTGCTCTAATTTTATCAGCCAAGGGGCCGTCCGCATATTACGTAATGTTGGTCAATTTTAAACCTCCCCCTCCCCATACAATCACGCGTAAATATCGCATCGACTCTCCCTCCTGTATTATGTAATCACAAAGCAAAACATAATATTTCTGATTTCGACACGTTTTGTCCATAAATGAAACAAGAAACACAATGTCACAGACTCAGGGACATCAATTACTGTAAAAAGTAAAAAATAAAACGCTCCAATTTACTGAGCTGCTTCGAGGGCAAAACAAAAGAAAAGAAAAATAAATGTACCAACAATTGACGAATGTCATACTTTATCTTTCATCAAAAATATTTTTGAACCTCATCATGATCTTGAACAAGGTAAGACTTCTGCTGATTTTATAAGCGTAAAAGAAATGATGTTTACATTCAACTTACAAGGTAAGGCTTCTGCTAATGAGTTGATTTTTAGCATATTTTCATTTATGAAAAAAATAGGCTTATGAGTGAACCCTTTATCCACAGGCTGTATAAAGGATTCTAATAAATTATTCATCATCTTCTGATACATTTCTACAGACAGCAGATATGAGAGCCAGACGGTGTTGGGAAATATTGAGAAATCAGTGGCCGAGAGGACACAATGGTTTAAGCTCCTGTGGTATTTTAGGATGTAGCATAAATATTCTTGACACATAGGACAGGTGCAACTTTTAGCGCGGAGACGGCTTGGGTACGCACAATATGGCCTGTTGCTATGAGTGTTGGCGCCAAGAAGAAAATCATGTGCTACGATGTAATTGGTCAATCTTCATGTTAACCACACCCTGTGGCAGAAATACAAGTAAAAGCGCGCAAAGATCTACAAGAGTCTGAACCAACAATATCAAGACGCCCTGTTTTAGCGGCAACTCGGCTTGGTAACGCACCCTGGTAAATTAACGCGGGAGTTATCTACGGATTAATTCCGACGAATCGATTCGAGCCAGCTACAATATAATCGTAACCTCCACACTGCTACGAACTCATTGATACCGATCGCATGCTAGTCTGTTAATTATTATGGAATATTTTTCTATAAATCCCCTTCCACACCTACCCTAGTCAGTTTCATTTATAATGATCCAGAAAGCTTCGAGAGATCACACTTTATTTTGTGCGTCTAAGGACGTAACATTGATTTTAATTGAGCTTTTGAGGAAGTAAGCCGTTATTCAGGCGTCCGAGGACACGAGGCATACTCTGCATATTTTCATGTATTTGAACATGGAACATTTTCGTCAAGTTATAAGTGTAACTTCAGTGATTTATTTGTAGTCCCAGTACTACCAGATAGGACCAGTTCATCGGAATAATTCACCAATAGACTGTCAAGGAATTTAGTACTTGATCGGTGAATTTAATAGGAAATATATCGTGAGTGTATCTGACAAAACTTTATTTAATTCAGCACGAGATGACGTCTAGGAACGAGACCGGATCTTGGAACCAGCAGGACATTTGCCAGAAGATGTCGATGAAGAGCTAAGCATCTTAAAGGAATGATGGCTGCAGATGTTTCCTTGACGCTGTTTTAAAGGATTGAGTACAAATGAATTTATTTATTAATTAAATCAGCTATGGTATAATGGGACATATGTTTGTAGATATTTGTTTGCTTGTTTGGTAATGTAGATTCTTAGTTCTTGTTTTACTGACACATTAAGTATGGGACAAGCCGAGCGCTGTGTATTTTGTAAATATTGTGATTGTGTTTGGTTCAACTATACGGGGCGACGCGCAGATCGTGCTCGCATTCGCTTGCGTAAATCGCGGTCAAGCATTATGATTCGGAAGTATGCCTTATAACAAAAATGGAACTGAATTAATTTTGAGATTAAAAATAGAATGCGGAGGGTAAAGATTATTTGTGAGCAGAATTTATGACAGATCAGGATTATTTTGATAGTTGCTTTTCCAGCAGATCTGGACGGGATGGTACTTTGCACCCGAGTTTGTGTTGTGTATTTTGTTTAATGTGTCTATGGACGCAATATTGGTTGATCTGTTTTGAGCCGACCCAGTGGGTATGTTTATGAGTGAGTCAGTCCAAGCTTTATGGTGCGTAGTGTGATTTTATGATGTGTTAGCGGGAATATATCATTGTGATTATTCTGACTTGCTCCACATCAGCCCAGTTCATAACCTCGCGAGGCTGGACTCGTGGTTTATTTTGTGTTTTCTTGCCATCCAAGCGGATGAGTGAGATATGTTTGCGTTTCCAGGTGGAACTTGCACCTAGCTTGAAGGACTGAAAGAGATAGTTGACGCAGCGATGACTCATACAAGAGGGGCGCGCTCAAATCAGATAACGCGACTTGTCATTAGTAACAGGCCTGGGTCCTGTACTTCAATTTAAGACGTTGTTTAAAATTCACAAAACCTGATCGGTTATAATGAGTATTTGATTGATTAAATGGGTGTTGTCCATAGTGTAAGGTAGCTCCCGAAACTCCTGTTTGTCTGGCGTTTTATAAAAATGTAAACATAGTTTTCAGCCGTTAGGCTTGTGTTTTGTTGCTGTTGCTTTAAATTCTTGTGTGTTTATTTTACGCGTTCAATGACCCCGTGTGGCATTAGGTGTGCGAGGCTGTGTTGCCAATTTGTGATGCGATCGTTTTGGCCTATTTCTGGCATGCTCTTTTCATTTCGTGTGCTCTGGCACCAGCTAGAATCTCTGGGAGATTCTTCATCTTTTTGTATTATTAGAGCTTGCATGTGTCAGTAGTAATTATAGTGTGTTAATTAAGGGTGGGTCCCATAGCCGTAGTGTGATTTAAAAAATGCAACTCCGTGAGCAACATGACTGTTTCAGTTGTAAACGGACTCGCATCAGTACTCATTTACTTATTAACGAGCAGTACACCACGCATTATATAACTTCTTGACCAGGAAAAATGGACTTGCATCCATATGTTGTGACGAGCGGGTTCTTACCGCTCAATTTTATGTGATGGTTTATCATTTTGAGTGAAGCGGTATTCACATTGTTTTGTTGGTGGAGCGAGTCTTACCGCTCAGTGTTATATTTATTTCTTAAGGGGGTGAAAGTCAGGGAGGATTTCTTATTATTATTATGCACATAATTTTCAGTCATTAAAGATCTTTTATTCTACTTGTTATTCATTTTATTTCTAGTATAGCCTCTGTCATGGACCTTTCTATTCATTAGAGCATGTTGTTTTAAGCGAACTTTGCTGTGTAACGCAGTCAGGACTGAACACGACCCCGTAGATGAATCTTGAGAAAACCATGCTTTATTGAAGGGTGCATAGGTAAGGCTTCTGCTAATGAGTTGATTTTTAGCATATTTTCATTTATGAAAAAATAGGCTTATGAGATCACCTTTTGTCCATGTGTGTGTGTGTCCCTAATAAAATCTAAATGGACGAAACGATTTCAATGAAACTCGGAAAGGGCATACTACTCCCTCGTCCGACCTCAACCGTGCCTTTCAAAATTTAATATGTCTCACCGATCCAACATGGCGGCCAAGCGAAATATTTCACTGGCATTCTATAAGGTGCGTTCAAAAAGTAACGAGCCAGAGGCTGGAATGCGCAAACCGGTGACTACATCGGCTAATTGTGGCGTTTGTAACGAGTTGTAGTTCCGACCAGAGCGTGGAAGGTCACAGCCCGTCGCTAGAGGGCACGAGTGCACGTCACGTGGCGATACAAAGCGAGCAGCAGCATGCATCAATCGTCCAACGCTGCCAGTCGCATTGCAAAGAGTGACATGGTGGCGTCAACCGAAGAGCAAAGAGGTGTTGTTCGTTTTCTGACAGCGGAAGGAGTAGGGGGAACGGACATTCGTCGTCGAATGTCACAAGTGTACGGCGAACACGGCATGTCCCTTGCAAGGGTCAAGGCGTGGCAAAAGCGCTTCAGGGAAGGACGGGTGTCGTTAGCCGATGATGCCCGGTCTGGGGCACTCCCCTGCATTACCGATGACAACGTCCAGCTGGTTGATGCACTCATTACCCAGGACCGCCGAGTGACAGTGAACGCATAGCCACTGTGGTCGCTCCACGACAATGCACGACCTCATACGGCCAACACAGTCGCGGCACTCCTGCAGATATTCAAATGGGAGGTTCTCGGCCACCCTCCATAGAGTCCAGACCTCTCTCCCTGAGATTACGTCATGTTTGGTCCCCTGAAAAGGGCTCTGCGGGGTCAATTATTCACCTCGGACGCCGACGTCCAGCTGTACGTGCGGAACTGGTTCATATCGCAGCCCAGGGAATTTTATGAGACAGCCATTCACCGCCTCGTGTCACAGTGGGACACGTGCCTCAACAGCCAGAGTCAATACTTCTAACATACAGGTACTGGTTTCTGTAATTATGCCTCCGGCTCGTTACTTTTTGAACGCTCCTTATACTGTATATATCCGCAACAGTAACAGATGTCACTCTCTTGTTGTACACGTCTCCACGCAGTCATTATTTTCAAAAGTTCATAAACTTTTAAACATCTCTTCAGACAAACGAAGGTGGTTTCAAACAATTACAAATAACATTTACAAATATTGCAAGCCATGTACAGTAGGCTATATGGTAGGGTAGGAGTTGCCAAAAAATGTCATTTTCAGCTTTTCATTCCATACAAATCTACACTCATTCTATAATTTAGGCTATTATTCATGGTCATATCTTGCTTATATGTGCTTAAAATTAAATTGCCAAGACAACACCGCATGAGTATGGTATATTCGCTTGCCGGAGGACTTCGTTGTTCACAACAATACACGTTTCCATGGATCCCTCTTCATATTCCCGTCCAAAAATGGTAAATTAATGTAGATATAACAATATTGTAATGGGTATTTATGACACTGGCTTGCACTGTTCTGATCTATTTTGAATTTTAAAATGGCTGAAAGTGCTTTAAAGGACAGTTTAAAGTGTTAAAATAATGCAGGAGTGGTGAGAGAATAAACCTGTTAAGTGCAAAATGAACATGGCGGCCAAGCAAAGTTGAAACATTTAAACAGACTTTTCTGTGAACTTCGCTTTTTTTTTCGCTATCGTTTTACCCTCCAGGGTTGGCTTTTCCCCACAGACTAAGCGAGGGTTCCCACCTCTACCGCCACTGAGGGCAGTGTCCTGGAGATTGAGACTCTGAGTCAGGGATACAACTGGGGTGTGTGACCAGCACTACGCCCAGGCGGCCTCACCTGCAAAGCGAACAGGGGGCCTGATGAAGGGATGGGGGAAGAGTGGGACGGTTAGTCAAGGAAGTGGGAAGGAGGTGGCCGTGGCCTTACAGTAGGAACCATCCCGGCATTTGCCCGAAGACGAAGTGGGAAACCACGGAAAACCACTTCGAGGATGGCTGAGGTGGGAATCGAACCCCCTCTACTCATTTGGGCCACCCGAGGCTGAGTAGACCCCGTTCCAGTCCTCATACCACATTTCAAATTTCGTGGCAGGGCCGGGAATCGAACCCAGGACCTCCGGGGCGGCAGCTAACCATGCTGACCGCTACGCTACGGAGGCGACTAACTGTGAACTTGGCATGGTATATCTTCATACAAGCCTTAATATACTGATGTGTAATTTAATGTAAGACCTGTAAGATATATGAAAATAGGCTATTTAGTTCTTCATATTCATATTTATATTCATATTCATTCATTTATTTGCAATGGGGGGTGTGTCCCCCGGTGGCAAATTGTGTATACATAACAAATAAATAATTATACACACATCAAAAAAAGTTTTGCATCACCTCGGTTCCCAGATCTCCGGCATATAGACGTTGACTGTGTATATTGTATCAAAGATACAGTCCCTTTGACTGTTCATAGATGTCACTAAAACTGCTCAAAGATGTAAACAACCATGCATGAGCAGGGCCTATTAGACGGAGGGGGTACGACAGCCGATCAGTTCCAGTCATTCCACCAGGACGAAGGTACGCTGCTCATGTTGTCTGTAGTTCTACCATGCCTAGAAGGTCAATACCGCAGTTCGATCGCGTCCGCATTGTTACTTTGTGTCAAGAAGGGCTCTCAACAAGGGAAGTTTCCAGGCGTCTCAGAGTGAACCAAAGCGATGTTGTTCGGACATGGAGGAGGTACAGAGATACAGGAACTGTCGATGACAGGCCTCGCTCAGGCCGCCCAAGGGCTACTACTGTAGTGGATGACCGCTACTTACGGATTGCCGCTCGGAGGAACCCTGACAGCAATGCCACCATGTTGAATAATGCGTTTCGTTCAGCCACAGGACGTCGTGTTTCAACTCAAACTGTGCGCAATAGGCTGCATGATGCGCAACTTCACTCCCGACGTCCATGGCGAGGTCCAGCTTTGCAACCCCGACACCATGCAGCGCGGTACAGATGGGCCCAACAACATGCTGAATGGACCCCACAGAATTGGCATCACGTTCTCTTCACCGATGAGTGTCGCATATGCCTTCAACCAGACAATCGTCGGAGACGTGTTTGGAGGCACCCTGGTCAGGCTGAACGTCTTAGACACACTGTCCAGCGAGTGCAGCAAGGTGGTGGTTCCCTGATGTTTTGGGGTGGCATTATGTGGGGCCGACGTACGCCACTGGTGGTCATGGAAGGCTCCGAAACGGCTTTACGATACCTGAATGACATCCTCCGACCCATAGTGCACCCATATCGGCAGAATATTGGAGAGGCATTTGTCATCATGGACGACAATTCTCGACCTCATCGTGCACATCTTGTGAATGCGTTCCTTCAAGATAACGACATCGCTCGACTACAGTGGCCAGCATGTTCGCCAGACATGAACCCTATCGAACATGCCTGGGATATGTTGAAAAGGGCTGTTTATGGACGTCTTGACCCACCAACCACTCTGAGAGATTTACGCCGAATTGTCGTTGAGGAGTGGGACAATTTGGACCAACAGTGTCTTGATGAACTTGTGGATAGTATGCCACGACGAATACAGGCATGCATCAATGCAAGAGGACGTGCTACTGGGTATTAGAGGTAGTGGTGTGTACTGCAATCTGGACCACAAATGCTGAAAGTCTAGCTGTATGATGGTACAACATGCAATGTGTGGGTCTCATGAGCAATAAAACGAGCTGAAATGTTGTTTGTGTTGATCTCTATTCCCTTTGTATTTAAAGGTTCCGGAACTCTTGGAACCGAGGTGATGCAAAACTTTTTTTGATGTGTGTAAATAACAATTCAATAACAATTATACAACAATTAAACTGGAGTATTTACACAAATAGTCAGTCTTTTCTTAAACACACCTATATGTTTGGGAAAAGGCTCTAAGACTGCGTCAGGTAGAGAGTTCCAGTTATCAATGGCACGGTTTACAAAATAATATTTACCATAATTTGTTCGCTGTGGTCGGCCCTTAACTTTGAAAGGATGATCGCTCCTACCCATGTAAGTGGGCTTTCCCAATCGTTTGCTAAGCTCACCCCATGCTGGTTGATTTGTATACGTGTTGTACATAGCGCTTGGTACTTGGTACTTGTTAAGTGATAAGGTAATCATATGTTTCAACCCCCCACCCTCTTTGTAAATATGTAATATGTAGACGGCCCCCAATGAAATAATAATGTAATGGTTTCCTCAACATGTATTGTACGCAACAAGTGTTTTTATTCACGACGGCCAACGGATATCCACATGAAAGCCTGTCATCTCCCGAATCTTGTCGCTCTACTTGTTATGAGAGTTTAGTGTCGGCTTCCATTCTTCTCTCAATAACACATATCCCTCGTGATTTAAAGGCATTTAAAGGTACTGAGTCCGTATGACTTTTGTCTTGGAGAGAGAAACTTAAGAGCCAACTTCCACTTAAAGCCCCTCACCCTCATAAAATATCTCCCCTGCTGGGCGAGAAATGCTTATAGGGTATAAGGCTTAGGATCAATCGCATGCCGTTTTGTTTGGTGACCGCTGGGGATGAGATAGCCGCCGAAGCTATACCAAGGATGTGCAAATTTCGTGCCGTTTAAGATGAAAGCTTGATCGATTTACAAGACTGTTGTTGTTATTGCTAGAGACTTGGACTTCGTGATCTATTTCAGTCCTATTTGTATGGACTTTGTCTGATAACCTGTATTATTGTGATGTCTGTAGTAAAGTGTGTATTTTATTTGAGGCGAGAATTAGGAATCAGGCCGCGTTGCGGTGGTCATGAATTAGGAACCACCCCGGCATTTTCCTGGGGTTGAAGTGGGAAACCACGGAAAACCACTTGTAGGATGGCTGAGATGAGAATCGAATGTACATCTCTTAAGTTTTGCCTCTTGAGGAAGAGTGCATTCAGTTCCAATCCTCAGACCAGAATTAATTTTTTTAGTCGATCCTGGAATTGAACCCGGTTCGTAGCGGCAACAGTTTAAAGTGCTAACCATTACACCATGAGATGATCATTCACATGAATGTTACATCATACTGAGTGATGTTTAGGTATATCTTGTTGTTGTTAATTCATTTAACCCCAGCTGAGTCCGGCATTTCTTCCACTTATTTGTGCCGTGCTCCTCTCCGACTTCTTTCCTGTCGACCTCTCTTGGTCAACTCTTGTTCTCTTCCGACCCCGACGGTATTAGGGTATCCGAGGCCTAGGGATTCTTCCACTTTCCCGCCTTAATTGGCCCTTGTCTCATGTTTCCTTATACCCTCATTCTAGAGGGGTCAGCCTTCTTCCTCTTTTCATGTTATCTGCTGCCTTCTGCACAAGGCCCTCAAGGAGGCAGGGTGTATGTAGCCCCACCACTTTGGTGCACCCTGGATAGTGCTACACCCTCAAGGGCTCACGGCTGGTGAGTTTGGGAGTTGGCGACCCCGAGGGATTCCTGAGTTGGGTCCGTTTTATCCCCTTTTTCCTTTTTCATTTAAGGGGATTGGGAAATCTCAGTCATCAGCCCCGTGTAGGTATATGGATTTATTTTCGAGATAATCCTCACCTGGTGTCGTGGCTAACATCCATGGCGGTTGCGCCGAAGGTACGGGTTCGATTCCCGGCTCTGCCAAGAAATGTAATTCTGATCTTAAGGGCTGGAACGGAGTCCACTCAGCCTCGTCAGGCAAAACTGACAAGAACTTGGTTCGACTCCCATCTCAGTCATCCTGGGAGTAGTTTTCTGTTGCTTCCCACTTCTACTCCAAGTAAATGTCAGAATGGATCCTATCTTATGGCCAGGGCCACTGCCTTCCCAATCCTCATATGAATCACAATTAATACCCTCACTACTACAGACACCACAATAACACAGATTATCAAACAAATTCTACAGGCAAATACACGGGGATAAATGACCACGAAGTGAAACAACAACATTAACATATCTTCGAGATAATCCACCTCATTAATAAATGGAATGAAGACAATAATATCTGTATTTGGAAGTGAATCCCCGCAGCGTAACCATGCTCGTTACATCACCCACCACGACTGTGAGCAAGTCCGGAGATCGGAGGTTCGAACCCTGGCGGTCATAGCGGCTATCATGTGTGTTGTTTTTCCTCAGTTTTTTCCACACTTACTCCAGGCAAATTTCGGGATAGTACATATTTCAAGTCCCGGGGCAGTTATACACACTGCTACAGTCATGGTTGGTTGGTTGGTTGGTTCCTCAGTTTAGGGGCTGTGACAACGCGGTCATGTAGCCCCGTGTACTTTGAGTGTGTGTAGAATCTGTCTGATAACCGGTGTTAATTGTGATGGCTGTATTAGTGTGTGTTTTCTGTTGTCAATTCAATTTATTTTTTCTTATGTGGCCTTCTGAGAGGCCGAGTGCAGGTCTTTCTAGTCGACGCCCGTGGGCGACCTGCGCGTCGGGATGAGAGATGGAATGGATGAAGATGGATGAAACTGGGCAAGGATGTAGAATGAAGCGGCCGAGGCCTGTCAGAAGGTACCGTCCCAGCATTTGCCTGATGTTGAAAATGGGAAACCACGGAAAACCATTTCAAGGACGGCCGACGGTGGGGCTCGAACCCACGCGTCTACCGAGTCAGCAGAGAGCCTGGCCCCATGACCCAACGCTGCGCTTTAGCCAGCGTAGCCACTACTGTCGGTGTCAATGCAAATAAGGACTGTTGACATTGAATTTTCAAGTAGTTCCTACTTTTGCCACCAAACGCCACCGTCAACGACTACTAGTTCAGAACTTGGTTATTGGATGCCACCGCAGTCTGCTCCTGGCAACGAACGTTGGAACCTAAGAGCGTTGGTCAAATATAACCTATAATTTAGCTTCAAACTAGTGTAACTAGTGGAAGGTTCTTTAACATGCCATAAATCTATGACATGGAACCGCCGGCTTTACTTCCCCTCCGAAGGGATTTTTTGCGCTCTTAAAAAATCCGACGAATTCCTGGTACAGTCAGTACAGAAGCACAGGTTATCTGACAAATTGAACACACACCAAGCACACAGGGCTGATGATCAATATGTCCCAAGCCCCTAGACGGTTTGATAACAACTGTGAGCCTACAGAGGACTGTCAGCTTGTAATCAAAGGTTCCTGCTGCTAGCAATCAATAAGCCTGCCTCTCCGTGGATAAGTGAGTAATAGCGTGACAAGGTTTTATCTCGTACAAAAATCACGCAATGACTTTTCAGGTGAAATGTGCTCGCCGTAGATTCCACAGCATATCAAATGCGAAACATTTCCCTGTTCCTTGGCCGCTGCTACAGTTAGGGGGACAAGTTCGTGATTTTTTTCCGAAAGATTATCATTTCTTCTTTGGCTGAAAATATATTACGTACTTTTAATATTGCAATCCAAAAGTGTCATCGCTGTCCTTCAATTCTAAAAGCATGAAAAGATTTCGAACCGTAATGGCGCCTTACCACTTGCTTGCTATTTTTCTCTGTCTTTGGGGCAGATGACCTCGCTGTTCCGCCCCTTAAAAGAACAATAACTGACTAACTTTGTCTTTTTTATTTTTTTTCTTTATATCAGACAATCTCTACATAGAAAACAAAGTCCCCGATTCTTGGATGTAACTGGCAATCTCGAGAACCACTAGATGGATTTTGATGCGGTTTTCACCATTCTGTAAAGGATTTCGCGAGGAAGGTTTCTGTAGAAAAACATTCATTTATGACCACAGGAAGCTGGCAGTAATGATTTCAATGGACAGAGTCGAAAATAAACCTGCTGTCCGTGTGCCTTTTAAGCTTATGCTGGGTAATCCGTTTCTCAGCATGAAAAGTTCTACAAAAAAGTCCGTGACAACATATCTCTATCTTTAATACATCGCCCACTATAAGTTTTTTTTTACGTTTTCATTTCTTCCAACAATCTCCTTTCAGTGGAAATTTAAATTACGAGCTTCGCAGCGAGTTTACGAGCTAGCAAACGATCATATCACCCCAGCTTCGGCCAGCATCAAACTGTAGAGTCGTGTTGAGTTAAGACTTCAGAAAAGAGTAGGCTATATGTGTTTGGAGTTTTGCTGTTTACCTCGGCGTTTCTGACTTGCGTCTGGGACCTGTCGTCCATGCACTTTTTAGGCTTATCTTGGGTAAACTGTTAAAGATACCGGGCGAAGCCGGGGTGGGTTGCTAGTAGACATATAAAGAACAAGTTTAAAGGAAGCAGAATGGGTGTGGCAGTGTAGCAGCATAGCTGCTCCTAGCTGCCATCTACACACCTCCAAGCTTTCTGTGGTAAGTACTGGATATCGATAAACCCCACAGAAGCTGCAAGCACACGTAACCATTGTATGTGGAGGTGGTGAAGTGGGGAATGCCACTCAAAAGGACATTATCAGGAGATATCTTGGTCGTCTGGAGTGTTGCAATTTTAAACTTGCGTAAAACTGTAAAAAGTAGGGGCTGATGACCTCGCTGTTCCACCCATTAAAACAACTATAACTGTCGTAAAAGTAATTTTAAAAAGTAGCACACTGTATATTGTCACTAGGAGGTATTTAAAAGTTGTTTGATCTAGTGTGTTTCACTTATAGTCTGATAACCAGTGTTACTGCATGACTCCTTGTATATTGGTTAGCTTTGTTGGCTACCCCACCCCAGAATACCGGGTTCGATTCCCAGCTGTAAAAAGAGATTAGATTTTGGCTTGAGTTTTTTTTTGGGTCGTGTGGCCTCCTGAGAGGCCGAGTGCAGGTCTTTCTAGTCGATGCCCGTGGGCGACCTGCGCGTCGGGATGAGAGATGGAATGGATGAAGATGAATGAAACGGGGCAAGGATGTGGAAGGAAGCGGCCGTGGCCCGTCAGAAGGTACCGTCCCAGCATTTCCCTGCTGTTGAAAATGGGGAAACCACGGAAAACCATTTCAAGGACGGCCGACGGTGGAGCTCGAACCCACGCGTCTACCGAGTCAGCAGAGAGCTTGGCCCCATGACCTAACGCTGCGCTTTAGCCAGCGTAGCCACTGCTGTCGGTGGCTTGAGGTACTGATGCGGTATCGATGATATGGAAGTCACCCATGTCGCAGCAATTTCGAAGACTTGCACCAGGCCAGTGGGTTACAACAGTTCAACTTAACCATTGTTACTGTGGTGTATACGTAAGTGTGGGCAACAGCAACTCGCACTCCCTTCTGCTCCTCTCCCATATATTGGCTTTCACGGCCGGTGAATTAAAACTCAGCAATTTCTCTAGATTTATGCCATGTCTTGTGTGGGGGTTTCGCCTAGAACACCAAGCTGGCTCATCAGTGGGCTCTTGGTGTCCCCGCCCGGACTCCCACAGGAGTAGCGAACTGCGCGCTACCTCCCGTTTTATGAAGCGCACCTGCGCCTTTTTACTGCGAGAACTAAAAGCTCAAGCAGCCATAACCTCCCCATGAAGGCTTCCAAAAAGACGGTATATTGGCTTTCACGGCCAGTGAATTAAAACTCAGCAATTTTTCTAGGTTTGTGCCGTTTGTGGGGGTTTGGCGGGGACACCAAGAGCCCGCTGATGAGCCAGCTTGGTGTCCTAGGCGAAACCCCACACAAGACACGGCACAAACCTAGAAGAATTTCTGAGTTTTAATTCACCGGCCGTGAAAGCCAATATACCATCTTTTTGGAAGCCTTCATAGAGAGGTTCAGGCTGCTTGAGCTGTTATTTCTCGCAGTCAAGTGGTGCAGTTGCACCTAATATAAAGGAAGGTGGTGCGCAGTTCGTCACTCCTGCGGGGGTTCGGGCGGGGACACCAAGAGCCCGCCGATGAGCCAGCTTGGTGTCCTAGGCAAAACCCGACCCAAGACATGGTGGCACAAACCTAGAAGAATTGCTGAGTTTTACAACTGACAGTTTGTATAGGCAACACTGAAGGAATGGCTTCAAAACTTTACATTACACACACAAATACTTGCAAAAACGAATCAACAACAACATTTACGAAGTTTAAAACGTTTAGTAAAGTTTCCTAACAAATTCTTTACGCAGCGAGACGAAGGCAAACAACACACACAAGTACAGTACTGTAGTTTCCTGCCGGCTGCTTCCAAAAGCAATAAGAGATGAGTTATCGACCACAGTCCAAACCACACTGCAAGATACACTACTTCATTCACTAGACCGGAGTGGAGTGTAATGGTGTACCCTCGAGTAAACCTGAATTAAGTTCGCCTCATTTAATTTAACCACTATAACTTACCAACCCCTATGCAGGGTGTTAAAGAGGAAGTATTCAATATTTCAGGAGTTGGAAGTAGACTATGCATCAAAACGAGAATTGTATGTCGTGGTTGGTTGCTTCTTAAGTTTAGGGGCTGCGACAACGCGGTCATGTAGCCCCGTGTACTTTGGGTGTGTGTAGAATCTGTCTGATAACCGGTGTTAATTGTGATGACTGTATTAGTGTGTATTATCTGTTTTTGAATTCAAGTAAGGACTGCCGACTTTTGAATTTTTCAAATAATTCCTACTTTTGCCGCCAAACGCCACCGTCAACGACTACTAGTTCAGAACGTATCTACCAGACGCCACCGCAGTCGGCTCTTATCAACGAACTTAGGAACCTAAGAGCGTTGTTTACATTCTTAACCTATACAATTTAGCTTCACACAAGTGTAATTAGTGGAAGGTTCTTTAACATCTATGGCATGGGACCGCCGGCTTTACTTCCCCTCCGAAGGAAGGCATACTGAGGGATTTTTAACGCTCTTAAAAAATCCGACGACTTCGGCCGGATTTGAACCCGAGATCTTGGGCATAGAAGCTCCGCATGCTACCGACTACGCCACCGAAGCCGCCAATTGTATGTCTACCCCTTATTATTCCCGTTTTCCAACGGGATCGAGGATGAGATGCAATGAAAGTCTTTGTGGCAGATTTTTTACGGCTGGATGCCCTTCCTGACGCCAACCACATGAGAGGAGTTAGTGAGAGATGAAATGAATGATGGTGAATGAAATTGGGCAAGGATGTGGAGGAAGCGGCCGTGGCCTGTCAGAAGGTACCGCCCCAGCAATTGCCTGGAGTTGAAAATGGGGAAACCACGGAAAACCATTTCAAGGACGGCCGACAGTGGGGCTCGAACCCACGCGTCTACCGAGTCAGCAGAGAGCTTGCCCCATGACCTAACGCAGCACTTTAGCGGGCAGTGCATCAAAACAAAAATAACATGCTTAATAAACATGGGTCCTACATCGCCCAGTTTCTGACATATGAACGACGTAACAATTTTCTATGTGGGTCGGGTTCGATTCCCAGCTCTTCAAAAAATTAATTCTGATCTGAGGGCTGGAGCGGGGTACACTCAGCCTCGTGAGGCAAAACTGAGAAGAGGTGGGTCGATTCCTACCTCAACCATCCTGGAAGCGGTTTTCAGTGCCCCCTCCACTTCTACTCCAGGAAATGCTGGGATGGTACCTAACTTAAGGCCACGGCCATTTCCTTCCCAAATCCTATCTTAATTACAAATACCACACTAGTACAGACATCTCAGTGACACAGGTTATCATACGAATTCTATGCACACTCTAGTACATGGGGCTGTATGACCACGATGTCGCAAAATCCCTAAAGAATCAACAACAAACAAATAAAGTTATAAATAAAATAAATAAACAAATATAATTAAAAGGAAGAACGATTGTAGTTTTACGTGACCGTTAATCTCGAGATCATGAGCCACGGGACCACCTTTTTACGTGGAATCCAGACCACAGGGCATGGCATTTCACTTTGAAAATCTCACATGCATTGACCGCGAATCGAACCCGGTCTGCCGTGGTGAGACAAATATAATTAGGCGGCTACGCTAAGCATTCACCTACGTTGACTGTTTATACACTTCTAAATACTACACACACAGAGTTTTGAGTTCTATTTCGTACAGATTATTTTACATGGGGGCACTGCAAGATGTCCTTGATAACACACAGGACCAAATAACTGTAAATGCACGTCACACGACTACAAACAACCCACTACTTAGGGCGTTAAGAGACAGCAACCACTTTATACATTGTGGTACTGAACGCACAGATTCATCCCGTGTAAGGGATCCTAACCAACGAGCTAGAGAAAGGTATATAGAGAGGCAAGGAGCCGCGTAGCAGCGCTCTGGGCGGAGGCAACCTGAGTTAAGGCGGCCATGATGCAACACGTCGTCTGACAAGAGCTTGTTGTGATTGTTCGGGCTGTGCGGGAACATGCGTTGAATGAAATTTATTTAAAAATACATAGACCATGCCGTCAGTGTGTTCGTCATTCAATTGTACAAATAGAAGTAATAAGACAACAGGAGTGTCGTATTTCAGGTAAGAAATGTCATCCAAATTCATAAATTAATGAGGTAGACTCTTTACGAAAACGTGATGCAGCAGTTTAAGTTTGTGTGATATTTACATTTCAGATTCCCTTTGCAGAACCAGGAACTAACAAAACAATGGGTTGTCAACATGAAAAGAGATAAATGGTACCCCACGAGATACAGCTTTATTTGTTCTCTACACTTTGAAGATAAATATATGTATGTAGCAAATGACAGGCGACGTCTACTAGCAAATGCAGTACCTACAATTTTCAATTTTCCTGCACATCTGCAGAAGAAGCAGGCCTGTAGATCTTCGCCGAAGAAGCGAAGTTTCCAGGAAACTACAGAACACTCGCAATCAGATAGCATTGTTGCAGAAGACCTTGATATCAGTAAGTAAATATATTCGGCTGTCTGAAAATTTAAGGAAAGATAGTTGTGAGCCATAATAATAATAGCTATAAAGTAAAATATATTGTTCAAATATCAATCATCGTAAGCCAACGGGGTATACTTTCTCTAGTCCGTTGTTTTGAACTCATTTTGGAAACGTATCAGGCTTTACTAATCTTTTATTTTTTTATTTTTCTCAGAAATTCTACAGCAAGGTGCAGGATCTAGCCATGATCACACATATTCTGTCCCTAGCCCACGGAAGATGAAGAAAATGTTCGATCGTGTAGTGGACAAAAATACAGAGTTAAAGAGGAAACTCAAAACTGCTAAGCAGGCTGTTATCCGAAAAGAACAGAAAATAATTAATTATCAGAAACTTATGAAAGGACTAAATAACAGGTTATGTGAAGCAGGATCTGAAGTGATAACTAAGTGTTTTGAAGGTGTTCTGAAGGAACTAGTACAGGTTACCCAGAATGGTGGTGTGCAAAGATATAGTACTGAAGTGCGAAAATTTGCGTTGACTCTTCATTTTTATTCAGCCCAGGCTTATAGATATCTTAGAAAATTCATCAAATTACCACATCCAAGGACCCTACGTTATTGGGCTTCTGTTCTCGATGGAAATCCTGGATTTACGGAGGAGAGTTTTTTGAAATTGCAGCAGGAGGCGCAAGCAAGTACAGAGCCAATACTGGCTTCGCTGATGTTCGATGAAATGGCCATAAAGAAGGATTTAGTATGGGACGGAAATCAAATTCGTGGTTACGTAGATTTAGGTCAGGGATGCATAGAAAATGATGACTGTCCACTAGCTAGAGAAGCTCTGGTTTTTATGGTCACATGTTTGAATCGCAGCTGGAAAATACCGGTGGGTTATTGTCTAATAAGTGGTATGTCTGCATCTATGAAAGTAAATTTAGTAGAACAATATTTAAGAAAACTGCATGAGATCGAGATAAACATTGTTGCTGTGGTATGTGATGGCACTGCAACAAATAGATCTGTCATGGAGAAGCTAGGAGTGTCATTTAATATAGATAGTATTCAGTGCTGGTTCCCCCACCCTTCAGATACTAAACTAAAAGTGTGTTGCTTTTTTGATGCTGCCCACATGTTAAAATTGGCCCGCAATTTATTAGCTGATAAGAAGATTCTTCGAGATGGTACAGAGACTGAAAACACTAGTATCAAGTGGGTTTATCTGGAAGAATTGCATAACATACAGGAAAAGGAAGGTTTATGTGCTGCTAATAAGTTAAAGAAACAGCACATACAGTATCACTCTCAAAAAATGAAGGTTGCTTTAGCAGCAGAAACACTTAGCAGATCTGTTGCTTGTGCCATAGTATTTTGTAAAGAAATAGGATTTACGGAGTTCAATGACTGTGAGTGTACTGTGAAATTTTTAAAAATGATAGATGTTATATTCGACATACTGAATTCCTGTCATCCTTTGGGAAAAATTACAAAGACACCAGTATCGAAGAAGAACCGAGCCACGGTTTGTAACCAAGTAGCCAATTGTGTTGACTACCTCAAGAAGCTGAAACTTTCAGATGGAAAGCTTATTTGCGATTCCAGCAGAAAGATGCCAATATACGGTTTGATAATTGACCTATTAAGTGTGATACAACTAGCAGAAACATACGTGTGGGGACAAAATTCTGTATTGAGATACTTATTAACACGCAGATTGAGTCAGGATCACTTAGAGCTGTTTTTTTCTTCTATTCGCTCCAGAGGTGGGAATAGAAATAATCCAAATGCAGTACAATTTAAATCAGCTTATAGGAAGTGTTTAATTGCGAGGGTAGACCCATCCATGAATTCCAACTGTAAGCCTATTGAGTGTGACCTACTTGTGACAACTGCAACTGCAGATATTCATGGTGTCAATGGGAAGGACGATACTATGCTGACAGACAATTCTGGGAGTACAGCTCATGGATACTGTGCAGATTATAATTCACTGAGCTTGTATGTAGACAATGTTGTTCAGTACATAGCAGGAAGTGTCGTTCGCCAAGTGTCTAAAAAATTAACTTGTATTGAATGCCTAGAAGTGCTTTTATCGGGTCAAGATGTTGAGAAAGAGGGACTGATTAAAGAGAAAGACGTGAAAGATGGCCTTTTGAATCCATCAAATGATGTAGTGAAGTTATGCAAGACAGCTGAAAGTGTCATCAGGAAGAATGACTGTATGTTGCGAAAGAACACGAAGAATCTCATGCTGAAGTTGCAGACAGATGTCTATGCTATGCTGCCGGGTTATCTGTTTCAGAAATCTGACCATCTATTTACAGCTACTGAACCTGGGGAAAAGTCTCACTATGCTTCACTCATCGAGCTAATTGTGAAACAGTACTATACATGCAGGCTTCACCACTTCTGCAGAAATACAGCTCAACGTGAGAGAGGCCAACAGGTGCGTCAGTTGTACACAAAACTCATTCTTTTTAAAGGACAATGAAATAATGCGATGTACTTTGCATAAGCAACGTAGCTTATTGTCTTGTAAGATGATTGTGTTAGTTTTCGTTCAATGTACAAATTAAATTGTCAGGCCTTACGTAGGCCTAATCTTATATTACGCCTCGTTAGTCACGCCTCTCCCTCCCTGCCTCCCGCCCTCTTGACATAGTATATCATGGCGGCTGCCAGTTCAACCCGCTTCTAAAATGGCGGCACCATTTCCACTCTATATACCTTTCTCTAGCTCGTTGATCCTAACAGATGAACAACAGCAGTTTTGATTAATATTTAAGCCAGCCAGTCACTATGAACTGCTAATACTTTGCATGTGGGCTCCTATTAACCTTTTATGAAAATCCACAGCCTGCTTCCAGTCGACCGACCGGCTCAGGGAATGGACTGAATGAAACCCCCATCTAGCGGCGAGGATATGTACTATGCCGGCTGTCGAAGCCTGTCGCACTCCCGTGGGGCAATGATTAAATTAATGACAGATGAAATGAAATGATAGTGGAGAGTGTTGCCGGAATGAAATTTGTGACAGGGAAAATCGGAGTACCCGGAGAAAAATATGTCTGCCTCCGCTTTGTCCACCACAAATCTCACATGGAGTGACCGGGATTTGAACCACGGACCCAGCGCAGCGGTGAGAGGCAGGCGTGCTGCCACGTAAGCCACGGAGGCTTCTAATTAACCCTTTATAAGGCAGAATATTATTGAAGATATTTTATTTGTTCGTTAGTTATTGTTGTGCTAAAGGGCGGAACAGAGGGGTCATCTGACCTTGCATTTTATTTGTATTTATTTTCATTTCATATTAATTATTTTAACCTTGTTGTAATTATTATTAATTTCAATTGTTTGTTTTCTTTGACATTTTAATGTTCATATTTATTTTGATAATTTTTATTTTTAAATTATTTTTATAATCTCAAAATTAAGATTTTACATTTACGGTATTATTATTTTAATTTTTATGAGCTTATTTATTTTAATTCTAATTTTCATTATCATTTTTTTTATTTTTTTATTCACTGTTTAATTTTAGCTATTATTTAAAAAATAATTTCATCAAGCACGTTAGCTCTAATATTTGGTTTTAAGAAATATCAACACTGAAAGATTCAAGCATCAGCATCTTGGCAATATAGCAGGTGGTAAATATACAGACCATTGACCAACCCTAGAACACAAACCCTAATTTGGTTGTACATAAACACAAACCCTCGTAAAATTAACGACTATTTATTTCCATGATGAATAAAATGTAATTGCACAAAAAATATAATATAAGAAGCACTTATTAACATGGAAGTTATTTTACAGAGTGTTAACTCCTAGGTTTTCAAGTCTCTGGTGTCTCATTTACAGCAGTTAGTGCAAAGATTTGCTCTATGTTCCTTGCAATATGCGCGGTGATATTCGCTGCAGTATGTTGTCGTCATTCGCCTTTTTCTGAGCAGGACAGATGTGATAAACAGTTCTTACTAGTATCTACAGGGTCTTTCATATAAAGTATGAACGGCAAGTGGCAGTTTTGTTATTCGCTGCTGCGATGGCCTTGGCCGAGCTTGTGGCGTGCCACGGGCCCCTGCTTTAAGCGTGTGTACAATCCTATATGAAATATTACCTCATCAAAGATGCTGAAAGTGTCGTCCTTTCTGGGTTTTACAGGCATTGTATCGGGCTGGTAACCACATTCTGGCTGACGCGAGTGAATTCTGCCACTGTAATGTTTCTGATTTTTAATTTTATGCTTTTTATTGAGCACTGAGTCAGTAGTGTCAAACTTATTTACAATTACGTGAATCTGTGCTAGTGAAGGTGGCACTTCATCACGAAATTGCTGAACAAATGCATCACGTACCCAGCGAGCCGACACGTACTTATAGTAAGTTTTACATACAAAAATACGATGTTGTAATGATAACTGCCTCATGTTAACATCTGAGGTTCAGACTGGCGACTGAACACCTGCACCTTTATTGCAAGGTCGAGTACAGTATATACTATGCGTGCGCTTTCAATACTACAGCAGGGGACCGTGGCACGCCACAAGCTCGGCCAAAGCTACTGCAGCAGCGGATAACAAAGCCGCCGCTCAGTGTTCGTACTTTATATGAAAGACCCTGTATATGACAAGTTCTGCTGTTCTAAATACTTATTTCATTCAGAATAGTGCTGTAATTTAACTTTGTTACAGAACTTACCTTGCTAAGTTTAGCATACGTTGTCACAAATCGTCGAAAATTTTACGACGCAAGGGTCTTCAATTTGAAATGAACAGACTCACTCTAACAATGCACGCACACTGACGAAGCTCGCGGTATTGTAGGAAGCTACTGAGTAGAACAGCAACGTGGCGAGAAAAGCCTGGCAGATAGAGCCGTGTTGCCAAGTATACGTCGCAAAAATTACGAGGGTTTGTGTTCTAGGATTAAAAGGGTAAACAAATATTTTGCAATTAATATTGTAGTTTTCAGTCGGTCAACACAAAGCCATTCCAATTACTGGAATATAAGGTGCGTTCAAAAAGTAACGAGCCGGAGGCTGGAATGCGCAAACCGGTGACTACATTGGCTAATCGTAGCGTGTGTAACGTGGTGCGGTTCCGACCAGAGCGTGGAAGGTCACAACCCGTCGCTAGAGGGCACGCATGCACGTCACGTGACGAAACAAAGCGAGCAGCAGCGTGCATCAATCGTCCAACGCCGCCAGTCGCATTGCAAACAGTGACATGGAGGCGTCAACCGAAGAGCAAAGAGGTGTTGTTCGGTTTCTGACAGCGGAAGGAGTAGGGGGAACGGACATTCATTGCCGAATGTCACAAGTGTACGGCGAACACTGCATGTCCCTTGCAAGGGTCAAGGCGTGGTACAAGCGCTTCAGGGAAGGACGGGTGTCGTTAGCCGATGATGCCCGGTCTGCCCCCACCCCCACTGCATTACCGATGACAACGTCCAGCTGGTTGATGCACTCATTACCCAGGACCGCCAAGTGACAGTGAACGCCATAACCGCCATGGTCGCTCCACGACAATGCACAACCTCATACGACCAACACAGTCACGAAACTCCTGCAGATATTCAAATGGGAGGTTCTCGGCCACCCTCCATACAGTCCAGACCTCTCTCCCTGTGATTACGCCATGCTTGGTCCCCTGAAAAGGGCTCTGCGGGGCTAACGATTCACCTCGGACGCTGACGTCCAGCTGTACGTGCGGAACTGGTTCACATCGCAGCCCAGGGAATTTTATGAGACAGCCATTCACCACCTCGTGTCACAGTGGGACAAGTGCCTCAACAGCCAGGGCCAATACTTCTAACATACAGGTACTGGTTTCTGTAATTATGCCTCCGGCTCGTTACTTTTTGAACGCACCTATGCAAGACAAATAGCTCTACAAAACATTACTAAACCTACAGTGACAACCCCAGACAGTGCCTGCCCTCCAAAAACATAATACAAGAAAACCCGTCAGAAAATTTAGTAAGTGTGGTAATTATTACTGATAAATACAGTATTAAAGAGCATTAAGCACTGAAAAAAGAAGTATTTCTTTTATATTGCAAAACATCGAAATGACTATCCCATCAACATAAACAGTCTTCCTCCCCCCAAACTAATCTGTGAAGGTGTCAGGGACGTATATGCAATTTTTTTGGGGGTGGGGGCTGACTATCCTAGAAAATTGTGAGTATTCTCAGGGGATTGTCACCTCAAAATACCCAGAAATATCAACCAATATCCTAGAGCATATAACTTTGTGTAATTGTTTTAGATAAGAGATAATTGTAAAATTCTAAGTTTATATAGGCTAGCCTAAAATATTAGTGGCAATACCAAAAATGTTGTCAAATACAACACAACACACAAATAACATTTCATACTTAATACATTTTCTATTATGATCTATGGAGTATGAATGGCAAATATCTAAATATTTGTCAATTTACTAAGTAGAAAGGTAAACAGTTTTTTTGTTTACAAATTGATAATTTATTTCTCAAAAGTGCCGTACTGTGGAATTCTTAGTTTTTCCTCACAAGGCTGAGTGTACCCCGTTTCACCCCTCAGACCAGAATTAAAATTTCTTGGCAGAATTTGGACCCCCGGCAGCTAAGAACGCTAGTCACTACACCACGAGATAGTCTACAGTAATTTCAATCTTAATATTGTGTACAACTTAGCCAATAAATTAAGATTAGGATTCAACTAAATTTGAAAAATGAAAATCCACAGCCTGCTTCCAGTCTCCGACCGGGTCAGGAATGGAATGAATGAAGCCCCCATCTAGCGGCGAGGATATGGACTGTGCCGGCTGCCGAGGCCTGACGCACTCCTCTGGGGCAATGATTAAATGAATGACAGATGAAATGAAATGATAGTGGAGAGTGTTGCTGGAATGACATTTTTACAGGGAAAACCGGAGTACCCGGAGAAAAACCTGTCTGCCTCCGTTTTGTCCAGCACAGATCTCACATGGAGTGACCGGGATTTGAACCACGAACCCAGCGGTGAGAGGCCGGCGTGCTGCCGCCTAAGCCACGGAGGCTTCTAGGATTCAACTAAATTTACTATTATGTTATGCTTTTACCAAAGCACTTAATTTTTATTGGCTTGGGGGGGGAGGAGTCCCCACAGCTCCCCCCTTATATACTCCCCTGGAAGGTGTAGCTACTATTGCTGTGATAAGTAGTAAACCCTAAAACTACAGTAGAATTGTAAACTAATATGCGGAAAGATACTACAAATACTCTGTTGTGAAAAATGAAAATCCACAGCCTGCTTCCAGTTTCCGACCGGGTCAGGAATGGAATGAATGAAGCCCCCATCTAGCGGCGAGGGTATGGACTGTGCCGGCTGCCGAGGCCTGACGCACTCCTCTGGGGCAATGATTAAATGAATGACAGATGAAATGATAGTGAAGAGTGTTGCTGGAATGAAATTTTGACAGGGAAAACCGGAGTACCCGGAGAAAAACCTGTCTGCCTCCGTTTTGTCCAGCACAGATCTCACATGGAGTGACCGGGATTTGAACCACGGACCCAGCGGTGAGAGGCCGGCGTGCTGCCGCCTAAGCCACGGAGGCTTGTCACTCTGTTGTGATGATTGAATATATGACTACAACATAGGCTAATACTGTATAGTCGAGTCTCGCAAACTCGGCCTAATGTGGACCGAATGGTGGCCGAGTTCGCGAAAATGCCAGGTTATCGTGAAATATGTTAAAAAGAAGAAATAAGCTGTTTGTTTTGATTTAAAAGTAATGCAATGCAGTACATTTATTTGTTTTTAACAGAAACCCAAGTTATGAAACGATTAAGCCAGTACAATTACAGTACTTGACTGTATAGTTCAGTACTGTACTGCATAGAAATCAAGGAAAACAATTACTGTAAATTATAAGAGAAAACTTAGAAAAACTAGGCCTTCAAATTATTTTTATAATAAGTACACTGTATAGTATATGTACAAAACAATTGCCGTAGGCAATGTAGAGATGAAACGATTAGCTCAGGACAAGGAGATGGAAACTGCATCAAACCAGTCAGAAGACTGAAAAATTAAACAACAACAACACCAACAACAAATATAGTCCGCAATCTTTTAGGTTTTCACCGTGTCTGATGTGGGGATTCGCTTAGGTGCACCAGTCAGGCCTCGGCGCGGCGGGTTTTTGTGGACTTGCGAAAACCTAAAAGGATTGCTGGAGTGTTCCTTTTTACATCAATGAATATTTCATATATATTTTATATTACGGTACTTTGCTTTCAATCTTCGCTATATTGCTTGATATACGTCCTGATCAAGTTCGGGGCTTCTTTTTCTGTTTTTTTTTCTTTCTTTCCTTCTTTGGGGGCGTGATGGCGCAGCGATCAAGCTGCTTGCCTCGGAATAAGACGAATCAGTTTCGATTCGTTGTGAATGCAAGCGAAATTTCTGTGATAAAAAATCACGCCCACTGGTTCGGATTCCATGTATAAAAATGTCATACCAAGCTGCGCTAATGGGTTCTCTCCACGGGTAAAATCCTAACAGGTGAAGTTGCTTGAGGCGTGTTTCACCGCCCCCCCCCCCCCCCCCCCCCCCCCCCACTCAAAAATGGACGTGAAGGTAAATACTGTCGGGATGTATTAACCTGCGCTGATCTTCATGGTGTTCTTTACTATCTACTCTTGTTATCTCAAAGACGTATTCGCTACTATTCAGTAGCAAGTGTTGGCTTATTCCAAATCCCTGGATTTATTTAGACTTGCACCTAAAACTCAAGTTCGGTCATTCTCTTTGTGTTTCCCAGTTACTATTCAGATCTGCACATTTTGATTTTCATGTTTTAACTTCGTAAAAATGCCTTTGCATGCAAGTTATAGCCCGCACTATGAGCTTTAAGACGAACCAAAATACGTATAGTTTATGTATTGTGGTACAAAAGGAGGTACATACACAAATGGGCAGAACATTCCTTGTTCGAACACCTGCACTTTTCGCCCCGTTCCTACAGCTCGCAATTCTCTACCTCTTTGACTGTACATGGATAACATATTACTTGCACTGATTATATCTATGGAAACTCCATAGGGCCCAGTTGTTCGTAGCTGTCAGTCAACTCATGACTTATCCAACATTTCAGGAGAGGTTGCCTACCCCCACTGTCTTCCCAAACCCATTAGAGTAAGCTGACTGGGTTCTTTGGGTTCAATCCAATTAGCGCAGTTCGACCGTCCCGGTATAAAGACGACCCGTGGTTTATCATCACGAGATTACTCTTCACGTAAAACTATAAGATATTTTTGCTCTCATGGCATTCATGGGCATGAAGTTAAGTCTACAAAGGTACCAATAACCAACATAATAAACTATACTTCTTTTCAAATTAAGAATTGTTGCATAATCTTACATGCCAAATATTTTATGAACGGTCAGTAATTAATTACCAGCCAATTAGTAGCACAGTTAGTTAATGCACAAGGCCAAGGGGGTCTGGCTATTTCCAGACTGGTGAGGTCTGAGGGTTGAAACTCCGCCGTTGGCTGTCCTAAAATGGTTTTCCGTCTTTTCCCAATTTTAACTCTAGGCAATTTCCGGGATGGAATCTTCGAATAGACCACGGCCACCTCATTCGAAATTCCCTGCCAAAATTCATTCAACTTCATTTCATCTCCCATTAATTCCTCTAATAAGGTTAGTGCCCGGAAGGTCATCTGATCATAAACGGCATCACTTAACCTCGTTCCCGACTCTGTAGAAACGGAAATAGCCCAATAAGGGATAGAAATGTCGTACTGTCGATGATTATTTCCCGGCCTGTCAAATATTTGCTGGACATCCCTGCGATTGACGCTGTGAATTGTTTTACGACACGCCAATACTAACAAATACACAAGCCTACATTATTAGTGAGCAGTAAAAATACAGCTGTTGGTTGCAGTAGTGTTTCCCGAGGCCCATTAATATTGACCGGCTTTTACGACAGTTTATGAATGGAACGTGAGGTCTGTCTCAACTCCACCTTCACACACGCGCCCAATTACACACCGAGAGTGCTATTAGTAGCCTCCAGCTCTCCGCTCAGTAGCTTAAGATTCTCTAACTAGAATTGACTACTTATTCGCTCAGTTACTGTCGACCAAAGTATTATGTGTACTCGAGTTTGAAGGTTGTTTGTGACGTAACCAATAGACATACATAAAATCCAATAACATCATCATTTTCGTCGTTCTATTTTACGTGAGTTCATGTAGGTTTGGAATTTTTAGTTTATATTTTAATATTTTTTATCGCAGTTGGAACACAAAAAGTGCCCGTTTTTAAGCGTGTTTCAACCATGCGTCACATTTAGGAATTATTATCTCTCAAACCCGTCATCAGATCGAATCCAAATTTTAACACAATATACATTGGAATGTTGTATAACTGGTTTATTAATTTCAAAATTTTGCGTGTCCAAGAAACAAAGTTGTTATCATTTGAGTAAGGTAACGTTTTCTCGGCTTGGGGTGGTTGGAATATGTAGTTCTTGGTCGCGTTGTAATCCTTATACATCAAAAAGTTATGCTGTATGACTTTAAAATACGTAAATTAATTCACTTATTTTATATCGGTTTATATTTGAATGGGGAAATACGACCTTACCTCGCTCGGCAGTGATGGGCTCCATCTCAGCAACGCTGTACAGCTTACCCCGGAGCGGCCGGCTGGTGTATCATGCCTTATTTCCACGAACAAATACAAACCGATATAAAATAAGTGAATTAATTTACGTATTTCACAGTCATACAGCATAACTTCTTGATTTATAAGGATTACAACGCGACCAAGAGCTATATTTTCCAACCACCCCGAGCCGAGAAAACCTTACCTTACAAAAATGATAACAACTTTGTTTCTTGGACACACAAAATTTTGAAATTAATAAACCAGTTATACAACATTCCAATGTATATTGTGTTAAAATTTGCATTCGATCTGATGACGGGGTTTTGAGATAATAATTCTTAAAAGTGACGCATGGTTGAAACACGCTTAAAAACGGGCACATTTTGTGTTCCAACTGCGATAAAAAATATTAAAATATACATTAAGAATTCCAAACCTACATGAACTAACGTAAAATAGAACGACGAAAATGATGATGTTATTGGATTTTATGTAGGTCTATTGGTTACTTCACAAACAACCTTCAAACTCGAGTGCACATAATACTTTGGTCGACAGTAGATCTAGAAGCGTATGCCTTTTGTTAGACCTGGTAGTTAGACCAAACGTCAGGTCAAGTCCTGAGGAAAATATCCCTCCGCGTATCTCCTCTCTTTGTTCCTCCTTTTTTCCGACATGGAAACTCAAGATTGTCATCTCTCAACGTAAATACATTCAAACTCATTTGTTTGCACCTTTGACTGAACTTTTCTCCACTTTTTTTTTTTTTTTTTTTTTTACCTTTGAGGTATTTTATTGGTGATTCAAGCTTTACAGCAGAAGTTTGAACACTTTGTCTACTTGAGGAACTTTTTGCAATCGTAACAGTGTTGCCAAACTTTGAGCCTGATTCGCCATAAAATCGAATTACTTGGGTGCTCTTTTGTCGCTCAAACAAGGTGTGTACAAAACTAATAATGTAATATAATGTCAAATTAGTACTGAATTACTCTGCCTATCGTTCCAAGTACCACTAAAAGCTACGGTATATTGACACACACAATTCAACACATAAAAATCAAAGTTGGTAAAGCTCACAATTGACGTGAAAATTATTTTTACAAGGGAAATTCTGAAAAGTAATCTGGCCAGCTTATAGAAACATAGCAACATGTGCTGGAACATCTTGTACGCCAAAAACAAGCAGAAAAAGTGGGAACTATTTCCTGGCGCGTTAGCCTCTTCACAGACCGCTTAGGTCTTGAGGTGACTAGAAGTACAGACCACTCTTGTTACCATGCTTTTGTCGTTACAACTAGTACATTCTATTTGTAGTTAGATCTAGAAACCTATTCCTATAGGTAGATCAGACCTGGTAGCGTTTTCTTGTAGTTAGACCAGACCTAGTTGCGTATACTTCTTGTTGTTGATTCATTTGGGGCCTTGCGACATCGTGATCATGTAGCCCCATGTACTTGGGTGAGTGTGGAATTTGTCTGATAACTTGTATTACTACTACTAATAATAATATCGTATGACCTCGGGTGCTGGGTGCAAGCTTTGTTATCCGACACCCAGAGGGCAGCTTGCATGCCGAATTTTGTTGTTCCTTGGAACGCTATTAAGTCAAGGAGGTTAGATATTTAAGCTCCTTGACACTATAGCACTTTCTAGTAGACAAAGGAGGAACTTTTTTGTGTTGGCGGAAAATCCCGAGATTAATTTTGTCATTATGAACACTGCCTACTGCATTCAAATGGGTTATTTAACAAGCCAACAACGTATGACATGCATGCCGTGATTTTTATCGCCTTTCAAAAATCCCTTACCACGGCCAGGAGCGAACCTGCAAGCTTGAGGTTGGTAGACCGACACGATAACCACGCACCCACCGTGGCAAGCTTGTATTACTGTGAAGTCTGTATTAGTGTGTGTATTTGTAATTCAGATTAGGATTGGTAAATAGGCAGCTGTGACTTTAATATAGGAACCATTCCGGCATTAGCCTGGAGTAAAAGTGGGAAACCTCTCCCAAGATATCTTAGATGGGAATCGAACCCTCCTCTTCTTAGTTTTGTCTAAAGAGGCTGAAAGTACCCCGTTCTAGCCCTCGGACCAGAATTAAAATATCTTGACAGAGATGGAATTGAACCCTGACCTCCAGAACGTTAGCCAAGAATGCTAGCCACTGCACCACAAGGTAGCCTTATTCCTTTAAATAGATATAGTATCTTATTCCTGCAGTTAGACTAGACCTGGTATCGTATTCATTCAAGTAGCAGCTTCCATTATATAGGGGAGTCTCAGTTAAATCCGCAATGATATGAGGTTGATGGTAAACTTGATAGGCCTAAGTTAAGGGAGAGGATATCGAAAAATTAACAAAGAAATGAAATTACTGCATATTATTTGTGACGTAAATTCAGTTCGTAAAATCTTATCTGGTATGGGTTGTCTAAATCATTTAATACTTAAAGTAAAACTTTTGAAGAAATTTGAATTTAGTAACTTTTTAGGGATGTTTGGATGATACTAGTGGTACTAGTGCTAAATTCGTGGTAACTTGTATAAATCCGCAATATGATAAGTCTAATAATATGCTTTACTACCACAACGACATAAATATGACACCGAAATACAAGAGATTTTATAAATACTTCACGAACAAATAAGACAAGTTTTCATGATTTTACCGCTAGGTGATAGCATTTGTCGTTTCGAAATTCATAGGCAAGGGAAATTAAATAGTCGATTCACAACTTGTGAGATGAACTTGTCTCTTGCGCTGGGGTATCTCTGCCGAAGAGATATATTTCAAGTGCTGCGGAATTAGCCATAGTGCGGAGTTAGCAAATGTTCACCTAAAACATCCAGGCATTTGCTATGTGCAGAGGTACGAGTAGAAAACCATGAAAAACTACTTTTTAGACTGGCTGTGTTACAAATTCAACTCACGTCGTCTCAAGTATCCTCACTAGGCTGAGCGGCCTCTTTCGATCCCTCAGTACAGAATTAATTATCATAAAATAGAGTTATGAATCAAACTCACGAATCTTGTGGTAAGCGTTGTTGTGTGCGTTGACCGCGGAAGGGTGTCCTAAATTACATCTAACACGTATCTACGCTTTTTAAATTCTAACTTCTTTCATGAGAAACCTTGGCTATCCTGTTATGTTAAAATATTACAGTAACCTTGCCAAGAACACATGCTCGTAGTTTTAAAGCTAAGACTTATTACACTCGACACTGAAAGTAATGAATTGCCTTCATTTCCTTGTCTGCTTGCTATACTCGTCCACGGAAACGTACACAGTATGTCTACAGAGCCGAGACAGCTAAATGTAGAAGAAGTTGTGTCTGAAAAGGCGAACAGTTGACAGGCGTCGTTTGGCCGTTCTCTAATTAAGCAGAAGCGTTGCAGAGGGCAGCTGGAAGATGCAGTAAATATCACACAGGAGCTACATTAAGATGCTGGCTGTTTAGGAAATATTACCATAACCTTGTTACAGCACTGTAGCTGAGGGGAGTCGAGAACCCATTGTAGCACCCTCAATGATAGGCATTTACGAGATGTTCGTTTGGGGGATTACAGTAGATATCGTGGTTTTCCAACCCATGTACTTTGGGTGCGTGTGGAATTACACTGATATTTTTTATTATTAATATTATTAATATTGTTATTACTAGAGGACCCGTGCGAGAAATCTCGCATGTTCATAAACCGCACTTTCCCCAATTGGTTTATAATGAGAGAATTAACGAGAAATGTTGCTGTAACACTAACCGGTTATTCGATATTTATGAAATTATACGATTTGGGTACTCATTCCTTTGATTTACTGTTTCTGAAATCCATGCAAAATGATAAAGGGAAAATCTCAGAATGTTTAAATGACATGAAACAGGCGTCACAGCGGCCGAAATGTGAAGTGGACAGCAATTATGGAGCGTATTTTCCTACAATAACAGTATTTTCAAATCGCTCACTTCGTACATTTTTTTGAAAAGTCATCTTTTAAAGAAATTATAGATATTTATGAAATTAGAGTGCAATTCGTCACTGCTAATGTCTATTCTCTTTTATTTGAATGCTCATTTGTCACGATCGGTCGCTTGTGAGCGCCGCAGGAGGGATCAATGCTACTGAAATAATATACAGGGTGTAACAAAATAGGACGGCACAAAATCCAGGACACATTCCTCACACGTAGACGAAGAAATTATGTTATATGGGTCCAGAAACGCTTTGTTTCCATGTTATACTTCATTGTCTCCAATTCATTAAGCATGGGAAACATACAAGAACAGAACGTTAGAAACATGGGGAACATGCATTGTATGTTACGTCTGTTTACGTTGTCATTATCGTAGGTGCACCGCCAGTGTTTTGTTTTGTTTTACATGGCCCTGTTGCCATGCGACTTAGCAGATGTGCCTTTAGCTGTGCGACAAAACATGTACTTCATGCACCTCCTCATTTTAGTTTTAATGTCCGTTGGCTTCTAAATAACAGATTTGGTGACAGATGCTCAGGTAGAGGTGGACCAATTGCCTGGCCTCCACGCTCTCCGGACCTAAAATCACTGGACTTTTATTTGTGAGGGCATTTGAAAGCTCTTGTGTATCGAACCCCAGTACAAGATGTTCAGAGTCTCTGTACTCGTATTATGGAAGGTTGCGAAACCATACGTAATACTCCAGGGATACATCAACGCATCCGAGATTCACTACGACGGTGGGTTGATGCATGCATCAATGCGCACGGAGGGCACATTGAACATTTACTGTGACAAAGAGCTGCATGTGGTATGCAGGTATGTTCTGTTCTTGTATGTTTCTCATGATTGATGAGTTGGAAACAATGAGGTATAACATGGAAACAAAGCGTTTCTGGACCCATGTTCATATAACATAATTTCTTCGTCTACGTGTGAGTAATGTGTCCTGGATTGTGTGCCGTGCATTTTTGTTACACCCTGAATACTAGCGAACCCATGCGAGAAATGTCGCATGTTCATAAAGCACACTTTCCCCAATAGGTTTATAATGAGAAACTTAAGGAGAAAGGTTGTTATGTTTTTATTTCAACCAAATGATTATAGAACACTATTTACATTTCAGTTAGAATTCCAAGTTCTGCGTTCCCTAACTTAAGAAGGCAATCACTGAAAATTGGATCATCATAACACTCACCGGTTATTCGATATTTATGAAATTATACTCATTCCTTTGATTCACTGTTTCTGAAATCCATGCAAAATGTTAAAGGAAAGACCACAGAATGTTAAAATGACATGAAACAGGCGTCCCAGCGGCCAAAATGTGAAGTGGACAGCAATTATGGAGCGTATTTTCGTACAGCAACAGTATCTGCAAATCGCACACTTCGTACATTTTTAAAGTCATTTTTTAAAGAAATTATAGATATTTATGAAATTAAAGTGCAATTCGTCACTGCTAATGTCTATTCTCTTTGATTTGAATGCTCATTTGTGATGATCGGTCGCTTGTTAGCGCCGCAGGGGGGATCTATAGGCCTACTACTGAAATAATATATATGATGATTATTATATCGCTTATCCCCCCAGCTCAGCTTCATCCACAGACTCTGCGAGGGATCATTCCTCTACCGTCACAAGGACAGTGTCTGGAAGCTGAACAAACTCTGTCAGCAGATACAACTGGGGATGGTGACAGGCCGACCGCCCAAGTTCTAATTAAGTAGGGTCAAGGATAGGATTTTGGAAGGAAGTCGGCAGTGGACCTGTTGAAAGGAACCGTCCCGGCATTTGCCTGGTGGTGAAAATGGGAAACCACGAAAACCAGTTTTAGGGCGGTCAAGGTGGGAATCGAGCCGATGCCAAGCGAGGCACAATATATCGCTCTCGGCCACCGCGGCTGGTGTTTGTCTGATACCCTGTGTTATTAGGATGTCTGTAAGCAGTGTGTAGCCTAATTGAGGATAGAATTGGGAAGGAGACGGCCGTGGTCTTACAGTTAGGAACCAACCCGGCAATGTCCTTGAGTAGAAGTGGGAATACGTGGAAAACCACTTCTAGGATGGCTGAGTTGGGAATCACACCCACCTCTTCTCAGTTTTGCCTCACGATACTCTGTGTACCCCGTTCCAAGCTTTAGACAATAATTAAATTTCTTAGCAGAGCCGGGAGTCGAACCCAGGACCTTTGGGATTGAAGTCTCAATACGTATCCCAGAATCACAGACGGCGGTCACTTAGGGAGAATAGCTGCAAATATTTTATAAGTCATTTAATAGTGGAGAAGAAGAAAGAAATACGAAACAGCGCCTCATTGTGTGGTGGTTAGTGTTATTGGCTGCCAGGTTCCTTCTTCGATACCCGGCCGTGTTAAGAAATGTAATTCCGGGAACAGGAACCAGTCAGCCTTAAGGGTTTGACTCTCACATCAACTATCGAACCTAGTAAGGGCAAATAACCTCGATATTCCCCCCTCAATAGAACAATCACCACTATAATCCCAGGCATTGTTTCTGACTTCTAGTCCAGGCAAATACAGGGATGATGCCTAACTTAAAACCACGGCCAGCTTGGCCCCAATGAGGAATACACACCACATTAACACAGGTTATCAGATAGATTCCGTACACCCAAGTACACGGGATCACAATTCCCTCAATCCAATTACAGGAAAATAAGAAAATAAGAAAGAAAGAACGAGAACGTAGCCTCGTTGTAAATATTGTCCAGAGTGAACTGGATAGTTCCACCATTCGGAAATCACAAATTCGACAGTGACCATCCTGAGTATGCCTTTTGCTAGGTATAGCTGCTCGCATTCTTGGCTGTCGCCCTGGAGGTCCGGGTTCGATTCCCGGCTCTGCAAAGACATTTAATTCTAGTCTGAGGGCTGGAACGGGTACCACTTAGCCCCGTGAGGCAAAATTGAGAAGAGCTGGGTTCGATTCCCACCTCAGCCATCCTGGAAGTGGTTTTCCGTGGTTTCCCCCTTCTACTCTAGGCAAATGCTGGGATGGTTCCTAACGTGAGGCCACTGCCGCCTCCTTCCCATTCCTCAACTGCATTACTAATACACACACTACTACATACCCACAATAACACTGGTTATCAGACAAATTCTACACACACCCAAGTAGCCTACACGGGGCTAAATAACCACGATGTCCAAAGCCATTAAATGAATTAATAACAAGATCTTTTGCCAGGTATGTGGACTTAACTCATTTCAATTTTCTATCAAAATCCTAGACCTTACATACAGTACTACGGAGACCATAATAACATTGTCAGATACTTACTACTAAAGTTCAAGAGTCTAATGATTGCGATGTGCTTCGTCCCTTAAGGAAGCAATAACAACAAATTAAGTCACACCCTATATAAAAATAGCCCCATCCCGTCAGCACTGCCAGTTCCTTGAGCTGACATCTCAGCTCTTCATTTAAATTGGTGACACGAGAATTCCATTACCTCTGGTGTTTGTGCAGGGTTGAAGCACACCTGCCCTATCTTGATGGAATTTAGCCAGGATGATATGATGAGATTTCATTCTTAAATTCCCTTGGGACATCTCTAGAGAAGGTGAGGGTTTCTTGTACCATCTGTATATATAATTTATCACTGTCCGCCTGGGGTCGTAGTGAAAAGCATTCCCCGCGGAGGCTTGGGTTCGATTCGCGGCTCTACTTCTGGCCTGAGGTCTGAAACGGGGCACACTCAGCCTCCTGAGGATAGTCTGAGCAGAGATGGGCTCGAATCCCATCTCAGTCATTCTATAAGTGGTTTTCCGTGGTTTCCCACTTCTACTCCAGGCAAATACCGGGACTGTAGCCAACGTAGCAAGTTTTGGCTCACTCGCTGTAATCCATTCTCACTGATATTTCGTATCAGACAGTTATCTCGTTCTCGAGAGTCTCCAGAGTACGCGGAATTTTTTTGTATACATTTTATTTGAGGTTCCCCCACAAGTAAAAATCGCATGGCACTGAAACTTACAAACACATTTTCAGTGAGACGTCTTCTTGAGAAGATAAGTTTCCACTAGGAAAATTTGATGTTTTGTTTAATATCTAACCAGTTCACTGGATACGAGATAGGCTACAGTACTATTATAATAATAATATCATATGGCCTCGGGTGCCGGGTGCAAGCTTTGTTATTTGACACACAGAGGGCAGCTTGCATGTCGAATTTTGTTGTTCCTTGGAGCGCTATGAAAGTCAAGGAGGTTACATATCTAAGCTCCTTGACACTATAGCGCTTTATAGTAGAGCAAGGAGGAACTATGTGTTGGCGGAAAATCCCGAGATTCATTTTGCCATTAAGAACACGGCCTACTGAATTCAAATGGGTTCTTTGACACGCCAACAACGTATGACATGCATGTCATGATTTTGTCGCCTTTCAAAAATCACTTACCATGGCCAGGACCGAACCTGCAAGCTTGGGGTTGGTAGTCCGACACGATAACCACTCACCCACCGTGGCTACAGTACTTCACCACAAGTCTTACTTACCTCAACTAAGGTGTCTTGCCAGCTGCGTCTGTAATCAATGCTATGACAGCAACCGGTGCTTCCCGACCCACTGTTGTGCAATTGGTAGATGCTAGTCATCTGGCGGTGACTTAACGCTCTTCTCCCATCACACGGCCCCGGCGAAGTTCCGTTCTATAGAGAAGGCCCTCTCTGTGTGTATGTATATTATAGTCTATATTATATGAGAGAGAGAAAATATATATGCCCTATATATATATATATATATATATATCTGATAACCTGTGTTCTTGTGGTGTCTGGAGTAGCGTAATTTAGGTGAGTATTTGGAAAGAGGCGACTGTGGTCGTAACTTACGAACCATCCCGTCATTTAAGCCTACCTGGAGTAGAAGTGAGAAACCACGGAAAATCACTTCCAGGATGGCTGAGGTTTTACCTCACTGGTCTGATTGTTGCTCGTTACAACCCTCAAACAAGAATTAAATTTTTTGGCAAAGCCAGGAATCGAACCCGGACCTCCTGGAACAACCGCCAACAATGGTAGCCGCTACACCACGAGGAGGACCAGGAGGAATTTGAAACATGCTTTTAGGTCAATTATGATAATAGAGATGAGATTTTTCCCATTTGCCCATTAGCCTGCTTTCGATTTTTATAAAAAAAAAATGGAAGTAGACATACGAGATCAACACCGGCCAGAATGTCCGTGCGTCTGTGCGTATCAATTAAAACTCGACGAAATTGACTTGAACCAAATTTGGTACAGAGATGACACTAGCAAAGAGCACCTCAATGATATGTTTTATATTGCTGCCATCTTAACGAAACAAAATGGCGGCCACCCAAATGTTCAAAGCTTAAATCAAATTACGACTAAACTAATCATCGGATCTCCACCAAATTTTTGGAAAAACTTACGTTCGTGTGGAAGGTGTCTTGTGCCCAAACTACAAGGTCATCAACCAAATAATTTCAAGATGACAACCGTACGGATAATGCAAACATTATAATCCATAACTTTCGATCCAATGTATCAATGTCCTCAGTACTTGGCATTCAGGAAGTTTCATATGAATACTATTTGTTACCAATGTGACTGTATGAAAGTGCATATTGCACGCAGCCGTCATCTTGAAATTATTAAATATAAATAACTCTCAACACTTAATGTAGAATTAGTGACAATGTGGGACCGTATATGTGGCCTGTATGGCCCAGGCAATCGAACAGACTCAATGCATCAAGATGGTGGCTGCGCAAAATACAGTATTATAACTTTAAAATCGACAACTCAGAATGAAATTGGATAATTAAGACGAATCTTGGCAAGAGATGAGTATCAATAAGTGCTCTCAGTTGCGCTAGTCAAAGGATTATCACACTGAATATACCGCTAAGCAGCCATCTTTAAATTTCAAATTAAATTAATAGCTTTTGGTATCCTAGAGCTATACCTTAGTAATGAAATTTAGTAATACAGTGGAACTCTAAAGTCACTTCGTATGACCAAATCAAAAGAACAGTGCCTCCATAGATGTAAGATGGCGACTAGTCGTATTATTAAATTAGACAAATTAGTAACTCAGGTTGTTATTGCACAACTAAGGCGAATCATGCTAATGAGGAGTATTACATAAAACGCGTCAGTAGCGTTAGGGGTAGAATTATCACACTGAATAGCCTATAGCTTGCAGCGGCCATCCTGAAATTTAATAGTTTAAGAGGAAATAACTTTCTATGATTTTGAACTACAATAACGAAAATTAGTGATACGATAGAAGCCTATATGGAGTGTCATAGGCTCAAAGCAAAATAATAATAAAATCGTTATTGTGAATCAATAAGACTGTAATTGCGCAATTAAAACTAGACTTGGTAAGAAAGAAGTGACATATAACGGACGTTGTTGAAATAGGCACGGCCGATAACCTAGATGTTAGGCCCCTTAACACAACAATTATTATTGAAATAGGCACAACGAATTCAAGGTGCGGTATCCATCTTGAAAATATAGAATATGATAACGAAAAACTCAATGTATTTTTAAGATACAACAACGAAAATTAGCAGTAATGTAGAACTTTGTAAGTGGCTTCCTTAAACTAAGTCAAAAGAACAGCAACTCCATACGTTCACGATGGCGGCTGTTCCTATTCTCAAGACCTCCATTTATTTAACTCACGATATAATGGCACAATTAACGCGAAATGTAGTGAGAGAGGAATCCCATACAAAAGACCTCGCTACCATTATTATTTAGCCTTTATAAAGCTGAATATGGGACAAAGCGGCCATCTTGAAATTATGAAATATACAAACAAATAGCTCTATATATTTTAGGGATACAATATCACAAATTAGCATTGATGTAGAACTTTACATGGGCGTTGTATGCCAAAGGCTAAAGAACATCATAGATGGCGGCTGTGCATAGCCTACTGTTGAAACTTCAAAATCAATAACCCAGAATCCAATTGCGCAATCAACATGAAACTTGGTAAGAAGGGAGAAACAGATAAGATACCTCGCTTGCGGTAGTCTTAAGGCATAGCACGCAGCCGCCATCTTGAATTTATAAGACATTAATTTCGAGAATGCACTATTTATTAAGTTACAATGACGAAACACAGGAAATATGTAGTGTCACATAAAAGGCTTTCTCCATAGAAGGCAGAAGATAAACGATTCCATACATTCAAGATGTTGGATGGACGTACTTTTCTAATTTTCCAACCAATTATTCTGGTTACAAAAGCGTAATTATAACGAAACAATAAACGGGGAGTCTTATACAGGATACAACTCTTAAGACCATCGCAAGAACATTCAATCAAACTCTTTGATAAGGACAGTTACCCATACATTTAGGAGAAAGTAGGCTAAGTGTTCTTTACTGAACATCTTATTTTATTTCTGTGTATAGAAACGTAGGCTTTCAAGATGTAAATCCGTTTCAGGATTTTTGAGCTAAAATTTGTTGGTTTTATTGTGGCTATAAATCCCTATGTACAGAAGCCAGCTTTTTTTTTCCAATGCATTAAATTGCAGCTGGTGTGATGGACAGAATTATTGGGCGGGCATCAATTCCAGTCGGGAATTCCAGTCAGGTAGCCAGTGTTACCTCAATTCCACTCGACACTCCAGGTAGTCGCCAGAGGAGTCCCTCAACTCCGCTCGGTCGAGGTCTCTTTATCCTTATGCATTCTTAGAACGACACAAGTGTTCTATGCTCACTTCTACCATTGATTATAATCAATGCTTCTAACATAACTAATATAACTTCTAATAATGATAACAAATTAAGTATAACTTCTTAAAATAACCTACCGTGGTCAGTTATATTTCAGCAGTACGATAACCACTGCTTCAGTGTTTACATTTTTAAGTTTACTAAAATAAGCGGAACAGCTAATTTCAAAACATAGAGTAGGATTTTTTAACTTTTTGTTGTTACTTAGTCTACTCCTCATTTAACAATTTCTTATCACTTGTAAACTGATAAGAACAGACGAGATGACTGCATATAAAAAGTGGTGTGCAGACGATCCGAATAGCTGTTACGGTAAACAAGCCTAGCTCTATAAGAGTAAGAATTCATAACTAATTTGTTGTTGGGAATGCAGCTGATTTTTCCGTTCTAGTCTGGTAAACAGTATTTTCAGCATCCGCAGCTGATATCGAAAGTATTTTTTAGGTACAAATTATACACCTATTATTATCTTAATTTAATTTCATAACGGCTGACTAGGTTAAAAAACATACAAACATTTAATTATGCACTTGTTAAAAACAATGCATAAAATTTGTAGAAAAAAATAGAAAACTTGGCAGACTATTATGATTCATTTTAAATCACTTGTATTTTCTGCCATGTAAGTTATAATTTAACGAATGAGCGGACTTGACATCAGAGCGGTGGACGAAAGACACAACAATGTCTTGCGAACATCACCACGCCATCGGTCAAGCGCTCTGAAGTCAAGTCCGCTCATTCCTTAAATCAGATATAAACATAATACATACAGAACTAGATATTAATCACTGTTGTTAAATAAAAATATGGAAAGGAAATTTAATAAAATAAGAAAAATCAGCATCTTAAAATCACATAAATGTTTACTTCATTTCAAACTATACAAAAAACATTAGATGAAACTCTTTTCATCCCCTAAATATTTTGACCCGGCCCTTGGTATGCGAGCAGGAGGGATATGACATTTGTTTACGTCATTGGGGATAACCCCTTTGCCTTGCCAAAGCCTGAGCGGAGTTGAGGAACTCATTTTTGGGTCCCTTAGAGGACCGAGTGGAATTAAGGAAAATCGAGGGGAATTGATGTTCGACCTAATTATTTTTTCGTTTTTCAACATCTGTTTATCCCACTAACAATAAGGGGAATTCTCGGAAGTCTCAATAGCGCTTGGGGAATTTCCCTCAGAGCAAACAAGGAACAATTTGACTTCGAAGCCTTCAACCCCTCCCACCCACTAAGATATGCGAGAACCAATCAACGTCGAACTATGTTATACACATCCTTATCCCCTTCCTCCCTCTCACTGTAAATTGTTGTTCGCTTTGAGATCGTGTTGAGTCTGTTCAGCAACACCTAGATAAAAAACTCCCAAGTCATACTGGCTGAAGCAGTGGATCGCTGGAGATTCCAACTTCACTGCCAAGCTTGCAATGAGAAGGTAAGTTCATTCGTCCCTTCTGCTATTTTAGTGTTTGAGGGCTACGATCGCATTGCGTTGTAGCCTCGAAACCTCTTGTCACAGAATGGATGAGAATTAGAAATTGGTATTTTGAACTGTGATTCTTTTCCTGGGAAAATAGAGAATTCCCATTCTGCAGTGCCGGGGAAAAGTGGCCAAAGTCAAGAGAGAGTGAAAAACCTGTCCTAACGAATACATTACTGACATTTAAAAACAATCAGTTTCTCCTTTGTAATTGCCAATTCACTTATGGAAATATGTCCTTAAAGGAGGCCCGACTAGAGGAAGGGGCAAGTGGGGCTGTAGCCCTGGGGCCCGAGACGGTGGACAGCTTTCTTTAATGTAATGCCTAAACCAGGGATGGCCAACTTCTTAACCCTAAAGGGCCACTTCAATATTTTCCAGTGAAGACGAGGACCACACAACTAATTCCACACATGAATCAATAAGCCTAATAAATATATCGTATAGTATGCGTCGTATATGAAATAATATGAATCAATAAACGTTACGCAAAATATTTTCATTTACATTTAATATCAAGCTCAATGTACAAAGGGTCAAAGCAAGTACAATATTAAATTTGTAGTTGTTATTTAGCCATGTTGTTTACACTTATCAGAACACAGTGTTTGAAAAAAACTCTAATTTATTTACATTTAAAATCATCCTTAAGTATGTACCTACTTCGCTTAAGGAGAACACAGTGGGCGGGCACAATCGTTCATCTATTCATCAAAATCAATCTGAATTGAAGTGGTTGCAACCTTTAGCAGATATCGAAGATGGTTGTCTGCGAGTCTGTTTCGGTGAGTTGATTTTATACATTTCATTGTTGAAAAGGTGCGCTCACAAAGGTGTGTGCTTCCAAACATTGAAACTATTTTCCTACCGAAGTCACGTAGTTTGGGATATTTCTCCTCAGGCCATAGACTCCAAAATGCAGTACCAGTTTCCGACCTTGTCTGAAAAAATGGGTCACTTTGCAAGTCGCAGAGCTCTAATTGAATGTTGGCATCTTGCTGTGAAATATCACAAGACATGGGATTGTTAAATAAGAATAGATGCGGCCGCATGTCATTAAAATCCAAAAACCGTTCATTGAACTACTCCAGAAGCTTATCTAAAATAGGTATGCAAAAACTGAAATCACTGGTTGGGATTTCTTCCATGATTTCTTTGCATGATGAAAAATGTATGAGATTGGCTTTTTTAAAGCTGGATTGGAAAATCTTAAGTCTGCTTACAAATTCGTCTAAGTGCCCAACTAACTGAGGTATGGTTTGATTTGGACCCTGAAATTTCAAGTTTAGTTCATTCATGTGGTGACATGTCTGTTATAAAGGCCATACTGCACAAAAAAATGTGAATCGAGAAGCTTTTCTTGCATTTCCAAGGAGCTAGGTGTTTTGACATGTAGCCTACATTGAGGAACTCAGTTACCTGTTTTCTCAAATTAAAGAATCATTTTAAGCAGTTTCCCTTGCTTAACCAGCAAACTTCCGGGAATAGTGTCAAATCACCATACTCTGTCGCTCGTTCTGACATAAAAAGCATTAATTTTCTATGGGTCAATGACCGATTCCCCCTCTAATCATATTTACACATTTCATAACAGTTTTCATAGTATCTTCCATTTCTAGAATTTCTCCGCACTGGGCTTCCTTGTGAATAATACAATGGAATGCTGGACAGTTGATTCCAGCCTTTCTCAGTAAGCCAACTAGGCCTACCTGAGAGCCAACCATAGCTTTGGCGCCATCTGTTACAACAGCCGACAGGTTATTTGTTCCCCCACGGCTGTTCAGTACTTTCATAACTGCAACAAAAATGTATTGACCTCTGGTAGTGCCATGCAGAGACTCTGATGCCAACAACCCTTCATTGATTGTAAAATCCTTGTCCACAGTTCTGATAAAAATTAACAACTGAGCAGTATCTGTTATATCAGTGGATTCATCCAAAGCCAGATAAAAGTAAGCAGCCTCTGAAATAATACTACTTAATTTATTTGATACATAGCTACTTATTTCTTCAACCCTCCTAGTGACAGTCTGTTTCGAAAGTGAAACGTTTTTGAAGTCATTAGAGAGTTTTTCATCACCAAAGGCTCAAGCCATTTCTACACAGCATTTCTTAACAAACTCACCATCAGAAAATGGTTTTTAGCCTTAGCTATCTCTGCACTCACAATATACGAAGCTAAGAGTGAGTTTTTTTTGCAAAGATGTTGATTTATTAAAAAAGATTTTTTGAGCACTAACTTTTTTCTTCAAATCAGATACAGTACAATTGTACGCCGAACTTCTCCAGTGACATCTTTGTACTTGGCAGCTTGGTGCTGAGTATAATGACGATTGAGGTTGTATTCTTTCTTCACAGACAGTACAAGCAAACACACTAAACAAAAAGGTACTCTGCTTCCCACTTGTCCTGAACCATTTTGTTTTCTTCTGACACTTTCCGTTTTTTACTGTACAATAAACTGAATCACTTCCAAACAAAATGCAGCGATAAGGCACTGACAGGTTAACGTTGACAGAACGGCGTTTGTAACTCGACTGGACGGGGAAGTGCAAAGCAAGCTGCGCAGATGGTGACTCGAGTTGGCGCCTTTGCCTGTCCAATTACTGGCCGTGTTCAACCTATATCCTATATACCAACCTATATTTTTATGCTTTACATTTATTAATAAATCTAAACTTTTTAAGTTTTTAAAATTTGTCTGGGGCCACATAAAACCAGGTCGTGGGCCGCTAGTTGGCCTTCCCTGGCCTAAGCTATGGTGATTTTTTCTGATATGCTTCTGCTAGATGGAAATACGCCAGTGAATATCCAAAACATTACAACGAGGACATGCAATTCATTTTATAAATAACCATTGTGTTTTTAGTTTTTCTTCTGGGGAAATTACAAAGTTGCCAGAATTGTTCATTTAATTTATAACGTGCTAAAGTTCAAGAGCTCTTTGTGGAACGTAGAGTTTCTTATTCAGTTTTAGAAACTATCGACTGTTTATTTCATACATTTGTGAAAGAAGTATGGCTTATTCTTGTGGTGCCTAAACAAGTTCAGATACATCGAAAATGGCATTTTAATGTACATTGATCAAGACCTTGAAGTAAACGAACAACCAATGAGAGAGAGAGAGAGAAAAAAAAGGAGAGTAAATTAAAATTCAGTTGGCCAAGCTAAATTCCACGAAAGTTTTTTTTTTTTTTTTTTTTTTTTTTTGTGGTGGAGATTTGCAAGCTTAATACTGTAATTTTAAAATTATGTCACAGGTAGAATACAAATGGAGGGGCCGGGAAGACCTTGTCCTAGGGCCGGTGGTCGCCTTCGAGATGTTTCAATTCTAATTTGCCAGTATTGTGTAGAGTTCACTAGAGCCCCGGCACAGCTCAACAATAGAAATACAACGTTAGGATAAAGAAACATTGTTACATAAATCAATTTTGTTATTTTATCAGATCAAAAGTGAACCATATGACCACTTAGATCGATACAACACTACAACAATGCATCTGAAAGAAATGCAGAAGACTGTATCAATGCAACCTTTCTACCACACCACCGGCAAAAATTGAGGGGATGGAGTTCAACATGTCCATGTTACCAATTAGTGGCAAAGAAAAACTTATAAGAAGAATATAGAAACTTTGGAATACGGTTTAATTGAAATACACATTCTACTAGTGAGTGAATGATGATATATAAAAATAAAAATTACATGCTCCTACGTTTGTTTTTGCTTTATAATTTGGACATGATGCATTTGGAATGGACTTGGTGGACAAATTGCAATTTGACTGAATCGTTAATGCGACATGTAGGTAGGATACACAAGTATTAAGATGTCTCATAAGTAATGTCGTCTTTTAAGTTTGGTGTTCTATAACATAGAATTGGTTTTCTTCACTTCGCCAGTGCTATTTACAGGAAGCCATGACTAGAATTGCCTATATTGCAAGAATGTATCATCAAAGGATACCATACATCGCCAGATTAGCTTGCCATGATAGGTGAGTGGTCAACGTGTTGGTCTACTAACCCCAAGCTTGCAGGTTCGCTCCTGGCCGTGGTTAAGTGATTTTTGAAAGGCTAAAATAATTACGACACCATGTCATACGATGTTGGCATGTCAAAGAACCCAATTTGAATTCAGTAGGCCGTGTTCAAAATGGCAAAATTAATCTCGGGAGTTTCCGCCAACACAAAGTTCCTCATTTCTCTACTAGAAAGCGCTATAGTGTTCAAGGAGCTTAGATATCTAACCTCCTTGACTTTCATAGTGTTTCAAGGAAAAACGAAATTCGACATGCAAGCTAACCTTTGGGTGTCAAATAACAAAGCTTGCACCCGGCAACCGAGGCCATACGATATTAAATATCGCCAGATTAAGAAACTTGGAAAATCAAGCAGAAGCTGTAGATCTGTACCTCGTGAATTGACCCCTGAACAGGCTCAACGTAGAGTGGATATCTGTCGTGAGCTTATGGGTAACCCAGTGGATGATAGATTTATCAGGAGAATTGTCACATGTGATGAAAAATGGGTCTATTACCGCAACGCTGATGCCTCAAAACAGTGGCCCAGTCCCCGTCAACCTGCCAAAGTCATCGTTAAAAAGGATCGGTTTGGTCCCAAAGTGAAGTTGTGTGTCTGGTGGAATTTTGAAGGAGTGCTTCTCTGAGAATTTGGAACAAACGGGCGTGCAGTCAATGCGGATCTTTATTCTCAACAAGCGGAGCGAGTTCATGAAATTTTGAGATGGATATACCCAGCATTAGTTAACCGAAATAGAGTTCTCTTGCAGCAGGAGAATGCAAGACCTCTTACTGCAAGAATAACCATGGCAAAAATTCAGGAATTGGAAGGATTCAAACTACTACCACATCCATCATACAGCCCTGATCTTGCGCCTTCAGATTACCATCCTTTTCGATCCATGGCCCATTTCTTGCATGGAAGACATTTTGAAAACATTGAAGCTGTGGAATTGGGTCTCACCGAATTCTTCGCATCAAAACCCAGAGACTGGTACCGTCGAGGGATAAGAAACCTCGCTGAAAGATGTCTCAAGACCATAGAATCTGATGGTCTCTGCTTTGAAGAATTGTTTAATTTCTTGTCAGAAAACGTTCCAAATAAAACTTTCTTTAATAAACGACATTACTTATGAGATACCCCTTATACAATACATAAGATACCGTACTAAACAATTACAACATTTCAACGAAAAATAAATATGTCTAGACTAATTTTAATGAACCAAATGTGATGCCAATTTGAGACTGCAATACAACACCCCTTTCATACCCTCCTCTGGAGGGCTAGAATGAATTCTATGTTTGTAGAAGCCAAACTCTGATTGATGTTGTCCGCCTCGTTGCGTAGTGGCTAGCATTCTTAGCTGTCACCGTGGAAGTCTGGGTTCGAATCCCGGCTCTGCCATGTAATTTAATTCTGGTCTGAGAACTTGAACGGGGTATACTTAGCCTCGTGAGGAAAAACTGAGAAGGGGTGCTGGTGTCTGAAGTAGTCTAGTAGTGTGTGGATTTCAGGTGAAGATTGGGAAGGAGGCGGAACCATCTCGGAATTTGCCTGGAGTAGAAGTGGAAAACCACGGAAAACCTTTTTCAGGATGGCTGAGGTGAGAATCGAACCCACCTCTTCTCATTTTCTGAGTGTATTACTTTCCTGTACTCATACCAGAATTAAATTTCTTGGCAGAGCCTGGAATCGAACCCGGATCTCCAGGGCGACAGCCAAGAATGCTAGCCGCAATGAAGCAAATCGAAGTTTTGAGTGAATCTTGCCTCTAGCTGTCAGTTGACAAGACCACAGACCTGTGTGGAAGATACAGTATGTGGCGAATATGGTTATGAGGTAACTTTCATGTTTGGAATCTTGTAAACACTTGGCACCTTCCGAAGTAAATGAAGCCACAAACGATGTAACTAAATCAAGAGTTGTGCGTGGTGCCTTGCGTAAGTCATTCATACATATTTTCCCGTACTTGTTGACCTAAGTGTTGAAATTCTAATCCAGTGTGCTCTTTTATTTTAGGTGTTGTTTTGATCACAAGAAAATGACTGAAAACGTTTGATCATAGTGATAGATTCAGCAGCCCCTTCCAATATAGTTTGCTGTAACGCAATTAACGCGTATTAACAGGAAGGTCGATATTTCTCTGCTTGCATCCCGTATGATACTAATGCACTGCAACCATATTCCGCAAACGATACTGAACAGTCATATTTTTCCCTCATATTAGTCTGTAGTCACATCGAGGGAAAAATAAGTGTTCAGAATCGTTTACAGGATATGCTTAAAGTGCATTAGTACCATACAGGATGCAAGCAGAGAAATATCGACCTTCCTGATAACAACGTTAGTTGGGCTGCATAAATCAATATTATTAGGGGCAGCTGATTCACCCGGTATATTGTGCCCCCTCCCAATCAAATTGGGCAAATTGTGTGTAGACTGGCTGAAAAGTATAAATTGATAACTTAGGGTTGTTTTAACTTGAACGAACTCCCTCTAATCAAATTCTCGTGCTCAATGCTTGTTATGCTCTAACCATTTTAGCCTATTTTCATCATATGAAATATAGGCTTATGAGATCACCTTGTGTCCGTGTGTGTGACCTGCGTGTTTGTGTGTCCTTGCCCCAATGAACTCTAAACTGCTGGAGCGATTCCAATGCAACTTGGTAAGAGCATACTACAGTACTAATCTGTCCAACCTCGACCGTGCCTTTCAAATGTTAATACGTTTCACCAATCCTACATGGAGGCAGCACGAAATATTTTATCGACATTCTACATCCCCGAAAGTATTACTGATAGCACTCTGAAATTTTTAGAGAGACAAAGAATAACATGTGAAGTTCACCTATGTTACTTATAAAAACTTGTTAAGTACAAAACCAACATGGTGACCAATCGAAGGTAAAATATTTAAATGGAAGCTTCTCGCGATTTAATTCTCCGAACGCAGTGAAACCTGGTTCAGTAATTGTTTTTACAAGATTTAATCTACTGGTATCTGGTCTAACTATATTCCTTCCATAAATTCAACATGGCAGCTGTGCAAAAATTTGAATTAACTGTAAGTAATTATTTTTGTATCCTAATCATGTGTTAAAAGTGAAAGTTCGTATAATTAACCAACGCAATCACCTTCATCTACTAGTACATAACTCCATGGCCTACATATAGAACAATCCAACATGGCGATAATCCGAAGTAAGTCACCGGTTCTCAATATCTACAGCAATCAACCAGAAATTGTGTGTGATCTTAGAGACCACAAAACTAAGTTTGCATATGGGACTTTCAATAGCCTGATGAGCACAAAACCAACATGGCGGTGACACGAATTTCGAATATACACACAGCAAAAAAAAGTTTTGCATCACCTCGGTTCCAAGAGTTCCGGAACCGTTAAATACAAAGGGAATAGAGATCAACACAAACAACATTTCAGCTCGTTTTATTGCTCATGAGACCCACGCATTGCATGTTGTACCATCATACAGCTAGACTTTCAGCATTTGTGGTCCAGATTGCAGTACACACCACTACCTCTAATACCCAGTAGCACGTCCTCTTGCATTGATGCATGCCTGTATTCGCCGTGGCATACTATCCACAAGTTCATCAAGACACTGTTGGTCCAAATTGTCCCACTCCTCAACGACAATTCGGCGTAAATCTCTCAGAGTGGTTGGTGGGTCAAGACGTCCATAAACAGCCCTTTTCAACATATCCCAGGCATGTTCGATAGGGTTCATGTCTGGCGAACATGCTGGCCACTGTAGTCAAGCGATGTCGTTATCTTGAAGGAACGCATTCACAAGATGTGCACGATGAGGTCGAGAATTGTCGTCCATGAAGACAAATGCCTCTCCAATATTCTGCCGATATGGTTGCACTATGGGTCGGAGGATGTCATTCAGGTATCGTAAAGCCGTTTCGGAGCCTTCCATGACCACCAGTGGCGTACGTCGGCCCCACATAATGCCACCCCAAAACATCAGGGAACCACCACCTTGCTGCACTCGCTGGACAGTGTGTCTAAGACGTTCAGCCTGACCAGGGTGCCTCCAAACACGTCTCCGACGATTGTCTGGTTGAAGGCATATGCGACACTCATCGGTGAAGAGAACGTGATGCCAATTCCGTGGGGTCCATTCAGCATGTTGTTGGGCCCATCTGTACCGCGCTGCATGGTGTCGGGGTTGCAAAGCTGGACCTCGCCATGGACGTCGGGAGTGAAGTTGCGCATCATGCAGCCTATTGCGCACAGTTTGAGTTGAAACACGACGTCCTGTGGCTGAACGAAACGCATTATTCAACATGGTGGCATTGCTGTCAGGGTTCCTCCGAGCGGCAATCCGTAAGTAGCGGTCATCCACTACAGTAGTAGCCCTTGGGCGGCCTGAGCGAGGCCTGTCATCGACAGTTCCTGTATCTCTGTACCTCCTCCATGTCCGAACAACATCGCTTTGGTTCACTCTGAGACGCCTGGAAACTTCCCTTGTTGAGAGCCCTTCTTGACACAAAGTAACAATGCGGACGCGATCGAACTGCGGTATTGACCTTCTAGGCATGGTAGAACTACAGACAACATGAGCAGCGTACCTTCGTCCTGGTGGAATGACTGGAACTGATCGGCTGTCGTACCCCCTCCGTCTAATAGGCCCTGCTCATGCATGGTTGTTTACATCTTTGAGCAGTTTTAGTGACATCTATGAACAGTCAAAGGGACTGTATATTGGATACAATATACACAGTCAACGTCTATATGCCGGAGATCTGGGAACCGAGGTGATGCAAAACTTCTTTTGATGTGTGTATAAATGAATTTTTCTCGCGATTTAATCAACCGAGTGCAGTATATCTTCATACAAGGCTTAATATATTGACGTCTAATTTCATTCAATTGATAGGAAAATGTAAAAATGGCGGCTGTGAATCTTTTTAAAATCAAGTTTTTATGTATCGCATCCTAAACCTGCGATAGAAATGTAGGTTGGTATAATGAACCACCATTATAATATTCATGTGCTGACATATAATTCCATAGCCTATACAGTATAATTATATAAAACAAACCAGCAAGGCACCCATGCGATATTTTTGACTGGTTCACAATATCTCCAAAACTATTTAAGCAATCGCACTGTATTTTTATGGTGGTAGAGGACTATTAAGCAATTACATATACTGTATGTGACTCTCAAAATCCTGAGAAAAAACAACATGTTGGCCAAGTGATTTTCAAATATTTCAAATGACTTTTCTGACGATTTGATCACTCGAGAGCTATGAAACTTAGCACAGCGAATATTTAGTCAGAGGTTAGTATAGAGACATCTCAAGTTCAAGTTTTTTCAAAAAATCGTAAGACAGCATCAGTTCGAAATTGTAATTTATTTTACATTTCTCGTATCCTATTGAAGCGAGTGAAGTGGTGATACGTATGATGGGCTATTATAATAATTAATTATCTACTGGCACTAAATTCTGAAGCTTACATTTCTTAAACTATAGAACCCATACATTTGTCTTTTCTTAAAATAAATTGTCGTGACTCGTTACAGAATGATGCCATCTTGCGGGAGGAGTCTTAATCACCGATACTAAAATTATATACAAATAGCGCAATATTTTTCTTTTTTTCAATAGACGTAGGTCGTGAACCAAAAGTTATTTAGTACATCACATGTAAAATCCTCTTAATCGCCGGGAGAGTTTTTAATGTAAAAGACCAGTAGGACATACATTTTTTAAAGCTATTTAGTTCCTGACGATACTACAGAACTTATTCTACTGTGTAAGTATAATGAGCATACTTTAAACACTCAATATAATCTCATATACAGGGTGATTCTTATTAACGTTTAAAACTCTCTATAGCGACGTAGATGGCATTGAGACAAGTAATTTGATATAGGACACTTAGGGTCGCAAGTGTCCTGAAAAAACTTAAAAGTGAACCACAACTGTTAAACATATGACGTCATCAGGTGACGGCTCAGCTCAAGTGGTCAGGCCCATGCTCCCTCACGCACACCAAAGCAAACGTTGAATATCATATCACTCTGGTTCCGTTTCTTAATGTCAACAAGCAATGTGCTTCCACTTGAAGGAGAAGAGAGAGAACAAAGAAAGCTGATGGATAGGCCCCGGATTTGAACCTCGAACCCCTCGCGCCCGAGTCGCACACGCAGACTCGGAACCAGAGTGATATGACATTCAACGTTTGCTTTGGATGCTTTTGTGTGCGCAAGAGAGCATGGTTCTGGCCGCTCAAGCTGAGCCGGCATCTGATGACGTCATATGTTTAACAGTTGTGGTTCACTTTTAAGGTATTTCCGGACACTTGCAACCCTAAGTGTCCTACATCAAATTACTTGTCTCAATGCCATCTACGTCGCTATAGAGAGTTTTAAACGTTAATAAGAATCACCCTGTATACGTGTACAGTATATATACAGTATATATTGTTATGTCCCGGTGTCGGTTCAAGGTGGAACCGTACCGGACATTCAACCTCGGGTAACCCAGTTCATTATGGTCAGCAACTACCATGCTGGTTGATTATAAAAGCTGCGAACTCAGGTGTGTGAGGGGTCAGTCAGGGCACGACAGAGACGGAAGTCTGGAGGTGAGGTCGTTTGCCTGCCGATCGGAAGATCGTGCAATTACGTCGAACGCTCGTTGACCAAGGAGTACAGAGCTGAGCCGGTACTTGAGAGTACCAGCTGGGAGATCAGCTGAGAACCGACATTTCTATTTCTTTTCAGGATTGAGTTATTCATGCCATCCTTGTATCTGCATGGTGGATTCCTTTACGCCCTTGAAGGAATAAAATGGCAGTTAAGCATAGATCTCTTTTATTGGGGCGCATCTCCTGATTTATGTATCGCCTCCCAATCCCATTTCCTTATGCATAGGGGTGTGCTTGTGATCGCTATTAGAAGCTATCGGTAGGACACGATAACGATCGTGGTACTTGATCTTGCAGAACCCCTGATCGGCCTATGGCTTAAATCCGTGCCATCAGGTGGAGACAACAATTGCTAGGGACGCAACAATATTATTCTACTGATTGTACTGATGCTATCGAGCATATCACAAAATTCTACTGTGATCATGCGCCGAACAAAGCACTTAAAATGAGATATTCCTCTCAGCGTACTCCTCACGCTTGCAAAAAACTACAGTTCAAGAAATTATGTACAGTTTTGCATGCTTATCCTATGACAACTCACACGTGTCATTTCCTTTCTATCACAAGATCTGGTTTGCCATCATATCAGAAAAATGCACATAATGGCGTCTTCACACAAACATATACTCGAGGTATTGTATTACTCGATTTTGGTTGAAAATAGCGCTATGCACGCTCACAATGCCTTATTATCACTCAGACACACGTCCGATTCACTTTCCACGCTTATCGTATATGTAAATTTCATTTTATGAGCTCCAAAAGTCGCGTTCGACAAACTGCAGTTTATAACAATCCGCTCAACTGTCGCAAAGGTACTGTACTTCTTATCAATCGGCCATAATGTCTGGATGACAAGTTATACTTGAGTCAGTATCATACCTTTATGCATTTTTCCTCTTCCCTCGGGGTTATTAATTATTCTCCCCAAACAATATGCTTATAATTCAGGCAATTTTTCATGGTGGTAGAGGACTATTAAGCAATTACATATAATATGATACTATATACTCGTATATTGTGACCGGAGTCACATGATCGACAAGTCATAAGAGTCGAGAGCACTGATCGAAAATCGAACTCGGTAGAGCGACGGAGTGGAAGAATGCCGGTGACGTATGAATTAGAAGGGGAAGTGAGAGAATAAAATAACATATAAAATATTATGTGACTCTCAAAATCCTGAGAAAAAACAACATGGTGGCCAAGTGATTTTCAAATATTTCAAATGACTTTCCTGACGATTGAATCACTCGAGAGCTATGAAACTTAGCACAGCTAAGTAATAAATAAATGGGCATATTTTATATGATCATTCATTAGAAGCGCCAGAACACAGGGCGTCCCGAATAACTATTAATTTACATTGCATGACTCAAACTATTAATAAAGCTGACATACGCATGACGAATAGAAATAAACAGTGTCATCACTCCGCTCCTTAAGCATTGTAGTTCATGGTCCAGCCAGTGTGTGGCGCGAAGTCGCGCCGAACCATAAGCACGTGTGACAAGTAGCCCACGAGGTGCGTGAGAAGTCATATTATGCGAGGGAATTTGTTTCTTTATAATAGTTTACGAATGTCTGTGCAGTGCTTTGTGAGTGCAAACAACTAAATTTTCTGCTGTTTCGGGAAAATGTCGTATTGTTTCGTTCCTGGATGTAAATCGGGTTACGGAAGAAAATCTGATGGTAGACATTTTATCACACCACCAAAAGAAACAAATCTGTTTGTGAAATGGGCGAGAGTTATTCCGCGGAAAGGTAAGCAATTGTCAATCAAAAGTAGAATCTGTGACGTGCGTTTTTCGGAAGATTTAATTATTATAAAGGCGGACTGTTTCGTAGTGAACTGTGAGAACGTGGAACTTCCTCGCGTGAAGTGGAAATTAAAACCAGGAATAGTACCTCACATTTTTCAAAATTTACCGAAATATCTATCCACTGTGTTAAAATCACGAATACGCCCAGTAGGGTACGGAATGAAGGCAGCCTTCCATGGTTACTTGTTCTACTTCGTGCCATCCTTACTTAAAACGAAAAAATATATAATCCGTCTTAATAATAATAGGCCTAAAATAATAATAGTTGTTGATTATTTAGGGAATTTGCGACATTGTGGTCACGTAGCCCCGTGTGCTTGGGTGTGTGTAGATTTGTCTGATAACCTGTGTCAATGTGATGTCTGTAGTAGTGTGTGTATTCGGAATTGAGGTAGGATTTGGGTAGGAAGCGTCCGTGGCCTTCAGTTTGGTACCATCCCGGTATTTGCCTGGAGTAGAAGTGGGAAACCACGGAAAACCACTTCCAGGATAGCTGAGGTAGGAATCAAACGCGCCTCTTATCAGTTTTGCCTCACGAGGCTGAGTGAACACCGTTCCAGCCCTCAGACTAGAATTACATTTCTTTGCAGAGCTGGGAATCGACCCGGGCCGCTGCGGTGATAGCCAAGAACGAGACGGACATATACTAATAATAATGGCCAACCTGCCAATAAAATAAACGGCCATCCAATTCTTCGCTTCCGTTACCGTCCTCCTGATCAAAATCATGGTAGTATCCGAGTCTTCGGATCTTGTTTCAACTTTGTCTTCAGTATCAGTCACAAATTCCTTTGAAATTACTGATTCATGAACTAGCGATTCGTTATCTTTCAGCAGAAGGCGACACACTTACGCGTGTAGAGTTACTTTTAGCCTCGTCATTGCACAACTCCAGGAAAATGCTTGCTGAGTTATGGTGTATGATGTCCCGAGACGATAAGATAATAACTTGAACTGTTGGCTTGATATTACAACTAAAACGAACCACGGAACTGTCAGACCAATGCGCGACTAACGGAAGGTTTTAAAAGACTACATGGGGACTGAGAATATTAATAAAAACTTTTTCACGGTAACTTATTACTCATAAGTATAAACAAACAATTTGTTGTAATCGGCGTAACCGCATCCTTCGTAAAGAGGTTTACGTAGCCCAGCGCGTATCCCATATTTGAACAGCTGACTACGGCTGACTGTGTAGCGTTGGTGGTCTGCGCCGCTAGCGCTAGCCAACAGCGGGGCGCGCTTGAACTCAGTCAGAGATAACACTGTGTATTCTATTCGTCATGACATAAGTAATGAAAGTTAGCAAAGTTCCAATTTCATCCGCCAGGTGGTACACAGTGATGCAATCTTCGAATAGCTGAAAAACTGCTTATTCCAGCAAACTAATCGTAAATATACCTAACAATGGCAATACTGCTATGACATGCAGGTTATATACGAAATTATCAAAGGCAAATAGTCGGCGACATTACGTACTGTATCTCAAGCTTATACAGGGTCTTTCATATAAAGTAAGAACGGCGAGCGGCGGATTTGTTGTCCATTGCTGCAGTGGCCTTGGCTGAGCTTGTGGCGCGCCACGGCCCCCTGCTGTAGTATTGAAAGCGCGCGCATAGTACACATTTGACCTTGCAATAAGCGTGGAGTTGTTCAGTCACCAGTCTGAACCTCAGATGCTAACATGGTGAGACAGTTATTCATTACAACATCGTATTTTTGTGAGTAAATCTCATTTTAAGTACGAGTCGGCTCGGCGGGTACGTGATGCATTTGTTCAGCAATTTCCTGATGAAGTGCTACCTTCACTAGCACAGATTCACGTAATTGAAAGTAAGTTTGACACTACTGGCTCAGTGCTCAATAAAATACATAAAATAAAAAATCAGAAACATTACAGTGGCAGAACTCACTCGCGTCAGCCAGAATGTGGTTACCGGATACAATGCCTGCATTACCCAGGAAGGACGACACTCCATCATCTCTTATAAGGTAATATTTCATATAGGATTGTACACACGCTTAAAGCAGGGGGCTACGGCGCGCCACAAGCTCGGCCAAGGCTACCACAGTAGCGGATAACAAACCCGCCGCTTGGCGTTCTTACTTTATATGAAGGACCCTGTATACGTTACATAGGTTTTATATGATCGTGTAATGGTGACCTAGGGGATAGCATGTTTGACATCTGATGTTATTATTTATTTTATTTTCGACGATGTCGAAATGTAAACATTATGTGACAGAAAACTGTATCATAACGAGGCTCATTATAACACTATTTTTCATTATGAAACAGTTTCTCCCACCAATCAAAGCTCAAGAAACAGTTGTGTGACGAATTAGGTGAGGAAAGCATCGCAACTGCACTCACTTCCACGGCTTCCTATTTTAAATTTCACTGTGTGGCTAGTGTCATAGTGTGGTATTCCAGGAGGCCATGATCAAATACAAGGTATTCTCTGCGTCCCATGCGCTCTGTTCAGTACATAAAACTGGCGAAATCTCGACAGATATTTATGAATATTTATGTTCCAACATAGAATAGTTATAATTATCGTCGAACATAAACAGTCGTATGCAACTCGCCTATAATGGTAATTAAGACACTCGTATGGAAATTATAAAACTCGCTTCGCTCGTTTGATAAACATACTCGTGTCTCAATTATTGCCATTATAGGCTCGTTGCATAATGTACTATTAGGCGGATCGAATCCCGCCTCAGCAGGTTTTATTTCCCTACCAGTTATTGTTATATTTTTATGCTTGGTGTTTCATTGCATCCTATTTAATTATAATATACAAATTTCTGTACGCGTCATTATATTAGATATCATATGTGTACCAAATCCTAAGTTTACTGCAGGGAAGTGTTGCTTGGACGTTGGCATTTCATCCCCGTAGAAGTTCCACTTTCATCCACCTACTGCGGTCCGAATATCAAATGACCTTACTGGCGGATATGCTCGGCTCAATCTATCTACGTATATAAATATGTTTTGATTGTGCTCAATTTCAATTAAATACGTTTCCAATAACAACTTGGTCTTTTTTAATGAGATTGCGCCAACGGTGAAGTGTGGAAGCTTCGCACGGGTTTACTGGTTTAACCCCGCCCCGCCAGGAGCGCGCGTGCTCCGAGGAACAGAGAACAGGGCACTGTATTTGAAGTCCTTATTTACAGAAGCGATAGCGGGGGATATAACGTTATATTGCTTCTCGGAGTTAGGATACGTTTTGAAGAGGGCAATATGCCTTTGGCGGCTCTGTTTACACTTCCACCCTCACTGTCATTAGACACGGCGAAATAGCTTTACATGAGCCTGAATAATCAATATTAGGCACGCATCACTGATCCACAGATAGAGCGATGTAGCTGGGTCACTAGAATGAGCCATTTACATTCCACGTCAGAGGAATTCTGAAACAAGGGTGTATAATCCTCTGAGAGGGGCCGCCGAGCTAACACATGCCCCACTCACCAGGGCAACGGTCAAACCATTTACCTCCCAACAAGGTGGACCGGGATCGATTCCCGGTTAATGCATGTAAGATTTTCGAGGTGAAATGTTAAGTCCTATGGTTCGAATTCTACGTAAAAATTAGGTCCCGTGGCTTATGATCGCAAGATTAACAGTCACATCAAACTACATGCTTTCTTGCCTTCCTCCCAGGGGCCCACAACCAATTGGGCATATGTCAATGATCACAGGGTCCTCACTGAGCCCGGCACTGATTTCCATTTACTCTTACATCGACCTGTCTTGGTCATCTCTTGTTTTCTTCCAACCTCGACAGTATTAGGGTGTCGTAGTCTTGAATTATGTAGTGCCGGGGAAAAGTGACACAGTCGAAGAATTACATTTTACGAGAGAATGAGAGCTCTGTCTTAACGTATAAATTATTGACATTTTTAAAATCTTCATTTTCTCCTTTGTAATTGCCAAATCACTTGTGCCTCTCTTCTCAAGTTGGATATGATACAAATGCCCACTAGAATTAACTAACTAACTAACTAACTAACTAACTAAGGAAGATTGACTTATGCCACTTTTCCCCGGCACTACAGAATTCACCCTCGTATTTCGATTCCTCATTCTTTCCGTTTTCTACAGTCTTCCCTTATTGCTCTTGTATGTGGGGGATCGAAAACTTTCACGCGATGGCATAGCGGCCAAGCTCCTTGCACTCTCCAAGGTGAACCGGATACAATTCCTGACATGACATTTTCAAGTTAAAATGTTACGTCCTGTGATTCGGTTTCCACGTAAGAACAAGTAATTCCGTAAAGAACTGCATAGCCTATTTTCATATATCCCACTGGTCTCTTCCATTAAAACGCTCCTGCGTATTAAAAAGATTTTCGTGATATACTAAATAACTTTTGGTTCACGACCTATGTATTTACCAACACCATTACAAAATTGATGATGATTAGGATTGCTGTTTTTAGGGACCTATCATCTAGGCCAGGGTTTCCCAAACTTTTTCTGACCGTCGCCCACTTACGAGATTTATAATTTTTTTTCGCCCAACTCATTTCAAAAAACGCATAAATCTTAAAAAGACTAAGACAAACATTCAAATACCTACATATAAGTTGAGAAATGAGGACTTTTTCGGACATTTTCTCTTAATATGTACATCATGTTTATTTAGGGATAATTATGTACATTAAAAAGTTGCAAATAATAGGTCTAAAAACGATTAACAATCAATGAAATGAGTTAAAGAAAAAAATAAAATTACTCGTAAAACTATATGAATGTGTATATCTAATTATTTAAACAACATAAATACTTGTGTCTAATTAATGTAATTTGATAAACTACTGTAGTTGCAAATAGCTTAAAAAGGAAACATAATTTGATATAATTAAATTACCTGTTTGCATTTTTTAAAATTTTATTCCTTGTTTTTATAGGCAAAATCTTCTCGGTCATATTGTATATATAACAAACTGAATTATTTTCCCACCATATTTTCCAAATCGCCCATCGAATTCACATTCTGTCAGTTTCGCCCACTACTGGGCGAATTCGCCCAGTTTGGGAAAATCTGATCTAGGCTATCGGCCCCTAATGGTGTGGGTGATAGTGAGACATGAGAATGTAATGTACACAGCGTGTTCCGATTCAACACGGAACTGTAAAAAGGGTTGCCTACCCACCAGCAATCGGCTTGAAATCTGCTCGCTGCGCGCTAACGACGGGGCTGAGTTCGATTTCACTGATTGCCTCCTTCTTATGCAGCATTGCAAAATACTTTGCTCTTTCAGAATATTTTAAACAGGTTTCACAATAATTTTGAACGATTTCTGTTTCAGAACTTGTTATTTTAGGATTTCGTTAATGGCATTTGCAGAGCATTTCTATGAAATGAAATTTTATTTTACAACATAGTTTATTACAACACAACACACTTACTTCAAGCTAGTAACTTATATTTGACTTACTTTTCACAATCAGTGACCTAACTACATGTATTTCCATTGTAAGTTCAAGTTTATGAAAGTGTACAACAGGGATACTACAGTGAGTTCATGAGATGTAAAATATTCCAGGTGGCATATTAAAAAAAAACTCCCTATTTTCGACCCTGTATCACAGAGAGGCCGCTCTCTCCGCCAACTAGCTTACCAGGTCAAATGTCATTGGTCCAGCTACCATGCGCGAGGACAATTTTGATTAGTCAAGCTATCGCACGCGGCGTTAGGGGCACACGTTGTTGACCTATGCTATTGTGAAAAGGTTTTGGTTCAAAGTGGGGCGATTTATTTCAGTAAAGGAACAATCCGAGGATGAATCTAAAATAAATAAACCTTGGAGTGTCCGATTAACAAAAAAGAAACAGTAGAACGCAATGGATAGTTGGAAAATCATTCCCAAACCTGAAGAGGTAGGTCAAGATAGGATATTCTTATCCTTTTGTAACCTGGATTTTCTTTCACAGAAGGCAAATTTGATTTTTAAATAATCCGTTACAATATACAGTGTTTTCTTACAATTAGTGGATATCATATGGATTTTTGGGAATATACACATTTGCTACAGTGTATTTAGAAATCCTCGCGCGGAGTTCACACGATTCTACTTTCTGTGAAGGGTAAATAGCAACAAACGCATATAACATAGGAATATTGCAATTTCCTTAATTTTTCCTCTTAAATGACCTTCTCTCGTAAGTGCAAATGTATGAAAGCGTACGACATGGATACTCCAGTGACTTCATGATACGTTTAACATTCCCGGTTCCCGGTTTCTCATGATTAAGGTTCGGATGTTAAGGAAAAGTCATATTTTTTTCCTGAGCTCATTTTGACCAAAATCTGAAAAATAAGTTTGAATGACGGGTCCCTGACCACGTTTAAAGCAATTTGATGTTGCCTATAAATGCATATTTCGGCCATTTTTATTGTTTTGGTCATATTTGGTCATATTTTAGTGATATAAGGTCATATTTGGTTATAATTTCAGCATTTTTGTTTAAATTAAGGCGTCATTAACAAGGTACGCGTCGAGTTTCAAACACAGGATTTCCGAATAGTGTAGTAGATGCATTTTTATTTATTTTCCCGGAACAGGCAGATAGCAGGCTTAGAAGACCTGATTCCAAGAAGGCGCATTAAACTCCATGTTAGGCAGTGTCTTCTAACTTACGCCGACATATATCATAAAGCATACTAATAATTCGTTTTTTTTTTGTTTTCTTTTAGGAAAACCGAGCAAGAACTGCATCTCAAGGCTATGATGCTGAATGAATGTTGGAACATTTTAATGTACTGTAGCTCTCTATCAGTTTGTATGATTAAATGTGTCTGGTGTATTATCGCTGATCACGTTTTGGCACTTAAGACGTTTACTGTATATTCGTGATACTCTACCTATCCCAAAAATTCCTGTCATGTTTCGTAGTTTTTTTAGGTCATATTTTATAGTTTTAGGTCATATTTAGCTAGCTTTTAGGGCGTATTTGCTTGCATATTTTGTACTTCTTTAGGTCTTAAACTTCCGAACCCTACTCATGATGTTTGCTGGCCTTGCCTCTGGCTTAGAGCTGAGTTGTCGCGCGGATTGCTGTCTTATCAGGCGCTGCGAGAGTCAGCGCTGTCTCCCAGTTGATCTCCACTCGACACGTCAGCTGTCAGAGTGAAATTCCCCGAGGAGAGTTTTATATTTCCGGTTAACCTTCTTTGTTCACTCCCAACTCCAACTAGCTAACGATATATCGCTCTGCTGTCTCTCTGATTATTATTATTATTATTATTATTATTATTATTATTATTACTAGAACTGTCGATCTATTAAAAATTTTGATCGGTTAACCGAATGCCTTTAATCGGTGGATCGGTCGTAATAATCGATTAAATCGACAGCTCTAATTATTACTATTGCAGATTCGTCTTAGGGCTTGACACATCTTGATCATCAGCCCCGTGTACTTGGGTATGTATTGAACATTTCTGATAACCTTTGTTTCTATAACGACTGTATTAGTGTGTGTAGTTGTATTAGGGACAGAAATGGGAAAGGTGCTGCGGGACTTGAAATGAGGCACTATCGTGGCATTTTCCTGGAAGAAATGTTGTAAAAACCGTGAATAAGCCCAGCTCAGGATGACCATTGTCAGGGTTGGGATTCAAACTTCCGACCTCCGGACTTGCTGCAGCGACCCATCAGGGTCATGGTGCGCAGGATTGTTGTTGTTGTTCTACACTGATGACAATAGATGTAAAGACAAACCACAAACTACTTAATGCGTTAAGAGGAAAATAACCCATTAGCGATGTCAAGAGAAATGAGGTAGCCTCCGCCTCCTCCTGTGGTCTTGGGATATGTATTGAGATTTTGAATTGAGAGGCCCTGAGTTCGATTACCGGCTCTTTCAAGAAGTTTTGTTGTTGTTGTTGTTTGAGTCTTCAGTCTTTTGATTGGTTTGATGCAGCTTTGCATGACTCCCTGTCCTGAGCCAATCGTTCCATCTATGCATAGTTACCACACCTTACATCCGAGGCAATCTGTTTAACATATTCTAACCTTAGTCTACCCCTACAGTTCTTGTCCTCGACCCTTCCTTCCATAACTAAGTTTGCTATTCCTAGCCAACCTATCTCTTCTCTTCATTTCTTCATTAGCAGTCGCCAGAAATATCTCTCCTCGCCCACTCGTCTTAATACTTCTTCATTAGTTACTCTATCAACGGCTTCGGTGACGTAGTTGGTAGCATGCTGAACTGCTTTGCCCAAGATTGCGGGTTCAAACCCGGCCGAAGTCGTAGGATTTTTCAAGATCGTTAAAATCCTTCAGTATGTGTTCCTTTGGAGGGGAAGTAAAGCCGGCGGTCCCATGTCATAGATTTATGGCATGTAAAAGATCCTTCCACTAACTAAACTTGTGTGAAGCTAAGTTTCTAGGTTAGATTTCGTTGAAACGCTCGATCGAAGTTCCAACGTTCACCACTAGATGTCAGCGACATAGTTGGAACTACTTGAAATTGAACGGAACTTGTAGCTCACCCCATGGGTGTCCGCTTGAAGCAGCTACAGTCTCTGGCGAGCCGAACATGTCCTCGGACACTCCCGGCACTAAAAGCCATACGCTCAATAAATTTTACTCTATCTACCCATCTGATCTTAATCATTCTCTTGTGGCACCATATTTCAAACGCTTCTATTCTCCTGTTCTCTTCTGCACCAACAGTCCAAGTTTCACTTCCACGGAGGATTTCAAAAATGACTGCCTAATTTGTAGATCTGCATTTTATGTCAACAGATTTATTCTCTGTCGAAATGCTTTCCTTGCCTGTGCTAACCTACTTTTTATATCCTCTTTGCTTCGTCCATCACTGGTTATTTTGCTTCCTAAGTAACAGAAGTCACCTACTTCCTTTAGCGTTTCACCGCCAATTTGACGCCAATAAGGGTTTATGATTTCCTCAGCTACATTCCATTATTTTTGTTTTACATTCGTTAATTTTCATCATGAATTCTTTCCCCAATACGGAGCCCATACCATTTAAAAACTCATTCAAATCCTGTGGAGAATCGGTTAAAATCTCGCTTCTATTCCAGGTAAATTATTACGTTTGGCTAGAGCTTCCTCCTTCCCAATCGTAGCCCCCAATGGCAAGCACATACAGTACACTTATTGAGTCCCGAAGATACGACAACAACATAGGTTATCAGTAGGGACCGGACATTCATGCACTAAAGAGGATTAAAATATGCATACAATTATGCAGTAAAAATGTAAAATATATGCATTAAAAATTAAAAAATATGTACATAACAATATGCCAATCTTATTCACTCTTCATTCCATCCTTTGCCGTAATATGTGCAGTCGTTTATGCATGTTGTTCATGTTGAAATTTATTTTCACATTTCCCTTCCATCGAGCATACTTGACATTAGAAGACAAAAGCAATCAGTTGAATAACCACTGATTTAATATAGTACATTATGCAACGAGCCTATAATGGCAATAATTAAGACACGAGTAAAATTTCCATACGAGTGTCTAAATTACCATTATAGGCGAGTTGCACACGACTGTTTATGTTCGACGATAAGTATAAATATTTTATGTTCGAACATAAATATTCATAAATATCTGTCGAGATTTCACCAGTTTTATGTACTGAACAGAGCGCATATGACGCACAGAATACCTTGTATTTGACCATGGCCCCCTGGAATACCTCACTATGACACTCGCCACGCAGTGAAATTTATAATAGGGGGCCATGGAAAAGAGCGCAGGTGCGATGCTATCCTGACCTAATTGGTCACACAACTGTTTCTTGAGCTCTGATTGGTGGGATAAACTGTATCATAATGAAAACTTGTACTATAAAGAGCCTCATTATAGTACAGTTTTCTGACATACAATATTTACATTTCGCCAGGGTCGAACATTAAATACTTTCTGTTACTCTTCATTTTACAGTAGGCATTTTGAGCAAAGGTAAAGTAACACATTAACTGAAGAAACTCACCACAAAACTAACCCCGGGCTACTGGCTACCCATAAGGTGAAAGAAATCTCCCACACCATCCATTTCTTGAAATGCCATGCGTAGAATACTGTCACCTCGTTATCTGTTGCTCAGATAGTTGTTTACAAGGGATGTCCAACATGCCGGCCAAACCAATTTTGTTCAAGATGTTTTAAAGTATACTTAATTTCAAATGTATATGCTAAAATATGCTCTTATGTTCAGAATATGCAATAAATCCAATAGACCCACAAAATATGCATTTGCTTATGCAGATATGCATTTTCAAATAATCTGGTTCCTAATTAACAGACTGATTCCAAGCAAACTTACATGTGCGGGGCTGATAACCACGATGTCGCAAGCTCGTTAATAAAACGCCAATGTATGACACTTCCGAGCACAAACTCGTTTTTGACGACATCTGGGAGCAATAAGGTCAATTAAGAAACATGTATTTTTACATGACCGTTATTCTCGCGATCATGGGCCACGGGACTGTAAAGTGTTTTTCGAGGGGATTTTACGCAACTGGCATAAGTCAGTAGGAAGCCATTCTATATTTATTTACCCGGCAAATTGTTCAGCCAAGAGAAGTTTTCATGTAACTTATTATTATTATTAACTTATTATTATTAATAAGGTATTTCTTTGGAGCATTTTTTATAAAATTATAAGTAATCAGATAGGTTTTCTATGTTATAGAAAACACTATCAAGCAAATTATTACGAACAACATTATCGTAAGAAAATTATATGATTACGGAATTTTACGGAGTTTTGTCAGTTAGGGTATTTTGAGAGAGATGAGTCACGGGGAATTCGGCTACAGGCTTAATCTTGTCGAGTAGCATGACGCAAGCTGGGTTGCTGCTTCAAGAAAAGGCGAAATGACCTGGACCGGTAATCGACATCATCGCCGCGCCGAGTGTAATGACCCGGAGGAGGGGAAGATCGCGTGGTGGGTCAGCCAATCAGAGGAGACCGGGCGACTGGAAGACGGCTCCGTAGAGGGGATGCGACGAGTGCATATATGGTTTGCGCGCCGTGGAGGCAAGGCGACTATCTTTGTAAACTTAACCAGTGTGGTTGTACGTGTGATTGGCTCCGATGTTCGGACCATAAAGTTATCATATCTACAAATATATCATCAACTAACGAAGAAGATGACGACGACCAAGAGGCTGTGGGAAGCTCTCTACAACATCCAGTACGAGGGAAATGCTACGGCAATTTCCAGTGGTAAGCGCGAATGATTCAGAATTACGTAATCTCTCGTCTTTTTTTTTTTTTTTCATTTTCAGTATTTCAGTAACTTCATAGCTTGGTAATAAGAGTAAAATCAGTAATTTATCCGGCTCCATTTTCACGTAATTTTCTAGCGACAATATTCAAATCGCAACGCTCCAATTTAAATTCAGTATATATTATTATTATTATTATTAATTTTGCTGTACTTGTTTTATATAATAAATTCATTTCTTTTACCATGCAATCTTTGCTTTCAGTAGGTAGCATAAGAAATAGACCAAATTCCTTCTCCTGATACAATTGTTTGTTGGGTTAATGATCAAATCATACCACGATCTGAGTGAAAAGATTCTTGAAGGTGTTCTACCAGAGCTAGGTGTTGTTAAACATAAATTTAGACTTCAACATAGCGTTGAGGTCTTGGCGCCCATTAAAACAACATATCTTACTCAGAGTAAATATTTCAAGTGCAAGGCAGGGCCAGTAGAAGCATTACATTTGTCACGCAAAAGTGAGGGCTAAAGAAACCGTTACACTTGTACGCTCAACATGGAGCAAAGTAAATACGTTACACTTGTCGCTACCAACTTGGGGCTGAAAACCTAATAACATTTGTGGAAGGAGAAGGGTATATATTTCTGTGCCTGTATTTTGGGGGGTTTTCATTTATCGGTGTGTATCAGCATGGGTAGTGTTGAGGAAGAGATGAATTTGCGTAGTGGTCACCAGTTGGATAGTGAAGATACGAGCAGTATGGCTAGTCTTGGAAATGAAAGCAGTACAGGGATGTCGGAGGTAAATCTCGATACTGAGGGGGGTAATCAAAACAGTCAAGCAGGGTTAGAGAGTTTGCTTCTTCAGTTTATGCAACAAAATAAAATTAGCACAGATGCTCTAAACGCTAAACTTGAACAAAACAATGCTAAACTCGAGCAAAATAATACGAAACTCGAACAAAATAGTAGGGAAAATAAAGATAGTAATAGGGAATTGAGTGATAGTTTAAATGCTAAATTAGAACAAAACAGTAGGAAAAATAAAGAGAGTACTGAGGCCCTAAACGCTAAATTGGAACAGAGCAGTAAACAAATGAGCAATAAATTAAATGAGAAATTTGAAGAGAACAATCTAAAATTAGATAAGAAATTTGAGCAGATTAGAGGAGAAATCAGAGGGGTGATGGAAGAAAAAGCTAAAGAGATTATTGCAGATGTAGACAGAAAGTTAGGAAAAGTACAGGAGGAGTTAGAAATTAGAATCAGTACACAGGCTGAAAATTTAAAAGATCTAGTGCAACTTGAAACACAGCAGGTCAAAAAGCAATTGGGGGGAGAAATTGATAAGATTCAGGTAGCAACTAAAGAGGTTAAAGAACAGCTGGGGGGAAGAATTGATAAAGTACATGCAGAAATAATCACTGAAGTCAATACTTTAAGGGAGAGGAATAAGGAAAGCATTAATGAGATTAGTGAGAAACTAGCTAAATTAAGTGGTAAAGTTGAAGCATCGGAAGGGAGCATTAGGTTAACTGTAACTAATATTGAAAGAAAAGCTGAGGAGAAAATTGCTGAATTAGAACAGAAGTTGAAAGCTAGAATTAGGCAGGAAAATAGTCAGAGTAGGCCAGTTTATGTGAATAGCACACACAGGGAAATAGAACTAGGCAAATTCAGTAATCGGCAGGGTTGTCCTATGGAGTTCATGAATACAATAGAAAATAAATTCGGGGAGAGGTTGGAAGATGGTAGTATTGAGTGGTGCCAGGTAGTTGAGATTTTAGAGCAAGCGTTTGTAGGGGAGGCAAGAAACTGGTTTGCTGTCTACAGAGACAATTTCGAGAATATTTCAGATTTTAAAGTTAAATTTTGTGAGAAATTTTGGAATGAGGTGATTCAGTCTCAGCATCGTGAGGGAATTGTGTGTGGGAAATATAACCCGAGAGGAAACTACACTATGACCGAGTACTTTTTAGGACAGGTATTAACGTGCAAATATCTGGATGGTTTGAAGGAGGAAAGTGATGTAGTCAGGCTATTACTAAGACATTTTCCATATAGAATCAAAGAAGCTGCCTGTATCCAAAATGTTAAATCTATTTCACAAGTGGAAAATTTATTGAGTACATTCGATGCTCTGGGAAGAGGTGGTTACGAGGAGAATTTCGGTAGGAACCAGGGTAACAATAATAACAGGCCTAATGAGAATAGGAATCAGAAAGTTCAAGGGAACAGTGGCGAAGGGGCCAACGTCCAAAATAGGGGGAACCAAAATAATAATAATAATAATAATAATAATAATAATAATAATAATAATAATAATAATAATCAGCAAAACCAGTACAGAGGAAATTGGTATGGTACGAACTACCAAGGTAGAAATAATGATTTCAGGGGAAATCAAGGCCGAAATAATGATTTTAGGGGTAATCAAGGGAGGTATAATAACAAAAATAATTATAACCAGAACAGGGGTCAAGGAGGGAATCAGCCCAATGGTAATAACGGACAGAGAGATACCGTTAACGCAACCCAGAACAACCAGACCAGTGCAGTAGTGAGTAGTACTACACCAAGTGGTAGCCATACTTTAAACACGAACCAGGCTGCGATGTAAGGTCAGAATCTCAGTATATAACATGCCCTGCCCATACACTTATACAGGAACCCTATGACCTAAATGTAAGAGATGAATTATTACGTGAACTAAATGATGAAGGTATTATTCAGGAGGTGGTTAGTAAGAGCCCCTTAGTTAAATTTAACGTGTCCAAGGCGTACACAGATGTTTTAATTGATAGTGGTTGTATGAAGAGTTGCATAAGTAGTGCATTTTATGATAAAATGAAAGGAACTGGAGTAAATTTTGAGGAGATGCCAATTAAAAGCACTTTTTTTTATCACAGCTGTTGGGAAGAGGTCTAAAGTAATTTCTAAGCAAGTTTTAGTAGACATTAAAATTAATAATCATATAGAAAAGCAGATTTGTCTTGTAATTCCAAATTTAGTATTCAGTGTTATCTTGGGTTCAGAGTGGCTAAGTAGAGTGTCTGGTAACTTATGTTATGATGTAGGGAGTTTGAAATTTAAATGGGGAGATTCTGAAGTAGAAGTAGCGTTCAATGACCATATTCAGAGAAGTAGTGTTGTAGGTGTGATTTGTACTTTAAATGAGATATCGCCAGCCGTAGAACGGGGTTCTCCATGTTTTGTGGGCAGTGTGATTACGAACGGTAGTCTAGAGGACTCGTTACGTGATGCTGCATTTCAGGGAAATATAGAGGTGGAACAGTGTGTTCGGCTCTATGATGTGTTATTGTGTAATAGGAGAGTTTTTGAGGATCGCATTGGTATGGCCAATTGCTATACACATTCATTGAACGTTATTGATAGGTCAGTATTCACAGGACATAGATATCCTGTACCTTTCGCTTATCAGAGTGCAGTTGAGGCACAAGTTAACCAGATGCTTGAAGGTGGGATTATTGAGCACTCTAACAGTCCATATGTTAATTCTTTGATCACGGTACCCAAGGCCGACGGCACAGTTCGTATTTGTTTAGACGCTCGTTTGGTTAACAGTAGAATTAGTTCAGATCAGCTGAAATCTATGTCAATAGAGGAATTAATGCAAACATTTGAGGGGAAGAAGTATTTCACTTGTGTAGATTTGAGTTCCAGTTTTTGGCAAGTGCCACTTATGTACGAAGATAGACCATTTACAGCTTTTAGTCATAAATATAACCTTTATCAATTTTGTAGAACACCTTATGGGTTAAAGAGCAGTTCAGCAGCTTTAATTAGGGCTTTAAACATTGCATTAGGCGATGACACAGGAGAGTTTGTAACCATTTACATTGATGATATGGTAATTAGTTCACGCAGTTTTGAGGAACATCTACGTCATTTAGATATAGTTTTTCAGAAGTTAGATCAGGCAGGGTTCACTTTGAAGCTGTCTAAGTCGTCATTCTGTCAGTCAGAAGTGACATTTTTAGGTCATAGAGTGTCGAGTAGAGGTGTGACACCAGAGGAAAGTAGGGTTAGCATGTGTGGACAGTAGCAACAGGGCATCGATACAGACACTGAGAAATAGGTAGGTAGAGCAACGTGATGACGTTCATTTAAGGGAGCCACTGGCTAGGTTGGAAATAGGTGAAGAAGAGTATGTGAAAGTAGGACGGTCCACGTACAAGATGCAGGATGGGCTTCTTGCACGAAAATGTAGGAATAATCGGTGGGCAATATGTGTTCCAGCCACCTTGCGGGAGGAGCTAATTTGGTTCATTCTTAGGGAATTAGGACACTTTGGTGCTGCCAAGGTCTTCTATGAAATTGGTCGTGACTTCATTTGGAGTAAAGTGGGAAGGAATGTTAGGAGGATTTTAGCTAAGTGTGACACCAGTCAAAGGAGTAAATATCCAGTTAAATATTTAGTGGGGGAGAGATCTGCAGTTCTCACCAGTAGTCCCGGCGAACTAATGTGTGTGGATTTGTTTGGCCCGATCGTTAAAGGACAGTACAGTTATGAGTACATTTTTATAGTTATTGACGCTTTTAGTAAGTATGTCAAGCTATATCCGCTAAGGAAAGTCACGGGACTAGCGTGTAGCCGTCTGATCATTAATAAGTATGTACCTGAGTTTGGCATTCCTCTCAGGATACTATCTGACAGTGGACCACAGTTTACTGCAAAGAAATGGAGAACCAGTATGCAGGAAGCTGGTATAACACACGTTCATTCCTCTGTAAGGTACCCTCAGGGTAATTCTGCAGAGCGTCCATTAAGGGAAGTGGCTCGTCTTTTTCGGATTCTAGTGCATGACAAGCATACGGCCTGGGTTGGACATCTTCCCAAGGTCGAGACTTGGCTGAATTCTGTCCAGCATGAGAGCACGAAATTGGCGCCATACGAAGTTCACTTCGGAAAAAGACCACAAAATGAACTAGCGAGGGTGTTGGGTTTAAATGAGGGTAAGCAACCGGGGATGGATTACATTGTCCAGTTGGCGAAACAGAATTTATCTACGTCAGCACAAAGAGAATTCGCCAACAAAAAGAAACTAAATTTGACCTATTCGAGCCGGGAGACAGAGTCTTACTTAGAGTGCCGAAACAGTCAGATAAGCTAGAGAAAGTCATGTCCAAGTTCTTTTATCTCTACGAGGGCCCATTTATAGTTTCCAAACGTATTGGCAAAACAGCATATGTGCTGGAGGATAGTAAGGGAAACAGATTATACGGGACGTATAATATACATAGTCTACGAAAGTATGTGTCATAAAGTAAGTGTGTTTAGCTGGCGAGCCAGCCTATCAAATGAGTAAGTGTGGTATTTGGTGCGAGGAGGATCTGGTCTTCCAGGCAGGCGTATCAGAAGTCACACAGGGGGGTAGTATGTAAGTAAATGAGAGTTTTTAAGGTACAGGGAAATATGACGGGATTGTCGGATGCTCTTGAGCACTAAAATGTCTCGATACACCAAGGCCAGAATTTGGCAGCGCTGGTGAATTCCCATTTGTCTCCAAGACATGGGTGAGCGCTTGAACGGGGTATTTTTGCTTAAGGCGTCCACGAGACAAAAGATGGGCCATCAGAAAGCGAGACAGTCCTTCATGAAACTCATACATAACAGCACACGTGATTTCTGTTTACGGCCTCGCCATGTAAGAATTGTAAGTGTGTAATTTAAAGTAATTAGTACAAAGGTATTATTTGAGTGAGGAGAACTGGTCTGAGTTGAGAACTAATATTTAGTAGAATTTGATCTACGGCACAGAAATATTTGGTGTTATACGTAATGCGCACTTACTGTTTTTTTTTTTTTTTCAGAAGTCAATATTAATTTCGTCTTATATAAATAGAGATTAAGTATCATGGTCACGATGCGCTGCCACAATAGTGTGATCGTGTGCTCAGTGATAAGTGAGATTAAATTTCACCATAAGGAAGGGACCTCCAGTGAAATTGGGAAGTTCTGTGGTGATAAACATATATCAGAACACCTTGATGCGTGTGATGTGACATCATAAATACACAGTGCTCACACATTATTTATGTCTATTTTCCCAACATAGAGAAATTTGAGAGGCGGAAATATCCGTGGAACATTATTCTATATGAAAAACATTGGACTGGTTGCAAAGTGCAATCCATAGTGACAACAAACTTTGACGCAAAGTGCGTAAAGAAAAATTATGAGTGTATATATATGTAACTTAGGGTGATTTCATTTATGTAATATGTATTTTGGATGGGGATTTATTAACGTGTCTGTGATAATCGGATAATGGACCGTCGTCACGGTAAATCATCCGATGATCCGAGGCGAATATGTAACGTGTTTTTCGAGGGGATTTTACGCAACTGGCATAAGTCAGTAGGAAGCCATTCTATATTTATTTACCCGGCAAATTGTTCAGCCAAGAGAAGTTATCATGTAACTTATTATTATTATTATTAACTTATTATTATTATTATTATTATTAAGGTATTTCTTTGGAGTATTATTTATTAAATTATAAGTAATCAGATAGGTTTTCTATATTATAGAAAACACTATCAAGCAAATTATTACGAACAACATTATCGTAAGAAAATTATATGATTACGGAATTTTACGGAGTTTTGTCAGTTACGGTATTTTGAGAGAGATGAGTCACGGGGAATTCGGCTACAGGCTTAATCTTGCCGAGTAGCATGACGCAAGCTGGGTTGCTGCTTCAAGAAAAGGCGAAATGGCCTGGACCGGTAATCGACATCATCGCCGCGCCGAGTGTAATGACCCGGAAGAGGGGAAGTTCGCGTGGTGGGTCAGCCAATCAGAGGAGACCGGGCGACTGGAAGACGGCTCCGTAGAGGGGATGCGACGAGTGCATATATGGTTTGCGCGCCGTGGAGGCAAGGCGACTCTCTTTGTAAACTTAACCAGTGTGGTTGTACGTGTGATTGGCTCCGATGTTCGGACCATAAAGTTATCATATCTACAAGTATATCATCAACTAACGAAGAAGATGACGACGACCAGGAGGCTGTGGGAAGCTCTCTACAACATCCAGTACGAGGGAAATGCTACGGCAATTTCCAGTGGTAAGCGCGAATGACTCAGAATTACGTAATCTCTCGTCTTTTTTTTTTTCATTTTCAGTATTTCAGTAACTTCATAGCTTGGGAATAAGAGTAAAATCAGTAATGTATCCGACTCCGTTTTCACGTAATTTTCTAGCGGTAATATTCAAATCGCAACGCTCCAATTTAAATTCAGTATAAATTATTATTATTATTAATTTTGCTATACTTGTTTTATATAATGAATTAATTTCTTTTACCATGCAATCTTTGCTTTCAGTAGGTAGCATTAGAAATAGACCAAATTCCTTCTCCTGATACAATGGTTTGTTGGGTTAATGATCAAATCATACCACGATCTGAGTGAAAATATTCTTGAAGTGTTCTACCAGAGCTAGGTGTTGTTAAATATAAATTTAGATTTCAACATAGCGTTGAGGTCTTGGCGCCCATTAAAACAACATATCTTACTCAGAGTAAATATTTCAAGTGCAAGGCAGGGCCAGTAGAAGCATTACATTTGTCACGCAAAAGTGAGGGCTAAAGAAACCGTTACACTTTTACGCTCAACATGGAGCAAAGTAAATACGTTACAGGACCTCCATTTTTACATGGAATCCGAACCACAGGACGTGATACTTTACTCCGCAGATCTCACATGCTTTGGCCAGGAATCGAACCCGGTTCGCCTTGGTGAGAGACAAGCAGTTTGACCACTGCACCACCACGCCCTCTCTAGGAGCAATGAATGAACACCAAGTACAGGCACCGACTTCATTGGGGCAAGGCACTTTCTTTCTCCTTAGTGTGTAAAGCGAGGGCTCAGTCAGGAATATTAATGAAGCGAGTTGTTTGGAGAACTAATTCCAAGATAAATTTCTCATTCCCAAATACAGTTACTTTGGAATATTGGCTGGCTTTCACTGCTAAGTGATTAAACTCTAGCGAATCTTCATGTTTTGGCCATGCCTGTTACCCAAGTGTATCAACTTAGGCTTATCAGCAGGCTTTTGCTACATCCTACTTGAATCCAGCTGGGATGGCTTCTTTCCTAGTCAATAACAGGTACACCCTCTGGTATGGCCAGCACAGTAGTGTTACACACACCTTAGTACATTGGGCTGATTACCTTGATGTCAAAAGCCCATAAATAAAACAACGATATCAAAGGAAGGAAGCTTGTAGTTTTACTTGACCGTTAATCATGCGATCATGAGCCACGGGACCTCCTTTTTACGTGAAATCCGAAACATAGGACACGGCATTTCACTTCCAAAATCTCACATGTATTGACCGGGAATCGAACTCGGTCTACCTTGGTGAGAGGCACACAGCTCGACCGCTGCGCCACCACGCCCCTACAACGAGATCATGTTGAACCCTTGTAAGGTCTGCTATCCTAGGCAGGGTGTACCAAAACCTACCGATGATCCCAAGTTGGTACACCTGGACAACAGACCCGGCAATATCGCATAAGCTTTGCAGGTGCTCTGTTTGGAGAACCAACTACTGTAGGTGAATGGAAGCTGACACTTGCTATTTCCATACAAACGACCCCAAATTGGTCTTAAAACTATCTTCGACACATGGCCCTCGTCTACTTGTTGACTGACAATAGCTTGTAATAAGACTTCAAAAACAACAACAACAACTCTCTACAGTCCAGACCGTGTGACTTCTTCTATTCCCTACATCAGAGGTGTCCGTACAGCACACCAGTCGCGCTGACTGCACGCCGGCGTGCTTCTGGTATGGGCGGCCCTGCAGCGATGGTGGGGGGCTATATGTCTGTCTCTCCCGCTCGCTTTCCCGTCTCACTCATTCCCGTGCTGCCTTCGCTGTGTTGTCGTTGATCGGTCGAACGCCAAACGGTATTCAGTATATTGTAAATATGAAAACATATTGAAACAAAACGAAAACAAGGAAAGAAGAAAAACAATAATGTTACGGAAATTGCAAAGCCTTAAATGAGTTCCATGATACCTTATCAGAATTTACGACTGTTTCAATGCTAAGCACGTAATATTCACGTACCGATACGCGGAGAAACGCTCCAAACACAATGCAGTGTGTCGGACAACCAATGCATTGGACCAACAGTTTGTTTGTTTACATTGAATTTTGTGCGCTAGCGATCCCAACTTGACTCGGATAGACGCGGTGAAGAGCTGTCGCAGCACCGGCAGTCAAGGCAGGCAACCCAGCCAAGAGAGCCAGGAGTTAGCCTACCGGTGTGAGGCGCAGCATAGCAAGCACGCCGAGCGTGCCAAGGCTGGAAGGCCGTGCCCTACATTAAAGAGACGCCATCGTGAAAGCATTTTCCATCATCATAATCAGTGGTGAAGGAAGATTTGTTGTTGTTGTTGTTGTTGTTTCATTTAAGGGCTTGGATATCGTGGTAAATTCCGCCTCGTGTACGTGGGTGTGTGTAGAATTTGTCAGCTAATTATAAAGTCTGTATCAATAATTGAGGAGAGGATTAAGAAGGAGGCGGCCGTGGCCTTAAGTTAGGAACCATCCCGCCATTTTTTCTGGAGTAAAAATGGGAAACCACGGAAAATCACTTCTAAGATGGTTAAGGTGGGAGTTGAACCCACCTCTACTCAGTTTTGTCTCACGAGGCTGAGTGTCCCCAGTACTAGCCATTAGATTAGAATTACATTTCTGGGCAGAGCCGGAAATCGAACACGGATCTCCGAAGCGACAGCCAAGAATGCTAGCCGCTACACCACGAGATGGTATGTGAAGAAAGAGGAGGAGATTTTGATAGACGTATCAAAGAATTGCTCCCAGCATGTCTATATTGACTAGCAAAGAAAAAGGTGGAACATGTGCATTGTACCCATTAGAGACCGTTGGAACCATTGGACTCATTGATAAAGACCATCACAATTTTAAGAATGAGTCAAGGTTTGTTGTCACAAAAGAAATTACGATCATTCATTATTGAACAACCTTCGTATTGATTTTAATAATCAAATACCTTTAGCAATTTAATAATAATTTTATTAATATTAATCATTTCAATAATGTATGTATGTCTACCACTTATTATTCCCGTTTTCAACTGGGTTGGGGATGAGATGCGATGAAATTCCATGTGGCGGATGGATTTTATGGCCGTATGCTCTTCCTGACGCCAGCCTCATGAGAGGAGTTAATGAGAGATTAAATGGATGAAGTTGAATGAAACTGGGCTAGGATGTGGAAGAAAGCGGCAGTGCTCTGTCAGAAGAGACCATCCAAACATTTGCCTGAAGTTGAAACTGGGGGAAACCACGTCAAAACATTTCAAGGATGGCCGACGGTAGGGCTTGAACCTACGTCCACCGAGTCCGCAGTGAGCTTGGCCCCATGGCCGACCGATGCACGTTAGCAAGCTTAGCTACCGCTGTCGTTTAATCATTTCAATAATAATAATAATAATAATAATCACTAAAAAACATGCACTAATGTGTGATTGTTTTCCAAAGGATTGGAAAATCCTCTTGGTGACGTCAATACGGGCACACCTCTAGCGTTTTGGAAAAAAAAAAAAAGGAAATAATGTTGGCTCACTAGCCGTCACTGACTGATTCATATCGCACGCCGAATGCAATGGGGTACCCATAAAATTGGGGAAATCGCCTATGTCAAATTTGACATCATTTTGGCAGCTCTCTCCAAGATAGCTACCACCTCGCTTGTGCAATGATGTCATACGCGAACCTGTTGCTTAGTCGTTCCGTAGAGGCCTCCCATTAATACCCCCCTCCTTTATTTGTCTTCTGTTGATGATGATGATGATGATGATGATGATGATGATGATGACGACTTTTAGGGGCTTTGCGACATCGTGATAATGTAGTCTCGTGTGTGTCGAAGCTGTCCGACAACCCGTGTCACTGTGATGTCTAGTGTGTTTATTTGTAATCCAGATAGGATTTGAGTAGGAAACGACCGTGGCCATACGTTAGGTTCCATCCCTGCATTTGCCTGGATTAGAAATGGGGAAACCACGGAAATCCACTTCTAGGATGACCGAGGTGGGAATCAAATCAGCCTTTTCTCAGATTTTCCTCACAGGACTGAGTGTATCCCGTACCAGCCCTCAGACCAGAATTAAATTTCTTGGCAGAGCTGGGAATCAAACCTGGGCCTCCGCGGTGACAGCCAAGAATGTTAGTCACTACGTCACGAAGCGGACTGTATATTAGTCTTCCAACATAAGACCTGATTAAGGGTGTATTATTACGTCACCCATATGACTACTTTTGCATATACACAGGGTGTAACTTTATGCACACCCCCAGAGAAATCACACGAGCACAGATACATACAGTACAGTAATAATAATAATAATAATAATAATAATATCGTATGGCCTCGGGTGCCGGGTGCAAGCTTTGTTATTTGACACCCATAGGGCAGCTTGCATGTCGAATTTTGTTGTTTCTTGAAGCACTATGAAAGTCAAGGAGGTTAGATATCTAAGCTCCTTGAACACTATAGCGCTTTCTAGTAGAGAAATGAGAAACTTTGTGTTGGCGGAAAATCCAGAGATTATTTTTCCATTATGAACACGGCATACTGAATTCAAATGGGTTCTTTAACATGCCAACATCGTATGACATGCGTATCGTGATTTTTGCCGCGTTTCAAAGATCACTTACCACGGCCAGGAGCGAACCTGCAAGCTTGGGGGGGGGGGGTAGTAATCCGTCACAATAACCACTCACCCACCGTGGCAAGCTACAGTACAGTAATTTAGTATTGAAACAGCGTGCGTGGATGCACAGCGGTCAGGCTGTTTGCCTCTCACCAAGGTGGACTGGGTTCGATTCCTGGTCATTGCATGTGAGATTTTCGAAGTGAAATGCCATGTCCTGTGGTTCGGATTCCACGTAAAAGGTGGTCCCGTGACTCATGATCGCACGATTAATGGTCACGTGAAACTACAAGCTTCCTTTCTTCCTTTTCTTATTGAAATATCAGCATCTTCTCATATCACCTTGGCTGGCTGCGTGGCTCAACGGTAACATTCTCGCTTACTGCGCCCAAGGCTGCAGGATCGAATCCTGGCGCAGCCAGTTGGCATATGAGGGTGCGCAAATGTGGGTAGATTTACTGGTACGTTAAAGATCCCTTTCGGGCACAAATTCCAGCACCCCGGCGTCTCTAAAAGCCGCAGTTATTAAAAAGGACGTAAAACCAATAACATTATTATTATTATTATTATTATTATTATTATTGCCACGGTGGGTGAGTGGTTATCGTGTCGGACTACCAACCCCCAAGCTTGCAGGTTCGCTCCTGGCCGTGGTAAGTGATATTTGAAAGGCGACAAAAATCCACGGCACGCATGTCATACGTTTTTTGCATGTTAAAGAACTCATTTGAATTCAGTAGGCCGTGTTCATAATGGCAAAATTAATCTCGGGATTTTCCGATAACACATAGTTCCTCCTTTCTCTACTAGAAAGCGCTATAGTGTCAAGGAGCTTAGATATCTAACCTCCTTGACTTTCATAGCGTTCCAAGGAACGATAAAATTCAACATGCAGTTACCATTAGCCTTGTACAGCGAATAACAACACAATTAAAAAGGGGCTCACAACAAGGAACACCTCAAAAGGCAAGTAAGTTATAAGTAAATATTTATTATTATTATTATTATTATTATTATTATTATTATTATTATTATTATTATTATTATTGTTATTATTATTATTATATACGCCTCATGGTGTAGTGATTAGCATTTTAGACCACACATCCGGAGGCTTGAGTTTGATTCCCGGTTCTGCCAAGAATTAATTGGTTGGAGGTGAACTTACTGGAATGGTAACGTTGGCATGCAAGTCACCCAATTGGTGTCAAGTACAATACTTGTTATAGTTATTATTATTGTTATTATTATTATTATTATGTCCGTCTCCGTGGCTAAATGGTTAGCGAGCTAGGCTTTGGCCTGAAGTGCCCCGGGTTTGATTCCCGGCTGAGCCATCATGGATTTTAATTTCTTGGGGTTGATTCCCGTCGCTCGGGGACTGGGTGTACGTGACGTCTTCATCATCACTTCATCCTCATAACGACGCACAGGTCGCCCACGGGCGTCAACTAGAAAGACCTGCACTCGGCCTCTCCGGAGGTCACGCGATCATTCATTATTATTATTATTATTTCTACATTCATTTCACCACAGAAGTGGGACATATCAACATATAGTCGGCTTGTTTGCAAGACGGTATGGCTAATTCTCTTAAGGTGGCACATTGAGAAACGAGCGAACAATGGAACAGGTCTCCAAGATGACGGCCTTCTGCATGGTGATATGTAGACCAGGATGTATTCCCAATATTTGTAGATTACGAGCCAATAATTTGGGGATTATTATTATTATTATTATTATTATTATTATTATTATTATTATTATTATTAGGAGTTGTTTTCATCAGGCTGCTTTTGTTCAATGATAGAGCATTGTTGGTCATAGCACGTGTCATGAATCTTCAACTCTCTGCCGTACAACTATTTGTCTCGTACGTATGTGTATCATAACACGAACTAATACCGGAAATCGTTCTTGGACACGTTTCATATAATTTATAGAGGCTCCCTGATGTGTGACTCGCCAGTACACCGCAGCAAACCACTGATTAATAAACTTCGGGTAATCAATAAGCTCATCCTATTCAGTCATTCTCTAGTACTGTAATTTCACTAAAACATGGAGGGCATACTATAGTTATTGATGCCTCTCTAATGAACAAGACTGTACCTGGCATCACATTTCATGTCTGAACCTGTGTCCACAACTTATTGAATCAGCAGGGGTGTACAAAAGTTGGCCAGCATCCGTATCTATACTTCTCACATATTTAGCCTACAATTAATTATTATTTACTATGTAAAAGTAGGATTGTAAGATTATTAAGTTCACTGTCCACACTCGTATAACCTTTGAACGCCTCCACAGAATTTTACAAAAGTCTGTACGCATCTGACATCTGATTTGTCATATTTTCAAGTATGTCATTGCTGTCAAATTCAAAAAGGATGCCATTTTGATTTTTTTTTTCACTAGACTCCGTAGTTACAAAACGATTTACAGTACCACAATGACTCGAAATTAAACAGTTGTTGTTAGTTTATTTAGAGGCTTTGCAACATCGTGGTCATTCAGCCCGGTGTACTTGGGTGTTTAGGATAGGTATGATAACCTGTATTATGTAGTAGTGTGTGTATTTGTAATTCAGATGAGGATTGGGAAGGAAGCAGTCGTGGATTTAAGTTAGAAAACATTCCAGTATTTGCCTGGAGTAGAATTGGGAAACCAAGGGAAACCACTTCTAGGATAACCGAGGTGGGAATCGACGCCGCATCTTCTCAGATTTGCCACACAGAACTGAGTGTATCCCGTTCCAGCCCTCAGACCAGAAGTAACGCCGGGAATCAAACCCAGACCTCCTGGGTGATAGCCAAGAATGCTAGTCGCTACACCACAAGGTGGTCTCCAAAATTAAATACAGTGCATTCACAGGCAATGCAAAGTAATTATGTGTTATGCAGGATTTCAGATATTGCGTTTTGAATATCACGTGCATCCCCCATTTTGAATATACAAAATATTAATATCAATAATAACTATCTAATGAGCTAGCAACTACGAAACCTAGCATTAGGCTGGTTGGTTGGTCCCTCCGTTTATGGGCTGCGACAACGCGGTCATGTAGCCCCAATAACTTTGGGTGTGTGTAGAATCTGTCTGATAATCGGTGTTAATTGTGATGGCTGTATTAGTGTGTGTTATCTGTTTTTAATTCAAGCACAGTAATGACTGCAGACATTCGATTTTCAAGTAGTTCCAAATTATGCTGCCAAACGCCACCGTCAACGACCAACTAGTTCTGAACTTTGTTACTGGATGCCACCGCAGTTGGCTCCTGGTGACGAACGTTGGAACCTAAGAGCGTTAGTCCAATATAACCTATAATTTAGCTTCACACAAGTGTAATTAGTGGAAGGTTCTTTATCATCTTTATCTATGACATGGGCTCGCCAGCTTTACTTCCCCTCCGAAGGAAGGCATACTGAGGGATTTTTAACGCTCTTAAAAAATCCGACGACTTCAGCCGGGTTTGAACCCACGACCTTGGGCATAGAAGCTCAGCTTGCTACCATCTACGCCACCGAAGCCGCCTAGCATTAGGCTAATGAAGTATGTTGCATTATCGTGTTGGAAACCATTTTACAGTGTTGCCTTAGTAATCGAAATTTAATGTTTTCAGCCCTAATCCTGAAAAAAAATACAAGAGATTAATGAAATTAATAGATTTATTAATCTCATGTAAATTTTTTTCAAGATTAGGGAACCACCCATTACAATTGGGTACAATCGTGTTGACCGACTGAAAACATTAATTTTCGATCAGTATGTTGCATGATCTTCTCTCTGCTGAAGGTACAATTCCACCGACTTGATACATTCAATAAGGCGACTACGCGTACTTTTAAAACGCAAAAATATACTGTACAAGTTCTAAAGTACCCATTGACCCCCTTAAGCGCATTATATACGTATTGATGAATTTTACAGCTTATGTTGGTTCCTTGATAACCCTATCGCCGTTTGCGAACAATCACAGTAATGCAATAAATGGAATGGCATTGCGTCTTACAGAAACAGATGGACTCCTGAGATTGTGTTGCCATGGTTACCGGCTTGCATTATTTCATTAGATTATTAAATGAAATTAGTTTTCTGGGAATATCTCAAAAACTGTTGGTATTAGGGCATTAAAATGTGGTTTTCGGTGTCGTTTCTCACAATGAGGGGCTGAAAATGAGCTTTGTCTCACCCTTCTACGCCTATTTCAGCATGTATTTTAAGGGGGTAAACCCCCTTTTATGAGAGGTACGGAAAAGAGTTACATCAATGTTTAGAGTCGTGCCTCTGATGGATATCTGTATCAAATTTTACGTTCATCCACCCAGCCGTTCTCGAGTTATAAGGACACAAAAAATTGTCCACAGACAGACAGAGAGACAGACAAAAAAAATATTTTTGTGCGCATCCATCATAAAACAGTCTGAAACGCGCAAATATCGCAAATTTCCGTGGAAATTCAGAAAAAACAGACAAACTTTCATTTTTATATAGAGAGACCGCGAAATCGCATAACCACCACCTTGAATATATATAAAATATTCAAATCGGTAATTAACCGGCATTTTCGAAACTTGGCACAAATGAAGTATCTTACAAGTGTTTTAGTCTGCCTACTTTCAACAGTTTAAAATCGATCAATCCGAATGTAACCGAGAAATCACCATGAGACATATTAAAAGAGAAAATTCTTGTAAGATACTTCACTTGCACAGGATTTCATGGATTAACGCACTCGACAGCCTTCTTGAGTACATACAATATTAAAATAAACAACACGTAATACAAATTGAGTGCTATGTAGATAAATTGTCAAGAAAGTAGTGTTTATAAGTGACCTACTGCTCTCAAGGCACACAACAATCAGAGTGAATACGTATTGCGTGGAATCTCCATTATTATTGTAAATTTGTACAGTCAACAACACAATATATTATAATAAATGTATTAATTTAAAGGCGCAAAATCGTGCAAATCATTAAATTACTAATTTTATTGTCGCAAGAGTCCAACTCGTGGTGCAGTGGTAAGCATTCTTGGCTGTTACTTCAGAGGTCTGAGTTCGATTCCCAGCTCTGTCAAGAAGTTTAATTCTGGTCTGAGGGAAGGAACGGGGTTCATTTAGCCTCGAAAGGCAGAAATTAGAAGAGACGGGTTCGATTTCTGTATCAGTCATCCAAACTGGTCTTCCGTGGTTCTCCACTTCTACTCCAGACGAATGCTAGGATGATACCGAAATTAAGGCCACGGCTGACTCCTACCCAAATCCTAGCACCATTTACAAATGCACACACTAGTACAGCCATCAAAATCACACAGGTTATCAAGCAGATTCTTCACACACTCAAGTACACGGGACTGCATGCCACGATGACCCAACAACCAGTTCGCAAGAAACTTAGGCTACCAAAATGTCAAAGAAAGAAGTTGAAGAAATTTCAGATGATTGGGTGACAATTCATTTCTGGAGCTTGGGACATCTTGGTCATTAGCCCCGTATACTTGAGTGAGTGTTGAGTTTATATGATCACTTGTGTTATTGTGGTGGCCGGAGGACTGTGTGTAATTGTAATTCTTTGGGTCTTGATTGGTGTGGGCTGCCCGGGACTGAAAGTAAGGAACCATCTCGGCATTTGTTTGGAAGGAGTCTAAAAACTGTTGTTGTTTATTCAATAGGGACTTGGAGACACTGACGAGCGGAACCCGCCAAGTGTAAGAACTCGATTTCCCAGAAACTTTGCTCGGTGAAAGAGGGGTCAAAATAAGCGAACACATGTTTCGGCTTATCCGTAGACACTCGAACGTTTCCGAGAAAATGACGGTCGAAGTGTTTCCGACGTGCTTTACGTGCCTTTAAGTGCGCGTGTAACTTTGCTGAAACTTCACACTGTCCAAATCTCCGATGGTTCCTTTAATGAAGCAAAACACATTTATGTTTTTTATTACAACTCCACAGTTTCCCACCCCTGGTGCAATTAAAATACTCCCAACAAGTCCTGGAAGCATATCTGGGGCAATGTGCGCAACAAATGGCTTCCCTTAGAATGGCTGTATATGCCTGCTGTTTGATTAGGCTCAACTGTGTTTCAATGACCTTCCTTCCAAATTTCTCTGGTTCAATTACTTAGTTATAATTACTTGATAAGTGGACTGTAGGGGTTGGTCGGTTTTATGATTAGCATTTCTTAATTACTCAATGAATAGATTGTGAGTAGTATGTATATCTAGTATGTAGAATGACTAGAAATAACACTCCATTATTATTCCTATGAAGAGTTCATACATCTAAAACTGTACCTGGCACGTGTTATTAGTGGCTTGTAGGTGTTATTAGAAGCTTGTCATACTTCTTATAGTTCGGTATTACCTTCCTTCAAAAGGAACAGATTTTATATTATGTAGAGCCTTAGTGCGTCTGGATCATAATATGTTGTGCTACCAATAAGTTTGAATGGTAGCAATTTACTGCGTACGTTAGCAGTTCTCTTGTACAGCTTTCATCATCTTGCCTTCAGAACCAATCTACTACAACAATTCACTCCTATTCTCACGGAATACCGAGCAGCAAATCATCTCCACGGCCTTCCTCTCCACTGCCTCCTATAGACACGAGTCAGACACAAGAAGTGTGCTGCCATCCAGTTGAAGGGTGGAGAAAGAGCCGATTAGAGTAATACAGAGATGAAAATCCCTTACAACTGAAAGGGAACAGAATAAACACTGGCCCAGTGGCGTAAATATACATAACCTACAGAAGGGGCAGTAAAATGAACATATCAAATCTGAACACCTGCATTAATGAAATCATCCCCACTGGTGAAAAAATGAAGCGGAACGAACAAGTAGTTGATGATGCCTGTCCTGTGTGCAACAGGACTGACACCCTCATCCACCGCATCACTACATGAGGGAGTGTGAACGGCGTGTGGCGCTGGACGATGAATGCTATTCACAGCATAAACGGGCTAACATCTACACGCAACAGGGAGGAAGAGATCTTGAACATCGAAACACGGGATGTACTTGGTGAGCCGAAAAAGAATGCCATCTTATGGCTTGCAGCTGGATCAATCCACTACAACCTTACTGGTTACTGAACAACTCTGGTGACTACCCGGCCTGGTTTTCTCGATCATCTCCGGAAGGAACGATGGAAACTCGTACAGTGGAAGTGTATCAACAGTGCTTTTGGCAACTTTTTATATAAATTCTAAAAATACGTGTGATCATCATTGTGCTATCATGTTTCTTGGTGTTTTGTTCTTGTGTTTTGTGTTCTTTTTTTCTTTTCATTTGATTGATTATTACCTTGAGGAGGGAATTGTATTCAGTGATCAGTGCTTGTAGCTGTCTTTGTAAACAAAAAATGAATTAAAATGTAATTTTGTAAAATAATAAATAAAAAAGGAAAACAGGAGTTGGTAGAGCACTCAGGGAATCTGATAATACAGTATAATGAATTCCCTTGAAAGGAATGTCCCAGGGTATGCCAGGGCTGCTATGATCGCAACTGCTTCCACTGTAGAGACGGAAATGTCAGCCAGAAGTGAATACTGACGAGCAGTACGTGTGTTTGTTCAATGAAACACACATCCCACGGTAGACTTTGAGGGTATCTTAGAACTGTCTGTGTAACAAAGTGTTTGGGAGGTTTACTAAGCATTTCAACGGCCACTTCACTTTTGAAAAATGTTAAAACTATTAGTTCATATTTAAAGTGTCTTTTATTTTTAATGTACGTAATGACATAGAACTCTTCAGACCTTTGGGTTTTAATTTATCACAGTGTAGGGATTTGATTTATCTGCACTTTGACTTCACATACACGTTTGTGTACTATTGACTTCTTAAAATCTAAGCTAGATTGCAGCAGCGGGCTAATGAAGCTTCTGTTACAGACAATGAAAGTTGCATTATGGACAAGATGGCGGCAAGATCGACCTATCATACTGGTAAGTCCGTATTTAATTAGCATTAAGCATATTATTAGCCAGAATAAATTTTATAAACTAGTCTACATGCCAAATTATGACGTTGATTTTATTATCTCCTTGAAATTTATTTAAATGTGCATTATTTGACCAAAAATAATGAGGTACACATATGTGCACCTCAGGTCTGAAATTCCACTATTTATTCCTACGGATTCTATCTTAGATGATGGTGATATTGGCAACTCAAACTAACACTTGGGGCACTGCGGTCGGTCTGGATAAGTAGGGTAAAATTACTCAATAACACGCGTTTGATATGGAACACTTTTTATTTTTCGGTTATAATCAGTAAATGTGGTCCCTAAAATAATGACAGTGTTATTTTCAATTGTATATATGTATGAATGTGCAATACACGTGATCTAATTTGTGTGTTCCACTGGATTTTATGTTTCAATTGCATATTATAAAGCATCGGTTGTCTGCTGGTATTTGTTTTTGTGCAGTTCGAGTCATGGCGCTGTTACGTTTAAAAGCTATATTTGAGTTTGCTCACTGTACCATAGACTCTAGAAATTATTTGCTGCTTGGTAGGGCGAAGGGATGAGTTTAACTTGCATTAAAACTCGGGGTAGACAGGAATTGCTTGATTTGGATTGTAGGTATTAACCCTGCGAAGTCAAATTAGGCCTATATGACTCGTAGTGGAATGGCTCGGATATCCCAGAGCGAGGTGATGGCGGTTGGTAGGGTTATTGGAAATGAACTAGGGAGCGGGGCTGTCCTCGGCTGGTGTAGGCTTGGCCGTCTTGGTACGGCTTGGCTCGGCGAGACTGTACTTGGCTGTCTAGGTGCGGCTTGGCTCGGCGTAAGTGAACAACCCGTCCTGTCGTCAGTGAGTGTAGTGATGAGTGGTCCAACCCGCTCTTGTTGCCCGTATTTATTTGGTATCGTCACCTTTCGGCTATTGCTATTTGCATCTTTTGGGAAGTGATGAAAACGTATATCCGCAGCCCTCTTATACATCGACTTACAGCCGTAAACTGAGCAATATGCTTTGCTTTTACTCATTGTGCACTCTTATCAACGAGTAAAACTTATAACTTATGTATAAACACGAAGAATTTACCACGATCTGCCAAGACCGACTACAAGATATTGTAGTCGGTCTTGGATCTGCTTACCAATACAAGAAACCATATACAAACAGTCACCACGTGACAAATGTACCCTACTTGGTAAGTTTCTCATTTTTACCGCTAGATGTCATATCAGATAGCTGGAGTTGCCAATAAGTGCTCTTCTAAACCATAGTGATGAAGAATTCTCTGATTCTAGCGATGATGAATACATAAGTGAGTCTCTGGAGGTATCAGACGATGAAGATGAAGTTTCATCAAAACCTGAAATAGAAGATCCAGACAGAAATGGCACGACAAACTCGCTTGAATCTAGTCTTGTAGAGAATTGCCATGGGTTTCTAAAGAGTAAGTTTCCAGGTTAATTGTTTTCATTATTATTGCATTGTTGAAGTTAACTCATATTTTCACATCTACAATGCCAGAAGTCAAATTATGAAAAATCTATTGGTTCTTCCTCAATCATACGTTTTATGCTCAATAGTACTGAAATTTCTGATATGAATGTTATGCTGACTCAAATGCAGTCTTTCCAAATTATATTAGGACAATATCTTGCCACGGTGGGTGAGTGGATAGCGTGTCGGTCTACTAACCCCAAGATTGCAGGTTCGCCCCTGGCCGTGGTAAGTGATTTTTGAAAGACGGCAAAAATATGACACGCATGTCATACGATGTTTGAATGTCAAAGAACCCATTTGAATTCAGTAGGCCGAGTTCATAATGGCAAAATTAATCTCGGGAGTTTCCGCCAACACAAAGTTCCTAATTTCGCTACTAGAAGCGCTATAGTGTTCAGGGAGCTTAGATATCTAACCTCCTTGACTTTCATAGTGATTCAAGGAACAACGAAATTCGACATGCAAGCTACCCTCTGGGTGTCAAATTACAAAGCTTGCACCCGACACCCGAGTCCATACGATATTAAACAAGAAGTTCCGTGACGAACTAAAGGGCCTACTTTTCTTAAAATTTAAGATTCATGGTAGTGATTAATCTATATGGATCTATCTGGAATAATGACGAAATTAAGTTGGTAATATCTAAATTTCTAATTAGTTCGATATACTGTATACTGAACCCTTTATCCACAGGCTGTATAAAGGATTCTAATAAATTATTCATCATCTTTTGATACATTTCTACAGACAGCAGATATGAGAGCCAGACGGTGTTGGGAAATATTGAGAAATCAGTGGCCGAGAGGACACAATGGTTCAAGCTCCTGTGGTATTTTAGGAAGTAGCATAAATATTCTTGACACATAGGACAGGTGCAACTTTTAGCGCGGAGACGGCTTGGGTACGCACAATATGGCCTGTTGCTATGAGTGTTGGCGCCAAGAAGAAAATGTAATGCTACGATGTAATTGGTCAATCTTCATGTTAACCACTCCCTGTGGCAGAAATACATGTAAAAGCGCGCAAAGATCTACAAGAGTCTGAACCAATAATATCAAGACGCCCTGTTTTAGCGGCAACTCGGCTTGGTAACGCACCCTGGTAAATTAACGCGGGAGATATCTACTGATTAATTCCACGATCGATTCGAGCCAGCTACCGCATAATCGTAACCTCCACACTCCTACGAACTCATTGATACCGATCGCATGCTAGTCTGATAATTATTATGGAATATTTTTCCATAAATCCCCTTCCACACCTACCCTAGTCAGTTTCATTTATAATGATCCAGAAAGCTTCGAGAGGACACTCTTTTATTCGTGCGTCTGAGGACGTAACACACACTTTTATTTGTGCGTCTGAGGACGTAACGTTGATTTGCATTTGAGGACGTAAAGTGTCCGAGGACACGAGGCATACTCTGCATATTTTCATGTATTTGAACATGGAACATTTTCGTCAAGTTATAAGTGTAACTTCAGTGATTTATTTGTAGTCCTAGTACTACCAGATAGGACCAGTTCATCGAATATAATTCACCAATAGACTGTCAAGGAATTTAGTACTTGATCGGTGAATTTAATAGGAAATATATCGTGAGTGTATCTGACAAAACTTTATTTAATTCAGCACGAGATGACGTCTAGGAACGAGACCGGATCTTCGAACCAGCTGGACATTTGCCAGATGATGTCGATGAAGAGCTAAGCATCTTTAAGGAATGATGGCTGCAGATGTTTCCTTGACGCTGTTTTAAAGGAATGAGTACAAATGAATTTATTTATTTATTTATTAAATCATCTATGGTATTATGGGACATATTTTTGTAGATATTTGTTTGCTTGTTTAGTAATGTAGATTCTTAGTTCTTGTTTTACTGACACATTAAGTACGGGACAAGCCGAGCGTTGTGTAATTTGTAAATATTGTGATTTGTGTTTGGTTCAACTATACGGGGCGACGCGGAGCTCGTGCTCGCATTCGCTTGCGTAAATAGGGGTCAAGCATTGTAATTTGGAAGTGTGCCTTATAACAAAAATGGAACTGAATTAATTTTGAGATTTAAAATAGAATTTGGAGGGTAAAGATTATTTGTGACCAGAATTTATGACGGATCAGGATTATTTTGTTAGATGCTTTTCCAGCAGATCTGAACGGGATGGCACTTTGCACCCGAGTTTTTGTTGTGTATTTTTTTTAATGTGTCTATGGACGCAATATATGGTTGATCTGTTTTGAGCCGACCCAGTGGTATGTTTATGAGTGGGTCAGTCCAAGCTTTATGGTGCGTAGTATGATTTTATGATGTGTTAGCGAGAATATATCATTGTGATTATTCTGACTTGCTCCACATCAGCCCAGTTCATAACCTCGCGAGGCTGGACTTGTTGTATATATTTGTGTTTTCTTGCCATCCAGGTGGATGAGTGAGACATGTTGGCGTTTCCAGATGGAATTTGCACCTAGCTTGAAGGACTGAGAGCGATAATTGTGGCAGCGATGACTCATACAAGAGGGGCGCGCTCAAATCAGATAACGCGACTTGTCATTAGTAACAAGCCAGGATCCTGTACTTCAATTTAAGACGTTGTTTAAAATTCACAAATCCTGATCAGTTATAATGTGTATTTGATTGATTAAATGGGTGTTGCCCATAGTGTAAGGTAGCTCCCGAAACTCCTGTTTGTCTGGCGTTTTATAAAAATGTAAACATAGTTTTTAACCGTTAAGCTTGTATTTTGTTGCTGTTACTTTAAATTCTTGTGTGTTTATTTTACGCGTTCAATGACCCCGTGTGGCATTAGGAGGTGCGGGGCTATGTTCCCAAGTTGTGATGAGAGCGTTTTGGCCTATTTTTGGCATGCTCTTTTTTATTTTTGTGCGTTGGCACCAGCTAGAATCTCAGGGAGATTCTTCATCTTTTTGTATTATTAGATCTTGCATGTGCCAGTAGTAATTATAGTGTGTTAATTAAGGGTGGGTCCCATAGCCGTAGTGTGATTTAAAAGATGCAACTCCGTGAGCAACATGACTGTTTCAGTTGTAAACGGACTCGCATCAGTACTCATTTTCTTATTAACGAGCAGTACACCACGTATTATGTAACTTCTTGATCAGGAAAAATGGACTTGTATCCATATGTTGTGACGAGCGAGTTCTGACCGCTCAAAGTTTAGGTTATAATTAATCATTTTGTGTGAAGCTGTTTTCACACTGTTGTGTTGTGACGAGCGAGTTCCTTCCGCTCAGTGTTATATTTATTCCTTAAGGGGGTGAAAGTCAGGGAGGATTTCTTTTTATTTATTATTATTATTATTATTATGCACATAATTTTCAGTCATTAAATATCTTTTATTCTACTTGTTATTCATTTTATTTCTAGTATAGCCTCTGTCATGGACCTTTCTATTCATTAGAGCATGTTGTTTTTAAGCGAACTTTGCTGTGTAACGCAGTCAGGACTGAACACGACCCCGTAGATGAATCTTGAGAAAACCATGCTTTATTGAAGGGTGCAATACCTGGCATAATGTAGCCTAATAGAGAACTTCAGTTGGCAGCCCTGGTGACTAAATATATTCTTAGTTCCATCTTTTAAGGTACAGACTGCAAAATTTGGTTGAAGTCCAATGGATAGCATGGACGTTACATGCAGTTAAACATTGCATCTAACAGCGCGCGTAAAATCATGTTGGCAACAATGAGATACCTGTATTGGTCAGAAATTATCTGATATAATATGATCTATTGTTGTGTCAATTTTGAATGAAATCCATTAGTTAGTATAGAAGTTACATGCATTTTAAAATTGGACCTATCAGCAGGCTTAGATTCATGTTGGCAGCACTGGCGTAGGCCTATATTGGTTACTCCAAATTAATCTAGAATGCCAGGTACTTTACGTGTGCAAAGTTTAGAGCTGTTGGCTTGCATACTTTCTGATATATTGATATTAGGGTAACAAAAATAGAGACAGCATTTATTAACAGTTGGCAGCCCTGGTTACTCTTAAGACTCGGCATAGTCATATCTGTTATGGTACACATAGCAGGCACGAAATTTGGTTGAAATCCAAATGATAGTATAGAAGTTACATGTATTTAAATTTGGACCTCTCAGCAGGCTTAGAATCATGTTGGTAGTACTGACGTATATAAGTTACTCCAAATTAATATAGAATGTCAGGTACTATACGTGTGCATAGTTTAAAGTTGTCGGCTTGCATACTTTCTGATATATGGGTATTTGGATAAAAAATATTGAGAGCATTTATTAACAGTTGGCAGCCCTGGTGGCTCTTAAGAATACGCTCAGTCATATCTGTTTATGTACACATAGCACATACGAAATTTGGTTGAAATCCAATTGATAGTGTAGAAGTTATATGCACTTCAAATTTGGACCTATCAGCAGGCTTATAATTATTTTGGCAACACTGCCATGTATGGCCTCCTGGAAATTAAACTGCAATATTATTATATATACGTGTGCCAATTTTGAAATAGCTCCCATTCATACCTTCCAAGATATCCAACATGAAGCTCAAATTTCAATTGCGATTTTTCAGCAGTTGGTAGCACTGACATCATTTTCAAATATGGCCGTGAGATATTCAGGTATAGATATTTACTCCTACCAATTTTTGTTTCGATTGCTGCAGCCGTTTAGGAGTTGTTAGGGGGGGGGGACACACAGACAGACAGACAGCCAGAAGGACAGACAGACAGACAGACACACATACACACATTTGCCCGATCTCATAAATCTACTTTTTACTCATTTTTGCAAAGTGTGAAAAGTAGGCTAAAAAGATATTAGGGCAATGATTCATTTTGCCCCAGAGGAGTGCGTCAGGCCTCGGCAGCCGGCACAGTTCATATCCTCGCCGCTAGATAGGGGCTTCATTCATTCCATTCCTGACCCGGTCGGAGACTGGAAGCAGGCTGTGGATTTTCATTTTTCAATGATTCATTTGATAATAACCATTCATTTTTGCTATACTGTAGTAACATAATATGTTACGCGGTGCCATTCTGAAACAATATTGCATATTATGCAATATTGTTTCAGAATGGCACCGCGTGGAGTAGCTACTGATGAGGTACTGCTTGCAGATTCAGATTATTCAAAGGGGAAGCTCTATTCACTGTTAAGAGTACTTCAATTTACAGTTTTGGCAACTTGTAGCAGACCAGACCAATTTGAATTCTGTCCAAAAGAGCAACCACAGATCTGTGTGTACTACAGTGAAGGATATAGTGAAATTCACTGGAATACAGGAATACTGGAATAGTGAAGTTTCCCAAGAGTAGAATGTATTGGTCACGAGATGATGATGATTCCTTTAAGGGACCTAACATCTAGGTTATCGGATTATGGGGATTGAGGGACTGGAAGGAAGGAGAGCCATGAAAGTCTGATAGGAAAGAGGAGAGGGCCCGCCCCAAGGTCAGAGGAAACGGGACAAAACGGACTCCACTCAGGAATCCCTCGGGATCGCCAACTCCCGAACTCACCAGCCGTGAGCCCTTGAGGGTTTAACACTATCCAGGGTGCACCAGAAGTGGTGGGGCTACATACACCCTGCCTCCTTGAGGGCCTTGTGCCGAAGGCAGGAGATAACATAAAAAGAAAAAGAAGGCTGACCCCTCGAGGATTGAGGGTATCAGAGAAGATGAGACAAGGGCCAATTAAGGCGGGAAAGGGAAAGACACTCCCAGGCCTCGGATACCCTTATACTGTTGTGGTCGGAAGAGAACAAGAGTTGACCAAGAGAGGTCGACAGAAAAGAAGACGGAGAAGAGCTCGGCACAAGTAAGTGGAAGAAATGCCAGACTCAGCTGGGGTCCCGTGGTCGCCAACCCACGTCCCACTAGATGTGAGCCCCTGGGGGTTCAAGATCACTAGTTACATGTGTAAAGTGCAGAGTGTACTTGTGCATAATGAAGAACAATTGCTGTGAGAACATATGTGCACCATATGTATATATTAGAATTAAAACAAGTATTTCCTTTTTCACCTAATATAAGATATTGAGGTTATTATAAAGTCAGAAAAACAAAGAAATAATTTTTATCCGAAATTCCTTGATCTCGGGTCTGAAGAGGTTACTAAGCATTTCAACAGCCACTTCACTTTTGAAAAATGTCAAAACTATTAGTTCATATTTAAAGTTTCTTTGATTTTTAATGGAAGTAATGACATAGAAATAATGTCGGCCAGTTTGTTGCTATAAATTTCTGATATAATTTTTGGGCCGTATGGATCTGTGTAGAAGTGATAGGCTATTCAACTTTCTTATATGAAGTGATTTTACACAACGTTGAACGGTGAGCTCATGTTCGGCGAGTTAATTTACTGTTGTGCTGGGAGTACTTCAGACACAAACTGACGGCTGTAAACTAGTGGAATGGCCGTAATCAGCTGGAGTCGACCCTTATTTACTGCTAGCTGTAGGAGCTGTGAAGACTGTACTTAGAAGACACATGTGCAGGAGACGATCGCTTCAAAATACTGTAAATCTGTCAGAAAAATATTGCCGTCGAAATTCTAATGGCATTTAAGCTACAAATGTTATTTGTAAGGCCTTATTAGATCCACCATACCGGGTGAGTTAGCCGAGGTCGTTGCGGCATGACTGTTGGCAGTCGCTGACATCCGGGAGGCGAGGAGGTTCGAATCTCCCCGCCGGCAACCTTGAAGATGGTCTTCTGTGGTTTCCCATCTTACTTCCAGGCAAATGCCGGGGTTGGTCCTTAACTATAGGCCACAGCCGCTACCTTCCAACTCCTCGACCCTCCCTTCCAACTTTTCTCCCCAACGGTACTTGTAGCTCACCCATTGGGTGTCCGTCTCGAAGCAGCTTCAAAACTGGCGAGCCGAACATGTCCTCGGACACTCCCGGCACTAAAATCCATACGCTAAAAAAAAACACCATGGTAAAAGAAACAACCGTATTCTAACTTTGATCTTATTAGTGATCGCTATAGCGTCAATATGCACCCGACCAGGATCGTGTTAGAGTCGTAAGTCTTGTTACAGATGTTTCTCAGTAATCAGTAGACCTCGGCATTTTCCTATTTGCCTTTTTTGTTCCGTTGTTTAGAATCGTAAGCTTTGCATACATAAATATTTCATTTATTTCTACCCCTTATTATTCCCGCTTTTAACGGGGTTGAGGATGAGATGCAATGAAAGTCAATGTGGCGGATGGTTTTACGACCGAGCGCCCTTCCTGACGCCAACCTCATGAGAGGAGTTAATGAGAGATGAAATGAATGATGGTGAATGACACTGGGCAAGGATGTGGAAGGAAGCGGCCGTAGCCTGTCAGAAGGTACCGTTCCAGCATTTGCCTGGAGTTGAAAATGGGAAACCACGGAAAACCATTTCAAGGACGACCGACGGTGGGGCTTGAACCTACGCGTCTACCGAGTCAGCGGAGAGCTTTGCCCCATGACCTAACGGTGTGGCGAGCGTAGCCACCGCTGTCGGTCTTTGCGTATATAAATATGTTTCATGCTTATTGGAGTAAAATACACTGATTTTATAGCGCCTAAAATTGCCTATTTTCATAATGTGTGCCTTTCCGTAGCTTAGCCCTTGAGAATTGGCGTGACAAAATATAACATGAGGACTGGCGCCGGGTCATTTAGACCCATTGTGTGTCACTTCCTTTTTGTCGTAGTCGTACGTATTTTAATGACGTAATTTTACACCTTGTGTCTTCCTTTGAACTAATCCCAATATAAAAGGAGGTATACTGTATTTATATTTTCCAGATTTAACATGCAGGAAAATGACAATAATTTGTGTAACAGTGTAATTGGCCTTAATAGTGGTGGCAAAGCAGACATCTCAATTTTTTTTAACAAAGGAGCTGATGACCAAGGTGTCCCTAGACCCTAAATATTGATCAACAAGAACGTGAGGTATGTGATTGTGCTGCACCACAATAGGTGGTTTCCCCCCACCCCCCTTATTTTGTACAGATTATCCCGCTTAACGTAAGCCGAAAATTGTCACGTGAGGACTGGCGCCATGGGTAAATCTGACCCGACCGTAATTATTATAGAAATAAACAGGTAATGGACATGTTATTTTTGCAGGGTAGGAAGGAAGGTACTGTAAGCGACAGGAAAAGTGGGCTGACCAAAACGAAAATACAGTGCTCCCTCTGTAATCCGGCATCTCAGCTCTCCGGCACTCCCAGTAATCCGACGTTTTGTATTCGAGTACGAGCTCAACACTTGATTTGATAATGCGTCCCCAATACTGTACTCGTGGATTCACCGGATAGCGCATTGATAACTGATGACGTAGGCGTTTGGCTTACCGGTGAAGATGACGAAAACAACCAGTTTATGACAGAAGATGACATCATAGAGGAAGTGGCAAGAGAGGAAGAGGACGAGGAACAGGTCGAAGGAGAAGTGACAGAGGCTGTACAATCAATCTCTCACGATGCGGCCATCGCCTCGTCAATTGCCTGGGTGGAGGAAAATGGCGTCTATGCTAACGATCTCTTAGTTTTAAGAAGGTTACAGGAACAAGTTCTCAAAGTGTCTCTCAACCGTAAAAAGCAAAAGACAATTGATGCATATTTCCAGCCGTCTACTTCCAAGGAATAACGTGAGTTATATGATGTATTTTCGTACTTTTTTACTTTGTATAGTACAATGTAATTGAAACTGATTTTCAAATGATATCTGCGATTTTCTCGATATTTTCCAGTACTCCGGCGTTTTCGGTAATCAAGCAGTGCTCTGGTCCGATATCTGCCGGATTACTGAGAGAGCACTGTATACGGCAATATTTAAGCCTGGGGTCAATAATACCCATGCGGCAGTCCCTGCGGGTTAAGGGCCTATTATGACCTACTGTGATCTCATTATTTTTGTTTTTGGTGGTTATTAATAGCATTTATTAATGTGAGTTAACGTTTGTATTAAAAGTAATATTTCGCGCTCTTGAGCCATTTAACCACTCTTGACAACTTGTTGCAGGAAGCTTGTAATGCCGCCATTCTTTTCAATTATGAAAAATAAATAGCACCATTCCTTTTCGACAATGCAAAACAAAACAGATGGTTTAAAGTCGCTTTTTAAATTATTGATCACATCAGTTTGTTTCTTACTGCTGGAGTGTCAAATACAGTGTAAAAATCTCTCATGCCCAAATCAGTAAGTTCGCTGCACAATTAAAACTCAGCAATTTTTCTAGGTTTGTGCCGTGTCTTGTGTGGGTTTCGCCTAGGACACCAAGCTGGCTCATCAGCGGGCTCTTCGTGTTCCCGCCCTGACGTAGAAAAATTGCTGAGTTTTAATTCACTGGCCGTGAAAGTCAATATACCATCTTTTCGCTGCACAATGATCCGGCGTTCACAACAGACGGAAAAATAATTCTATGCCAACACTGTTGTGAACAGGTAAGTTAATTTTTAATTATTGTGTATTTAAATGTTTAATAAGTATTTCCCAATGAAGATGCCGTTCGCATCAAGGAGCCGAAGGATGCATAAACTTCTCCAACCTTTGTGGTTGACCTAACCTATATCCAGTCTAATTTCGGACAGCACCTTGGTATTTTGAATGTCCTTGAAAAGCAGGGCCAGCCTCCTACGGATTCTATACGGTATACGATGTTTTGAGATGCATCTGGAAATGTTGGAAATGCTACCACCGAGAAAATGGAGAAGATTTTGCAGCCGAATAGAGGTTGGTCCATTCTCTGCCAAGTTGCTGATGTTTTGCAGGGGGAAAGTCAAGATACTCTCAATCTTCAACCAGGTGAGATGGCAGCCTTGAAGTAGCCTACTGTCCCTTATACCTCATGTGATGTTGACAGGTCATATTCCTGCCATAAAATATCCTTACTGAGCGAAGAACATCTGAGATATGAGATTATTATAAATAGGGTTGTATAGCCTTTTATGTGTAAATATCAAATCCCCCAAACCCCATGGCGCTGCAGCCCATGAAGGGCCTAGGCCTATGAAGCGACCACTGCCCAGCCATTTGGCCTGAAGATATTGGGGTGACGCGTGGTCAGCTCATCGGGTCCCCTTGGCCGTTAATCTTGGTTTTCGTGACCGGGGCACTGTCAGCTACTCAAATGTCCTCACGAGGCTGAGTGCATCCCTTTCCAGCTCTCATGTCAGTTTCTAAAATCCCTGATGGAGCCGGGAATCGAATCCGGGGCCTCCGGGCGAGAGACAGCGCGCTAACCGAACACCGCGGGGCCGGCTAGAGTAAACATCACAAGTTAGTTTTTACTCGCAGAGATTTCGAATCAATTTTGATGGAGGTAATAATGTTAATTGACAAACAGCCTGACGTAATTTACATTTTGTGGAGTTAAATGATGGACCTATAGTAAATACACTAAATCCATCGGCATATTGTGTGACAGTTGTTGATGAAGAGACAATAGTTTCCAGGCCTCTGGTTTATAAAGTTTACAGTATTGGGCTCGTTGGGGAAGACTTTGCATATATTGCCGGGGTCCTATTATGGTAGAGTTACGTCGGAAGTACAACAATCTTGCATGAAACAAACTGACGCCACGAAGTTAACTGGAAGACCCAAGATGGAAGTTTATTTTCAATAATTGGAATCTGGACATTCGCCGAAATGTCTTCGAAGAGTACTGTGGGGTTATTATTATTATTGGTATTCTGCCCGAAGGCAGGTCCGTGCCTCCAAAGAGGCGATTCTCAGCCAGAGTTTACGTGCGGTAGGGTGGACAGGGCCTTTCCGCTCCTCCTTTCGTTGCCTAATGTTTACATGATAATTGTTGTGAAGAACAGTATGTAACAATCATAACATCATTTGTATAATCTCGAATAATATGTATTCATCAATACAATAAATCATTGTTTCTAAGTTGCCTGGTTCGTGAACCATGGTCCATGGCTGAGTGGCCTAGTAAGTGGTCCTGACAGTCGGGTACCAGTTACTATGGAATAGGCGTGGGCATCTTGGACATATTCTCATTCATGGCCCTCCTTGCGCTCAGGCGTCTAGGACTACAAAACTCACTTCTTTATTCCCTAAGGTGAAACTCATGGGGTCCTCGATTGGTTGCGTGGCTCAGTGGTAACGTTCTTGCCTGCTGTTCCCAAGATTTCTGGATCGAATCCTGGCGCAGAGGTGCGACATGCGGGGGAGCTGTGTCAGTATATTAACAGGCACGTTAGCACGTTAAATACCCCCTTCGGGGCAAAATTCCGGCACCCCGGCATCTCTAAAAGCCGCGCTAGATAAATGGGACGCAAGACAAATAACATTATTATTAGTCATGGGGCCCTGTGTAAGTAAGGCCAGCAACTTGCTTCACTTGTACTTTCTAAACCTGTTAAAATTGTCATGAGCAAGCCTCGGACCTATGGGAGTGATGGAGTCCCACTTCCATCTGACAGATCAGAGATTCCTTGAAATGAACAGACAATCGAACTATAGACAATCATGGAGGTGACTTGTTCCCAAACAGAGGTTTGCAGACTAGACTGGACGCTGAAAGGTAAAACAGTCTCAAATGAAAATGTATGTCTTAGCTGCTGTATGACTGTGTTTTTAAGATTCAATTTTAAATACATTTTTCAATGAGAATGTGATTTTGGTCGTTTCTCCCCTGGTCCCTTGATGTACTAACATCGAGTGCTTTGGCCATTCCAAATGGTGAAGTCACCATTGTGGGAAAATTGTCGTTCAAGGTAGTATAACATTACCAGGGCCCGGATAAGTATGTGCTTAACTTTTCAGAAATATGTATTTATGTGATTAAAAGTGGAAAATATGTGATTAAGTTTCCAAAATATGTTCTTAAATATGTATCATATTTATGTCCCCCAGTTACTCAAAAAAAAATGTTGAAACGTCCAGCTGCTTGAATAATCCATAATCCTGTCTACAGTACCAATGTTCCCGCATAGTAGGCGGGGGCTTGCCTCTGTTTCGGAATCCTACAATACTCACTGCAGATGCGCGATACGAAATCATGTATGTGCTGTTTTCGAATTTCATTCTAAAGAGCAGAAGAAGAGGTCACATCAAAAACGTTCATAGCACTCTGTCAATTCTCACAAGTTTCGCAGACGACTGTAGTTTCAAGTGAAATTTCCTTTCAAGGTGAGGACTATTGGAAGCCTAATGAGACTGTTGACTCCAGCCCCTCTGCTATACTTCATGGCCGGGGACTTCCTGTCTTGGAATACTACTACAATACAGAGACCAGGGTGCATTCACGAAATAGAGAAGCAAATTGCTGGAATTGAAAGGGTTGAAAATAATGTATTTATTTATTTATACCTGCAACAGAGCTTAGGCTCCAATTACAGAAGGCGTACATTGCACTGTATTGAATTGTCACAGATTTAACAAACGAAAAAAGTACATACTAGGTCTATATTACAAACAAAAATGGAAGGAAGTTTTAGAAAAATATTTGACAATGATACATAAGTCACACTATAGCTCGGATATAAGATAAGTACTATACATATTTACAAATACAGACAAAATTACAGATTACATTCCATACCGGTAGTTGCTAACATTTACAATTTATTCATTGACAATGTAAGAATTGTAGCTCTTAAAAACTTAATATATACTGGTAATGCAGAGCTGAAGTTTAAAATATTGTTAATTTTGGCAAGTTTATTGTACATCAGACACATTCTTACTAATGGTGAATTTTTATAATATACTTTTTTTGGTATTTTGCAAACTAAGAGATCTCGATTTCGCAAATTTCCTGCTCTGGCATTGAAATGAATCTGCTGCAAGAAGCCACTATTGTCCAACATTCCATTAACTGTTTTATACAAAAACACCTGCTGTAAGTTTTCTCGCCTTGCTGCCAAGCTAATGTAGTTGAATTCATCCAGTAGTTGAGTATATGATTTATTTGCTTTAAATGCAGATATATCGTTGTCTTTGTAATATAAGCACCTTAGAAAACATTTTTGAACTTTTTCAAGGCTCCCGTCCAGTGATTTATAATACGGATGCCAAATAACTGAAGCATATTCTAACTTGCTACGGACCAAGATTTTGAATAGATGATCGATGGCTTTAATGCGCGTAAACTCTTTAGTTGTCCTAATAACAAATCCCAGAGTTTTGAATACCGAATTGACACAGAAATAGATGTGCTGCTTAAAACACATGTTATGTGTTAAAATAACTCCCAGGTCCTTGATAGACATAACTGGTTTTAAGTTTGTTCCATTAATTGTGTATGTATAATCGGATGTATATTTTGCTGATGAACATTTAAGGTAAGAACATTTGTTTTGTGGGCAACTAAGGAGTACAACATACCACCTAACATAGGAAATATGTAGTTATGAATAAATACTTCAGAATATATATTTATTTATAAAAAACGGCAAAAATACAAGGGAAGTGTTATCTGAACTTAATGTATTATACAGTGCTGATTTCGAAAACTGTAATGAAAAAGTTCTATCACGTCACATTCCCTTGAAAAATTCAATTGTACTTGGATTGTTATGAACATTTACCAGACATTCAACATAATACAAGAACGTCAAGAAGAAGTTTCAAAGGAAAAAGACTACGTATTAAATAGACACTTTCTTTGTTTTTGTTTTTGCTTGGTTTAAAGTTTGTTTCAAACGTTCATGTTAACACACATATTTGTTCCTCTTGGTCATTCATCTATTTTATGTTAGTTTCTTACAGAAACTGCACCATAATTTGATGTCTGTTAGGTAGTCAGCCCGAAGGCTGGTTGGTACATCAAAAAGTATCGCCGTTAGGTTATGTGGGTCGATACCCACAAAAACCCAAGGCAGCGCTATATTGAGGCGTACTAGGCAAGAAGAGGAGTAAGGTAGTTTGCCATTGCTTTTCTCACTGAGTCAGAACAGCAGTACTAACCCTATGAGTAGAACCTTTCACAGCATCCATAGGCACTGACTGTGCCCTGAATGTCATTACTAAGCACCACCCATACGTCAGTAGCTTCCATATAATCACAGCCATAAGTGAGACTGAGACATCGGTGAAAAGGCACATTTTACTCTAGCCTGTGCCAACCGACAAAATATGCAAATGCACTGCATTCATCAAGAGATAGCAAACACTGGCCTATAATTTGATGTAAAAAGTTTAAACTCAAGGGAATTTTTTTCCTCTTGATTTTAACAAAAAATATCGATATTGATTTTACAAAAACAACTACCGTGATGGAAAAAAATTGAGGTCATTTTCGAAATTAGCACACCAAATATTGTAAAAATTCGCCAAAACTTCTTTTGTATTTTTTAGAAACTTAAAATTCGCAGGCCTTCTATGACTTGCAATAGATCAACTCCGTGATTGTCTGTAAACGGACAGCCCCCTGCTAGGTTATTTACTACATTAAAATCCCCGCACTCCAGGGAGAACTTGTGTGCTTGGTCCGCATTATTCAGAGAGGCACGTTAATTCCAAACTCAGACAATGAATGCCAGCAGGAGCCACTCGCATCGTAGGTAGGTGGTATAATACAAGGCAGTTGTATAAGCTGGTGTTCAGTGAAGTTATGAATAAGTGTTGGTATTCCACCCCTGCCATAAGGTGATCAGTTCGCAGTAAACAGGAATTGTGAAGGCGTACCTGCTCATCTGGCATAAACCATATTTCTGAAATTATTCCTTCATTCAATATTGCTTTATTAAAGTGCATGCTCTTTGTTAGCAACACCTGACCTGGCATTCAATGGTAAAATATTCATCATTGCAATAATAAAGAATCAGATTCGACTAAGAGGCCTGGGTAGTAAAGTGCGGTGCCGGTTTTTCTTAAATATGTTGTTGTTGATTCTTTTATGGTCTTTGCGACATCGTAGTCGTGTACTTGGGTGTGTACAGTATTTGTCTGGTAACCTGTGTCACTGTGATGTCTGTACAATGTGTGTAGGCTACATGTAATCTAGGTAGGATTTGGGTAAGACGCGGCCGTGGTCTTAAGTTAGGTACCATTCCGGCATTGCCTGGAGTAGAAGTGGGAAACCACGGAAAACTACTTCCAGGTTGACTGAGGTAGGAATCAAAGCCGCCTCTTCTCGGTATTATCTCACGAGGCTGAGTGTACCCCGTTCCAGTCCTTACACCAGAATTAAATTTTTTGACAGAGCCGGGAATCGAACCCGGACCTCCGGGGTGACAGCCGAGAATGCTAGCCACTATGCAAAGAGGTGGATTCCTCAGCTTTTAAGCCTGAGTGGTATACCAGTATTTCTCATACCCGATGATGGTATTATATAGGCTACTTCAAAATACCAGTATACTGTGCATCTATTCCTCGCACTGGACTTGTGAACTGGAAAACCTTCGTAACACATCCCTCAGAATCATTCAAAACGTCAGTCGTCACAAATATTTATTAAATTTAAATGCAAAATCGTTTAAGAGGGACAACATAAAAATTAAACTCTTAAGTCTAAGTGTCGCCTTTGTGGTGTACTGGTCAACGTGCTTAGCTGCCCGGAGGTCCGAGGTTCGATTCCCGGCTCTGCCACGAAATTTGAAAAGTGGTATGAGGACTGGACCGGGGTCTACTCAGCCTCGGGTGGTCCAAATGAGTATAGAGGGTTCGATTGCCACCTCAGACATCCTCGAAGTTGTTTTCCGTGCTTTCCCACTTCGTCTTCGGGCAAATGCCGGAATGGTACTGTGACCGAAATCCTGTAATGTGACTAGGCTACCCTAGCCGTGAGCCAGAAGAAAACGAAGGATCGCAAGCCGATCTACGCTGAGAGCCTAAGAGGGAGTCTCCGAACCCAGGATTAATTTATTTTGTATGTCCGGCATGAAACTCAATTTTTATGATATCTTGCTGATCATAATTAATTAGAACATCTTTTAATGAATCTGCGTTCCTTATTATTGTCAAATAAGGATAAAATAAGATAGCAATTGACTAACGGATAATTATTGTAGCAGTAAGCCGAATGTTTATTATCAATCTTATGTCAAGCTTACTGTATCATTACGTGACAACAGCAAGAGGGATGATTTCTCCTTACCCATTCCACCCCACGTGACGAGGAAGCAAGACTTCGAAACGATGTCGTGCCGGAATGCGTTTTCGCAGACAGTCTACGGTTGAATATCAAACCTAACTAGCCGAGATTCTGATTACAGACGGATCGAGTTCGCGAAAGTTAAGTTCGCCAGTGAACGTGAGTTCGATACACGACGAACGAACGGTAACTTGATATTCTACAGGTGATAAATTCAGTGTAAAACGTGTGAATATGCAGAGGCTGATGTAAGGAAATTTTACGATTTTACACCACACTGCAATGGACATATCATTCAACATGATGAAGGCTAACTGCACACCATAGTTCTACACATAAGCACAGTTTTGCTATGCGAAGTCGTAAGCTTCTTATAGCAAGACATTCACACTATATTATTCAAGCGTGTACTCTTGATTTGAACATATTTCTGAACAGAACACAATTCAATGAACAATACAGTAAACCTAATGCAGGACATGAAGATTAGTAATTTGTGGAACAATAAACCAGCAGTGGCGGACACTCAGATGAACTTTTGGGGATCCAGATTTTTCAACATGCAATCATCACGTAATCTGATCAACATGGGAATATTCAAGAACATATACTCATTCAACATGATGAAGGCTTAAACGAAATCAGGGAAAACTTATGAGCATAGATGGATGCCAGGATTAGAAGACTCAAATACGCCATACAATCAACACGTAGATGATGGGGTACCATGAATTCATAAATGACGATCTTGCAAGTTGAAGGCAACTTTAACCACCATGACATCGTCCGACAACATACCACCTTTAAGGGCAGTGAGTCCAAACTACACCTATTCTACACTATGACAGCCATTGCCATGAGTTAATCATTGATTTTTATTTCAGTTGACTGCTATAATGTGCCTGATTTTCAAACATAAAGAGCATTTTAGGAGTAAGACATTGCTATTGATAATAATTTCACACATATTTCAACGAACTTAATAACTTATAATTTCATTACTTAATTAATAAATTTAAATTAATTTAATTTCATACCATCTTAATAATTTTTCGCGGTTCTGAATATTTCAGCACGATCAATATTGGCGCGATTTATGATGGTTTAACGGATATTTAGCAACAATAGTTGCTTAGTTTGACTAATTGAATCTAATTTAACATGATGAATTAATTATGAATCATAATTGAATTGTTTATGCAGAATTAATTAATAATTATAATTAATTGATAGTTATCATCGGTCTTGATTGCATTTAGTATGGCAATTTATGATAAAGATATGAATTATAATTGCGAATACAGAGCAGTTAATAGATTGTGAATTTATTGGTTATCAATTTTGAATTGATGGAATTAAAAGGATTCAGATGATTAATTTAGTGGATTATCGAGTATTATGAAGCATTTTGAATAAACATTTTTGGAAACAGCACATATAATGGTAGCACGTTTTTATATTAATGTTGTAGACACTTTATTTAAAGTGGTCTTATAGTGGCAACAATTGGATGTGAGTCAGGTGGCCAAGGCAATATACAGTATATGTAATTAGAAGATTGAAATGTGTAATGAGAGAATTGGTGATTAGTAGAATTCAAGGATGTGTCAGTGTTAACACAGTCCTAACATGATACTTTATGATGTGCTTGCTAATAATAATAATTATTATTATGCTGATAATAATAATAATGATATGATGAACATTTATGATATAATTTTAAATGCTGTTTATATGAACTTCGAGAAACATTAAAAATAATTTATTGGAATTAGTTTAATCTAATCATTTCTTTGATGACTGACTAATTAAATTACAGGTGATCTGTAACCAATTAAATTGATAATTAACAATGCAATCTCAATTAATTAATTACGCTGATGATGATAATAATGATTATGGAAAGGAATTATGTTTATTTATTTATAATAATAATTTATTGAAATCAGATCATGGAATATACATTTATGATGAACATATTGCTGCAAATTAATCAAGGATTAGAGTACAGTTGTTGAACATTAACATGGAAATGAGATGAACTGGATATTATTTCAACATTACTCTACGATAATGTCATATATAACTTGTAAAAATTTAAATCAATTTATTACTTAATATTTATTTAAGATCATGATTAATCTATGATGATTAATCCACGCATTAATTAATTAATAACATGTGTGACATTTTCAGTGTGTTTAGATAGATTTGTTACTGGGGAAGTGAAATATGTGGTGAGCCAAATTTAATTTTCTTTATTGAACCAAAAACTGAAAACAAGGAAAAGTGCAGTGAAATATTTCTTATTTAATTCAAATTCGGCTTACCCAACGAACGATTGAACTCTAATTTCAACTTAACATAACCCCAAAGAAATATTAATATAGGACAATCAAATGGTAGTATAGGACTTATGGATCCACGATCCCAATGTAAGAATAGACCAATTATTTCATTGTAGGAGTGTTTTATTTATTTTTTATTTTTTGTGTGTGTTCGTCTGCTCTTAAAATAAAAGAGACCATTTTATCTCAGAAGATCTAAATTATTCCTGCAGATTTTAGCTTCTAGCTGATTGAATGATACTATCCTATTTTATTTGGAAATATAAGTCCGAGTCACCCTTTCTCACCTATCTCATTAAACGACCCGAGATACTCGATCTCTTGCCTGCCCGAGCTTACAGCTGATTAGATATTTTCCGGATATATATTTCAGGGACACCTAAATTTAATTATTTTTTCTATGTATCGTTTCTTGGACATCACGTTGTGATTGCCGGCCCGACGTGACATCAGGGAAACGGGCACAGTACCTACCGTCAGGCCACGGCCGCCTCCTTCCCTCCTCCTTGTCTATCCCTCCCATTCTTCTCATCCCGTCCCATCCCGCATGAGGCCCACTGTTTGCTTTGCAGGTGAGGCCGCTTCAGCGAGGCGCTATTCCCAACTCCCCAGTTGTATCACCCGACTCGATGTCAAGCTCCAGGACCCTGCCAGTAGAGGCGGTAAAGGTGGGATCCCGTGCTAAGTCCGTGGGAAAAGCCTACCTGGAAGATAAACTGACTACGAAAACGAAAACGAAAAGTCAAAACGTTTGAGAGAACGTTTCTCTACAAAACGTTTAAACGATTTTAGGGGGGGGGGGAGGCGTTCTCTCAGAGACGATTTTAAATGATTAATAGGGACATCGCAAAAACGTTTCTGATCCTGAGCCCTAGTTCATTGCTTTTCTTGTTGGTAATTCGTAGAAGGGGCTTGGGCCTTATGTCCCGTGTACTTGGGTGTGTGTTGAATTTGTCTGATAACCTATGTTTCTGTGGTGACTGTAGTAGTGTGTGTAGCTGCATTATAAATAGGAATGGGGAAAGGTGCCCCGGGACTTGAAATAAGGTACCGGTTACTATCCCGACATTTGCCTGGAGGGAGTGTGAAAAAACGGGGGAAATAGCCACTGTCAGCGCCAGGATTTGAACCTCTGATCACCGGACTTGCTACAGCTCCCCGTCGCGGTCGTGGTGAGCGATTTAATGCACACCGCTCGCCGTGGGGTGCAAGACTTCTGGCTCTGTCTAGAGCAGTTCCTAGTAGAGAGAAATGTAGGTCTACCATTACCTCGCATCGTTGCAGTGCAAAACGGCAGCTGCAGCAAGTCCGGAGATAGCAGGTTCGAATCCCGAAACTCACAGCGACCACCCTGAGTGTAGTTTTTCCCGGTTTATTCCACACTCCCTCCAGGCAAATGCCGGGACAGTACCTTACTTCTAGTCCCGAGGCAACTTCCCCACGCCTGTTCCTAATACACTGCTACAGTCATCACGTAAATGCAGGTTATCAAACAGGTTCAACACACACCCAACTACCCTGGTCTGATGACCAAAATGCCCCAAGTCCCTAAAATTAATTAACAATAATTTAAAAAATTATTGGGTGTGTGCAACCACGGTGCGAGACGATATTTGAGCGTGACAACGTATTCTCGGACTGATTTGTTTAAACTGTAGCTCTTGCGAAATTTCAGCTTCGTATATTTTTAATTGTGTATTTTGCAGAACGGAAAGTTCACAGGCGAAATGAAGAAAAGCCGAGTTGCACTTCCAGGGAAAACCCAAACACAACCTCTCTTCCCTGAAGTTTTAACTCAACACGACTCGACAGTTTGCTGCTGGCTGTATCTGGGGTAATACTGTATGTTCGCCCGCTAGCTAGGCTGTAACTGAGGTGATAGGCTCGCCCCTAGCTAGCTCGTAAACTGTCGCCTCAGTATTTGAATGGAGATTGTTGGAACAAATAAAAACGTAAAAACACTTATAATGGGCGATGTATTGAAGATAGAGATATGCTATCGCGGACTATTTTGTAGAACTTTTCATCCTGAACAATTCTTACACTATAGTGTAGGCTATAGATATTTTAACGGTTTGCCCAGCGTAAGCTTAAAAAGCGCACGGACGCCATGTGTTGTTTTTTTTTCGAATGTTTCACTGAAATCGTTACTGCTCGGCTTCCTTTGATCATAAATAAATTATTTTCTACAGAAATCTTTCTCGAGATATCCTTTACAGATTGGTGAAAACCACATCAAAATCCATCCTGAGGTTCACCCGTTGGTAGCTTAACACTGAGTGTCAACACTACCTGAGGGAAGATGATGAGAAAAAAATGAAGTAGGTTTAGGAGTGGGAACAATTTTAAGTAGAGAGGAAGAGAATCCAACACAAAGCCATAAGGTGGTAACGATGTAAAAAGAGATTTCACTGCACAATGCCCATGAAGTGCCTGAAATGCGCGGGGACTTGGGTAAGGCTAACGGAGAGCGCAGCGTGAGCTGAGGTCGCCGGCAAGCAATCACTAAGTGCTCATTCCCTCCCGAGCGTGATTGCGGGTATATTGTAGGGACGTAGTGGGCTGGCGGACCAAGTGGTGCCAAATAGCAATGAATTATGTACTTTCCCTTCAAAAGGGTGAACTTTTAGAGAGCCTTCTGAAATGCCAGAAGGATTTAAATTAGCTGGAATATTTTTATTATCAGACACTGTCGGATCTCCAACAGAAAGGCCGAATGCCCCCAGAGTGGGCAGAGATAAAGCGACTGTAGTGCTTTTAGCAATAATTTTATTATTATTATCATTATTATTATTAGAAATCTTCAGAGAGTACCAATTGTTGCATTTAAAGCAGGCTAAACTCTTATCCAGGAGAGTGCCGACTAAAAGTTTAGAAAGGAGGAAAACCTCGAACCTAACTTAAACAAAACCACAATTTCTACAGTAAAACACAAGTCAGAGAGAAAATCTCTACAAGTAGGAAGCTGGCGGAGCGAGCTATACTTGCCTTAATGATTTACTAGAATTAGCTGTGATAGCTAAAAGAAACTTAGTAAATGTTGTTCCTAAAAGTCTTGTTTTAAACGCAACAAGTGATGAGTTTTTAATAAATTTGTCATTCAGTGATTGTCTTTTTCTATGAATAGGGAATAATGTTAGGAGGAAAATTAGGGAAGAGAAGGTCCTGCCTAACCGTTTTTTTTCTAGCAAGAGAAGTATGAAACAAATAATAGAGAATTTATTTAACAAATTGAGGAAGTTTAAAAATGGCAACAATTAGATTTTAAATCCATTTTAAGCTAAGAACAAATTTGGTTGTTTTAGTAAACTTTTGAGGTCTTAGACCCATAATAACCAGAAGGTCTACAATTAACATTAGTGTTAAACAATTTCAAGGTTTCGAACCTTTTACAAGCACTAAAACCTTACAAGCGTTTTTGAAATTTGCATAAAATTAAGAAGTTTAAAGCCTATAATGACAATAGTAAAGGAATCACAGTTTGATTTGATATTTCACTAAATTAATTAGGTAGAATATTATTTTTTCCAAAATAAGGCTTTTAGAGTACCTTAGGGGTAAGCAAAGAATTATGCATTCCTGGGCTTAGCAGGATAAGAAAAAAGAAGATTAATAAGTGGTTCCTATAACCACTGTTGTATTGACACAGAAATTAAGATATGCTACATACAAATTGGGCAGGTCGTATTAACGAAACCTGGATTACATAAGCAAGGTAATTTAACAATTAGAAAACGCTCACTTCCTAGACGAAGCAGGAAAAGAACAGTATTAAAACGTGGGTTATAACCACAGTTATTTTTACAGAATGAAAAAGTGTTTTATAGAGCAAAAAAAAAGGGGGGGGGGCTAAAATATGCGAGGCCTCATAGCAAAGTAATTAGTTTAGAATTGTTAGTAAAGGGATTAGGAGTGTAGGAAACATGGGATTTGAGTCCGGGCCAGTTTTTATAAATTCGAACGAATCGCGGCGTGGTAGATTGTTGAACGGACACTGTTTTTGTAGCACTGAAGTTTGTTGAGATTGTAAGGTGTCACTATTGCCGTATGTATAGGTTCATTAAATTGCACTTTGACGGGTTTTAGCGGTATGTAGTCTTGATATCGCAGTTTATGAATTCACTGAGTTTGACTTGAATAGGTTTATTGCGTTAGAGAGTTTTTGGATTGCAGTTAATAGTTCTGTTTCACTTTAAGTTGTGGTAATTTTGACAGTATTGGGTATAATTCATCACTGTATGGAGTCCGTTTGGAATAGAAATTTCCAGAGATAAAATGACAGTTAAATCAAGCGGTAGTAATCCCTCGGAGGCAGCAAGTTAAGTTTTAGAAAGTTATTAATTGGCATAAATCCCTCGTTGTAGGGAAGGTATCCCCTATTTAGTACAAGAAGCACCAAATTTCAGGTTTAGAAATAAGCTTAGTTAGCTTAGGCGTGACAATTCCCTCGGCGGCAGTTATTTCACAAGTTTGCGTAAATCCCAACACTGCTTATAACTTTCATTCAAGGCATTTAAAATGTTGTTTAAAACCTTCTAAAATGGTATCAAATCAATGTAGATAGTTACTTAACTTGCATGATGGATTGCAGATTGAAGCCTCCAGCAACCGTTACACTAAAAATTCAAACATAGCGTCCGATTTGAATCACTTCATTTATAGAGGAAGTGAACCTCTGAGAGAGGTTGAACTGTTCTCCAGGCAGACGACACGAGAAGTGAAGGAGAGTTCGAACACACGGCAAGCAAGAAGACGAAGGAGAGGTGGGGATGACAGGGGAACCAAGAAACAGGATGGGAAACATATAAGCAAAATAAACACTTTATATAGAATAATTTTCTTCATTTAGTAGGGTCTTCAAGGAGATGAGAGCTAACGACGAAGACGACGCCTGCTGGAATGGTGTGTAAATCCTCTTGAACTCGATAAATCTAAAAACTTCGGCAGGTTGCCACGTGGAGTGCCGTTACTTTGCAAGGAATACATAACTGAAACAAACTTATAGAAATGTTAGAGCATGGTCAAAGAAAAAGGGGAATCCAAAGGGGGTCCCTTTTGGTTTCTGCGAGAGAAAAATAAAAGAAACGAATGAAAATGAAAAGCAAAGAGCAGCAAGAGCTAACTCTAACTAGCCGTGTATTTCAAAGAATACACCACCCGTGACATCCAGAAACCACAGTAGCGACACTCGAGCGCAGCAACAGAAGAGAGAGAAAGCGTTGCAGCAGAAGAGAGATAAACCGATATCATCACCTTTCACTGTAACACTTTTTCACGAACGCCAATTTATTTGACGTTGTCACGTCAAAATGTACCCTTAGTTAGCACTACAAATTATGAAGAAGCAAATAAGGAGATCAAAACGTCTCCTTGTGAAACTGAATGGGACGCACGTAGCCTACTTATCACGGTTAGTGCTGCACCACCCAGCACATGCCCGCGCTTTCAGCTTGTGCAATTGTCTTCCCCCTTCTCTGTTTTTCGCATATCTCATTCAGGATTCGTTCCATCAAAATGTGATACGGCAAATATTTTCATAATGTAATTTCCAATGACTTTTGTTTTATACATTAAACAAAATTAAACCAACCATTTTAAAGGAATTAAGCGAAAACGATTCAAGGCATCCATTTAGCCCCCTCATAGCTTAAGATTATATAAATGATTTCTAGTCTAGTTTCTGTATGGGAATTCCCTCTACCTAAATATGACTGGCTCCGTGGCGCAGCGGTAACGTTCTCGCCTGCTGTTCCCAAAGTTGCAGGATCAAATCCTGACCCAGTTAGCTGACATTTGAGGATGCGCAAATGTGAGGGAGCCGTGTCTGTAGATTTACCAGCACGTTAAAGATCCCCTTCTGGGAAGAATTCCGGAACCCCGGCATCTCAATAAGCCACAGTGAGAACGTAAAACCAATGAAATTATTATTATTATTATTATTATTATTATTATTATTATTATTATTATTATTATTATTATTATTATTATTATTATTATATATCTACCTAAAAATTACTTTTTATACCCTTCACTTAAATAATCTTGACATAATATTAATATCGTATGGCCTCGGATGCCGGGTGCAATCTTTGTTATTTGGCGCCCAGAGGGCAGCTTGCATGTCGAATTTTTGTCGCTCCTTGGAGCGCTATGAAAGTCAAGGAGGTTAGATATCTAAACTCCTTGACACTAGAGCGCTTTCTAGTAGAGAAAGGAGGAACTTTGTGTTGGCGGAAAATCCCGAGATTAATTTTGCCATTATGAACACGGCCTACTGAATTCAAATAGGTTCTTTAACAAGCCAACAACGTAAGACATGCGTGCCGACATTTTTGTCGCCTTTCAAAAATCACTTACCACGGCCAGGAGTGAACCTGTAAGCTTGGGGTTGGTAGTCCGACACGATAACCACTTATCCACCGTGGCAAGCATCTTGACATCAACCCATAGGAAACAGCCAAAAATGAAACAGAAGGTATTGTTAATCATACCGGCCACGGTGGCCGACAGTGGTAACGCGCTACCTTGTGCCTCGCTGGTATTGGGTAAGCGTGGATTCAAATCCCACCTCGGCCAACCTGAATTCCATGGTTTCCCATTTTCACCCCCCCCCCCCCTCCCCCCGATAAATGCCGGGACTTTTCCTGTCAACAGGTCCCCGGCCAACTTCTTTCCCACTCGCTGCCCAGACCCTTCCTTCATTAGACCCAAGTTAGCAGTCGCCCTGTCACCATCCCCAGTTGTATTTGCTGATGAAGACTCTATCCTTGTGGCGGTAGAGGAATTAGCCCTCACAGAGTCCGTGGGCGAAGCCGAGCTTGGAGGATAAGCGATTTAAAAAACGTTGTTCATTATATCCTCTTCCGGGATAAATGCACAGTATTAGTCAAAAATTCTAAATGTACAGGCAGATTTTTGATGGTGTTAATGTGGTTATTAATTCATTTTCGAGGCTTGGAACATCGTGGTCATCAGCCTCTGATTCTTGGGTGTGTGTTCAATTTGTCTGATAATCTGATAACCGGAATGTAGAAACATATTAATATATAATTCGCTAAGATGTATGTTTCACAAAACTCAAGCTCCTAAACCAGAGGGAGTTAGAAGGTGTGGTTTGTTCCTTAAACTTTCAAATCGTCTCAGTAGTATAGGAAAAATCTTGCAATTCTTGAAAAGCCAACGGAAATACATTTATTTATTTATAAACTGCGTTTAATCAAATAAACAAGACGATATCCCCTGGCAGAACTGTGTTGCGTCGAGCCCACATAACAATAACGCCAGGTGGGTAAATTATACACATGGGGGCGCTCACAAGTGATCGATCGTGCATTCAAAATTAAGCAGTGACGAATTGCATTCTGATTTCATAAATATTGGCAATTTGTTTAAAAAGTGCGTTTAAACAAATAAACAAGAAGTCTGCATAACAGTAAAACCGGTCAGGTGGTTTATACACATGTGACATTTCTCGCATAGGTCCCTTGTTAGTGTGTAGGTGGAATCCCTCTGGTCCTCTTTGCTGTGGGTAGAAACAAGTGGGCTGATGACCTGGAGCGTCAAGTGGCCCTTCAGACAGAGCTACCACTTACCACTTACGCTCTTCATTTGAATAAGAGATTCAGTGAGCGCCCTGCAATCAATACGGTCGCACAGTGCCCTGTGGGCTTTAGGCTCGCCAGGTGTCCCCCGACTACCGATTGATAATAACCCTCATATCACTGAATATCTCTACTACTGGTTCTCCATTAGATTAGGTGGTTGTTGTTGATTCATTTGGGGCTTGGCGATATCGTGGTAATGTAGCCCCGTGTACTTGAGATGTGTTAAATCTGTCTGATAACTTATGCCATTGTGTTGGTCGTACTATTGTGTGCATTTGTATTTTATTTTTTTTGTCGTGTAGTCTCCTGAGAGGCCGAGTGCAGGTCTTTCTAGTCGACGCCCGTGGGCGAACCAGTTCCGCACGTACAGCTGGACGTCGGCGTCCGAGATGAATCGTTGGCCCCGCAGAGCCCTTTTCAGGGGACCAATCATGGCGTAATAACAGGGAGAGAGGTCTGGACTCTATGGAGGGTGGCCGAGAACCTCCCATTTGAATTTCTGCAGGAGTGCCGCGACTGTGTTGGTCGTATGAGGTTGTGCATTGTCGTGGAGCGACCAAGGCGGTTATGGCGTTCACTGTCACTCGGTGGTCCTGGGTATTGAGTGCATCAACCAGCTGGACGTTGTCATCGGTAATGCAGGGGGGGGGGCAGACCGGGCATCATCGGCTAACAACACCCGTCCTTCCCTGAAGCGCTTGTGCCACGCCTTGACCCTTGCACGGGACATGCAGTGTTCGCCGTACACTTGTGACATTCGGCGATGAATGTCCTTTTCCCCTACTCTACAGCTCACAGAAAACGAGCAACACCTCTTTGCCCATCGGTTGATGCCTCCATGTCACTGTTTGCAATGTGCCTGGCAGCGTTGGACGATTGATGCATGCTGCTGCTCGCTTTGTATCGTCACGTGACGTGCACGCGTGCCCTCTAGCGACGGAATGTGACCTTCCACGCTCTGGTCGGAACCACACCTCGTTACACACGCCACGATTAGCCGATGTCGTCACCGGTTTGCGCGTTCTAGCCTCCAGCTCGTTACTTTTTGAACGCACCTTATATATTTTGGCGGAGCCAAGAATGGAACCCAAACCTCCACAATGACCGCCAAGAATGCTGTTCACTACGTCACGAGGTGGACATCGTTTCGGTTAACAAGCTAACGAACTCAATAATAATAATAACTCCGCCTGCAGTGACTGTTGGGTGGGTTGAGTAGCTCAACAGTTGCTGTTGCCGGTCCCAAGTCCGCATAATGAATGAGGGTTCGCAATGAAAGCGGTAAAAGAGAAGCCAGAAAATGTATTGAGGCAATCTCTAAGGCTGAATACCTTAGTTGTATCACTCAGATCGACTATCTTCAACTTACTAGCATAATGGAATCAAATAGGCCTACACATGCCTCTTCTCCGGGACCTGGTATAGATACTAGAATTTCTCCATCATCAGCTTATGGGGATCGAGAACATCATGCGGGATTGTATCGGAACTTCCTAAATCTCTTCGCTCCAACCGTAAGCACATTATTGGCACTCTTAACATCAATACTCTACGCAAAAGCGGCATACTCAAACAACTATCAGACGCCTTGGATAAGTTCAACATTCCAAATTTAGCACTGAAAGAAACCAGGTAGGCCTATAATGATGAAATAATTTTGAATCAGGAAATCATGGAATCTAAAAAGGCAAGCCAGCAGTTTCACTCCCTAACCAACCTCTGCATTTTGGAACTGGATTTATAGTCAAGAAAACTATTAAAAACTCAGTGTTAGACTTCACATCCCCCTCAGATTATTTTATCACTAACCATCAGATCTGGAAACAAAGCCTATACACTATACTCTAATTAACTCTCATGCACTATCAAACATTCATATATATATATATATAAAGCACAAAGTTTGTCTGTCTGTTTGTCTGTTTGTCTGTTATGTATACAAATCTACACCGTTTCACCGATCTGAACAAAAATTTGTATACTTACCCTTTGGAACCTTGCGGGTATCCCTGTCAACTTTAAATTTCGGACAGACCACCCCATTCCCTGCATTTAAGCCCTTTTACTCAAATCAACACCGTTTCACCGATCTGAACCAAAATTTGTATACTTACCCTTTGGAACCCTGCGGGTAACACTGTTCACTTAAAATTTCGGACAGACCACCCCATTCCCTGCATTTAGGCCCTTTGGTCCAAATCTACACCGTTTCACCGATCAGAACCAAAATTCGTATTCCCACACTTTGGTACCCTGCGAGTAACACTATCTGCTTGAAATTGCGGACAGACCACTCCATTCCCTGCATTAAGGCCCTTTGGCACAAATCTACACCGTTTCACCGATCTGAACCAAAATTTGTATACGTACCCTTTGGAACCCTGCGAGTAACACTCTCTGCTTGAAATTGCGGACAGACCACTCCATTCCCTGCATTTAGGCCCTTTGGCCCAAATCTACATCGTTTCACCGATCTGAACCAAAATTCGTATACTTACCCTTTGGAACCCTGCGAGTAACACTGTCCACTTAAAATTTCGGATAGACCACCCCACTCCCTGCATTTAGGCCCTTTGGCACAAATCTACACTGTTTCACCGATCTGAACCAAAATTTGTGTACTTACCCTTTGGAACCCTGCGGGTAACCCTGTCTACTTGAAATTTTGGACAGACCACCCCTTGCCCTGCATTTAGGCCCTTTTTCACAAATCTACACCGTTTCACCGATCTAGACCAAAATTTGTATACTTACCCTTTGGAACCCTGCGAGTAACACTGTCTACTTACAATTTCGGACAGACCACCCCATACCCTGCATTTAGGTCCTTTGGCACAAATCTACACCGTTTCACCGATCAGAACTAACATTCGGATACTTACCCTTTGATACCCTGCGAGTAATACTGTCTGCTTGAAATTGCATACAGACCACTCCATTCCCTGCATTTAGGCCCTTTGGCCCAAATCAACACCGTTTCACCGATCTTAACCAAAATTTGTGTATTTACCCTTTGGAACACTGCAACTAACACTGTCTGCTTGAAATTCCGGAGAGGCCACTCCAACCCCTGCTTTTAGGCCGTTTGGCACAAATCTACACCGTTTCACCGATCTGACCCAAATTTGACATGCTTACACTCTGGAACCCGACAAGTAATACTGTTCACTTTAAATGTTGGACAGACCACACTATTCCCTGCTTTTTGGCCCTTTGGCACAAAACTACACCGTTTCACCGATCTCAAATAATTACCCTTTGGAACTCGACGAGTAACACTGTCCACTCGAAATTTCAGACAGACCACTCCATTCCCTGCATTTAGGCCCTTTGGCACATAAATTATCTACGTCGTTTCACCGATCTCAACCTAAATTTGTATACTTACCCTTTCGAACCCGACGAGTAACACTGTCCACTTAAAACTTTGGTCAGACCACTCCATTCCCTGCATTTAGGCCCTTTGGCAAAAATCTACCCTGTTTTACTGATCTGAACCAAATTTTACATGCTTACACTAATGGAACCCGACGTGTAACACTGTCTAAATGAAATTGCGGATAGACCATTCCATTTACTGCATTTAGGCTCTTTGGCAAAAATCAATATCCTTTCACCCATCTCAACCAATCTTTATGTAAGTTACTTATCCTTTGGAACCCGACGAGTAATACTGTCTGCTTGAACTTTCGGACAGAGCACTCCATTCCCTGTATTTAAACCCTTTGGCACAGATCTACATCGCTTCACCAATCTGGACCAAAATTTGTATACTTACTCTTTGGAACCCAACGAGTATCACTGTCCACTTTAAATTTCAGACAGACCACCCCTTTCCCGGCATTTAGGCCTTTTGGGACAAATCTACACCGTTTCACTGATCCGAACCAAATTGTTTTTAATTACCCTTTGGAACCCGACAAGTAGCACTGTCGACATGAAATTTCGGACAGACCAATCTATTCCCTGCATTTAGGCCCTTTGGTACAAATCTACACGGTTTAACCGATCGTAACCATATTTTACATGCTTACCCTTTAGAACCCGATGAGTAACACTGTCCACTTGAAATTTCTGACATACCACTCCATTCCCTGCATTTAGCTCAGGAATCCCTCGGGGTTGCCAGCTTCCAAACTCACCATCCATGAGCCCTTGAGGGTGTACCAGAAGTGGTGGGGCTACACATACCCTGCCTCTTTGAGGGCCTTGAGCAGAAGACAGGAGATATTATGAAAGGGAAAAGAAGGCAGACCCCTCGAAGAATGAGGGCATCAGGAAAGATGAGACAACGGCCAATTTAGGCGGGAAAATGAAAGACTCCCTAGCCCTCGGATACCCTAATACAGTCGGGGTCGGAAGAGAACAAGAGTTGACGAAGGGAGGCCGACAGGAAAGAGAACTGAAAGGAGCCCAGCACCAGGAAGTAGAAGCGATGCCAGACTCAGCTGGGGTCCCGTGGTCGCCAACCCACGTCCCACAAGTTGTGAGACCCTGGGGGGGTGCAGTTGTGAGAATAGCTTGCTGATTCATCGCGAGGTGACATAAAAGGACTTTCCAGTGCCCGCCGTGTTATCTGCTGTCTATGCTGATTCCAGCACAGGGCCGTTGCTCAAGCCACTGTGGTGTTGCGAAAGAGTGAGTGATTCCCTGGCCAATCTAAATACTGCGGGGAACCCCGAACGTGTGTCATTATATTTCATCATCATCTGCGATCATCTCAGGTTCATGCAGCTTGGACCCATATTCTTTGCCGAGCAGGACGCCAGAAGCTCTTTCACTAGACGCATCGAGTACAGGCCTAAGCCAGAAAATAAGGTTGAGACTTTGGAAGACATCGAAGCTAGACATCTGAATTACCTATATCAGTTTTAAAATTACACCATGTTCCTTTAGTAGTCATTTTTTCATTACCTTATTATTATCATCATATTAAGTGCAAATGACCTACATGTTACGCGCAACATACCACTAATCACCGCCGCATAAAGTCTTTCTCGACTGTGATTTTTAAAATATTTATTTTTATTGCAGTACATTGTGTACATTATAAGTTGAAGTGTCAATTCCATACAGGTAGTAGTTTCCCTTATTATCCTCATCATAAGGGCAAATGACCTAGATGTTACGCCCATTACACCATTGATCACCACACACAATAAGTCTTCCTCGCCTGTGAATTTTGAAATATGTATTTCTATTACGGTAGTTTGTAAGTTTGACGTGTCAATTCAACAGTAGTTTTCATTATCATACATCAAAAGGGCAAATGACCTAGATATTACGCCCTCATTGTCTTTGGGGGCAAATGACCTAGATTTTAAGTCCATTCTATTTCTAAGGATATTTTGAGACATTATCATCTTTCCACCGGGCGAAGCCGGGTACTACTGCTAGTTTACAATAAAATGGACCCCAAAGTGTAGAGGATTTCTGGGAATTGCTAGAAGAAACCACAGTCAAATTTCCAAAACATCACGTTAAAATTATACAACGTGCAAGTTGGAAATGAAAGTAATTTCAGAACCACTGCAGACCTTTATCCAGCTCACAAACGAACTAATAGAAATGAAGAAAGGTCGATAAGCTTCTGTGAAAACTGTAACCTACAATTAATATCAACTCATTTCTTAGCGCATTTAGGCTAATAAAATGACTTCGCGATCTCTCAACAGTCATCTAGAAGAATTTCAACTAGACCATGTAGCGATTTCCAATAAAAATCAAAAGGAAATTATTAATGCCATTGTTTAAATAAAAGGAATCATCGATTCTGATCACTATCTGTAAAATCTGTTAAATTTCAACTAAACAGGCCAAAGAGCAGAACAATAAAATATTCGAAAATTGATTCAGATTTTCTTAAAGAAAACACAAAGAACATCCTCGTAAATATCCCCAACAAAAAGTCTTCTGATTAGATGGAACTGAAAGATAATACGGTATCCAAAAGGCTTCCCAAAGCATCGCCTTACCCCCAAGGAAATGCAAGCATAGATGGTGGAATGAAATCTATGACAGTTATGAAATCTATGAATGCAGAATTAAAGCCAGGCAAAATTGGAATTCATACAAAACAAGTAGTTCCGTGAAGAACTATATAACCTATTTTCATATATCCTACTTATGTTAATTGCCTCTATCAACATACAAAATGTCAGTTTGATTGCTGTAATAGATTCGTAGATATTGAGGTCCGTCTGAATATTTTGGATGGTCGCCATGTTGGATTTTTATATATGTAAGACTTAGAGTTATGTACTATTACATGAAGATTATTGTGTAGGTGTAGTATTCAAAATTCAATCGTATGATTAGGATACAAGAAATAAAAACGAGATTTTAAAATTTCGCACAGCTGCCATCTTGTGGTTATGATAATATTTGAAATAATTTAGATGCCAGTGGTTTAAAATTAGAATAAGCATTTACCGTACCAAGTTTCACTGCGCTCGGATGGTTAAATCGCGAGAAACGTCCATTTATATTTCGCGTCACCACGATGTTGAATTTGTGCTCACCAGGATATTGAAAGTCCCATAGGTGAACTTATGTGCGTAGCCTCTATCAACATACAAAATTCAATTTTATTGCTGTAATAGATTAATAGATATTGAGAAACCGTCTAAATATTTCGGATGGTAGCCATGTTGGATTTTTAGATATATTGGCAATAGAGTTATGTACTATTAGATGACGATTATTGTGTAGGTTCATTATTCAAACGTTCACTTCGATCGCATGATTAATGCACAAAAAATAAAAAAATAATTTTAAAATATCGCACAGCCGCTATCTTGAGGTTATGTAAACAATTGAACTAAATTAGATGCCAGTGCATTACAATGTGTATAAACATTTGTTGTACCAAGTTTAATTGCGTTTAAATGGTTAATTCGTGAGAAAAGTCTATTTAAAAGTTTCAACTTCGCTTGGCCGCCATGCTTGTTTTGTAATTAATAGGGTTTTGAAGGTCTCATAGATGAACTTCTAGTAGTGTCCTTTATCACCGTACAAAATTTCAGGGTGATATCGGTAATAGTTTCGGAAATATAGAATGCTGGTGAAATATTTCGCACAGCTGCCACGTTGGATTGGTGAGACGTAATAAAATTTGAAGGGGTCGCTCAAAATGGTGCTATGACCTCACCGAGTTTCATTGAAATCGCTCCAGCTGTTTAGAAGTTATTATGGGGCACACACACGGACAAATTGTGATCTCATAAGCTTATTTTGTTTCATAAATGAAGTTAGGCTAACAAAAATGGGATGAATTCATAAAATTTCAAAAACCGGTTTAGAAAACCATTACATCGGAAAAGTAAATTATGATCAAGGTAGATTAACCTTTTAAGTGCTGAGTTTTTTCATTCGTATGTTTTAAATAATGGTAAAAGTAATAATTTTTAACTTATAAAGGGGGTGGGGGGCTTAAAATGTCTATAGGTTTTGGGTATATATTTATCTCATTTTAAATTATAAATGCTCCTTACTGGTACATATTGTACATTGATATTCTTTGATCCGAAATCACAACGCTGCGTGAAGGATTTGCTTTTTATTCCGCGCCATGCTTGTCTATATCTCACGAGGGGAGGATACGATGCATGGATCACCGATTCAAACCATCTATAGTACGCGTGTAGGGCATGACCAGGCGTATACCAGGTGCAAGTAGTAAGGTGCGCTTCTCAGACGTTTCCGAGATATTAATTAATTGCAATTACAGTGCGGCGTCTATGTGCTTTGTACGCTAGCAAGAAGTCAATTAGCGCGTGATGCGGAGGTAAGAGCCCTGCTTCGTAAGCGCGGGATCGCTGGATCGAATCCCACCGGTGACCCTTTGTAGTGTGTTGTGTTTTATTTTTTATTTACTTTACCATTGGCACATTCCAACCAATACCCATAACATGAGTCACTGCTTGCGGGGTACGGGGTGGTATGATAGTTCACAGACGTGCAATCAACGGAACAGACTGGGCCTTCAATGTATAAATGTATACATATAACAGAATACATCTGACCGTGTATAATACCAATGTATTTGCAATGCCGATACTGTACATTATGTAATGTCACAAACGTTGACCCTCATACGATGATTTCATAATCTCTTTTATCGCTCACATAACACGTTATTACAATTGACTGCAAAATAAACATTATTCACGACACCTACAGTTGTACGAATGCCAATGTTTATTAAAAAAAACACACTGGTAAACCTCACCGGTGGGATTCGATCCAGCGCAGCGCTCCCGCGCTTATGAAGCAGGGTTCTTAGTCTTACCGCTGCACCACGCGCTCGTTGGCTTCTTGCTAGCGTACAACGCACATGGACGCCGCACTGCAATGGCGAATAATTGATTTCTCGGAAACGGCTGAGAAGCGCACCTTACTACTTACACCTGGTATACGCCTGGTCATGCCCTACATGTGTACTAAAGATGGTTGGAATCGGGGACCCATGCATTGTATCCTCCCCTTGTCAGATGAACTCCATCTGCAGAGAACAGACGCCTACAAAATGCTCTGTTAGTTACTTACGGAAGCAAAAATCCAAACTCAAGTAGTACTATATAAGGTCCGACAGATGGCAGAACTTGCCAGAGATCGACTCGGCACTCGAAAGCGAATGGGGAATATGAAAGAAAAAAAGTTATTTTGCAACGTTTAGAGACGGGTGAAGCACTCAACAGGTTAATGGAAATAGAACAGGAATTCAAGAAAAAAATACACGAAAATTTTTCAAAACGTTTAGAGAAGAATAATCTCTATCTCTATATATATAGGCTAAGAATGAAAGTTTGTCTGTTTTTTCTGAATTTCTACGGAAATTTGCGTTATTTACGCGTTTCAGACTGTTTTATGACGGATGCGCGCGAAAATAAAAATTTTGTCTGTCTGTCTGTCTATCTGTATGTCTGTCTGTTTGTCTGTGGACAAGTATGTTCCCTTATAACTCGAGAACGGCTGGGTGGATCAACGTAAAATTTGGTACAGATATCCTTCAGAGGCACGACACTAATCATTGATGTAACTCTTCTCTGTAGCTCCAATAAAAAGGGGCCTACCCCCTTAAAACACTTGCTGAAATAGGCGTAGACGGGCGAGACAAAGCTCATTTTCAGCCCCTCAATGTGAGAAACGAAACCTGGGGGCCCTAGAGGGACCCCGAAAACCACATTTTAAGGCCCCAAAACCAACAGTTTTTGAGATATTTCCAGAAAACTAATTTCATTTAATACAATAACGAAAGAATGCAAGCCGGTTACCATGGCAACGGAATCTCACAGGTCCATCTATTGCTGTAAGACGAAATACAATTCCATTTATTACATTACTGAGATAGTTTGCAAACGGCTATAAGGTTATGACGGAACCAAATTAAGCTGTAAAATTCATCAATGTCATATAATGCGCTTATGGGGGTCAAGGTGTACTCTAGATTTTTTCACGCAATTTACACGTGCGGGTGTGGTACGGAAGGTCTATTATATCACTATCCATATATTTTCATATTATTATTATAATTATTATTATTATACTACGGCCTACAACGTCGAGACAAAGCTTATTTTCAGCCCCTTGGTGTCAGAAACAAAACTCGGTGCCCCTAAATAGCAGTAAAGGGTCCCCGAAAAGTACATTTTAAGGCTCTAAAATCAACAGTTTCTGAAATATTCCCAGAAAACTAATTTCATTTAATAAACTAATGAAGGAATGCAAGCCAGTAACCATGACAACAATATCTGAAAAGGTGACATCCAACTTTCCATCTATTTCTTCAAGAAGTAAAGCCACTCCATTTAATAAATTTATGTGAATGTTTGCAAATGGCTATAAGGTTATTACGGAATCAACTAAAACTGTAAAATTCATCACAGCGTTTAAGGGGGTCAAGGGGTACCCTAGATTTTTTTCACACGACTTAAATGTGCGTTATGTCGTACAGAAGGTCTATTATTTCTCCAAACAGAAACATTATTTTCAAAAATTCCTGAATTGAAATACAGTATTTTTTTTTCTTTTTTTCTTTTAGGAATTTGGGCCATTGGAGTCTAAACAAGATGTTCAGTAAAGAACATATAGCCTACTTTCTCCTAAATGCATGGGTATTGTTATAACTCTTTGTCCTTTTCAAGGAGTATGATTGAATGTCGGTTGTAGTAGCTTGTTGAAATACAACGTGCTATAGGGATATTAAACATGAATATGAGGTGCCCTTTGCTAGTGCTACCTCTGTACCAAATTTCGTTCAATTCGGTTTCACCGTGTTTGAATTGATAGGGGGAATCGATTTGCACACATACTTGGCCACCATCTGCAAACTATTGGGCTGCTGTTCTTGCAGTTTGGTCAGAATATGTTTCCCTCATAAAGATATGGTGTTGCAAAATTTGGTAGAGACTAGATTATTAGGTTGGTCGTAATTACATTTTAGCTTTTAACATTTGGGTGGCCGCGATTACGTTTCCGTCAAGATAGCGGTGATATAAAACATGACACTGAGGTGCCCTTTGCTAGTGCTACCTCTGTATCAAATTTCGTTCATTCGGTTCCACCGTGTTTGAATTAATAGGGGGAATCAATTTTGACATAAAAATGGCCGCCATCCGCAAACTATTAGGTTAATGACCTTTTAGATTGGTCAAAGGATGCTCCCTCCATAAAGGTATGTTGTTGCAAAGTTTGGTAGAGATCGGATGGTTATGTTAGTCGTAATTTGATTTAAGCTTTAAACATTTGTGAGGCCGTCATTACGTTTCTGTCAATAGGGCGGCGATATTAATCATGACACTGAGATGCCCTTTGCTAGTGCTATCTCTGTACCAAATTTTGTTCCATTCGGTTTCACCGTGTTTGAATTAATAGGGGGAATCGATTCTGACACAAAGATGGCCACCATCCGCAAACTATTAGGCGAATGACCTATTAGATTGGTCAAAGGATGCTTCCTCCATAAAGGTATGTAGTTGCAAAATTTGGTAGAGATCGGATAATTAGGTTAATCGTAATTTGATTTAAGCTTTGAACATTCGTGTGGCCGCCATTACGTTTCAGTCAAGATGGTGGCGATATAAAACATGACACTGAGGTGCCCTTTCCTAGTGCTACCTTTGTACCAAATTTCGTTCCATTCGGTTCCACCGTGTTCGAATTAATAGGGGGAATCAATTTTGACATAAAGATGGCCGCCATCCGCAAACTATTAGGCTAATAACCTATTAGATTGGTCAAAGGATGCTCCCTCCATAAAGGTATGTTGTTGCAAAGTTTGGTAGAGATCGGATGGTTATGTTAGTCGTAATTTAACTTAAGCTTTGAACATTTGTGTGGCCGCCATTACGTTTCTGTTAATATGGCGGCGATATAAAACATGACACTGAGATGCCCTTTGCTAGTGCTACCTCTGTACCAAATTTCATTCCATTCGATTTCACCGTGTTTGAATTAATAGGGGGAATTGATTTTCACACAAAGATGGCCGCCATCCGCAAACTATTAGGCTAATGACCTATTCATTTGGTCAAAGGATGCTTCCTCTATAAGGGTATGCTGTTGCAAAATTTGGTAGAGATCGGATGATTAGGTTAATCGTAATTTGATTTAAGCTTTGAACATTTGTGTGGCCGCCATTACGTTTCCGTCAAGATGGCGGCGATATAAAACATGACACTGAGGTGCCTTTTATTAGTACTACCTCTGTACCAAATTTCGTTCCATTCGGTTGCACGGTGTTCGAATTAATAGGGGGAATCGATTTTCACACAAAGATGGCCGCCATCCGCAAACTATTACGCTGATGACCTATTAGATTGGTCAAAGGATGCTCCCTCCATAAAGATATGTAGTTGCAAAATTTGGTAGAGATCGGATGATTAGGTTAATCGTAATTTGATTTAAGCTTTGAACATTCGTGTGGCCGCCATTACGTTTCAGTCAAGATGGTGGCGATATAAAACATGACACTGAGGTGCCCTTTCCTAGTGCTACCTTTGTACCAAATTTCGTTCCATTCTGTTCCACCGTGTTCGAATTAATAGGGGGAATCAATTTTGACATAAAGATGGCCGCCATCCGCAAACTATTAGGCTAACAACCTATTAGATTGGTCAAAGGATGCTCCCTCCATAAAGGTATGTTGTTGCAAAGTTTGGTAGAGATCGGATGGTTATGTTAATCGTAATTTAACTTAAGCTTTGAATATTTGTGTGGCCGCCATTACGTTTCTGTCAATATGGCGGCGATATAAAACATGACATTGAGATGCCCTTTGATAGTGCTACCTATGTACCAAATTTCATTCCATTCGGTTTCACCGTGTTTGAATTAATAGGGGGAATTGATTTTCACACAAAGATGGCCGCCATCCGCAAGCTATTAGGCTAATGACCTATTCATTTGGTCAAAGGATGCTTCCTCTATAAGGGTATGCTGTTGCAAAATTTGGTAGAGATCGGATGATTAGGTTAATCGTAATTTGATTTAAGCTTTGAACATTTGTGTGGCCGCCATTACGTTTCCGTCAAGATGGCGGCGATATAAAACATGACACTGAGGTGCCTTTTGTTAGTACTACCTCTGTACCAAATTTCGTTCCATTCGGTTGCACGGTGTTCGAATTAATAGGGGGAATCGATTTTCACACAAAGATGGCCGCCATCCGCAAACTATTACGCTGATGACCTATTAGATTGGTCAAAGGATGCTCCCTCCATAAAGGTATGTAGTTGCAAAATTTGGTAGAGATCGGATGATTAGGTTAATCGTAATTTGATTTAAGCTTTGAACATTCGTGTGGCCGCCATTACGTTTCAGTCAAGATGGCGGCGATATAAAACATGACACTGGGGTGCACTTTGCTAGTGCTACCTCTGTACCAAATTTCGTTCCATTCGGTTCCACCGTGTTCGAATTAATAGGGGGAATCAATTTTGACATAAAGATGGCCGCCATCCGCAAACTATTAGGTTAATAACCTATTAGATTGGTCAAAGGATGCTCCCTCCATAAAGGTATGTTGTTGCAAAGTTTGGTAGAGATGGGATGGTTATGTTAGTCGTAATTTAACTTAAGCTTTGAACATTTGTGTGACCGCCATTTCGTTTCTGTCAATATGGCGGCGATATAAAACATGACACTGAGATGCCCTTTGCTAGTGCTACCTCTGTACCAAATTTCCTTCCATTCGGTTTCACCGTGATTGAATTAACAGGGGGATATGATTTTCACACAAAGATGGCCACCATCCGCAAACTATTAGGCTAATGACCTATTCATTTGGTCAAAGGATGCTTCCTCTATAAGGGTATGTTGTTGAAAAATTTGGTAGAGATCGGATGATTAGGTTAATCGTAATTTGATTTAAGCTTTGAACATTTGTGTGGCCGCCATTACGTTTCCGTCAAGATGGCGGCGATATAAAATATGACACTGAGGTGCCTTTTGTTAGTACTACCTCTGTACCAAATTTCGTTCCATTCGGTTGCACCGTGTTCGAATTAATAGGGGGAATCGATTTTCACACAAAGATGGCCGCCGTCCGCGAACTATTACGCTGATGACCTATTAGTTTGGTCATAGGATGGTCCCCCATAAAGGTATGTTGTTGCAAAATTTGGTAGAGATCGGATGATTAGGTTAGTCGTAATTTGATTTAAGCTTTGAACATTTGTGTGGCCGCCATTACGTTTCCGTCAAGATGGCGCCGATAAAAATCATGACACTGAGGTGCCTTTTGTTAGTACTACCTTTGTACCAAATTTCGTTCCATTCGGTTGCACCGTGTTCGAATTAATAGGGGGAATCGATTTTCACACAAAGATGGCCGCCATCCGCAAACTATTACGCTGATGACCTATTAGTTTGGTCAAAGAATGCTCCCCCCATAAAGGTATGTTGTTGCAAAATTTGGTAGAGATCGGATGATTAGGTTAGTCGTAATTTGATTTAAGCTTTGAACATTTGTGTGGCCGCCATTACGTTTCCGTCAAGATGGCGGCGATATAAAACATGACACTGAGGTGTCCTTTGCTAGTGCTACCTTTGTACCAAATTTCGTTCAATTCGCATTCACCGTGTTCGAATTGATAGGGGGGGACAGACATTCAGAGTACACACACTCACACACAGACACACACACACACAGACTCACATACACACATACACACACACACACACAGACTCACACACACACATACACACACACAGACAGACACACTTTTTTCGCCCTGTGTTGATCTCATAAGTCTACTTTCATTTTTTGCAAAAATCGAAAGTAGGCTAAAAACCTGAATTTTCATGCACCACAAGCCTTTATAAATTATTAAAGGGGTCTTACTCTGGATGGGGACTTGACACAACAGTGAAGGTCAGTTTTATTTGACGTGTATTGCGTTTCGTCTACGAGGTTTTCATTTCTTTTTCACGTCCGGAAGTACACGTTAGGTAAATTTAGTTTCAGAGCATATTTTAACTAATCACTTTTCTTTGTCGAGAAACAGGTTCCAAGTCTCTAACCATTGCAACAGTAACTCAATTGATTACGTCTGGTTATTAATACCGAAGACCGTTCGAAGAATGGGTACTTCTGCTAGTCATATTATAAGGCGCCTACTCTTTGTTTCAAACGTCCAGATGGGGCCCTTGAAACAAGTATTAATAAACAAAATTGCAAACTTCTCGCAAATTATTACAAAGATCTACGTATTAAATTGTGATCCACCTCGACAGCACCTGATATTTGATAAACCTCAACCTAATTGTGACTCATAACCACCCACAATAGGGGAAGTCAAACAAATAACCTATGAACTGAAAGAAAATAAAGCACCAGGAGAGGATGGTATAGCAGCTGAAATTTGGAAAATAGATGGTGGTAGCTTAGCTCAGCAAATGCATACCATTATCCAATATCTCGATTACAGGAAAAGTTCCTGATGAGCGGAAGTGTGCTCTAATACATCCTTTACAAAGGGAATAAATCTGATGTCAATAATTACAGAGGGATATCACTGTTACCAGTTGCTTGCAAAATGTTCACCAAAGCACAACTTACAAGACTTGAAAAGCAAAGAGCAAAGAGGCTGGTTTCAGAAAAGGTTAATAACGTGTAGAACAATTTTTTAATTTTAAACCATCTTACAAATACGTAAAACCACGCAAACAGTGACAGTTTTGTAGATTTTAAGAAAAACATATCATTCCTTAGAGATAAAAACACTTTTTGGTGTGCTGGAAGAATTCAGAGTAGATAGGAAAACAGGAAATTTGATCAGACAGACACAAACTGACACCACCTCCAAAGTTATTATTGATCCTTTTGCTATTAAAACAGGACCCAGACAAGGAATTGGCCTATCTCCAATATTGTTCAATCATGCGCTAGAGAAAGTAATCCGAACCTGGGGAAAAGAAATAAAGGGGATTAATACCGGCAAGCTAGTTAAAGATAAAATTCATCTCAAATGTTTGGCCTTTGCAGATGCTCTGGTAATTCTATCCATCAATAGGCAAGAAGCAATTCATTCCCTGGAAATACCTCATGAAATTGCATGTAAAACTGGACTTCAAATTTCGTACGAGAAAACCCGATACATGCAAGGATCTCCTGAATACATAAATAAACAACCTCTGATTATTTAAACTCAGCAAATTTTCTAGGTATTGCCGTGTCTTGTGTGGGGTTTCGCTTAGAACACCAAGCTGGCTCATCAGCGGGCTCTTGGTGTCCCCGCCCGGACCCCCACAGGAGTAGCGAACTGCGCGGTACCTCCCTTTTATGAAGCGCACCTGCCCCCTCTTTACTGCGAGAACAAAAGCTCAAGCATCCATAATCTCCCTATGAAGGCTTCCAAAAATTGGTATAGGCTACTAGGTATTGGCTTTCACGGCCAGTGAATTAAAACTCAGCAATATTTCTAGGTTTGCGCCGTGTCTTGTGTGGGGTTTCGCCTAGGACACCAAGTTGGATCATCAGCGGGCTCTTGGTGTCCCTGCCCAGACCCCCGCAGAGCCCGCTGATGAGCCAGCTTGGTGTCCTAGGCGAAACTCCACACAAGACAAGGCACATACCTAGAAAAATTGCTGAGTTTTAATTCACTGGCCGTGAAAACCAATATACCATCTCTCTGATTATTCAGTTTGGAAAAACCCTTAGGCAAATAATTTCAAATAGTGAGGGGAGAGCATAGGTATAACCATCTGAATTAAATCAAGAAGCAAACAAAGAAATAACCTAAATATTGCAACAAAAAATACTATGGAGTCATCTGTAACAGGTACAACAACAAAATATCTCAGAACACAACATTTAAACATGGTAACTCAACCCTGATATTTGGAGGCAGATCACTAACTCAAAATTTCGAAACACAAGAAAGGAAAATCCATTGGAAAATCTCTGGGCCAGTGTGTCTAGAGGGAGTGTGGATGAAAAGGTGGTCTCACGAGCAATACCAACATAGCGAGAAAATATCACACACTATCAGAAAAAGACGATTATCCCGCGACGAAGTCGTGCTCGTCTAAACGTGCACAACGGCCACACGGGCAGCTTCAGCAAGTTCGGAGATCGCAGGTTCAAATCGCAGCGCTGACAGCGGCTACCCTGAGTGTGGTTTTCCACACTCCCTCCAGGCAAATGCCGGAAAAGTACCTTACTTCAAGTCCCGGGGTGCCTACCCCATCCCTGTCCCTAATACAGTAACACACACTACTACAGTCATCTCAGGAATACAAGTTATCAGACAATTTCAACACACACCCAACTACACGGGGGCGATGATCAAGAAGTCCAAAGCCCCTTAAATAAATTAACAACAACAAAAGAGGCTATTGAAATTTTATGGACATATTCAAAGAATGGACAGTAAAAGACTTAATAAAGGGATATTTTATCATGCCTACTCCTTAAAAGTCAACCCGTGGCGTAGCTGTGCTCGTTAAATCGTGCACCACGGCCGCGCGGGCAGCTGCAACAAGTCCGGAGATCAAAGAATCGAATCCCAACACTGCCAGCGGCTATCATGAGTGTGATTTTTCCGCGTTTTTTTTTTTTTTCGAAGTCACTCTAGGCAAATGCCGGGAAGAGTCGAGATGTAAAAATGCCAATGCACTGAGTTCTCAGTTGCGATCTACAGTATTCTGCAAGAAAGATGTTGGTGTAGCGATGAAACTCTCACTACACCGCTTTGTATTTAGACCAACCTTGCTGTATGGAAGTGAGAGCTGGGTAAATTCGGGATATCTCATACATACGCTACAGGTAACTGATATGAGGGTAGCACGAATGATTGCTGGGACAAATAGATGGAAGCAATGGCAGGAAGGTGCTCGCAATGAAGAGATGAAGGCTAAGTTTGAAATGAACACGTTAGATGAAGCTGTTCGTATGAGCCGACTCAGATGGTGAGGTCGTGTGAAGAGAATGGGGGAGGAGAGATTACCTAAGTGATTAATAAGTTCCGCTGTAGAGGGTAAGAGAAGTAGAAGTAGACCTAGGAGGCGAGAGGTGTTGAAGCAGAGGAGGGCGTAGTGCTAACTGCTAATAGGGGATCAAGGAGGCGACTTGTTCGCAAACAGAGGGTTGCAGACTAGACTGGACGCTGAAAGGCAAAACAGTCTCAGATGAAAATGTTTAAAATAATAATAATGAAAATGAAAATCCACGGCCTACTTCCAGTCGACCGACCGAGTCAGGGAATGGAATGAATGAAGCCCCCATCTAGCGGCGAGGATATGAACTGTGCCGGCTGCCGAAGCCTGTCGCTCTCCCCTGGAGCAATGATTAAATGAATGACAGATGAAATGAAATGTTAGTGGAGAGTGTTTCTGGAATGAAATTTGTTACAGGGAAACCCGGAGTACCCGGAAAAAAACCTGTTTGCCTCCGCTTTGTCCAGCACAAATCTCACATGGAGTGACCGGGATTTGAACCACGGACCCAGCGGAGAGAGGCCGGCGTGCTGCCGCCTAAGCCACGGAGGCTTTAATAATAATAATAATAATAATGGTGTTCGACCTCCGAAAACGGCCAGGGCAGGTCTCTCTCTCTTTTTGACGTCAGAGAGCGACCTGCGTGAACGTCATGAGGAGGATGAAATGAATGACGAAGACGTCACAAGCACCCAATCCTAAAGCCAGGAGAATCAACCACACGATGCTAATATCCACTAGGAAGCCCTTCAGTGCAAAGGAGAAGTGACTCACCCAAATACGACAGTGGGGGGAGGGGGGCTCAACGCTTGTATGTTACAGTAAGTAACGTTGAATATTGGCCAAGGTCTCGTAATGTAATGCGATGGCAATGTAAGACCAAAGTACTGCAACTCGTCTGTACATAGCACAGTGAATCACTGTCACCCCAAATCCCTAGCCCCATTTGGACAAGCCACCGCAGCGTGGTATCCTATCCCCTTACCCACCACGTAACCGGACAAAAACGAACTGAATGAAAGGCAACCATGAATCGCTGCCACAACTCGGTAGTTCCTCCAGTTCAGCCGCCTCTCTTGCAGAACGTAGTCCCTTGTATCGTATCTCAGTGTCTGTCCTTTTAAAATATGTGCAATGTTGTGATTGGATTGGTTTGACTTTATTACGTTCAATAGCATCAATAAAGCAGGTCATTTCATGACTATGAAAATTGTGACAACCCATATTATTATTATCTATATAACTAGCAACCCGCCCCGGCTTCGCTCGGGAACAGCTATGAATGCATTACATGACAAGCGCTTTTCTTTCGACGTCAATGAACTACGATCCGTTTTACGTCTCGGCATGACGGGTTGAAATCACTGACTGGACTATTAATTATATTATCATGGAGATGCATGTGCAACGAATTCTTGCCAGACGTAATTTAAGAATTGCGAGGTGCATGAAACACCGTCCAATCTTAACTTGACTGTGTATTTTGCGGAACGAGAAGTTCGCAGGCGAAATGAAGAAAAGCCGAGTTGCACTTCCAGAGAAACTCTAAGCACAACCACTCTTCTCTGAAGTCTTAAATAAACACGACTCGACAGTTTGTTGCTGGCTGTATCTGGGATCATGGGCTCGCCCGCTAGCTAGGCTGTAACTGGGGTAATAGGCTCGCCTCTAGCTAGCTCGTAAACTGTCAGTAATGGAATAGAGATTGTTGGAAGAAATGAAAACGTAAAAACACTCATAGTGGGCGACGTCTTGAAGATAGAGATATGCTCTCACGGACTTCTTTGTAGAACTTTTCATGCTGAACAATTCTTACACTCATAGTATATAGATACTTTTAACGGTTTGCCCAGCGCAAGCTTAAAAAGTGCACGGACGCCAGGTTTCTTTCGAAATTTTCACTGAAATCATTACTGCTTGGCTTCCTTTGATCATAAATAAATTATTTTCTACAGAAACCTTCCTCGAGATACCCTTTACAGAATGGTGAAAACCGCATCAAAATCCATCCAGGGGTTCTCGAGATTACCCGTGACATCCAAGAAATGGGGACTTGGTTTTATACTAAGTAGAGACGGTGGAATCATAATTCATAGCAGAATTCTATCGGACCACAAATCATGAACATTTCTTCCCTGTGTCAAAGGAACTTGTGGGAATGACTCCCTTTGCCTTTGTGAAGTCTTTCTTTCTCTCTCTTGTGATAATTGAGAAATTATGTTTTGCTCTGTTTCAGTGTTACATTATAAGCGCGTTTTTTCGATGTCAATGAACTATGGCCTATATCCGCTTTACATCTCGGCATGGTAGCTGAAAATCACTGACTGGACTATTAATTTTAACGAATTCTTGTCAGACGTAATTTAAGAATGGCGAGGTGCATGAAACACGCTGGCTGTATCTGGGGTAATTGATTCACCCGCTAGTTAGGCTGTAACAGGGGTGATATACTCGCCCTTAGCTAGCTCGCAAACTGTCGCCTCAGTATTTGAATGGACATGGTTGGAAGAAATGAAAGCGTAAAAACACTTAGGCCTATAGTGGGCGATGTATTGAAGATAGAGATATGCTCTCGTGGACTTTTTTGTAGAACATTTCATGCTGAACAATTCTTACTCTCATAGTATTTAGATATTTTTAACGGTTTGACCAGCGTGAGCTTACAAAGCGCTCGGACGCCAGGGGTTTTTTTTTCGACTTTTTCACTGAAATCGTTACTGCTCGGCTTCCTTTGATCATACATAAATCATTTTCTACAGAAATCATCCTCAAGATATCCATTACAGAATGGTGAAAAACGCTTCAAAATCCATCCAGAGGTTCTCGTGATTACCCATGACATCCAACAATCGGGGACTTTGTTACTAAGTAGAGGTACGCCAATCAGAATAATTTAATATAATATAATCCCCCTTCCGTCCAATCTTAAATTGACTGTGAATTTTGCGGAACGAAAAGTTCACAGGCGAAATGAGAGTTGCACATCCAGGGAATATCCAGGTGAATATCCCCCTTCCGTCCAATCTTAACTTGATTGTGTTTCACAGGCGAACTGAAGAAAACCCGAGTTGCACTTCCAGGGAAACTCCAAACACAACCACCCTTCTCAGAAGTCTTAACTCAACACGACTCGACGGTTTGCTGCTGGTTGTATCTGGGGCAATAGGTTCGCCCGCTAGCTAGGCTGTAACAGGGATGATAGACTCGCCCTTAGCTAGCTCGTAAACTGTCGCCTCAGTAGTTGAATGGACATGGTTGGAAGAAATTAAAACGTAAAAACACTTATAGTGGGCGATGTATTGATGATAGACATATGCTCTCGTGGACTTTTCTGCAGAACTTTTCATGCTGAACAATTCTTACACTCACAATATTTAGATATTTTTAACGGTTTGCCCAGCGTAAGCTTACAAAGCGCTCGGACGCCAGTTTTTTTTTTTTTTTTTTCAACTTTTCCACTGAAATCGTTACTGATCGGCTTCCTTTGATCATAAATTAATTAATTTCTACAGAAATCATCCTAGAGATATCCTTTACAGAATGGTGAAAACCGCATCAAAATCCATCCAGTGGTTTTCGCGTTTACCCATAACATCCAAGAATCGGGGGCTTTGTTTTATACTAAGTAGAGATACGCTAAGGTGTACGTTTCACAAAACGCAAGCCCCTAAACCAGCGGGAGTTAGAAAGGGTGTTTTGTACCAAAATCTTCTAAATCGTCTCAATAGTACAGGAAAAATCTTGCATTTCTTGAAAAGTCAACGGAAATATATTTAATTGTTTATAAAGTGCGTTTAAACAAATAAACAAGACGATAGCCCCTGGCAGAACTGTGTCGCGTATAGCCCGCATAGCACTAGGGCCGGGCGGGTAGTCTGTACACATGGGGTGCACACAACCCATTGTGCAACCAGCAATATAATAAATATAATAACCCCTGGCACTACAGCCCGTGAAAGGCCTAGGCCTACCAAGCGACCGCTGCCCAGCCATTTGGCCTGCAGATATTGGGGTGACGCGTGATCAGCGCGTCGGATCCCCTCGACCGTTAATCTTGGTTTTCGTGATTGGAGCGCTGCCTCACTGTCAGACAGCTACTCAATAGTCCTCGCGAGGCTGAGTGCACCCCGCTCCAGCCCTCACGTCAGTTTCTAAAATCCCTGACGGAGCCGGGAATCGAACCCGGGGCCTCCGGGTGAGAGGCAGGTGCGCTACCCCAACACCACGGGGCCGGCTTGTGCAACCAGCAGCAGTGATGAATTGCTCTCTGATTTCATAAATATCGACAATTTGTTTAAAAAGTGCGATTAAACAAATAAACATATTTATAGAAGCCCGCATAACAGTAAAGCCAGGCGGGTGGTTTATACACATGCGAGAGTTCTCGCACGAGTCCGCTAGTTATTATTATTAGTCGTATTATTATTATTATTATTATTATTATTATTATTATTATTATTATTATTATTATTATTATTATATAACACGTTGCTGGTACATCACAATATGACCACCTCGTGGTGTAGCGGCAACATTCTTGGCTGTCACCACTTACTGTCGACCAAAATATTATGTGCACTCGAGTTTGAAGGTTGTTTGTGAAGTAACCAATAGACCTACATAAAATCCAATAACATCATCATTTTCGTCGTTCTATTTTACGTTAGTTCGTGTAGGTTTGGAATTTTAATTTTTATTTTCATATTTTTTATCGCTGTTGGAACACAAAAAGTGCCCGTTTTTAAGCGTGTTTCAACCATGCATCATATTTAAGAATTATTATCTCAACCCGTCATCAGATCAAATCCAAATTTTATCACAATATACATTGGAATGTTGTATAACTGGTTTATACAGCGTTGCTGAGATGGAGCCCATCACTTCGGAGCGAGGCACGCCATGAGGCGTGTTGGGCTCCATCTTGGCAACGCTGTACAGCTTTACCCGGAGCGGCTAGCTGGTGAACCATGTCTTATTTCCTCGTACAAATACAAACCGATATAAAATAAGTGAATTAATTTACGTATTTCACAATCATACAGCATAACGTTTTGATGTATAAGTACTACAACGCGACCAAGACTTACATTTTCCAACCACCCCGAGCCGAGAAAATGTTACCTTACAAAAGTGATACGAACTTCGTTTCTTGGAAACACAAAATTTGGAAATTAATAAACCAGTTATACAACATTCCAATGTATATTGTGTTAAAATTTGGATTTGATCTGATGACGGGTTTTTGTGACAATAATACTTAAATGTGACTCATGGTTGAAACACGCTTAAAAACGGGCACGTTTTGTATTCCGACTGCGATAAAAAATATTAAAATATAAATTAAAAATTCCAAACCTACATGAACTAACGTAAAATAGATCGACGAAAATGATGATGTTATTGGATTTTATGTAGGTCTATTGGTTACTTCACAAACAACCTTCAAACTCGAGTGCACATAATATTTTGGTCGACAGTACTGTAGGTCCGATTTCCATTCTGATCTGAGGGCTGAAACGGTGTATATCCAGCCTCGTGAGGCAAGCCATGGGAAGAGGTGAATTTTATTCTCACCTCAGCCATCCAGGAAGTGGTTTTCCATGGTTCCCCACTTCTATTCCCATACCGGGATGGTTCCTAACTTAATGCCACGGTCGCCTCCTTCCCAGTCATCGGCTAAATACAAATACACACACTAATATGGCAATCACAATAACCCAGGTTATTAGACAAACCTACACACACCCAAGTACACAAGGCTAAACAACCACGATGCCCAAGCTCCTCAAATGAAACACAACAGCAGGACAACGTAACTATCGGCATCCGGGCGGGCTTAAAGGAACCAAAATATAGTAACTGAAGCGAACGCTTCTTGGCTGTCACCATGAAGACTCGGGTTCGATTCCCGGCTTTGCCAAGAAATTTAATTCCGCTCTGAGGGCTCGAACGGGATACACTCAGCCTTGTTGGGCATAATTGTGAAGAAGTGTGTTCGATTCCTACCTCAGCTATCCTAGAAGTGATTTTGCGTGGTTTCCCGCTTCTACCCCAGGCAAAAGCTGTAATGGTAACAAGAATAAAGCCACGGCCGCTTCCTACCCTAATCCTCGCCCCTGTTATAAATACACACACTATTACTGCCATCACAATAACGCAGGTTATCAGTACCGATTCTACAAACTCACACTCAAGTACACGTGGTTACATGATGATGATATCGCAAAGACCCTAAATGGAAACAACAATAACAACAAGAGTTACTGAAGGAGCCATTTCTATGCTGGAAAGTGGAAATCACTACGCATGAACTTTCTGATGTTTCGGGTTATTATGGTTTCGGGTTATTATTATTATTATTATTATTATTATTATTATCATCATCATCATTATTATAACTAGCAGCCCCTTGCGAGAACTCTCGCATAATGGGTTGGGTGCGCCCCATGTGTACAGACTACCCACCCGACCCTAGTGCTATGCGGGCCGTACGCGATACAGTTCTGCCAGGGGCAAATTTTGAAGACTTGGTACAAACCACACCTTCTAAGTTCCTCTGGTTTAGGAGCTTGAGTTTTGAGAAACAACAGCGTGTTCCGATTCAACACGGAACTTTAAAATGGGTTGCCTACCCACCCACAATCGGCTTGAAATCTGCTCGCAGCGCGCTAGCGACGGGGCTGAGTTCGATTTCACTGATTGCCGCCTTCTTATGCGGCATTGCGAAGTATTTTTCTCTTTCAAAATATATTTACACAGGCTTCACAATAAGTTTGAACGATTTCTGTTTCAGAACTTGTAATTTTACGCTTCTGTCAATGGCTTGAAAATGAAAATCCACAGCCTGCTTCCAGTCTCCGACCGGGTCAGGAATGGAATGAGGCGAGGATATGAACTGTGCCGGCTGCCGAGCCCTGACGCACTCCTCTGGGGCAATGATTAAATGAATGACAGATGAAATGAAATGATAGTGGAGAGTGTTGCTGGAATGAAATTTTGACAGGAAAAACCGGAGTACCCGGAGAAAAACCTGCCTGCCTCCGTTTTGTCCAGCACAGATCTCACATGGAGTGACCGGGATTTGAACCACGGACCCAGCGGAGTGAGGCCGGCGTGCTGCCGCCTAAGCCACGGAGGCTTCTCTGTTAATGGCTTATCAAACGTAATTTAAGAATGGCGAGGTGCATGAAACTCAAATCCCCCTTCAGTCCAATCTAAAAACACTTATAGTATGTATTGAAGATAGATATATGCCATCGCGGCCTTTTTTTAGAACTTTTCATGCTGAACAATTCTTACACTCATAGTATATTGATATTTTTAACGGTTTGCCCAGTGTAAGCTTAAAAAGCGCACAGACGTCAGGGTTTTCTTTAGACTTTTTCACTGAAATCGTTACTGATTGGCTTGCTTTGATCATAAATGAATTATTTTCTACAGAAACCTTCCTGGAGATATCCTTTACAGAATGGTGAAAACAACATCAAAATCCATCCAGTGGCTCTCGAAATTACCCTTGACATCCAAGAATCGGAGACTTTGTTTTATACTAAGTAGAGATTATACGCCCATCAGTATAATTTAATATAATATAATCCCCCTTCCGTCCAATCTTAAATTGACTGTGAATTTTGCGGAACGAAAAGTTCACAGGCGAAATGAGAGTTGCACTTCCAGGGAATGGCGAGGTGAATGAAACCCAAACCCCCCTTCCGTCCAATCTTAACTTGACTGTGTTTCACTGGTGAAATGAAGAAAACCCGAGTTGCACTTCCAGGGAAACTCCAAACAAAACCACCCTTCTCAGAAGTCTAACTCAGCATGACTCAACGGTTTGCTGCTGGTTGTATCTGGGGCAATAGGTTCGCCCGCTAGCTAGGCTGTAACAGGGATGATAGACTCGCCCTTAGCTAGCTTGTAAACTGTCGCATCAGTAGTTGAATGGACATGGTTGGAATAAATTAAACGTAAAAACACTTATAGTGGGCGATGTATTGAAAATAGACATATGCTCTCGCGGACTTTTTTGTAGAACTTTCCATGCTGAACAATTCTTACACTCATAGTATTTAGATATTTTTAACGGTTTGCCCAGCGTAAGCTTACAATGCGCTCGGACGCCAGGTTTTGTTATCGACTTTTTCACTGAAATCTTTACTGCTCGGCTTCCTTTGATCATAAATAAATTATTTTATACAGAAATCTTCCTCGAGATATCCTTTACCGAATGGTGAAAACCGCATCAAAATCCATCCAGTGATTCTCGAGTTTACGCGTAACATCCAAGAATCGGGGACTTTGGTTTATACGAAGTAGAGATACCCTGAACGTTATTGCTTAATTTGTCTATTAATTTTACGAAATTCCAGAATATATTACTGTACTTTTCATTATATGTATATAATGTGTGGACCAATCGAGGACTGGTGATAGTGCCAATGAATAAGGAAACTTTAGCCCTATCTCAATCTGTCGGTAGGCGCTCTTCCATAGTTAGCACAGATATCCAAGCTCTGAAGAGACATGATGACATACTGCTCGGTTCCAAGCTCTATGAACTTGTGGGGTAAGGTGACGCGGGTGGCCTGTCAACAGTCAACAGCCCGCCGTGTCATCTGGAATTCCTGTCTATTCCAATACTGCTAACATAGGGCCGTTGCCTAAACCACTGTGGTGTTGCGAATGAGTGAGTGAGTGACCGACCAATGTATTTGGTTCTTTTCCTACGCACGGACCGGAAAACCACCATATCTCTCATCATCGTCGGCGTTCCACATTCCTTTCAGGTTCACAGAGCTTGGACTCGTGACCTGGCTGAGGCCAGGACTCCTAAGATTCTTATCCGACATATTTGTCTATATTCTCCAGATGTAACCATTGTGTCGATTATCAAAGACCATAATAAAAATATGAACTAAGGGAATAAATCACTTTGGAAATGATGTAAGAAAATAAATTGCGAAATGAAACTCGTCCATCATGGGGCGGTGAGAGTTCGTCACTACGTGAAGTCCAGAGCCTTATCAAAGTTATTTCACTAAACGTCGGTTTCTCATGTAGTGAGTTTGTTGTTCTTTATTTGCTTTAGAGGCTTGGGACATATTGGTCATCAGCTCCGTTTACTTGGGTGTGCGTTCAATTGGTCTGATAGCTTGTATTTCTGTGGAGACTTGTTGATTTATTTAGGGGGTTTGCAACATCGTGGTCATTATCCCTGTGTACTTGTGTGTGCGACGAACTTGTCTAATAATCTGTCTTATTATAATGGTTGTATTATTGTGTGTTTTTGTTACTCAGGTGAGGATTGGAAAGGAGACGGCCATGGCCTTAAGTTAGGAGCAATCCCTGCATTTACCTGGGTTATAAGTGGGAAACCACAGAAAACCACTTCCAAGACGGCTGAGGTGGGAATCGAACACACCTCTTCTCAGGTTTTTTTCCTCACGAGGCTGAGTGTACCCCGTTCCATTCTTCAGAGCAAAATTACATTTCTTGGCAGAGCCAGGAATCGAACACGGACCTCCGGTTCTGTGGAGACTGTAGTAGTGCGTGTAGCTGTATTTATTAGGATCGGAGCCTGTGTAGGTGCCCTGGGACTTGAAAATAAGGTACTATCCCAGCATTTGCCTGGAGGGAGTGTTAAAAAGAACACACTCATGACAGCCACTGTCAGTGCCGGGATTCTGGACTCGCTGCAGCTCCCAACCCCGGTCGTGATGAGCACGGGTAGGCCGCGGGGCCTCTCGTGTGGAGACTAGGATTTCCTACAGTCTCTACAGTGACCCGGTCGAGTTAGCTGCGTGAAATAAGGCGTAAGAATTGGCTATCCCCGGACTTGGTACACGAATGGGGTCAGACTTATGAATATCTATGACTTTAGTCATGTTTCTAAGTTTTCCCGTATTGATTTTGATATGTTATGCAAATGTCCACTTTACAATACAAAATTATCTTTTTATATATCACTTGATGTCAATATACATTTTGAGACATGTTTCGGCTCTGTGAGCCTTCTTCAGTCAAAATCACTAAAAAATTCTCCTAAAACAGTCTAATGTTTGGTCACTCAATAAAAATTTGTAAAACATTTTTACATAGTCAAGATGGTTAAGCCACATGAATATAAAGGGCTTAAAGAATTAAAAAAAATTAAAAATGTACAAAATTTCGAAACGTGGGCCACAACAACAATCAACAAGAATGTCAGTTGCCTCGACCGATATTTTGTGATCGTCATGTAGTGAACACTCGATCAACCACCCGCTGCCAACTCATCATGGAAAAGATAAGTAAAACGCTGTTTTAATCCGGCAGTATAATGAACCTCATTTATTCCTAGTGGCAATCAATGACATTCCATTATCGGACTACACGTCCACCCATGTTTTCGCCGACGACACAGCTATTCTAGCTAAATCTAGAAACCCACAGCTAGGAATCCAACACATACAACAACGCGTAAACCAACTGCAAGCTTGGCTTATCAAAAATGAAATTCAGATTAACGTCGCCAAAACCAAAGCAATACACTTAACACATAAATACGGGCAATTCCGACAACATATACAATTATTCAATAATAATATGCAATGGACCCACGAAATTAAATATTTAGGAATCACACTAGACAAGAAACTCAACCTACAAACACACATAAACAACACGATTACGCACGCCAAAACAAACATTAAACTTCTTTATTCCATGTTACATCCCAAACAATCGCTTTCCACGAAAAACATAACACTCATTTACAAATCCCTTATCCGGCCTATATTGACATACGCAACACCAGCAATAGCTTTTATGTCTCTTACTAACATACAAAGACTCTAACGGATACAAAACTGGATGCTAAGATTAGCTCTCAAAACTCACCGTGACACAAGAATAAGAGACTTACACAGACAAAAGAAAACGCCGTATGAACTCGATTTCATGCTAAAACTGACAAGTACTAGAACAGTTCTCAACATCACCCTAATCCCCTCATTAGAATCCACGGAGCTTATGACCTTGACCCCAGAGACACCAAGAAAAGACGACCAAAGTACATTTATTTAATAAGAGACATATTACAAAACAACGACGTATAAAAACAAGACCCACAAACCACGACATGCAACACGGAGGCCCACGGCAGCGTTGTGTGTCTGCCTGGGGGTTAGGCCACGGCCGACCCGCCCGGAGTGGCATGCTGCGGGCATGGGGATTGGAACAACTCACGAACTACGTACGTAAACTCACAAGCTCAACATTCACCCCACGAAGCCCAACACCTACAGGGCCGTGCCTATAACATCTACAGACATCGTTTACAGCCTACAACACCTACTGGCAACCCCCGCCCTTGGAGAGTGGTCTTCGATACTTTTATTATTATTATCACTATTCCCCCGTTCCCCCGCACCCAAGAGTAGCAGGACATGAACGGCACCGAGAAGCTGCACAGCGTCCGCCTTCTCAAACCAGTAATAAACTGAATATAAATACAAAATTCACCTCCTCCGATTCAAACAGTAAGCCATAAACATATTTCATTAAAAGCACATCAACTTATCTTGCCAAATACATCCAAGAACAAACAGCCAATCACCACGCACTAACAACCAATCACAGCACAGGATTTCAAAACCACCCATGGCGTGCAAGTATGTGTGCTGTCTGGGATAGACAGGACGTAATGTGCGTCTACAGCACTTTTACTACAGAACACAAGGTAATTTAAACAAATTAAACAGTTAAAATAATTTTAAAACTTAACACCCCCCTCCAGCACTAACTTAAATCTTAACAACCTGAACCCACGCAAGAAGCTGCCCCAGGTGGTCTACTTCTCATTTAAATGCTACAATATTATGAATCAAAATTAAACCCCATGTAAATTTATAGAGGAGCGCATTTGACGCACCGGTACCTGGCCCAAATGCCGCTCGCAGCCTGCGGCTAATTGAGACTAGCTGTCTTAATCCAGCTATGAAGCTATTTTAACACTTTTATCACGCAGCTATTGAACTTTTAACTAGCCGGCTAGGTCCTATTTGTAATGTCAAAGCATCAACTTGCTGTTTCAATTATCAATTTCCTCCGAGGGAGTTGATTTTAATGAGATATTGCAACTTGTGTCTGGGCGCAACGTGGGAATTCTCATCTTCACTTCTCAAATTCAAATTGGACATCGTGGGAATTTTCATAAACTCTGTCAAATATCAAGAAATGGGGCCTCCGTGGGATTTACACTAAACTCCATTAATTCCAAGAAACTTCATCTAGAAAGTTCTTCTCGAGTACTCGTCAAACTTAAAGTCTGTAATTGACATACAGTGAAATTAACTCTGATTTATTCTAAACAGTTTGATGGGTCTATTCTGCCCATGCCCTAAATCTTCAACCTCAAGCAATTTCTTCAATGCTGAAACCTGAAACTACTCTTGAACTATGCAAATATCAACTCAGAAATATATCAACCTGCTAAACAGTGACATTTATCAAACAGAAATTATTTACAGACACTTGAAAGTGCGTCGTGTCTGAAAACCGTTTGGTTCACAAAAACCGGTTACCGTGTTGTGAGAACGTACATGCATGGACAGAGATGAAAAAAAAACTATTCCTTCTCCCCCATTTCACCCCTTTAACCATCAATTAGGGAATTTAAGTAACCTATGTTCTATTTTTCTTGGGGGAAATTTTGAGGCTACACCCAAGAAGTGTCCTCTCCATTTTTGAATGTATAATGTTCGTATATTGGCTTTCACGGCCGGTGAATTAAAACTCTTGTGTGGGGTTTCGCCTAGGACACCAAGCTTGGCTCATCGGCGGGCTCTTGGTGTCCCCGCCCGGACCCCCACAGGAGTAACGAACTACGCGCTACCTCCCTTTATATTGAGTGCAACTGCACTACTTTGCTGCGAGAACTAAAAGTTCAAGCGGGGACACCAAGAGCCCGCCGATGAGCCAAGCTTGGTGTCCTAGGCGAAACCCCACACAAGACACGGCACAAACCTAGAAGAATTGCTGAGTTTTAATTCACCGGCCGTGAAAGCCAATATACCATCTTTTTGGAAGCCTTCATAGGGAGGTTATGGCTGCTTGAACTTTTAGTTCTCGCAGCAAAGTAGTGCAGTTGCACTCAATATAAAGGGAGGTGGCGCGTAGTTCGTTACTCCTGTGGGGGTCCGGGCGGGGACACCAAGAGCCCGCCGATGAGCCAAGCTTGGTGTCCTAGGCGAAACCCCACACAAGACACGGCACAAACCTAGAAGAATTGCTGAGTTTTAATTCACCGGCCGTGAAAGCCAATATACCATCTTTTTGGAAGCCTTCATAGGGAGGTTATGGCTGCTTGAACTTTTAGTTCTCGCAGCAAAGTAGTGCAGTTGCACTCAATATAAAGGGAGGTGGCGCGTAGTTCGTTACTCCTGTGGGGGTCCGGGCGGGGACACCAAGAGCCCGCCGATGAGCCAAGCTTGGTGTCCTAGGCGAAACCCCACACAAGACACGGCACAAACCTAGAAGAATTGCTGAGTTATAATGTTCGTATTTTTGTAAAATATCAGTGGCATTGCACACAACAGCTCTTTGACCAACTGGCATAAGTTGGAAGTCTCTAGAAGCTAAACCCTTCAAAATATTGTCGTAACGTTTGTAAAGCTTGAAAAACTCTTTGTTATTCTCTTGCCATAACAGCCCCTGTTTCATGGGTTTTCCATTTTTTTTATGGTAGTGCAGATTTTGACAGTGAATACTGCTGGGCCTAGGTTTTAGGCTCAACTTAGATTGTCCTATCTTAACTCTAATTTAGCCTTTGCGTGTCGAATGAGGCACCTTAATTTGTCTTATTTTTGCTTATTTTATCGAATCTACGCAAAAAATTGTACATTTTTAAACAAATTAATTAAGTTATTCGAATTAATCTTTGGTCTGAGACTAACTATTTACGCTAGCACTGCTGTTCACAAGTCTAAAGACTACCTCCTTCTTAAGCTTCATCTACTCATTGTTTGCTAGCACTGCTGTGCACGAGTCTAAAGACTCCTTCTCTCTTAAACTGTGCGTACCCATTGTATACTAGCACTATTGTGCACGAGTCTAAAGACTCCTTCTCTCGTAAATTGTACCTATTTATTGTATTCTTCAAACTGCTTTTTTGTATATTAACCTCACAGCAATTGAATTGCTTGTTTTTACATGCGTGGGCACAGTTTTAAATTTTTAGCCACTGCCACCCTGTTAGAATCTTGTAACATTTCTTATCACTTAAGGTTAAAAATATATGCCCAATTATTGTCGAAGTCAATCAATATCATTACTTTACTCTTGTTCTTCACGTTAGGCAGCAATTTGAGATGCGCCAAGTGAACTTGGATAACTATTTGTTGTGCTCTTATTAAAGTTTTTTCTATCTATTACATCCGTTTTACACAGATATCTTTAGACTGTTTATCGTTGGTATAGTTAACTCAGTTAACTTCCTACCTAGGATCGATCTCAGTTTATTCATCTTGATTACTGTTTTTTCGTAATCAAGACTGTGTCTAACTTATCTAAATCTCTTATTATATAGTACTTTTTCTTGTGGGAGATTTAGTTTTAATTTTCGAGCACAACAATCATTTTCTTTCCAAAATTTTCAAGTTTAATCATATTTATAAATAAGGTCAACTATTGTAATTGGGCCACGGGTCACCCCTTCCCTCACACTACACCGCTTTGGAATGTTACAAATCTTTTATATTTCAGCTTGTTTTCTTCTTCTCTATTGTTATTCACTACTTTTGACAAAAAAAATTGTTGTTGTTGTTGTTTGGGTTCTTCCCTTGTAACCATTAACCCAAACCTTTTCCTCCAACTGCTCCAGAGGGGCTTAGACATCGTGATCATTTAGTCTTGTGTACTTGTGTATGCAGAATTTGTCTGATAATCTGTGTTATTGTGGTGTATGTAATATGTAGTAGTAGTAGTAGTAGTAGTAGTAGTGGTAGTAGTAGTAGTAGTAGTAGTTGTAGTAGTAGTAGTAGTGTGTGTAGTTGTGATTCAGGTGAGGATTAAGAAGGAGGCGTTCGTGGCCTGAAGCTAGGAACCATCCCGGCAGTTGGCGGGAGTAGAAGTGGGAAACCACGGAAAACTACTTCCAGGATGTTTGAGGTCGGAATCGAACCCTTCTGTCCTCATTTTTGCTCCATGAAGCTGAGTATACCCCGTTTCAGCCCTCCGACCAGAATACAGTTCTTGGCCGAGCCGGGAATCGAACCCAGGTCTCAGGGGCAACAGCCGAGAATGCCAGCCACTACGGTTTCCAAATATAGTTCTGTGATATCATCAAGACATACATTCTATAGTTCTGAAGGGCTGTTCGATGTAGGTCTTGCTCAACTGCTTTATGTGAACCTGATCATTCTTCCCTTGTACCCTTCAATTATTTAAAAAATATACTTTCCATCCATCATATTGGAAGTTGTGCTTTTAAAGTTCATTAGTTTTTCGACAGTAAAATATAAGATATGTGGGAGAATTTGTATGGTTTTTGAAAAGTACTTGCCCTTACTAGAGCATAGGGAGCGGCCACGGTGGCCGAGAGCGTTAACGCGCTAGCTCATGCATCGCTGGCATCGGGAGAGCGTGGGTTTGAATCCCAACTCGGCCGCCCTGAAAATTGCTTTCCTGGTTTCCTATTTTCACAACCAGACAAATACCTGGACGGTTCCTTTCGACAGGTCCACGACCTGAAAAGAATGTAGCCATTGGCTGCATTAATGAAATTAGTATAAATAAGTTAGTGGGGAGCGTGATGGCGCCGTGGCTTTGCTGCTCGTCTTTCACCTGGACGGCCAGGGTTCGAATCCCGGTGACAGCGGGGTGGAATATCCACCTGAAAAATCACGTGGCGTCAGGAAGGGCATCCGGCCTTAAACCCCCGGCCGAAACAAAAAATGAGCCTGGTTGGCTCCGGCGACCCCCAATTAATTGGTAAAAGCCGAAGAAAGAAGAAGAAGAAGTATAAATAAGTTAGTATTAGTACTGTATGTTCGTTCTAGTAGCTTAAAAGAATAATTAGAAACTGGATGTTGTTGTTAATTCGTATTCCTCGTTTACTTGAGTGTGTGTTGAATTTGTCCGATAACCTGCGTTTATGTGATGATTGTAGTAGAGTGTGTAGCTGCATTAGGGACATGGATGGGGTGGGCGACCCGGGACGTGAAATAAGGTACTATCCTGACATTTGCCTGGAGGGACTGTGGAAAACCCCAGGCAAGAACTACGTTCAGGATAGTCTCTGACAGCCAATGCCCTGATTTGCACCTCCGTTCTCCAGACTTGCTGCAGCTACCTTTACGGCTGTGGTGAGCGATTTGACGCGCACGGCTGTAGCCGTGGGGTGAGAGAAACTTAATCTTGCCATATGAACAAAGAAGAATTCATTTAAACCGTGAGATTTTTCCCGTTTCAGGATTTTGCTTTGGTTGCAATAACCGTAAGGAAATAAATTGAAATTGCGTGATAATAAAAGGAAATTTAAATCAAAGTATGTACATTTTTCATATTTATTTTATTGTGCTCAGAATAAATCATAAGATGATACTTTTCTTCGGATTGTTTATATTCCGATTAATATTTCCAAAAAAAAATTTGCTCCCAAGGCCTGCCAGCCTGTAATATACAGATATGTACAGTACAATGTTAACACCCATTCCCTTCCTCATCGTGACCAGCTGATCCTACCAGCGGGGTATTTTATGAATTATTTGCCAGGTCCATTGCTAGGTATTATAATACTTAAGTCGTACTATGAGTGTAAAATAGGACGCGTTTTAAACATTGAGTGATGTATGTTGGAAATCTTATGAAAAATCCAATCTGAATCACATACAATTCACTCATTGTTGTGAAATTCGGTCACCAACATTTTAAATAATATATATATATATATATATATATATATATATTCTTTTTTCGTATTTACGTTTACCCTCCAGGTAGGCTTTTCCCACGGACTCAGCGAGGGATCCCACCTTTACCACCTCTACGGGCACTGACCTGGAGCTTGTCTGGCTGCGTGGCTCAGGGGTAACGTTCTCGCTTGCTGAGCCCAAGGTTGCAGGTTCGAAACCTGGCGCAGTCAGCTGGCATTTGAGGGTGCGCAAATGCGAGGGAGCCGTGTCAGTACATTTACTGGCACGTTAAAGATCCCCTTCGGGGCAAAATTCCGGCACCCCGGCGTCTCTAAAAGCCAGGGTAGTTAAAAGGGACGTAAAACCAATAACATTATTATTATGTCCTGGAGCTTGACATTGGGACGGAGGATACAACTAGGGAGGCGGGACTAGCGCCTCGCCCAGGTGGCCTCACCTGCAAAGCGAACAGGGGGCCTCATGAGGGATGGGACGGGATGGGGAGAATGGGAGGGGTAGACAAGGAAGGGGGAAGGAGGCGGTCGTGGCCTGACGGTAGGTACCATCCCGGCATTTGCCCGAAGACGAAATGGAAAACCACTATAATAATAACAATCAAGAATCATGATCTTATCGCCGTTGCTGCTACGTCGGAGGAAGTAAACGGTGGAATTCGTAACAAATAAGGCAACTTGAGAGACTACGATAATATACCTTCAGTCAATAAAATATCCGGCCCCATGGCGAATAGGTTAGCGCTCTAGGCTTTGACCCATAGGGTCCCGGGTTCGATTCGTGGCCGGTCCATCTGGGATTTTCATCTCCTGGAGTTGTATCCCCTGGCCCGGGGACTGGGTGTGTGTTTTCATAATCACTTCATCATTCGGACGCACAGGTCACCCACGGGCGTTCACTTGAAAGACCTGCACTTGGCCTCCCAGGAGGTCACACGATTAAAAAAAAGGTCAATAAAATTATCATTCTAAAGAAGCGGCTTCGGTCACATTATGACCTTCATCAGCAATGTATAATTAATACTTTTAAATAGAAACAAGTAACTTATGAAATTGCAGCTTCGTGAAATTATATGATAGAGGTAAAACAACAATATTTCCTTAGTATCTTGGAGAGAAATAGCGCAACAAGTAAAAAGTAGTTTTTTTAAAAAAAGGTGAGATTCAACAATATTTCCAAAATACTTTCTGTCTAAAATATTCAAAAATACTAAAATCAGATTAATATGAAAAAATGTTTCTCCAAAAGCAGATCGATGTAGGAATGCCATTTTTTTTATAAAGATAAGATTAAAATGAGATAGAGGTTTGTAATATAAATAGCAGTGAGAAAAATGGAAAACTTGACACTAAACACTTACGTGGAACCAATGTATGTGGCAACTTGTTGAGTAAGACTTGGGTTCGTATCCCGACCGTGGTTATATTTTCAAGTCTTACACAACAGATAGCCTATGATCACGCCAGGGAGAGCTATTTCAATCCATTTCTATAAATCTAAAATTATATAATATCATACAGCATTGTGTACAGTACTTGCACTTCCCTGGTTCCATAAGAAAAGGAAGCATAGTGAATGTACCTAAATACTGAAGTTAAATTGAGGGGAATAGTTACAGTATTGTAATGTATAATTTAGTAGTAATTTCATTAAAAACCTACGACAGTATTTATTCTCTTATCATCGTTCAATTTCAGGCATATTTATTAATATTTTTATAATGCCCACGTTTAAGAACGTACTACAGTATGTAGTACATCGAAAGAGACTGATAGAATCTGAAGGTGGTCTAAATTTGTGAAAATCCTTGTATGTCCACGCTTTAAATATCAGTATTCAGCCAGCTTCGTGCAGAACTTAGTATTAAATAATATTTCGCTTCTTACACAAAACTTGTCTAGTACCCGAAGAATTTTGCTACAAGACAAGCCATGTGTGTCCTCAACACTGTCCGAATGCTTAATGTTAGAAAATACTATTCAGAGTAATTTATGATAGCACTTTTACTAATCCTCTTGTAATTATTCAATGGGCATTATAGTATAATTTTAGCTGGAACGAACACGATATTTCGTCCTTCTTAACAAATAAGTAAATTGCTTAGGCCACCATATCAAAGTAAATAAAACAACTCCTTCCTCTGTTCTCGAAAAATGTTACTTGACGAAGCTCCGTCTGAACGATGACGTTGAGGAATGATGTCATTGCCATTCCTAGCGCTGTATGACAACTATTAAGCGCTCCAACTTGGTGATTTGCAATTTCCGATAGAAATTCAATAGCTAACCGAGAAAGTGACAGCTAGTGACAACTAGTGACAGCGACGCAAATAACTTGCCAACTGTTGCGGTTCGGATCGGCTGAGGTCACCACAAGTGTGGATGAATACATGTGGGGCTTCTGAGACGGAAATAGCCACTGGACACAAAGATACACTGCATAGCACCAGGAAAAGTAAAGCAAAGCCTTCTTACTCAATGGAACATCAACAATTGTTAGGTTAGGGTGCGAGAAGCAGGTATTAGTATGTGGAAGTGACTCACGTAACAGGCAGACAGCACAGCAGTGGCACATGGAGCACCAGGCGCGCGCTTCTGCTCCTCAACCGCTCTCGGGAAAGGTTCGCGCCAGACTGCGGCACTTGGTGTGACGTCACCGCACGAGGTTTCGCGACACTCGGGCCGAGCCGGGCCCGCGTATCGACCGGCTAGCTAGCGTTCTTCTTAACCTCCAAGCCTCGAACCTGGAACACGTAGCGTTAAACTTCCTTATCTTACATACCTGTGCTTGTACCGGCTTTAACCTACAAGCAAGGGCAGATGACCTCGTCGTTCCGCCCCTTAAAACAACAATGACTAACTAACTAACTAACTAACTAACTAACTAACCTACAAGCCTCGAACCCTGAACACATAGCATCTCGCTTCCTTATTTTACATATAATCTACTACTACTATCGGCTAGCTATCGTTCTTCTTAACCTCCAAGCCTTGAGCCCTGAATAAAGAGCATCCCGATTCGTTATTACCTACTTTCAAATTTTGCAAAAAAATGAAAGTAGACTTACAATAAAATATCTACGCGAGTCAAATGTCCGCGTTTGTGTGTTTGTAAATGTGAATGTACAGTATGTTTGTTTGTCTGCCCCTCCCCCATCAATTCCCAAACAGGGAAACCAAATTGAATCAAATTTGGTATTACCCTTTTAAGATTTGACTGCCGCTGAGCGTGGTTGCGCCAACGTTTGTTGATTATTGTAGCAGGAGCCCCGAGGGGTGAAGTGGAGGACACAGTGATGACAGAGTGCAGTCTGCACATAAGTCAAGCAGCATTGTGCGCACTACCTGTCTTAGAAGCGCAGATAATCGTCACAGGAGCTCATGTCACCACGGACAGTTAAACGATGACTGAAGCTACTGGAGCTGAGTCATATCCTACTCGCGCAACTGTACCTGTCAACGAAGCAGAGTGACGTGTGACACAAGTAAACAGAGAATAGTTCCCCATCTCGAGCGTCGGCGATCAATTCGTGAAAGGGTAATACACAGGCAGCACTAGTAAGGGGCACCCTAGTGACATGTTTTATAATTATCGCCCCCATCGTAAAGAAAACAAAATGGCGGCCATGTTTAAATCAATTTACGTCTGAACTAATCAATGGATCCATGGCAAATTTTGAAAAAAAATAAACTTCATGTAGGATACGTCTGGGGTCATCAGCTGAATAACTTGAAGATGACGACCGTGCGAATCATTCAAGCATTATAATATATAACTTATGATGCAATTAATCATTGCTCACAATACTTGGCATTCAGGTAGTTTTATATAACACTCCTCTGTTACCAACGTGATGACTATATGAAATTATGTTAAATAAAGGTAAATAACTCTCAACACTTAGTAACGAAAATTTAGTGACGAGGTAAGACCGTATATGTATCCTTGCATGTCCAAGGCAAAATAACACAGACTCCATACATTCAACATGGGGGATCCACGAACTATTCGAACATTAATATCCATAGCTCAGAATGTAATGCGTAATTAAAACGAATCTTGGCAACAGCAACATAAGGGTTCTAACATGTGTTGGTCAAAATACTATCACACTGAACATAGCGCACAGCGGCCATCTTGAAATTTTAAAATAAATTAAAATCTCTAAATATCATAAAGCTATAATAACAAAATATATAAATAAGGTAGAATCTTATAAGACGCTTCGTATGCCAAACGCAAAAAAGAAAAACTACTCCATACATTCAATATGGCGACTAGGCGTACTACTAAAATATCCAAGTTGGTAATTCAGAATATAATTGCACAATTAAGAAAAACTTGGCCGGAGAGAGGTATTATATAAGAGGCTTCAGTGATAAATGCAACACACTGCGCACAGCGGCCATCCTGACATTTCATATTTCAGAAATCAATAACCCTGTATTTTAGAGCTACAATAACCGAAGTTATTGATAAAGTAGAAACTTATGTAATATCGTGTGCGCAAAGCAAAATAACGACTCAAAATTTTCAAGATTGTGGTTGGGCGTACCGGTTAAAACGTAATAATGTATCATTCAGTGCGGTATGTAATTGCACAATTGAAACGAAAATTAGTAAGAAATAAGTATCATATTAGGGACCTTGCTGAAATAAGTCTTAAGAATAACACAGTGAATACAACACACAGTGGCCATTTTGGATATATACAATAGAATATGAAAAATAACGCAAAGTATTTTTAAGGTAGAATAACGAAAATTAGTAGTAATGTAGAACCTTGTATGTGGCCTTTTGTGACCAAGAGAAAAGAACAACAAATCTATACATTCAAAATGGTAGTCAGGTGTACTGTTAAAATACCCTATACTAGTCACTAACTCCAAATACAATTGCACAATTAAGACGAAACATATTACGAGAGGAGTTTTCGTATAAGAGACCACATTAGCGTTGGTATTAAATTGATCATACTGAATATAACGCACAGCGGCCATCTTGACATTTCAAAACATGAAAATAAATAACTCTCTACGTTTGAGAGCTACAGTATCGAAAGTTAGTGGGAAGGTAGAACATTATATTTGGCTTCCTGTGACGAAGCCAACTTATCTACACATTCAAGATGGCGGCTGGGGGTACTCTTAGCCATTAAAATAAATAACTTGGGATGTAATTGCTCAGTCAACGCGTAATTTTCTGAGATGAAAGTATCATATAAGAGAGATCGTTAGCATTACTCATAAGAATACCGCACTGAATATAGCTCGTAGGGGCCATCTTGAAACTATGGAATATAAAAATAAATCACTTTATATATTTTAGAATTACAGAGACTAGCATTAGTGTCAAAGCAGAACCGTATATGTGACTTTGTATCCGAATGTGAGTGTCAATTTGGAAAGTGAATAAGATGGTGTTAAGTTGTATTGCTTTCTTATGTTAAACTGTTGGAAACTATAGTTTAATAATATTTATAAAATGTCGGGGAATAGAGAGTGCCCGATGTATTCGCGAAGAAAGCTGGACTTTATAATTTAACATCAACAAAATTGTTAATTTTCGAGCATTTGCTCATTGGTCAGTACAAATACAACGTATTAAACGCTAATGAATTCAAACAAAAAATATAGAAAGGAGGTTTTGTAACTTCAGTCTCGTATATTTGCTTTCATTGATAATGTCTCATTATGTCCGAGCCCTCACCCCCAATGTAATTTTGACTCAGCGCATCTCCCTCCAAAAGCAAGTCCTAGTTACGCCACTGAGCATCAAGAGGACAACAAGCCATGCAGTTCAATTGCAGTTGTGCCGTCAGGAGCTGGCAGTTGTATTGAACACGCTTTGGGTATTATTCCCAGTCTACCACTATTTGAAGTGCTGGTTCTTCTCCAGATCATGGCTAGCAGTCTGTCTGTCAGGTCCGGGTTCAATTCCCGGCTCTGCCAAGACATTTTAATTCTGGTCTGAGGGCTGGAACGGGGTACACTCAGCCTTGTCAGGCAAAACTGAAAAAAGGAGGGATGAATTCCCACGTCAGCTATCCTGGAAGTGGTTTTTCGTGGTTTACCACTTCTACTCCAGGCAAATGCCGATATGGTTCCTAACTTAAAGCCACGGACGCCTCCTTCCCAATCATATCCCCAAAATGCACGGACTAGTACATGTTGGCGTAAATGGCAGGAGAATGACGACTGGCCGTATATGCAGCATAAACTTTTAATACGAACTAACTTACTAGGTCACATACAGGTGTAGTATAAAAAGGAAGACAAAATAAACAACAAGAACATTATAGTAACTAAAACCACCACCAAAGGCATCGCGCTTCTTGGCGCTTATTTCAAATCAAAGTCAGTTGTTGGTTTACGTATTTCTAACACACCCACTTAAACCAATAGCTTATCTAGAATGTAATAAGACATTTGTCAACCAGACTTCAATCATACAGTACCCTACAGAAACATAATGCAATTTCAGAAAACATTTTGGAACACAATGTGTACTTTAAGTACTAATGAACAATTCAATTAATTTCCTTGGGAACAATACACATGTTTTGCTTTAGGCAACGGTTTGGTGAGAATATCTGCGATCATTTCTTGTGTGGGCAAATAGTGCAATGAAAGGCTGTTTTGCAATCTTCTGTGCACTTTGACTGTCATTAAACAAATCAATTTCTTGATTACAATCCATCAACACACTCTGAAAATCACATTCATCTTTAACAAATTATTTTTTATTGGACCTTGATTAGAACCAATCAAATCAAACATCAGATTCTTAAGATAAACTGCTTCCTTTGCAGCCTCTGACAAAGCTACATACTCAGCCTCTGTCGATGAGGTAGCAGCAACTGAGCTCTGCTTCCGACCTTTCCATGATATGACAGCATTAGCAAGCTTGGAAAGATAACAGTATATGATTTACTATCACTATCTGTGGAAAAACTGGCATCTGCAAACCCTATCAAATCTAAACCAGTGCTCTTAAAAATGAGCCCTTGGTTTGCCGTACCTTTAAGGTACCAAAGTACCCTTTTGGCTGCAAGCCAATGCTCCTCACTGTGGCAAGAATTAAACTGATTTAAATATGACAATGCATAGGCAATATCTGGTCTAGTACACACACTCAAGTACATAAGTGAACCTATCAGATCCTGAGAAGGTTTATCGTCCACATTTTTTGGCTTTAGACAATTTCATATTTACATCCATAGGAGTACCGATGGAATTAACATCAGGCATCTCAAACTTATTAAGCAGATTCTTTATGAACTGTGTCTGAGAAATTTTGAGTATACTGTTATCTGTTCCCTTTCTCTTTTCATACCAAGAATCTGAGCAGCATCTTCAAATTTTGTTTCAAGACATCTTTTAATTTTCACACTTCCTGTGGATTATTGTGGAACACAAAGAAATCATCAACATACAGAGCAACAAGAATTACCGTATTGCCGATACTCTTTCTATAAACACATGCCTCATTATGACTGTTTGTGTAGCCCAAAGCAGACAGAACTGTACGAGCCTTTCTGTGCAACTTTTGTGCAGCCTGCTTTAGCCCATAAATGGCCCCTTTGAGCAAACAAACCTGGTCTTCCTTTCCCTCCACCTGGAAGCCCTCTGGCTGACACATAAATATTTCCTCCTGTAACTCTCCATTGAGAAAAGCAGTCTCAATGTCTAGATGATCAATCTGTAAGTTTATTTCAACCGCTAAAGCAAACAACATTCTGAGTGGGCCATGCCGCACAACTGGTGAGAATGTCTCAATAAAGGCAATGCCAAATTTCGGTGTGAAGCCCTTTGCATCCAAATTTGCTTTATATTTTACAACATCACCATTTGTATTACGCTTAGCTTTGCACACCCACTTATTCTGTACAATGTTTTTACCGTCTGGCTTAGGAACTAAAATCCAGACCTTATTAAACGTCATGGACTTCATGGCTTTATGCCATTCCTTAGAGTAAGGTGTTGACAATGCTTCACTTACTGTACATGGTTCATTTGGATCAGAACAATGAGTGTATTGCAGAATGTAATCAGGATATTGGCTTGGCCTTCTCTCTCGCTGGGGGTAGCGACGCGCTTCCTTATTGTGCTGTGATGGATTGTCTTGATGATCAGGCTCAACTTCTAGTTGGTCATCACGCTGTGGAGCTGGATCTGGAACCTCCTTTTCATATGAAGTCAATAGTGGTTTAAGGACTTCAGTGGTTAGGGGTATTATTGTATCCACTGGTACCACTGGAGGTTCTGTTTGAGCTGTGATTAATTCATGGGTTACTGGATGCAGGAGCCGGTACGCCTTTGTATCATCCGAGTACCCAGCAAATACCATTCTCTCAGTCTTGGGATCAAGTTTTCTTCTCAGCTGATCTGGAACATGAACGTATGCATTACAACCAAACACCTTTAAGTGCGTCAGGTCTACTTTTTCTCCAGTCCACATTTCTGCTGGTGTTGAATTTGGTGTTTTCCGTGCAGACCTGTTGACAAGATATGCAGTTGTATTGACAGCTTCTGCTCACATCCGTTTGTCACAAGCTGCACCTTGCATCATGGCCAGTGCTCTTTCATTCAGAGCCCTGTTTATGCGTTCTACAGTTCCATTTTGCTCTGGTGTGTACTTTACTGTTAGCTGATGCTTGATGCCACTCTGTTTGAAAAACTCATCCATACCTTTATTACAATACTCCCCACCATTGTCAGAACATATGACCTTGATTTTCCTTTCAGACTCAATGCCAACATAATTAGCAAATTGTTCAAAGATTTCTCTTACCTCACTTTTCCTTTTTAGAAAAAAAGACAAAAACCATCCTCGTATGGTCATCAATGAAGGTGAGAAAATAGCTGCCTCCTCCCCAGGATTCCTCAGGTATCGGTCCACACAGGTCAATGTGCAGCAGGTCCAGTCTTTTTTTGGCACGGTGCTTGGTGGTCTTGAAAGGCTGTTGAGCCTGTTTCTCTTCTATACATGGAACACAGCTGGGTTTCACCCAAAAAATCAATACCAGTAGCCAAAGGGGCAGATGACTTCGTAGTTCTGCCCCTTAAAACAACAATAACTAACTGAACTAACCAGTAGCCAAACCATTTTTAACAAGTTCATACCCACGTGATTGAGGTGGCCTAACCTTTTGTACCACAATTCTCTAGAATTAGAACTTTTTTAACAAACATTTTAAGCAGCACTTACACAAGACACTGCTGATGCATTTGCACATACAGAGCCTGAGTTAATTAAGACATAAAGTCCATTTGACTCTTCAATCAACAATTGTACATCACCTGTAACTTGACAGTTATTGTCTTGAAACACTTTACAACCTTCTTCATCAAATCAATAACATGACTCTTTTAACAATACTGTTCACAGAGAGTAAGTTTGCTGTAAGGTTAGGTACATACTGTACCCGATACCTAGTTGAGGCTATCGGCTACGCCAGCAGACATTAAGCCGTAGTTAAGATTTTGGGAAGAGTTAAGAAAAGATAGCGCTCAGATCGAGTCAAGAGGAATGTCAGGATGACGTAGTAGGTCTAGGATTTAGAAGGCGCTGACCGCAGTCAAGCAGATGGAATTATGGACGGAATTATGAAGCTTTATTAAGATCTATATGGAACATGGTATTTAAACATCTTAGAAGAGGAGATACAACATGCATTATATGTGGTAATAATTTGAAGGAAGTCAGATAACCCTTAAGTTATTTTATAACTTAATAGCCGAGATGATGGGGGTTCGAGATTATATTTGTGACGCAAGACCACGGTGGTGGGGAGGACGTCACGTGATCGCACCAGGCAGGTAAGGGTCGAGGCAGTGCAGACACTGTCAGTCTAGCTCAGTGAGCCAAGCAAGAGAGTCGAGCTGAGTAGCACACGCCTGGCGCATGGTACAAGGTCGCGCAGCGAACAGAAACTGTCACGGAAAGTGAAAGCGACAGTTTCGACTTCACCGAGCCGCGAACGACAAGTAGGTCAGTGAACCGGGCGGACGTACGGAGCAAGCAAGCATAGACGGCCGGGTTTTTAAAACAGCATTGCGAGTAGTTGGAGAACTTTATTCCAAGCTGCATTTCAACGCAGAACAGAATAGTAGAGCGACATGGCGAGGCCAGCTTTAGGCGGAGATGATTATAGCATTGTAGTAAAACCGAGCGGGTTATTTCCCATTATATACGCAAGCATTATGACAGAAGCTGAACTTCATTACTACATTGAGTTAGAACGTTTATTCAGCATTTGAATTATAAAAGCAGATAGTTACGAGATACTGCAACTTTGAACTTCGAATGAACGTAGTTTTTCTTAATGACATTACGACTATGCATTTCATAACGCATTCCAAGTAACATTAACAATTTTAAGCAAACGGAATGTTGTAAGCATATGCACTTAGGAACATTAGCACGTGCATTAATGCAATTATTTCTTATGAAGTGTTATGAATTACCGAGTACGAACACAGCTACAGGGTGTTTCATGAACTAAGACACTCTGATAAAACAATTTTATTTTCTACAAGTAAAACTTAACCGCTGTGGAAATTGAACTTTCAACACTCAAACTGAACATTGTATAGAACAGTGGCGTTACGTAGAAGAGGAATAGGGGGTCCGCTGTTTCTATGAACTTTTTCGTGAGGATTTGGACAATATCCGCTATGGATAACCAGAAGTTCATCATGTTGGAGTAAACGCAGACAGAGACGCGATGGCACCACTGAGCGATGGATTCGATTCCTGACGAGAAGGAGGTCCACCAGCTGATTCACATGGGAATTCGAAGGCAATCGTCATTGCATGGATGGAATGATATTCACGCCGATCTTTCGAGAAATTCATTACATAGGGAAAATCGACGATCTTTGAAATTTAATAACAGCTGATTATGAAAAGGTACTGTAAGAGTTATAACTTTCTGATACGATTATTTTCATGAATACTGGGCACACATGTATATTTTTCTAATAGGAGTGATACGATTGTTTAGACATGTTTGACTTTATATGCTTCGAAATTTTGCTAGAATATGGCGTGACCATATGTTATGGCAGGCATCATTATACGATATTCTCACCATTGGTTGGCTTTATTAAGCAGATGTTTGGTCTTTTAGACATTTTTCCAGTAAGGATATTTTTCATGAATAGTTTTTTTGTGTGACGAGTATTTAGAACTCGTGATCTGCAATTGATTATCTAAAATTACTTCGTCAGTTCATTGCATACTAGCGAGTGTGTATTATTCATCAGTAGGGATTTTTTCCATTGGATTGTTTGGAGATATTAAGATGTTATTCACTTTAGTGAATGAATATCGCTTTTATATGACAACTAGAGACTTGTTGATTCCTATCTGGTACATTCACTCATATAGTCTTCGAGATGGGGTCTTTCGTATTTATACGATTGTATGGTGGTTACTCATCTTACCCATCGTTTAGGGCACTATCATTTTAGTCGACGGGGCGAGGTCTTTCGTATTTATACGATTGTACGGTGGTTACTCATCTTACTTGCCATTGAGGGACTCATTTTTATCATCCGAGTGTACATGAGATTGTAAGTGAATCAAACAAGGAACTACTAGTCACATATCAGTCGAAATTTTGTTAAATAAAGTACAGATAAATGTCAGCAGGGTTACATTTTGTAATTCTTGTTTGCCAATCCAATATTTTGTTGCTTTACTCTTTTAAGAGTACTTTCAGTTTAACAGCTGGTACAGCTGATGCTTTTGATGATTTTTATAATTGAGTTTGATACCTTTGAGAAGGATTTAAAGTAATTGAATCTTGTAAGATGAATCATTAATGGTCAGATTTATTTTAAGGCAGATCAGTATTGCGGATTTTGATATGAGAGATTATAACACATTGGTGTTTTTCTGTGATGTGAATTATGAGAATTGTAAGAGAATGTATGCTATTTGAAAGCAGATATTGAATTACTAAGGTAATATTTTTTCCAATTGTTTAAGAAGTTGTCTAGATGTGATCAGAGTAATTACAGTTATTGGAGATTGTGTGCGTTGATAATTTGAAGCCAGTTATATATTTTTTGTAGATCATGCAACATGGTTAAGTGAAGTTTGTGATAGGCATTTTGTGGAAGTTGCCAAGTGGAAGTTGCAATGTTGCGAATGCATTTTGAAGCAGACATGAGGTTGTCGAACCCAGTCTAGCGTAATTGTTGAGATTCATGCTGTATGTGCTGAATATTTATGGAGTTTTTGTGGAATAATTGTTGTATTCAAATGTGATATTTGAAGAATTGAGGATATATAATGTCGTTGTGGATAGTCAGATCCAACGTGATGTCGTGAAGGCAATAATATTTTTGGCATGAAAATTAAATACGAGATATAACTTGGAAGTGATAAAACTGTAAGACAACGTTCTATAAACCATATTAAACAATTTGTTAGGAAATTAAACAAATAAATAAAGTTGATAATACAAAATTTTCTGAGAATAATAATTAATGAAATAATAATCTGAAATTTAAGCATATTAATGATCTGACCTAATGAAATAAAAATCAGAATGACTAGATGAAATAATGAAAATCTAAATAACCAGAAGAATAAAATTTAAATAAATTGATAAATTAAATTTTGGAATAAATCAATGAATTAAATAAATGGATGAATTGAAGATTGGATAAATAAACTGACTTAAGTAAATTAATAGATGATTGGATAGATGATGAATAACTGAATTAGAAGGTGATAATTAATTAAGGAAGCTGATGATTAATGAATTTATATGGAATTAAAATAAATTTAATTGAGATATAATTTGAGGAATTGCAACTTGAGTTGAGGAATTAAACAATTTGTATTGATGATTTAAGATGATTTAATCTGAGGAAGATGATAAAATAAGATTGTGTGAATAATTAGAAAGCATAATGAAGTGATGATAATAATTTTCATTTAAATGATTTAATGGTGATGAGTTGATGATTCTGACAGGAATATGTTGAATTTTGAAATGAGAATTAATGTGAGAAATATTTAATTTTGATGATGATGATAATGATGACCAATGAGCCGTGAATTTTCTGTAATTCACAAACAAGAATGTATTAATGACAATGTAAATAGTGTAAATTAATTATTCAATGTTCAGGAGCATTTTACTAACATGTTCAACATTTAAATTATGCCATGCAAGCCATAAATTGCGTGATATTTAAAATATGTGATTATAATATGTGTATGTTTAGACAGATTAATAACTTTTTCAAATCCACATTCATGATGTTAAATTAAAGAGAAATTAGGTCTCAGGTATCACAAATGTCAGTGACGAAAGACATAGTGCTACAGTGATCCTGAGAACCCAAGAGAACTTTAGGAGATTTTTCTGTTTTATGTGGATGAAATATTTTTGATTAGAAAAGAGATGGTTCGATTTTTGGACAATGACAATTTAACGTTGGCATTCGACCATACTCTCAGGTAGGATGAATATTTAAAATGTCTGTCTGACTATCAAAGTGAAATAAATTTGTTTTTATCTTAGTTGTGATCTGGTGATGGTGTGATTTTCCTTTTTCTTTCCTTGTCTTGAGTAAGGCTTAACCAGGAATGGAGGTGGTTTGCTAGGAATTCAGTTGATGGCGCCCATTTATATTTGCATTTTTTTATTAAACTTAAGCCCGTAACGACCCTAGAGATACTTTGTCTCGTGTTACCCACTGCTTTTTCGATAACTCAGCTGAATTTCCGACACATTCCTTATTTGACTAGAGGTTCATTTAACTCCGCTCTGTCCTGGAACTCCAGGAATGCGATGTAATAGCAGATGGGTCATCGCATCCCCTGGACGAACGGGTACAATACATAACATCGCACACCTTTGTAAAAACATTTGCTTGTAATGGAACATCACCTATGCTGCCACAATACAGTTTACAATCATTTGCTACGGTGACTTCATATCCAACCTCCATTTTATCATCAAACTTTGACATCCAATCTACTCTACCAGTCATGTGTTTGGAGGCTGCGAAGTTCATGTACCAGCTGTCTGCTGGGTGGGTATCAACTCCAAGTGCTGTGAGCAGAGCCCTACCCTTTTTATTTTCTTCTTTCTTCTCTAGTGACTTGGCATCTGCTTGATGTGTTGCTGTCTTGTTTTGGTTTTTGCAATCTTGTTTCCTGTGACCAGGTTTGCGGCAGTTCTAACTGAACGGTTTCTTGGGTTTATTATTCCTGAATCCACTCCTGTTAGTGTATAATGCTGTTTCTTTGCTAGAGCTGCGTTTGTCTTCCTGTAGCAGTTTACATTTCACAAAGTCACTAGTCAACTCTGCGCCTGAATTTTCGAATGCCATGATCATAGGTTCATAGTCATCACGTAGTCCCTGCAAGAACAAGGCACTTAGAAATTCATCATCAAGTGTTTTTTTAACTGTTGTCAGCCGCTGGGAGAGCCCCAAAACTGTGGTGACATATTCTCCCAAAGTCTTGAATTGTTCAAGCTTGGTGATAAGCAGTTGGCGAAGAATTCATATGTGCCTGTCGGCACCTTTATCTTCATATGCCATCTCAAGTGAATTCAATGCTGCTTTCGCCGTTTTTGCTTCCACGACGTACGGAAAAACACTCTTTTCCACCATAAGGTTAATCTTGTACAAGGCATGTTCGTCGCGCCGTATCTTAACCTCTACGCCCGTTTTATCATCTTCTGCATAACCAGACATGCACTTCCAAAGATCATGGTGCATAAGATAATTCATCATCTGGAAACGCCAGTCAATTTACTATTCTCTCCCCTTCAGTTTCTCGAAGTTATAAAGAGAACTGGTGCTGTATTCCGCCATGATGCACGCACTTATTGCGCGCAATCACAGTTTTGTTCATTCAAATAGAACCACACTGGTCAGTAAACTATACAGTTGACAATGATCCTGGGCCCATAACCTGTTGGAGTAAATGGCGGAAGAATGACGACTGGGCGTATATGCAGGATAAACTTTTAATACGAACTAACTTACTACGTCACATACAGGTGTAATATAAATATGAAGACAAAAGAATCAACAAGAACATTATAGAAACTAAAACCGCCACCAAGGGCGTCGCGCTTCTTGGCGCTTAATTCAAACCAAAGATCGGTTGTTGGGTTCCATATTTCTAACAGTACAGCCATCGAAATAACACCGGTTATCACTCAAATTCCACACACTCCCAAGTACACAGGGCTACATAACCACGATGTAGCAAAGCTCCTAAAATAAGCAACAACAGACAACTCCTCTTCTCCAGAACGAGAGAAATCCGTAAATATCTTCAAACTCGGAAATCTGCTAAGTCTGCTCGTAAACTATCGAAAGTGGCCACGAGCTAGTTTTGGTGAGAAAATTACTTCATTTGAGAAATGTGTCAGTGTTATATGCAGTCTGGTGTCTGTTTTATGAGCTCAAATGACAAGTTCCGCTTAAAATAATGTAACGCATAATACTGATTTCGCTTTTTGTGGTGCGTAACACTGTATATGAGGACGATCTGCACCATGTAATCCTATCGGTAATTTACCAACATTCTTACCAAGTTGGCGGCATTACCTGTAATAATACTGTTGATAAGATATCGTTTTATCTTAATAAAGTAAAAAGATATTTCTACATAAAACAAAAATTTGGTGCTTTTCAGTCGTGTTGACCGACTGAAAAGCACCAAACTTTTGTTTACTAAGGCAACACTGAAATATGGCTTCAAACCCCATAATATTTCTACAAGGGAACTGACTCCCTGTCAGTATTATTTTTAAGTCTAAACAAACAACCAATTTGGTGTTGTGTTGTAATCAGTGTAACCTGCATTTTTTTTTGTCGTGTAGCCTCCTGAGAGGCCGAGTGCAGGTCTTTCTAGTCGACGCCCGTGGGCGACCTGCGCGTCGGGATTAGAGATGGAATGGATGAAGATGAATGAAACTGGGCAAGGATGTGGAAGGAAGCGGCCGTGGCCTGTCAGAAGGCACTGTCCCAGCATTTGCTTGGTGTTGAAAATGGGAAACCACGGAAAACCATTTCAAGGACAGCCGACGGTGGGGCTCAAACCCACGCGTCTACCGAGTCAGCAGAGAGCTTGGCCCCTTGACCTAACGCAGCGCTTTAGCCCGCGTAGCCACTACTGTCGGTATCTGCATTTAATCAGCTGATCTCGTAGTGTTTGTGTATTCCTTCACTAGCGCCACTGTGCGGGGAGCGCTTGAACTTGGTCAGTGATAAAACTATGTATTCTATTCGTCATGGCCAAGGCAAAGGGACAGTGATTCCATAAATTCAAGATGGCGGGTAGGCGTACTATTAAAATCTACAAATTAGTAACTCAGGATATACTTGCACAATTAAGAAAAACATGGCAGGAGAGGAGTATTATTCAAGAGACGTCGATAGCGTTAGTGATAAATGTATCACACTGAATATAGCACGCAGCGGCCATCATGAATTTTCATAATATAACTCTTCATGTTTTATAGCTAAGATAACGATAATTAGTGATAAGGAATAACATTATATGTAGCTTCTTGTGCCCAAAACAAAATAACAGTGCGTCCCAGTTTCCAAAATGGTGACTGGGGTAGGCTACTATTAAAAGGTAATAATAAATAAATCGGAATTAAAATGAAATTTAGTAAGATATAAGTACCATACTTGCTGAATAAGCCATAAAAATAATACACTAAATACAATGTGCAGCGGCCATCTTGAAAATATGGAATATGATGACGAGTAACTCAAAGTATTTTGAAGTTATAATAACGAAAGTTAATAGTATTGTAGAACCTTGTAAAGTGATTCCTATGACCAAGGTAAAGGAACAGTGACGCCACACAGTCACATTGCTGGTTGGGTGTATTCTTAAAACATGAATTGAAGTAGACTAATAGAACCCATTTTCAGTGTTGCCTAATTCTATTGAAGAAAGCTTTCCAGTCGGTCAACGCAAATTGTGCCCAATTACATTAGGCGGGAAAACAAGTCATGTTCACTTCGTGGCGCAGTGACTAGCATTCTTGGCTATCGTCCCTGAGATTCAGGTTCGATTCACGGCTCTGCCAAGGAATTTAATTCTGGTATGAGGGCTGGAATGGGGTACACTCAGCCTCATGAGACAAAACTAAGAACAGGTTGGTTCAATTCCCATCTCAGCCACCCTGGAAATGGATCTCTATGGTTTCCCACTCATACTCCAGGCAAGTGCCGGAATAGTTCCTAACCTAAGGCCACGGCCGCACCTTCTCAATTCTCACCTGAACTACAAAAACTCATACTGCTACAGGCTATTCGACAATTATATATACACCCAAGTGCAAGGGGCTAAATGACCACGATGTCCAAGCCCCTCAAATTAAATAACATCAACTACCTATCCTAGTTTTCGGCTCTAATAATTAATTACCTACAATTACCAACTAGTGAAATTACCACAAAAGCACACGTCATCAGACAAAATTCAACCCACATACAATTATACGGGGCTGATGACAATGAATTAGCAACAAAATACACTTTTAAGACTGGCACATTAGAGCTCTCAATTGAGGAACTACTCGATTCATACCTGCGATTTCAATATAAACTCATTAACCGGTTAATAACGTGCATGGTTAACTAGATCAAGTGGTTAACTGAATTGAGTAATTAATCTGTTAAAATATCCGCACAGCTAATTGTTTAATCTATTCAAATGATGATTTTGTTTGTTCTCGGTTATTAACCATTGAATCGTCATCTTTAGCCAATCGATCCATGTCCGTGATGATCCAGCTGGCCCAATGAAACGCTGCTCTGTTCATTGGCAAGTGGTTTTAGTTTCACCGGATGACATCCACCTTCATGGTATAGTTCATTCTGATTTTGGTGTGTTCTGCGTGACAAAGGGTTATTCAGAAGAAGGTAATACCGTCCGTCTCCTGCGCTCGCCCGACCGCCTTCTTTGCGATCTGTGTGCGTGACGGCGTGACGCACAGCGCTAGTATTCGTTGTCTGTGAAAAAGAGAAATTATCATTTTTAATAAAAGTATAGTTTTATCTGTACAAAGTTAAGAATCAAGAAAATATATATATATATATATGTATATATATAAACGGAGTACGCTCAGCCTCGAGAGGTAATACTGAGATGAGGCGGGTTCGATTCCCACCTCAGCCATCCTGGAAGTGCTTTTCTGTGGTTGTTTCTCACTCCAGGCGAATGCCGGGATGATACTTAACATAAACTCACGGCCGCCTCCTTCCTAATCCTCAACTGAATTTCAAATGCACACAATGTTACAGCCATCACAATTACACAGATTATCAGACAAAATCACACACACAAGTACACGGGACAAAATGACTCAACGTTCAATCAGTTCAGAGGAGTTGTTTCATTCCCCAGCCCGGAAATCGGGAAGGAGCGGACACCCAGCTCAACGAGGAACGCTTGTGCCAGAGAAGAGGGGGGATAAGAGAAAAGAGGAATATTAATAGAAATATGCTAGGCATATGAAGTGGAGGGCAGAATAGAGAAAAACCTGGCGCAGAGAAAACTCGAACCGCAAGGTGACCCTCCCCCGGACGAGACCCACGCACCACCCACCAGGACCTCACTCCACGTAGCCCCGTTTATTGATTGAAACAAGATACAGTAGAAAAACACTGAGTATGTGGGCACAATACAAAAGGCAAAACATAAAATAATAAGTGAAGCAGTTCAGGTGATAATGTTTATGGAATGTCTGATTTGTGCATTGCACTGACAAAATTTAAACAAAACACAAAGAAAAGCACACGCATCACACGTAGAAATCTGGGAAACTTGATAGAAACACTGGCAAAAGTAAGAGTGACGATCTGGAGGCGTAGAGCCGTTCCGGAGACTAGCATACAGTTGTAAAGAGAAAGCAGTAGGGGGACGGAGTAAGTAAAGCATGAACGATGGTAAGAACTATGGAAGGAAGAGTGCTAGAAAAGAGAAACTAATAAAATAGGCGGCACTTGTGGTGCCTGCAGTATCAAAGTGGGAGCTGACAGTAAACCCCACAGCCTAAAAAGAGTAGTATATGTGCAATCTGGAGATTGACCAGTGCAGAGAACGGGAGCTGGGGGGATTAATCAAAATGTGGGGGGAATAAGTTGCTGGAGTATGTGAAAGGTTTAAAATGGAAGTAGCAAAGGGGGAGAGATCGAGAGCTTCAAAAGGTTGAGGGGAATGGAGGCAACGAGCGCGGGTGAGGTAGGAATAGCAGAGGGAGTGAATATGAGCAAGAATGGGAGAAAAGGTGATAATGGAGTTGAGAGTGGCGTAGGGGGTATCAAGTTTGCAGTGATAGGCAATGCAGACAGCGTGGCGATCAAGGGTTTGGAGATGGAAGTAATGGCGGGGATGGGCGGTAAGCCAGGCGAGGGAGGCGTAGGTGAAGACCGGGCGGGCGAAGGTTTTGTAGAGGGTTAGGATTTGATGAGGCCTCAGGCCCCATGTCTTGCCGGTGAGGAGACCAAGAATACGGAGACGGGTAAGGGATCGTTTGTAAACTGAGTCGAAATGAAGGTTCCAGAGGAGTTTGCTTTGCAAGGTGATGCCGAGGTATTTGAGCTGATTGAGTTCAGGGATAGGAATGCTGTTAAAGGTGAAATTAAGTTTAAGGGTGGGTGGCGACGATAACGAGAGCGTTTGATATGGATATATTGGGACTTTTGGGAATTGATTTGGATGTGCCAGTGGTTACACCAGGTTTGGAGGATGTGAAGGTATTTCTGAACGTGAAAATCGAGACGGTGGGAGCGGGGGGAAAAGGGCGAGAATAGCGAGGTCGTCGGCATATTGATATAACCGGAGAGGGGGATAAGGAGGAGGAATGTCATAAGAATAAATGGCATAAAGAAGGGGAGGTAGGGGACTGCCTTGGGGAACTCCGGCGTGGATGGGCAACGTGTGGGATGGAGAAACATGGATGAGGATTTGGGCCGTGCGGTGGTATAGAAATTTGGCAAGAAAACGGACATAAGTAAGCACCAAAGGTGGAGGAGCTTGTACAAGAGGCCGGGGAACCAGATTTTGTCAAAAGCCTTTTCGACGTCAAAGCAGAGGAGAAGGGCGTGTTTGTTGTTGGAAGGAGTCGATGGAGGTGGTGATATGGAAATGGTGATCATGGGTGTAGAAATTGGGGCGGAAGCCAGCTTGGTGGAGGGGGGGGGACAATGTTGAGCGAGTGGTGGTAGAGGTAGAGACGTTTAGTGAGGAGGAGTTCGAGGAGTTTGGAGATAACCGGAAGAGGAGAGATGGGGCGGTAGGAGTTGAGGTCGGAAGGGGATTTAGAAGGCTTGAGAAAGAGGAGAATGTTGGCATTTCCCCAATGATGGGGGAAATGGCCGCTGTAGAGAATAATAATGTAGATACAAGAGAGATAAAGGAAAGGTATGTCAGGAGCCTCGCGGAGGTGACGGTAAATAATACCGTCACCTCCCGGGGCAATGTCACGACGATGACGAAGAAAATTCTGGATTAATGGAGTAATGGGGGAGTTGAAGGGATGGTGGAAGTCAGTGGTTGGAAGGTGGGTAAATGAGGCAGTGAGGGATGGGGAGAGGGGGTCAGTAAGGGTAGCGATGGTAGGTTCGTCGGGATTATGGAGGTGGGGGACGATGGTAGGGGAGAAGATACGGGAAAAGTGGGAAGCGAATATGTCGGCTTTTTCTTGATCAGAGTCAAAAGGGAACCCATTGCGGAGGATGGGATAGGAGGTGTGAGACTTGGAGGTTTTAGAAAGACGGCGAAAGTGTTTCCAAAAGAGGGTAGGTTCGGAAGTACGGAAGAGGTCGGTACAGACGTCGGTCCATTGTTTACGACGTATGGCCTTGATAAAGGACCGTGCGTGGTGGAGTGTTACCACAACGTTCAAGCCTCTCAAATGAAGCAACAACAAAAACTTATTTTTTCTGTGCTTCATGCCAAAGGGTATCTACTGGTTCAATTCCTGTCTGTATGTATAAACGTGCTTCACGCGACCGGCTGCACACAATTTCATGAAGATTTTCATTTAGTTCCAAGACCATTAAGGTATCAATCTGTAGGCTAGAAACGTGTTTTGTATTACAAGAACGAAGGGGGTTTAGGGAAAACTCATTTCGGTTTTTCGGCTTTATCTCTGTAACGGTTGGTTTTTTGAAGAAATTACGTGTGACAATACTTGTTCAAAATAAAATGTTCAGCATTTTGTGTTCTATTTGCACGTGCTGTCGAGAACGCGCACGGCCTTCGCCTTTTATGAAACGTCGATGAGAGCAGAGCGGATTCCTCTATTGGCAATGCCACCAGTTGGGTTACCAGCAGGCGATGAGGAGCGAAAATGGCCACTCCTTTCAAGCTTGGCGGGCTTTGCCGAAGGCTCATACTGTCGAGGTCTGAAGGGACGACGGAAGGTAAGATAGGAACTGAATGGCACCGGGAAGAGCATGTAGTGGTTTCTTGACTCTCGTATTAACCCGTGCAATATTGGGCTATATCGGCCGTCATACCAGCGGGTCATACACATTATTTACCTGACGTGGTGGTTCTCATTCGTTAGCTGTGCCCAAGGTTACAGGATCGAATCCTGGCGTAGTCAGCTGGCATTTGGGGTTGCGCAAATGCGAGGGAGCCGTGTCAGTAGATTTGCTGGCACGTTATAGATCCCCTTCGGGACAAACTTCCGGCACCCCGGCGTGTCTAAAAGCCGCAGTTGTTAAAATGGACGTAAAACCAATAACATTATTATTAGTTTTATCTCATTCTTTGTTCCGTTAAGCTACTCGGCAAATGAGCCGGCCCCGTGATGATGGGGTAGGCCTGCCTCTCAACTGGAGGCCCTGTGTTCGATTTCCGGCTCCGTCAAGGATTTTAGAAACTGACGTGAGGTCTGGAACGGGGTGCACTCAGCCTCGTGAGGACAATTGAGTAGCTGTCTGACAGTGAGGCAGCGCCCTGGTCTCGAAAACCAAGATTAACGGCCGAAGGGACCCGATGCGCTGACCACGTGTCACCCCAATATCTGCAGGACAAATGGCTGGGCAGCGGTCGCTTGGTAGGCCTAGGCCCTTCATGGGCTGTAGTGCCAGGGGTTATTTATTTATTACTCGGCAAATTAAAAGTTAATGAGGCTAAAAATACCTTCAATCTCAATTTTACAATTTTACCACTGATTAGATTCAAAAGAAGTTGTTGATTCTTTAGGGGCTTTGCGACAACGGTTTCATGTATCCCCGTGTACTTGGATGTGTGTAGAATATGTCTGATAACCTGTGTCACTGTTGTCTGTGCTAGTGTGTGTATTTTTAACAGAGGTAGGATTTGGGTAGGAAGCGTCAGTGACCTTAAGTTAGGTACCATCCCGGCATTTGCCTGGAGTAGAAGTGGGGAAACCGCGGAAAACCATTTCCAGGGTGAATGAATTAGGAATCGAACCCACCATTTCTCAGTTTTTCCTCACCAGACTGAGTGTACTCCGTTCGAGCCCTCAGATCATTTTAAATTTCTTTGCCGAGCCGGGAATCGTGACAGCCAAGAATGCTAGCCAGTACGCAACGAGGCCGACTAATTTAAAAGAAGAAATGTAAAGTCTTCTTGTAAATACTTCCAAGAGAATGAATTCTACCCCCTTCCGAATGTAATAATAATAATGGTGTGTGGCCTCCGTAGAGGCCCAGTTTAGGCCTTTCGAATTATCGCCCATAGGCAGCCTGCGCGTTGTGACGATGATGAGATGGATGATGAAGCCAGGGGATTACAATCCCCGCGATCCAGCTGGGAATCAAAACCGGGGCTCCTCGGACCTACAACCTCCCATCGATATTACTCTTCATGAATTCGGCATCACACTGTGCGTTTTGCTGTGGTTGTATTATAGTTTCTGATAATCACCAATGAGGGCTTTAAAATGAGGCCAAGGTTCCTGCTGTACGTTTATCCTCAGCTGAGAACAGGTTACTTTAGGAATAGTAAGAGAACTTCTTTTTGGACCGACAGCGGTAGCTATGCTCGCTATCTGTGGACTCGGTAGACGTGAGTTCGAGCCCCACCGTCGGCCGTCCTTGAAATAGTTTACGTGGTTTACCATTTTCGACTCCAGGCAATTGCTCGGACGGTACCTTCTGACAGGCCACGGCCGCTTCCTTTCGCATCCTTGCCCAATTTCATTCACCTTCATTCATTTCGTCTCTCATTTAACTCCTCTCAAAAGGTTGGCGTCAGGAAGGGCATCCGTCCGTAAAAACCACCCCCTTTTCATCTCGTTGAAACGCATCTCATCACCGAGCCCGTTGGAAACGGGAATAATAAGGGATGGACATGCAATAAGAACTTCTTGTAGGGTAGTTGAAAAAAATTGTAACTTGAGTTTTACACTACTAATACTTGTGCCTATAACACAGGCAGTTCCAAATCCACGAGTTTGAGTATGCGTACACGCGAGTACTTAGCAGTAATGCTCGGAGCTCGGTTGGAGAGGGACTGGAGGTGATAGTCATTACGTCAGTGGGCGAAGATCACAACACAAGTCCATGCGCTTCCTGCCAGTCTTGATGTATCCACCGCGCAGTGACGGCTGCCCTCACACCAGAGCTGTATTGCATGTTGCAGTTTTACTCACGCAAGGCGGCGAGTACTTCCGCTGCTCGCAGGCGAGCAGCTCGGCTGGATCAGCCTGCTATAACATATAAAAATTGCATTACCCTCAAGATAAGTGGTTTTCCATGTACTGTATATATTTGTAAGTGAGCGGTTCCAAGAAAAGACGCAAAATTCCCAACCATTGTTCATACAAGCACGAATGAAAAATAATTATTGAACTTCTGAAAAATTGGCTTATATAAATGAAAAATCCCTTCTTTAAATTTTGAATTTTGAATCTGTTACATTTCTCTTTCCAACTGTTTTTAAATTTTGACAATATTCAAACCAAATGTGTTTTTATTATTCTGTAATATCATGCATGAACTTTATGCATTAGTGTTGCAACTTGAAATTTCATTTCCCGTATGTTACTTTAGGAACATTTTCTCAGTTTGTGTAGAATGTAGGAACTTGAAACTTTCTGGTGACATTTATAATATTTGTATCCATGTGCCGAAATGGCACTTTGGTTGTCGGTAACATTTTTCTGGTTTTATGATCCAAATATCCAGGGGAAAAGTATTAAAATGTTTGGACTTAAAACAGAATTCATAAATAAACAAGAAGTTCCGTGATTAACTAAAGAGCCTACTTTTCTTAAAATTTAAGATTCATGCCAGTGATTAATCTATATGGATCTATCTAGAATAATATCGAAATTAAGTTGGTAATATCGAAATTTCTAATTACTTCGAAATACTATATACCTGGCATAATGTAGCCTAATAGAGAACTACAGTTGGCAGCCCTGGTGACTGAATACATTCTTAGTTCCATCTCTTAAGGCACAGAATACAAAATTTGGTTGAAGTCCAATGGATAGCATGGACGTTACATGCAGTTAAACATTGGATCTAACAGCGGGCGTAAAATCGTGTTGGCAACAATGACATACGTGTATTGGTCAGAAATAATTTGAAATAATATGATCTGTTACTGTGTCAATTTTGAATTAAATCCATTAGTTAGTATAGAAGTTACATGCATTTTAAAATTTGACCTATCAGCAGGCTTAGATTCATGTTGGCAGCACTGGCGTAGGCCTATATTAGTTACTCCAAATTAATCTAGAATGCCATGCACTATACGTGTGCAAAGTTTAGAGCTATTGGTTTGCTTACTTTCTGATATATTGATATTAGGGTAACAAAAATAGAGACAGTATTTATTAACAGTTGGCAGCCCTGGTTACTCTTAAGAATTGGCATAGTCATATCTGTTATGGTACACATAGCACACACGAAATTTGGATGAAATCCAAATGATAGTATAGAAGTTACATGTATTTAAAGTTATACCTCTCAGCAGGCTTAGAATCATGTTGGTAGCACTGACGTATATAAGTTACTCCAAATTAATCTATAATGTCAGGCACTATACGTGTGCATAGTTTAAAGCTGTCGGCTTGCATACTTTCTGATATATGGGCATTTGGATTTTAAAAAAATTGAAAGCATTTATTAACAGTTGGCAGCCCTGGTGGCTCTTAAGAATATGCCCAGTCATATCTGCTTATTGTACACATAGCACATACGAAATTTGGTTGAAATCCAATTGATAGTGTAGAAGATATATGCATTTAAAATTTGGACCTATCGGCAGGCTTATAATCATTTTGGCAACACTGCCATATATGACCTCCTGGAAATTAAACTGCTATATTATTATCAATACGTGTGCCAATTTTGAAATAGCTCCTATTCATACCTTCCAAATATCCAACATGGAGCTCAAATTTCAATTGCGATTTTTCAGCAGTTGGTAGCACTGACATAATTTTCAAATATGGCCGTGAGATATTACTCCTACCAAATTTTGTTTCGATTGCTGCAGCCGTTTAGGAGTTGATAGGGGGGGGGACACACACACAGCCGGACAGACAGACAGACAGACAGACAGAAGGACAGACAGACACACATTTGCCCGATCTCATAAGTCTACTTTTTCCTCATTTTTGCAAAATGTGAAAAGTAGGCTAAAAACAATTACATTGATTCAAAACTGTCATTTCAGTAAAATACCAATACATGCATATGCAAACTGGGAAAATTACAAATAGATACCTTGAAACTATTTTTAGAAAATGTTCCTTAAATGTCACATGAATTAACATTGTAACCATAGGACGTTCCGTATCCCCTTAAACAAGAAAAATATTGGTATATCTCAGTTTTCGATAGGTCTATTGGTTTGTTTGCAATTAAGGCATAAACTCGGATACCCATAAGAAAAATTCGACAGTAAGTCGAGCACTCGATCCACTAAGCCATGAAGTAGGACTCGAAAATGTGGTGATTACATTCCATTACAAACCTGGACGATTCAGAATAAAATGACGGAGTAAACTATCTCTATAAATAAAGTAAGCATTCTGTTGGAACATTTTGAATGTTGAGCTAATACATTGTATTTATCCCCGATGAGTTGTATAATGACCAAATAAACCCTCAGATTTAGTTTTGTCTGTTTGTTATGGGTTGATGGCAAAACTACTGGAGCGAATGGCATGGAAATTCCTATTTAAATTAGGGCTGGTAATTTTAATCGATTATTTTAATTTATTGAATTATCGATTAATCGAATCAGAAAAAATAGATCGATTGCTACAAATAACAATTAATCGAATACGAGTTTAATTTATTTATCGATTAATTGTTTTGTCAATTAATCGACGTACTTCGCTTCTTTCACTACGCTCTCACAGAAGCAAACATTTAATTAATTAACATATATTGTATCATATATTTTTAAATACTGTAATTTACCTTCTTTGTGAAGACGAGGTTAAAACAAGGTAAATCAAAAATATTTCTGTACTAAATTGTAAACATTGAACAATAATTCAAAATCTTTGCGGAAAACTCTTCGCTTTCCTTTTTCAAAACCTTGCCCAATTTGATTGATGTTTGTCCTTCCACTGTGTCTCTTATTTGGTTATTGTTAATATAAACAAGAAAGAACACTTTGAATATTTATGCAAAAAGTAACGTTTATAGATTTCTTCATATCATTCCGAAAATAAGCGTAACTATGTAAACTTAAGCGATGACCTCTCTCTTAAATTTCTTTTCTTATCTCGTGTCAAGTAGAGACTCTCAACTAATCAATCAATCAATCAATCGATTCTTTGATTAGTCGATTGATCTATTATTCGGTTAGTCGATTAATTGAACGTACAGTCGATTAATCAATTGTTTTCGATTAATTTCAAATAATTTAACCGAAAATCGATTATTACCAGCTCTAATTTAAATGGAAGAATCCCTAAAATAAACCTGTTTTTATCAGTACTCTGCCCGCAGGTAAGTCCGAGCCTCCGAAGAGGCTATCCTCAGCCGGAGTTTACTTGCGGTAGGGTGGCCAGGGCCTTACCGCTCCTCCTCTTGTTGGCCAACAGCACTCAGTAACCTAGAACCGGCATACCATCCAAGTTCCAACCACGCCCAAAGCTGCTTAACTGCGGAGTTCTCATGGGATCCAGTGTTTCAACATGGCTAGGCCATTGGCCTCAAACCTAAGTTACAAATGATTTATGTAACACAAAGGTGTGCGGGCGTTGACAGGAGGCCACAAACACCGCCAGTATTAGTCTTTCAAGATACGAGCGCCGGTGACTGAGGTGGGAACTACCCTTTGTTTACTTGAGTTTCGCCAAGTGAAGCATCAGCAAAAAATGGTACTTGTTGGACGGGATAAGAAACATACTGGAAAGACTAGGAATGGGGTACTTATGGATTAGGGACTTACGGATGGAGGAGGATAGGGTGTGCAAAAAAGTGTGCAGAAGGGTAAAGGACATAGAGTAGCAGGTACTACGAGAAGAGTGTGGTAACAGGGGAACATTAACAGAGTTCTGTGAAATTAGGAAAGCCTGAATATCTAACGAAAAGAGCAATTAGAGGGATACTTTTGTGGTTAATGTGGGTGTATAAGAACAAAGTCGCCTCCGTAGCGTAGCGGTCAGCATGGTTAGCTGCCACCCGGGAGGTCCTGGGTTCGATTCCCGGCTCTGCCACGAAATTTGAAAAGTGGTATGCGGACTGGAACGGGGTCTACTCAGCCTCGGGTGGTCCAAATGAGTAGAGGGGGTTCGATACCCACCTCAGCCATCCTCGAGGTGGTATTCCGTGGTTTCCCACTTCGTCTTCGGGCAAATGCCGGGATGGTACTGTACCCGAAATACCTACCATCAGCATGTTGGAATCCCACGATGACAAATGGATCGTAGAACCTGAAAACCCCGGCTAGAAAATTCCCCAGATTCTACCCAACATGAGACGAGGAAATGGGGTACAGGAATTTCTAACTTAGACGACGTTAAGAACAAGAAGTTCCGTGACGAACTAAAGAGCCCACTTTTCTAAAAATTTAAGATTCTTGCCAATCTATATAGATCTATCTAGGAAAGTAGCAAAATTAAGTTGGTAATATCGAAATTTCTAATTAGTTCGAAATATACCTGTAGCCTAACAGAGCACTACAGTTGGCAGCCCTGGTGACTGAATATATTGTTAGTTCCATCTCTTAAGGTACCGGTACAGAATACAATATTTGGTTGAAGTCCAATGGATAGCATGGACGTTACATGCAGATAGACATTGGATCTATCGGCGCGCGTAAAATCATGTTGGCAACAACGTCATGCATGCGTTGGTCAGAAATAATCTGAAATATTATTATATCTTGTTGTGCCAATTTTGGATGAAATCCATTTGTTAGTATAGAATTACATGTATTTTAAAATTGGACCTATCAGCAGGCTTAGAGTCATGTTGGCAGCACTGACGTATATTAGTTTCTCCTTATTAATCTAAAATGTCAGGTACTATACGTGTGCAAAGTTTAAAGCTGTTGGCTTACATACTTTATGATATATTAATATTTGGCTAAAAAAAATAGAGACAGCATTTATTAACAGTTGGCAGCCGTGGTTGCTATTAAGAATAGTCATATCTGTTATGGTATACATATCACATACGAAATTTGGTTGAAATCCAATTGATAGTATAGAAGTTACATGTATTTAAAAATTGGTCTTATCAGCAGGCTTAGAATAATGTTGGTAGCACTGACGTATATAAGTTACTCCAAATTAATTTAGAATGTCAGGTACTATACGTGTGCATAGTTTAGAGCTGTCGGCTTGCATACTTTATGATATATTGGTATTTGGATAAAAGAATAGAGAGAACATTTATTGACAGTTGGCAGCTCTGGTGGCTATTAAGAATACGCTCAGTCATATCTGTTTATGTACACATATTAAATACAAAATGTGGTTTAAATCCAATTGATAGTATAGAAGTTATGTGCATTTAAAAATTGGACCTATCAGCAGGCTTAGAATCATTTTGGCAACACTGCCATGCATGGCCTCCTGGAAATCAAACTGAAATATTATTATCTATACGTGTGTCAATTTTGAAATAGCTCCTATTCATACCTTCCAAGATATCCAACATGGAGCTCAAATTTCAATTGCGAAGTTTCAGCAGTTGGTAGCACTGACATCATTTTCAAATATGGTCGTGAGATTTTCAGGTATAGATCTTTACTCCTACCAAATTTTGTTTCGATTGCTGCAGCCGTTTAGGAGTTGATAGGGGGGACACACACACACACAGCCAGACAGACAGACAGACAGAAGGACAGACAGACAGACACACATTTGCCCGATCTCATAAGTCTACTTTTTCCTCATTATTGCAAAATGTAAAAAGTAGGCTAAAAACCAAGGTGAACGACACAAGAAAGCCCAAAAGATCAAGAATTACGATGAACGCAATCTCTGGAGTGTGGAAAACCACTGAAATACCCACCACTGGCCTTCTTAACGTGTTCTCTTATCGTTTCTATAAAGTATCACGCTTCGAAGATTTAAAATTGACTAAAGAAGATTTATTCAGGAAAGGAAAATATAGTGCAGGTCACTATATTATAATTTAAGGCAGAGTGCCCAACTTCCAACTGAAGTTTCATGAACATTGGAGAAAAATGCCAGCCCCCACATTCATCAATGTTATTGACTGCATTTTACCCAAATATATGAACAAAACTCATTTACATGGTTCAACAGAGATGTTGACAACAATTGAAACATTTAAATAGAATCCCTGAAAATTTTCATATTTACAAGACATACAAATTTATACCCTGAAAAATAATTGTCTAAAGCTATAACACAAATGTACAGTCATTCTGTATCACCTTCTTAGTGTTTTTCGTAGGATTCAGAAGTGACACCTTCCATGTGTCTTACTATATTTGTGGTTGCTGTATTTTTCTGGTTTTATGCATCTCTTCCGACCAAACAATTAAGCTAAGTCGAAGATGAATTCTTTAATTTAATTTTTACATCCCCTTTAAATGAACAGTCATCACCAGATCGGAATTAGTGATTATTATAACGCCTGTTAAGCATTGCAGTGATACAAATATTCGAAAGATTTTACCAGGTAGGTTTAATTCAACATGCCTAAAATGCATGATTTCCACAACAGACTATTAACGTGAACCGATACTGAAATAAAATGCCTTAAGCCATAATCATCCTTACTTTCAAAATCCATCTGGCTGGATTGCTTTTCATATTACAGTACAACTTGGAATATTCCATTGAATACCCTTTTAATAATAAAGGACATTAGCCTTTGCATGGCTTTACCATTAAGTATCATGCTACACTAAGCATTCATATCGTTTCTATTATCTGGCACTACTATAATTTTAGTGCTTCAATTAATCACTTCCCTTGGTGAACGAAGAAATCGGCTTATTTAACAGATCAAATTCGCAATAAAATATTGTTCCTAAATTATACAAGTTTATTTACAATTCAATTAATCACTGTTAAATTATTATTTCATTTGCTCTTATATTATTATTATTATTATTATTCACGATCAATATGCATAGCTTTCAATAAGTGTTAAATAACAATTACAACTTTGGCGATAGATCTGCCTCCGCATAAATCTAGTCTGGGATTCGCGTTAATAAAATAGGGTGTATGCAAAGGTCTTCAAACTGTGTTTAAAAACACCTGTATAGTCCATCTATAATGGATCTTAAACGAATCTATCAAAGCAATCGTTAATGCAAAATCTCCAAAAAAAACTGAAGAAAATACTTGGATCAAGTCAAAGTTCGGAATAAATTCCTAGCAAATCCAAAAAAACGCTTTCTTCACTGAACCTGCTTCAAAAGGCTTACTGCAGTATTCGAAAACCAACCTGAATACTGAAATTTCACTGTCGAGTGTATAACAGTCTTCTTAGTAGACGCACTATAGTAGAAACTCCAAATTGAGTATACCCAACTTGAGTAATGTCATAAAAAGACATAAAACTAGTGTTCATTTACTATATAAATCAAAAACAAACACGTGGAATGACGAATCTTGAGTGGCCTAAAGTTCCTCCTCTCTACATAAAATAAATTCCCCATTAAATGAACTTGAATTTACAGTTACCAAAAGGAAATTAAACTACAATACATTTAATTACAATGGGTGCATCCTTTAAGAAGAATCAAAACCCTGTCCAGAATAGAATCAGACTTGACACTAGGATCAAACCTAAACTCCATTCTTAGACATTCTACAAAAATCCTATATAAAAAAGTATGTGGCAGTGTGACAACGTTAGAATAAACGATTAATGGGGGTTAATTCTGTACCTTGGATGATTCTTGTAGATCACGAAAGAACACAGTCATGTCCTTCATGACTATTCCCTCCATGTAGGCAGTAGAGGTCTTCACTGTCCAGGAAAACGAGAAACGAACCCTGGGTCTCCAGACATCACCCATCCTGACTGAATGTTCCACTCTACAACCAACGACAGTTCCTTTCATCTTCGGACAACGTCCTACCAACCACAGCACGCAGTGACGTCCATATCGGCTCGAATAACAAAGTTCACTAGCCTCGCGAAACCGGGTCATTGTGAAACACACTGTACTGCGATATAACAGCTGTGTTCACAGACACTCACCAGCGCGGACAACAATGCCGATAGCATCAAAATGTTCGTGACCTCGCCCGCACAGTGATACTCTAGTCTATCTCGCCTAACCGCCCATGGTTAAATTAATGAAACACATAACAGCCTTTCCTCTCGACATGAAATTACTCAACATGGTTGTGAGGTCACACACACATTAGTTAGGCCTTGTATATAACGAAGTAGTTTCAATATCCATGCACTCGTATTGAGAAATGCTTCTCGAATAGAGGCGCTAATTGTTCTCACAACACACACAAGATGTGTGTATCTATACAACCAGTTCCAATGCGATGAATTGCAACTGAATGAACATCATGTCCATATGCTTGTAAAAGCAAGTATACACTTTTCAAGAACTATATAAGGCTTGCCTATAATGAACAGTTATCTAGCAAGTCAAACTGCATTTCCATTTCGTTCGCAATAGCCTAGGCGGTACTGAAACTGGAGTCCTCTTCGACACTAGGAATCTCCCTGCTGTACAGTGGTAGTACAATCTACTCAAAACGAACTTTCACTCACGATTCACGTGATATTACCCGCCGATCACAGGTGTAACTCTATACATGTGTATTCGTGCGTGATACAATCCAATCTAATCTCTCCGTTGGGCAGGCAAGCTCGCGTCTGCGATGGCACCGACCGTCGCGCCACTAGTGCTCAAAATTCGTACTGATAAGATACATATATCTTATTTCCGTGTTTCTGAAATTTCAATTACTTGAAAGTAGTTGATAATCCATCACCTGTTCTAATTGCAGACATGTCAAAATACACCAGAACGTGTAAAAAACTTTTATTCCCGTCTTATGGGCATAATTTATCTCTTGTTGTTGGTCGATAAAATAATCAATACCACTGACCAATCAGCTATGACATCAGTACTGGCAACGCATGCGCCCCGCTTATCTCGGCCTGACCGCTATCCAAAGTCAACTTGTGGGTCGCGAAACATATGATCCTGTATCGCTCTTTATGTTCACAAGTGTTTACATATTACCTTCCCATAAAGGCATTCCAGTCATGAGAATGAGGGTACATATTCCTCTTGACATGATACATAAAGTCGGAACAGACTTATATGTACACCAAAAATATCTCTCTCAAAGTAATGGAACATCATTCTCATACATTCATGTTATCTTCTTGTAATATATTCTAATGTTTTTCGCGTTAAAGCGCCCAATGGTTTCTCTCCCATCCAGACTAGTGACTTCGTAACAATTATTACCAAAGACACGAGATATGCGACGTGGGCCTTGAAAGACATAGGCAAATTTCGTGTACTTTTCCTGAGCACATCTGCTTTGGTAGGTCTTCTTATTAAGACTAAGTCATTCCTATTGAACGGCGGACGATAGCGCTTATTTCCAATACGCTTCTGTCGTTTCTCTGCCGCGTTTATGAGATTTTCACGAACAGAGAGTATTCTCTCTTCCCTTGTTGGTTCTACATCTCTGGGAATATAGTTGGTGATCTCGCTCCATGCTCTGGTGGGTTTTGTATTGAAGTGCACAGTCATGGGCACATCTGCAATACTTTCATGGTAAGTGGAGTTCATGCACTCTTCCATAAGTGGTACGAACTTAACCCAACTCGCATGATCTTCTGGGCAATATATGCGGGCGTACTTGGAAATTTCTCCCATTATACGTTCCGAGACGTTCGACTCCGGGTAACGTATACTGGAGAACACGTGATTTATACCTACTCTTTCCATGGCCGTCTCGAACTTCTGAGACGTGAACTGAGTTCCATGGTCAGACAACAGTGATTCGGGCTTCCCGGCTTTAGGAAACACTCTCTTCTCCAAGCGACTAAGGACCTGAGTGGATGTGGCTTTCTGTATGGGATCAAGGGTCACGTACTTGGAAAACACATCGACAGTAACTAGGAGAAATTGATTTCCCCTAGCCCCCTTTGGATAAGGACCAAAAAGGTCACATGCCATCAGCTCTCTTGGCCTTGAAGGAATGATGGCTCGAGGTTCCTCCTTCGATAAAGCTGAGGGGTATTTCCCTCGTTGGAACTCCTGGTACGTCTTTATCACGTCTGCTACGGATTCTCTCATCCTGTTCCATGTGAAGGTTTTTAATAACGTTTTAAACGTTTTATCTACCCCTCCATGTCCAGTGATATTGTGAGCTAACCATATCAGACTCGAAGTGATCTTTGGAGGGACTATAATCCAGACTTTCGTCCTCTCCCTGTCGATATATTTACACACAGTATCATTGCAAATCACATACCTCACAGAACACTTTCTGACCTGATGATAGCTCGGATCGGAATCATCCATATACCCTTTCAAAAATCTGTACATAAGTCTAGTTGGGTTGTGTCTCTTCTGTGACACTGCTATCTTCTTTCACTTTTCTAGGGTAGCCACGTGTTCCCTCTCCAACTGTACAGTATTAATCTGGATATTGTTTGAGGGATTTCTTGAAAGGGCATCAGCTAACAGGTTGTCCTTACCAGGCTGGTGCACGATGGTGGCATTGAACTGTTGAAGGAACAATGTCCATCTCGTCAACCTGTCACTGGATAAGTCTGTTCTCAGCATAAACTGGAGCGCTCTGTGGTCAGTAACGATAACCACTTGATAACCCATCAATATCTTCTTCCATTTCTACAAAGCAGAAATGAAAGCAAGTGCTTCCAATTCAGTGGTGAAGTAGTTTCGTTCATGGTTCTTCAACTTCCTACTATGAAAATCTAAATAGTGTTTCTTGCCCTCGCTATACTTCTGATAGAGCACTGCACTTATGCTTATTCTAGACGCATCAGATTCAATATAAAAAATCTTGTCGAACTCCGGATATTCTAATTTAATACAATTTCTTAACATGTCCTTAGCCGCTTCGAAAGCTTGGTTGGTTTCTTCTGAACATTTCCATCGGTTATTCTTCTTTAGGACTTCATAAAGTGGTGCCATAGTCACTGAATATCCTGGACAATGACTAGACAAAAATTGGCACATGCCTAGGAATTCTCTTAATTGTTTGATCTTCATAGGCCTGGGGAATTGATTGATCACCTCAATTTTTTTAGTATTGGGATGATAACCCTTCTGGTCAATAGTGTGCCCCAGAAAATGTATGCACTCATGCATGAACCTGCATTTATCGTAGTTCAACTTGATGTTGGCTTGTCTCAGATTGTCAAACAACTGTCTAAGATGTCCTAGATGTTCCCGAGCGTCTGCTGATGATACGATGATGTGATCAATATAAAAGATTACGTGTTCTTTCACAGCATCAGTTAGCTTGTTGTCGAGAGCTCGTATGAGTGCCTGGCCACTGTTAATCATTCCGAATGGGACCCTGCAAAACACATACGTGGTTTGTTCGAAAAGGAAAGCTGTGTATTGGCGACTGTCTTCCTCAATATCAACTTGGTAAAATGACGCTGTGAGGTCTAATACACTAAAACAGACTTTTCCTTTAAACTTCTTTAGAAGATCACGAATCTTGGGTGGTCGGTCTGTCTCCAAAACTATTCTTGTGTTAATTTTTCGCGCATCAAGACATAAGTTGTCCATTCGCTTTCTTCACTACCGTGATCGGATTGAAGAATGAGGATGCTTGTTTCTTAATAATGCCCTCTTGCTCCATCTTCCTTGTGATGACTTTAACTTCATCATAATATCTTTGCGGAATTGGGTACAACTTTGCCTGATATGGAGACATATCAATTAACCTTATCTGGTATTTAAAATCCTTAATAATTCCGGGTTTGTCGTCAAAAACGTCCTGATATTTCTCTATTAATTCTTTGAACTCCTGTTCAACGTCCTCAAATCCCTCGGCTTTGAGTGCATACTACTCCCTCTCTTGCTCGACTTCATTGACAATGTTTTCTAGGATTTCCAATCTAGGGTGATCCTCATTAATTTGATCTATATCTTGTTCTTCTATTGCTACCTGATCTGTAGCGTCTTCATGAAATTTTATTAGTCTTTTATTCATATCAATCACAGCTCTAGCTTTGATAATAAAGTCCATCCCAATGATTAAATCGAAATGGGTGTTCCTCACCACGACGAATATATTCTCATATAGCTTGTTATTGATCCGAAATTTCATCAGAGCTTGAATTTTGCATTTCATCGACCTGTCTTTAAATATTCCTTTAACTTTCATAGGACACGCTGGCAGTATGACAGAAGGATCTTCCTTTTTCAATCTTTCAAAGCAATCCTCACTTATGATCGAAATCATAGCCCCTGTATCAACTAATGCTCTTCATAGTTGCTCTCCTACTTGTACTTGAATCACCGGTAGTTCAGTAGGCCTTCCTTCCCCTCTCCCTCCATCTTCATATAGGAGGTCCTCATCTGCTACGTTGAACGTTTCATTTATAGTTATCTCATATGGAAGTGTCAAATTCTGAATTCCTACTTGCGTTTCGAGATTGGCGTTTTTTCCTTCGTCAGGAGTCTGTTCGTTGCTCCCCTGACGACTAGTACTCGGTCTACGTTCTCGCTCATCTATCTCCTGATTTTCCCTCTCTTCTGAAGTTTTTCGTCTATTATTTTTAGACTTTTCCTGCTCACTTCTGAGACTTTGTTTCTCTCGATCTCGTTCAAATTCCTCCGTCCTATAGTTTTTGTACCTGCTATAACCAGTACGTGGTCTATAGTTGGGATCGTATGGTCTATCACGATACTTATTTCGATCATATTCATCATTCCGACGATAGAAATTTCTCTCTTCGTATTTTCGTTGCCAAGTTTGTTCATTTCGTTCTGCGTATCGATCGTTCTGACGATCGTCCCTTCGGTAATTGTTCCTATTCCACCCTGGTTTAACATAATTTCTGTTCTCTGGTTTGACTTGGTCAGATTGCTGTGTTCTGTCTATGACGATAGTATTCACGGATCTGTGTTCCTGTCGATTGTTTTTCGCGACTGTGGGTGTCGTAACAGCACTCACATAGTCCAGACGTCTCAACAAATCGTCCATCGTGGCTAAACTAGTGATTCCGGATGAAATTATGTTCCTCCTTACGTCAACAGGAAACTGTCGAGATATCGCTTCGATCAATTGTTCTTCAGTTAACGGAGGCTGAAGACATCTAAATTTCGATAACTGACAGGAAAAATACTCAGAGTAACTGGTCGGACCAGTACTTGAGAACTTGCTCGAATAGATTTCGGAACGAACGTTATTCTGAACTTCTGTGGACCAAAAACGATTGATAAACGCTTCGGCAAACTCCTCGAAGTCGTTAAACGTGTATCTAAACACTCTGTGCCACTGAAGCGGTGCATCGGAAAGAAAACGCTCTACCACTCGTAGTTGTCTTTCCCGTGGCACGTGAGATTCAGTAAAGTAATCACGCATACTTCGTATGAACTCTATAGGTTGGTGTATTCTGTGAATACACGGTACCTGAGATATAATTTTTATTGCTCTTTGCATGTTCATTTCTTCCTTTCTCTTTGTCAAACACCAACAGTGATCTTTTGTTTTCTCCTTGATAAGCAAATCTCTCATGTCTTCATAAGTCTGTTCTAGATATATAACTTCTGTGACCCACCTAGCGTCACCTCGCAGCGAATCTCTGAAGCTCCTCAACTCTTCCTGGTGCTAGAGGACTTACTTATCCATTTGGCCACCAGATCCTGTTACCATCGTCAGCTATTTTCTCTTGGAGCAAGAGGACTACGTCCACTTCTTTACTCACCATGCTGCGCTAGTATCAACTGTTATCAACTCTTAGAAGACCGGCTCAGCAAGAGAAGATAAATTTTTTGTTTTCAAGTTGGCAATGTTTATATGTTCTCCTTTTGTCTCCTACCCCCCACTTTTTCCCCTTTTCTTGGTCCCTCCGTGCTCCGTTGAGCTGCTCTCACTTCTCAGTCTGCAGTTGACTCGTTCAGTCAAAGCTCCGCTCGAGCTTGCCTCCTCAAACCAAGAGGCTCACCCTCTTCTACGCCATGTTGGCCAAGTAATCATCAACGGAAACTTCGACTTCAACATGAAATCAAGATAAGTACCATTTCAAAAGTTTTAACCTCCTCTTCATGGTTTTAACTTCCACGTGCTTTTAATTATAATTTATAGACAGTGTGAAATCATTTACTTTGGGGCAATAATCATTCTTCGTGGGATTTGCCATGTTGAGCTTTTGCTTGTATAAGCCAACCTTACTAAAAAAGAGCTTTTCTTAAGCTATTCAAACGAGAAATCCTCTCGCTACGTGGGATATTATCTAATACCCGCTGTCTATAATTATAAAGCTAGTTCCTCCGTTGGATTTTCTCAACCCCATTTTCTGCTAAGGTCGTTCTGGAATCTTCGAGATCTTGTTCTCTATCTGCGAGTCTTGCCGTCAAGTATTGTTCACGCACTTGTGAAAATGCTAGTTAAAATGGGGAATCTTCCTTACAAATTTTTGCAATAGCTAACTTTCTTCTACCGCTGGAACCTCTGGAACATTCTATGGCGCATTTAATTGTAAATCACAACTTTTTCAAGAAATAGACTCTCACCTATATAGTGCAATCAGTTATTTCCATAATTGCAATAACTTTTTTTCTCATAAACTTCAGTGTTTCTATAGTGAACTTTGCATCCATCTTCATAGACTACAGTGATAAACAGTGCTTGCTCCACGTTTCTACCGCGTCGCGATCGTCCGGTTATATTAAATACGGCCATGAACATTGATCCTATATCCCAATGATCTTTCCTCAACCTTCTACTAACAACCATTATTAATAAAATTGAAACTTTTCTATAAGGTGTCACTCACAAGGTGCCCTTGCAACTTTGCTAGTTTAACTTTAATTAAATTCTGCATAATTGCTTGTGTGATACAAGTTTTAAATTCACGTTGTTCCTTTCCCATAATCAGGGAAAACAATTCTCTAAACTCTTGAGCGAGTCATGTTCAGGTTTCACGAAATGGAAACTGTCCCATTTGGCGAGTGATTCCTGCTCAAACTTGGGAAGTCTAGAACTTTCCCTTTCACTTTCTTCAGGTTTCACAGTAAGTGACCTGCCCTCTTTGTATAATTCTCATATATTAATTCTGTATAAATATAAGAAGTTGTAGGAACTTCTATCTTATTTTTCATGTTGTTATTATTGTTATTTTCAAAGTTGTCACTTTCTCTAGAACATTCTCTCCAGAATTTCTTAAGGTGCACTTTTTGTACTCCAATTCACGTTCAAGCTTTAATTATTTCATTGCTCATTTGTTTAAATCTTATAAAGATTTTAGAAACATGTAAGGTTTGAAACCTTGTAAATTGTCAATTGCCTGGAGCAACCGTTTAATGTTGAGAGGTCTGCGACCCTATTTGTTAAAAGGTTCAAATGAACTATGTTTATTAAAATTATATTGCATAATTGTTAATTTCCTCAAACTTTTTCTAATTGTAAAATAAACAAATCTTTTCCCTTCGCTTTTTCATTTACGAATATAAAGTTTAGGCAAAATCCTGTCTTCCTTGACTCTCCTCACTCAATGATATTAAAATCATTAATAGAGCTTTCACCATTTGTTGCATTTGAGCAAGAACTCTTAATTTTCACCTTACTAAAGTTCTTCTTAGCGTTAATAGCTAATTCTAATTGGCCAGTAAGGCAAGTAAAGCTCGCTAAGCCAGCTACCTGCTTGTGGAGACCCTCTCCGAAAACTTATGGTCAATTTTCTAAAAAAATAAGTGTTTCTTTTTGTCTAAACTTTTAGCCGGCTCCTCGCTGAGTAAAAGCTTAGCCATTTTCCAATGCAACCATTGGTTCATTTACCAAGATTACCCAATAAGGCATAATCTTTTATCATTTTCCTTTTTAGAGACACTTGGTCGCCCTTACAGGAACTCCATAATTTTGGAAATTAAAAATACCAAGCTTGAGTTAAATCATTGGCATTCTTTGAATTACTTTGTAAAACCTAATTTCTGAGAAGACATACAGTAAATTTGTTCCTCTCAGTCTTGCCAGACCAGCACTCTTCCCCATAGTAGTTTTATATATGCTTGAGAGGGATTATACGAAAGCCACTCTCTTACAAACAGCCCAAGTTCTATCTGTGTTTCTCGTCAGCTTAGACCAAGTCCTTACTCATTTTAGGTATCCGAAAGAGGATTTTCGGTGGCAACCACCTTTAAGTGTGTTTAACACTAAACTTATTAATTTTGTGGGACTCTCCTCCTATTTTTCTATCCTTCTTTTCCAATCCAAAATCTACTTCCTTCTCTTAATCATCTTCCCTTGGTGGGTGGGTTATTCCTCAGCCAATAAACTACCCAAAATTTGGTGCCGAAACCCGGGAGAGCCCATTTTTTCTTTTCTCTTTTTAAAATAGTGTCATTTGACAATACTTTGCATATTTCTAATATCTGTGTTGAATATTTCAGCTATAACTACATCGTGCAAAGCCTGTGAACGGGAAAGAGGCCGCTCCTGTCTCCTATGGTGTGTCCCATTCTTTCTACTCATTCGCTGCTGCCAGCTTGACAGCATTTCCAAGGTTCCACAGTTTCGTGAGTTACATTTTCATTTACCTTCTTTAATATGGCTCCCACTGATAAGGATAAGGATGAAAAACTTACTTCTAAACGAGCATCCTATAAAGGGCAAATTACCCGATTCAGAAGGTACATAAAAGAATTAGATCCCTCAGACGCGCAATTAGATTTGTTGAAACATCGTGTAAAGGATTTTGAACGTTCTTATGAAAACTACTGTAACATTCAAACTGAAATTGAAACTTGCATGCTCAATCAAACAGAAGATCGTGTCGAAGTAGAAAACTTATATTACGAAGGCATAGGTTCTGCTTTCAAAATAATACGCCAACTCGAAGAGGAGCAGAAAAAGGACGCTTCTGGTTCCCTTCACGAACCCCAAACTTCTTTCCGTGAGGGCACTCACAAGCCCAAACCTACTTTACCGAAAATTGATTTACCCCATTTTTCTGGAGATGAATCCACTTGGGATTCTTTCTATGAATTATTTTGCTCCCTTGTTCATGACAATGAAGACATTCAAGTCATTTACAAGTTTCATTACTTGAGATCTATCCTTCGAGGTCAAGCTTTGCAGTTAGTTGAAGCACTTCCTCTGCGTGCCGAAAATTACCCCATTGCCTTTAACTTATTAAAAGAAAGATATGGAAATTCACGTTTACGTATTCAACGCCATATTAAGGCTCTATTTAACCTACCTGCGTCACAGCACAATGACGTCACTAGTTTGCGTACTTTAATTGACACTACCCAACTCCACGTTAAAGCTTTGTCCCAATTAGATCCACCTACTGAACATTGGGATACTTTCCTAATACATTTAGTAGTTTCTAAAGTTGATGCTGCTACCCTCAAAGCTTGGGAAATTGAACTTTCTAAGGAAGACGACTACTCTTACGAGCATTTAGTCACTTTCATAAACGCTAGATGCCAACTTTTAACCGCTCTAGCTAATCAAAGTGAACCTTCATCTCCTAGTTCCAAATTCGAATTAATGTCCATCAAATCCAAAAGTGAACGCTCAGTGTCCAATACCCAAAAACCCGGGTCCAGCTCATCCAAATTCAAATCAAACTCCACTGGTTACCCAACTAGGTCTAGTGAACGTCGTGTCGCTAGCTCTATTGTTTTAAACACGCAAAGTGAACCTCGCAAAAGTTTAAACGAACCTGTAAAGTGCATACTTTGTAAAGATCCCCATGCCCTATACCTTTGCAAATCTTTTAAAGAAATGTCAGTCGATGACAGACGAAAATTAGTCGCTCAGAACAAACATTGTTTCAACTGCCTAGCGCCCACGCATTCTGCTTCTAACTGTAAGTCCACAAGACATTGCTACCATTGTGAAAAGGCTCATCATACTTTGCTACATCGTCATGATCAGGCAAGGTCATCGACAGCATCTACTTCGCCGAAAAATGATAGTGCTAACAATTCTAATGCTTCATCTTATATTCAAAATGCTAAGTCCATTCGCAGTGCGCAAGTATTGTTGTCTACTGTCCAAATTGACGTTCAGGATAACTTTGGCAACTGGGTCCGTGCACGCGGTCTTCTAGACTCAGCGGCAACTCATGATTTTGTGTCCAATTCCTTGATTAGAAAACTAGGCCTACCTGTAAACCCCACTTCTATCAACGTGTCGGGCATCAACAGCTCAAAATCGCAAGCTTTACAATTCTCAAAGCTAACTATAAGAGATACTTGTCATAGAAACAACTTTCTCAAACTTAATTGTCTAATTCTTAATAGCATTGGAGAAGACACTCCAAGTCACTCTGTGGATATTTCAGGGTTAAACATTCCCTCGCATTTAAGGCTAGCCGATCCTTGTTTTAATATGCAGAACCCTATTGACATACTCTTTAGTGCCAATGTTTTCTGGAATTGCCTACGTAAACAGGTTCGTAAGTTATCCTCAAACGTGGTCGCCAGAGACACTAATTTTGGATGGATCGTCACGGGGCAACTTCCCCACTATTCTCCTCAACCCGCATCGCAATGTTACTTCTCCAATACTGACCTGGAACAGTTCTGGAGGCTTGAAAATGTCGATTCTCCTAATGTAACCTCTTCAGAAAATGAATTCTGTGAGCAACTTTTTTTGAACACCAACACTCGTTCTTCTGATGGCCGGTTCGTCGTTCAAATGCCAAGATTACATAATCCTCCTAAACTTATCAACTCTCAGCCTAAAGCTCGAAAAGCTCTTTTCGCCATCGAGAGCAAATTCAAAAAGGAACCTCTTGTTAAACAACAGTACACTGATTTCATGGATGAGTATGAAAGCTTAGATCATATGGAAGTTGTTAACAAATCTAATGATGAATTGCACCCCCCAATTGAAACGGTTTATTTAAATCATCATCCCGTGTGGAAAAACCCTCTTGTAAAAGATAAAATTCGAGTTGTTTTCAAAGGTTCATCGCCCGACGTTAATGGCAACAGCCTTAACGACACTCTTTATTCTGGTCCTGCTATTCAATCAGATTTATCTGCTATACTCTTAAACTTTCGATTATTTCCCATAGCTGTCATAGCCGACATAAAACAGATGTACCGTCAAGTGTTAATTCAACCAGAACAACGAGATCTTCAAAGAATCTTGTGGCGTGATGAAACCAGTAAGACCATTAAGGTATTTCGCTTGAAAACGGTTACTTATGGCTTAAAACCCTCTGCTTTCCTTGCTATCCGATCCCTACACTTGCTAGCCTCTCAAGATGGTCATTTATTTAACCCCAAAGCCTCTGAAGCACTAACTACGTCATTCTATGTTGACGATTATTTGCAATCCTTCCCCTCTTTGGAGGAAGCTTCTTTTGTATCTTTAGAACTTCAGGCATTACTAAGGAATGGAGGTTTCCCACTCCATAAGTGGAACTCCAGCTCCCCTGAGTTTCTCGCTCAGTTTCCCATCGAAGACGTAGATCCTTCTTCTGTCGAAATTTGTGGTAACTCCGAATCTATAAAAACTCTAGGAGTTCACTGGTGCACTAGCACTGACACTCTTATCTATAAAGTTTCGCTCGCAGAAGAGCTTCCTAATACAAAAAGACAAATTCTCTCTGAAATTGCAAAAATTTTTGATCCGCTTCAATTCCTTGCCCCAGTTATCGTTATAGCCAAACTCTTCATGCAAGAGCTGTGGTCGCTTAAATGTGAATGGGATGACGCTGTCCCTCTTTCTTTTCTTAATCGTTGGCTCTCGTTTCGCAGCAATTTGCTGGATCTTTCCCTCATTGAAATTCCCAGGAATTTAATCAGCTCTCATTCTAATGCATCTTTTTTCCTTCATGTGTTCGCGGACAGTTCCGAAAAAGCTTATGGTTGCTGTGCATATTTAGTTTATGACGATTCACTCTATGGATCTCCAGTTTCCAACCTTGTTTGTGCCAAATCGAAGGTCGCTCCTCTTAAAACTATCGCTTTGCCTAGGCTCGAACTGTGCGCTGCACTCATGGCTGCAGAACTTGTCAAGAAATTACGGGAAGTATTAAAAGTCGAATTCTCGCAAATCTATCTCTGGAGCGATTCCATGATCGCCCTTTCTTGGATCGCCAAGAACCCCTCTCACTGGCAAACTTTCGTTGCAAACAGGGTTTCCAAAATTCAACCTCTTTCTTCTGGATGTCAATGGAGGCATGTTCCCAGTGCGGATAATCCAGCCGATATTATCTCTCGTGGTTGTTTACCCTCTCAATTGGCAGCTTCCCAATTGTACTGGCATGGGCCCTCGTGGCTAATCGAAGAATCTTCCTCATGGCCTTCTAAACCCCCAGCTACAAACTCTAACTTGCCTGACTCTAAAGTACCTCTACCCATTGCTTCGTGTCTTGTTTCCAACGCTTCTCATCCTTTGTTGTCCCGCTATTCTTCTTTTCATAAATTATTACGAATTGTCGCCTATCTCCTTAGATGGAAATATCTTGTGGTTGACCAACCTCTTCTCCCTAAACCACACCTTACCAATCATGAATTGAATCTCGCTACCGTTAAGGTTTTACAACTGACACAGCAAGAAGCCTTTTCTTCTGAATTGTCATTGCTTTCTCCTAAAAGAGATCTTCCCAAATCCAGCCGTCTCCGTGCTTTAGCCCCGTTCCTTGATGACCATGGGTTACTCAGGGTAGGTGGAAGGCTCTCGCAATCTTTACTCTCTGAGGACAAAAAGCATCCTGTTATTTTGCCTTCCAAACATCACGTAACTTCCTTAATTATACGTGACTTTCATTACCGTAATCTTCATGTTGGTACACGTACTCTGCTTTGCCTCTTAAGGGAAAAGTACTGGATTATAAATGGAATTCATGAAGTTTCTTCTGTAATTCATAAGTGCATTCCTTGTTTCAAAGCGAAACCTAAAATCAACACTCAATTAATGAGCGATCTGCCCTCTTTTCGTTCTTGTCATATACGCCCATTTGCTTTAACTGGCGTGGACTATATGGGTCCGTTCCAATATCAACGAAACTCTCCTGAAGCTAAACGCAAATTGTTTGGTAAGCTTTATGTTTCTCTCTTTGTTTGCATGGTCACCGGCGCAATCCACTTGGAACTAGTAACGAATGCTTCTACTTCTTATTTTTTATCAGCTGTCTCTCGTTTCACCGCTAGGCGTGGTGTTCCTTCTGCGATGTTCTCTGATAACGCTTCCACCTTTCAGGGCGCAGCTTCCCTGTGGAAGAAAGCTCTCACTTCCTCTCCTGCCATGGAACAAATCTCTAATTTTTATTATTCAAAAGGTTTTAAATGGCGCTTCATACCTCCTTACGCTCCGCATCATGGTGGTAGGTGGGAATCTTGCGTAAAGCTCACTAAACGTCATTTAAGAAAAGTCTTAGGTAATCGAATTCTGACTTACGAAGAATTCAATTCACTGTCTGTTTTGATTGAAGGTGTTGTTAACTCTCGCCCTTTAACTCCACTTTCCAATGACCCTGATGACCTACTTCCACTCACCCCTGGTCACTTCCTTATCGGCACTTCTCTTTCTGCCCCTCCTCCTCTTCCCAATTCTTACCGGGATTTTAATTTACCTATTGTTTGGCGTAAACTTGAAGCCCTCCGTAATTCTTTTTGGAAGAGATGGAACTTGGAATATTCAACTTCCTGGCAACGGAGGCAGAAGTGGTTTCTTTCCATTCCCGACATTAAAGTGGGGGACTTGGTCTTGGTTAGGGATGTTTCTCCCCCTCTAGTCTGGACTTCCGGTAGAGTGACTAGGTGTTACCCTGGAAGAGATGGGAGAGTCAGGGTGGTCAGAGTCTTGACCATTAACGGTTCGATTACAAGACCCTTGTCTTTGATCGCTCCTCTTCCAATAAATGTGTAACTGTTTATTTGCTCTCTGTTGGTGTTTCCCCCCCCCCCCCCCCCCCAGTATGGTGTATTCTGTGAATACACGGTACCTGAGATATAATTTTTATTGCTCTTTGCATGTTCATTTCTTCCTTTCTCTTTGTCAAACACCAACAGTGATCTTTTGTTTTCTCCTTGATAAGCAAATCTCTCATGTCTTCATAAGTCTGTTCTAGATATATAACTTCTGTGACCCACCTAGCGTCACCTCGCAGCGAATCTCTGAAGCTCCTCAACTCTTCCTGGTGCTAGAGGACTTACTTATCCATTTGGCCACCAGATCCTGTTACCATCGTCAGCTATTTTCTCTTGGAGCAAGAGGACTACGTCCACTTCTTTACTCACCATGCTGCGCTAGTATCAACTGTTATCAACTCTTAGAAGACCGGCTCAGCAAGAGAAGATAAATTTTTTGTTTTCAAGTTGGCAATGTTTATATGTTCTCCTTTTGTCTCCTACCCCCCACTCTTTCCCCTTTTCTTGGTCCATCCGTGCTCCGTTGAGCTGCTCTCACTTCTCAGTCTGCAGTTGGCTCGTTCAGTCAAAGCTCCGCTCGAGCTTGCCTCCTCAAACCAAGAGGCTCACCCTCTTCTACGCCATGTTGGCTAAGTAATCATCAACGGAAACTTCGACTTCAACATGAAATCAAGATAAGTACCATTTCAAAAGTTTTAACCTCCTCTTCATGGTTTTAACTTCCACGTGCTTTTAATTATAATTTATAGACAGTGTGAAATCATTTACTTTGGGGCAATAATCATTCTTCGTGGGATTTGCCATGTTGAGCTTTTGCTTGTATAAGCCAACCTTACTAAAAAAGAGCTTTTCTTAAGCTATTCAAACGAGAAATCCTCTCGCTACGTGGAATATTATCTAATACCCGCTGTCTATAATTATAAAGCTAGTTCCTCCGTTGGATTTTCTCAACCCCATTTTCTGCTAAGGTCGTTCTGGAATCTTCGAGATCTTGTTCTCTATCTGCGAGTCTTGCCGTCAAGTATTGTTCACGCACTTGTGAAAATGCTAGTTAAAATGGGGAATCTTCCTTACAAATTTTTGCAATAGCTAACTTTCTTCCACCGCTGGAACCTCTGGAACATTCTATGGCGCATTTAATTGTAAATCACAACTTTTTCAAGAAATAGACTCTCACCTATATAGTGCAATCAGTTATTTCCATAATTGCAATAATTTTTTTTCTCATAAACTTCAGTGTTTCTATAGTGAACTTTGCATCCATCTTCATAGACTACAGTGATAAACAGTGCTTGCTCCACGTTTCTACCGCGTCGCGATCGTCCGGTTATATTAAATACGGCCATGAACATTGATCCTATATCCCAATGATCTTTCCTCAACCTTCTACTAACAACCATTATTAATAAAATTGAAACTTTTCTATAAGGTGTCACTCACAAGGTGCCCTTGCAACTTTGCTAGTTTAACATTAATTAAATTCTGCATAATTGCTTGTGTGATACAAGTTTTAAATTCACGTTGTTCCTTTCCCATAATCAGGGAAAACAATTCTCTAAACTCTTGAGCGAGTCATGTTCAGGTTTCACGAAATGGAAACTGTCCCATTTGGCGAGTGATTCCTGCTCAAACTTGGGAAGTCTAGAACTTTCCCTTTCACTTTCTTCAGGTTTCACAGTAAGTGACCTGCCCTCTTTGTATAATTCTCATATATTAATTCTGTATAAATATAAGAAGTTGTAGGAACTTCTATCTTATTTTTCATGTTGTTATTATTGTTATTTTCAAAGTTGTCACTTTCTCTAGAACATTCTCTCCAGAATTTCTTAAGGTGCACTTTTTGTACTCCAATTCACGTTCAAGCTTTAATTATTTCATTGCTCATTTGTTTAAATCTTATAAAGATTTTAGAAACATGTAAGGTTTGAAACCTTGTAAATTGTCAATTGCCTGGAGCAACCGTTTAATGTTGAGAGGTCTGCGACCCTATTTGTTAAAAGGTTCAAATGAACTATGTTTATTAAAATTATATTGCATAATTGTTAATTTCCTCAAACTTTTTCTAATTGTAAAATAAACAAATCTTTTCCCTTCGCTTTTTCATTTACGAATATAAAGTTTAGGCAAAATCCTGTCTTCCTTGACTCTCCTCACTCAATGATATTAAAATCATTAATAGAGCCTTCACCATTTGTTGCATTTGAGCAAGAACTCTTAATTTTCACCTTACTAAAGTTCTTCTTAGCGTTAATAGCTAATTCTAATTGGCCAGTAAGGCAAGTAAAGCTCGCTAAGCCAGCTACCTGCTTGTGGAGACCCTCTCCGAAAACTTATGGTCAATTTTCTAAAAAAATAAGTGTTTCTTTTTGTCTAAACTTTTAGCCGGCTCCTCGCTGAGTAAAAGCTTAGCCATTTTCCAATGCAACCATTGGTTCATTTACCAAGATTACCCAATAAGGCATAATCTTTTATCATTTTCCTTTTTAGAGACACTTGGTCGCCCTTACAGGAACTCCATAATTTTGGAAATTGAAAATACCAAGCTTGAGTTAAATCATTGGCATTCTTTGAATTACTTTGTAAAACCTAATTTCTTTGAGAAGACATACAGTAAATTTGTTCCTCTCAGTCTTGCCAGACCAGCACTCTTCCCCATAGTAGTTTTATATATGCTTGAGAGGGATTATACGAAAGCCACTCTCTTACAAACAGCCCAAGTTCTATCTGTGTTTCTCGTCAGCTTAGACCAAGTCCTTACTCATTTTAGGTATCCGAAAGAGGATTTTCGGTGGCAACCACCTTTAAGTGTGTTTAACACTAAACTTATTAATTTTGTGGGACTCTCCTCCTATTTTTCTATCCTTCTTTTCCAATCCAAAATCTACTTCCTTCTCTTAATCATCTTCCCTTGGTGGGTGGGTTATTCCTCAGCCAATAAACTACCCATAGGTGTCGTCCCATCAAGATTATTGAAACGACGAGGCTTATCCTCAAAATTCCTAATAATCGTAATGTGGCCTGCCCCATTTGATGTGTTCAGATTGTAGGTTCCTGTTCCTGTATGTGTCATTGGTGATGTATATGTTTGGACACGTGGATTAGCTGAGTTCAAATTTGTATTAATTTGATATTGTGGACTACTATTTGCCATAGGAGTTGGATATTTATCACCTCCTTCCCTTTCATGCGAAGTGAGATTAGTCTCACTAATCGTGGTTTGAAAATCTGCAATCCAATTTACCCTTAATTGGTCCCTTAACTTGTCCAGATCTATACCGTCCCCAACTGTTAAACTCTCAAGTTGATCTCTGATTTGGTTGATTTCCGAAGTCTTTTTCTCACGCAATTCGATTAATTCCGTTTTGCCTTGATCAAATGTTACCTCTAAAGTTTGAATTCTATCCTCCATGCTATCATGGTTTGTAGTTTGATTGGATTGAATAACATTCAACCTTTTTATCAGGTCCTCCCTTACATCTGTGATTTCCTTGCTAGATCTACTTTCACCTTCTACAATTTTCTTATTGACCTACAATTTGAAGTCTTTAAAGTAGTCTTCAATTTTTAGTCATCTCTTGCCTTAAAGTGACTACATTGTCGTTTATGATTCCCTTTATATCGACATCACAGTCGTCTTTAATAAGTTTGTTGTGGTCCCTAACTTGTGTTTGCAACAACAATAACTCCTCTTTTAAGTTTTCTAAAGATGCTTGGGTGTGAATTGTGTCATTTGACACTTGTAATTGAGGGCTTCAATATTATTTTTGGATTCTCTCTTATTATTGGATAATTCTAATCGCATTTCTAATAGAAAATCTTTATTAAATTGTTCAGCTTCATTCAACTGGACCTGTAACAATTTCTGGCTGGCATCTACTATGTCTAACTTGGTTTGTATATTTGACTGTGTAGATTGCATTAGATTCTGGGCAGATTGCATCTGATTTTGGATTGTTTGCATATGACTTTGTGTTGATTCAATTTTAAGTAACTTTGATTCTGTTTTATCTAGGCTAGTTTTAATGTTGCCTAGTTCTGTTTCAAGATTATCCTGGCTAGTTTTAATTTTGCCTAGTTCTGTTTCAAGATTATTCTGGCTAAGTTTAACACAATCCTGGCTAGTTTTAATTTTGCCTAGTTCTGTTTCAAGATTATCCTGGCTAAGTTTAACACACTCCTGACTGAATTTAATGCTATCCTGGCTAGTTTTAATTTTACTTAATTCAAGTTGATGATTGACTATAGTTGACTTTACCTAATTCCAATTGAAGATCATCGACTGTGGATTGAAGTTTATTACCGCATGATTCTAGTTTCATTTGACCAGTTTGAACTGCGCCTAAGTCCGTTTGTACTTTATGAATGTCTGTATGAGCTTGTTTTACGTCCACTTGGACCTCATCTACTGTTCCATCTACCCTATTCACTTTGGTTTCTACTCTTTTAGAACTATCTTGTAATTCCTTTAAAGTGCCTTGGATGCCAGTAATATCTTGCCTGAGATTCTCGGCAACTACATCTTGTATAAGACTTTTACTTGTATTTGTCCAATGCTCATGTATACCATCGATTCTATTTTGTAGCATACGGTACAACGACTTAAGGTCCACTACCTCCTCTTCTCCAGACATGGTATAATTAATATAAATCACTAAAGACAAACAACATGAGTATCACTATAACTAAGCAAAGCACGAACATTCCAATGAAATCCACTGCCACATGGGAATTTATTTAATGTATTGCATTACCTTATAACTAGGCTAACTTAAATATAACTAATAATAAATTCAGCTATAAATATGAAATTTTCCACTCCTAAACGTGTGATACATTATATCGACGATAGTAATATTAAAGATCCTAATTTGACCATAATTTAAATGAATAAAAACAATCCTATATTACGATGAGTTCAAAAAAGCTCATCAGCCGGATTTAACTACACCAAGCAGTTTGTATGCAGCTCAAAAGTGAACTACATCAAATGTCCCAGTCGACCAAACACGTCAGTAAAGATTCCGAAGTATTCCTTTCACTGTTCATGTTCTAATCGTATATTTATTACAAACTAGTGTAGCACCACTATTAATTTAAAAAATCTATTAATGGTTGCGTATCTACATGTATGCCATGCAAATTGAGTATTCTCATATACGCTTTGTTCACAAGTGAATTCCAACATTTTGTGCTAAAAATGTCAGTACACCATTACTTTCTGACGTTCATTCTGAGAATTCGCAATGATCGATGTAATGGCGTCAGAATATACCCGTTCATGACACCTTCCACGTGGTTGACAGCAATGTCAGACACTAGCATGAAATGGCGTCATTCAACCGGCCTATAGAACCATCATGGAGTATGACATCTCTGTCTAAGTCCCCATAAGCTATGGCTCTCTCTCTGGTATTCCAGTTATATTATATCCCTTCCAAACATTGGTCTCAATAAACCATGGAATTTAATGGTATTTCAGTAAATTCGAGCCCCTGAACGATGGAAGCCATAATTCTATGTACCCGAAATACCTACCATCAGCATGTTGGAATCCCACGATGAACACTGGATCTTAGAACCTGAAAACACCGGCTAGAAAATTCCTCAGATTCTACCCTACATGAGACGAGGAAATGGGGTACAGGAATTCCTAACTGAGACGACGTTAAGAAAAACCATGGTGAACGACATAAGAAAGCCCAAAAGCACAAGAATAACGATGAACGCAATCTCTGGAGTGGGGAAAACCACTGAAATACTCACCACTGGCCTTCTTAACGTGTTCTCTTATCGTTTCTATAAAGTATCACGCTTCGAAGATTTAAAATTGACTAAAGAAGATTTATTCAGGAAAGGAAAATATAGTGTAAGTCACTATATTATAATTTAAGGCAGAGTGCCCAACTTCCAACCGAAGTTTCATGAACATTGGAGAAAAATGCCAGCCCCCACATTCATCAATGTTATTGACTGCATTTTACCCAAATATATAAACAAAAATCATTTACATGGTTCAACAGAGATGTTGACAACAATTGAAACATTTAAATAGAATCCCTGAAAATTTTCATATTTACATGACATACAAATTTATACCCTGAAAAATAATTATCTAAATCTATAACACAAATGTACAGTCATTTTGTATCACCTTCTTAGTGTTTTTCGTAGGATTCAGAAGTGACACCTTCCATGTGTCTAACTATATTTGTGGTTGCTGTATTTTTCTGGTTTTATGCATCTCTTCCGACCAAACAATTAAGCTAAGTCGAAGTTAAATTCTTTAATTTAATTTGTACATCCCCTTTAAATGAACAGTCATCACCAGATCGGAATTAGTGATTATTATAACGCCTGTTAAACATTGCAGTGATACAAATATTTGAAAAAATTTACCATGTAGGTTTAATTCAACATGCCTAAAATGCATGATTTCCACAACAGACTATTTACGTGAACCGATACTGAAGTAAAATGCCTTAAGCCATAATCATCCTTACTTTCAATATCCATCTGGGTGGATTGCTTTTCGTACTACAGTACAACTTGGAATATTCCATTGAATACCCTTTTAATAATAAAGGACATTAGCCTTTACATGGCTTTACCATTAAGTATCATGCTACACTAAGCATTCATATCGTTTCTATTATCTGGCACTACTATAATTTTAGTGCTTCAATTAATCACCTCCCTTGGTGAACGAAGAAATCGGCTTATTTAACAGATCAAATTCACAATGAAATATTGTTGCTAAATTATACAAGTTTATTTACAATTCAATTAATCACTGTTAAATTATTATTTCATTTGCTCTTATATTATTATTATTATTATTATTATTATTCACGATCAATATGCATAGCTTTCAATAAGTGTTAAATAACAATTACAACATTGGCGATAGATCTGCCTCCGCATAAATCTAGTCTGGGATTCGCGTTAATAAAATAGGGTGAATGTATGCAAAGGTCTTCAAACTGTGTTTAAAACACCTGTATAGTCCATCTATAATGGATCTTAAACGAATTTATCAAAGCAATCGTTAATGCAAAATCTCCAAAAAAAATACTGAAGAAAATACTTGGATCAAATCAAAGTTCGGAATAAATTCCTAGCAAATCCAAAAAAAAACGCTTTCTTCCCTGAACCTGCTTCAAAAAGCTTACTGCAGTATTCGAAAATCAACCTGAATACTGAAATTTCACTTTCGAGTGTATAACAGTCTTCTTAGTAGACGCACTATAGTAGAAACTCCAAATTGAGTTTACCCAAACTTGAGTAATGTCATAAAAGGACATAAAACTAGTGTTCATTTACTATATAAATCAAAAACAAACACGTGGAATGACGAATCTTGAGTGGCCTAAAGTTTCTCTTCTCTACATAAAATAAATTCCCCATTAAATGAACTTGAATTTACAGTTGCCAAAAGGAAATTAAACTACAATACATTTAATTACAATGGGTGCATCCTTTAAGTAGAATCAAAACCCTGTCCAGAATAGAATCAGACTTGACACTAGGATCAAACCTAAACTCCATTCTTAGACATTCTACAAAAATCCTATATAAAAAAGTATGTGGCAGTGTGACAACGTTAGAAAAAACATCCTTAGCTACGATTGATGGGGGTTAATTCTGTACCTTGGATGATTCTTGTAGATCACGAAAGAACACTGTCATGTCCTTCAGGACTATTCCCTCCATGTAGGCAGTAGAGGTCTTCACTGTCCAGGAAAACGAGAAACGAACCCCGGGTCTCCAGACATCTCCCATCCTGACTGAATGTTCCACTCTACAACCAACGACAGTTCCTTTCATCTTCGGACAACGTCCTACCAACCGCAGCACGCAGTGACGTCCATATCGGCTCGAATAACAAATTTCACTAGCCTCGCGAAACCGGGTCATTGTGAAACACACTGTACTGCGATATAACAGCTGTGTTCACAGACACTCACCAGCGCGGACAACAATGCCGATAGCATCAAAATGTTCGTGACCTCGCCCACACAGTGATACTCACGTCTATCTCGCCTAACCGCCCATGGTTAAATTAATGAAACACATAACAGCCTTTCCTCTCGACATGAAATTACTCAACATGGTTGTGAGGTCACACACACATAAGTTAGGCCTTGTATATAATGAAGTAGTTTCAATATCCATGTACTCGTATTGAGAAATGCTTCTCGAATAGAGCCGCTAATTGTTCTCACAACACACACAAGATGTTTGTATCTAAACAACCTGTTCCAATGCGATGAATTGCAACTGAATGAACATCATGTCCATATGCTTGTAAAATCAAGTATACACTTTTCAAGAATTATATAAGGCTTGCCTATAATGAACAGTTATCTAGCAAGACAAACTGCATTTCCATTTCGTTCGCAATAGCCTAGGCGGTACTGAAACTGGAGTCCTCTTCGACACTAGGAATCTCCCTGCTGTACAGTGGTAGTACAATCTACTCAAAACGAACTTTCACTCACGATTCACGTGATATTACCCGCTGATCACAGGTGTAACTCTATACATGTGTATTCGTGCGTGATACAATCCAATCTAATCTCTCCGTTGGGCAGGCAAGCTCGCGTCTGCGATGGCACCGACCGTCGCGCCACTAGTGCTCAAAATTCGTACTGATAAGATACAAATATCTTATTTCCGTGTTTCTGAGATTTCAATTACTTGAAAGTAGTTGATAATCCATCACCTGTTATAATTGCAGACATGTCAAAATACACCAGGACGTGTAAAAAACGTTTATTCCCGTCTTATGGGCATAATTTATCTCTTGTTGTTGGTCGATAAAATAATCAATACTACTGACCAATCAGCTATGACATCAGTACTGGCAACGCATGCGCCCCGCTTCTCTCGGCCTGACCGCTATCCAAAGTCAACTTGTGGGTCGCGAATCATATGATCCTGTATCGCTCTTCATGTTCACAAGTGTTTACATATTACCTTCCCATAAAGGCATTCCAGTCATGAGAATGAGAGTGCAGTAACTAGTGTAAGGCCACGGCCGCCTCCTTCCCTCTTCCTCGCCTATCCATCCCAATCTTTCATCCCTTCCCATCCCTCATGATGCCCCTGTTCGCTTTGCAGGTGAGGCCGCCTGGGCGAAGTGCTGATCCTACCTCCCCAGTTGTATCCATCCCGACCAGATGTTCCAGGCTCCAGGACACTGCCCATAGAGGCGGTAGTGGTGAGTTCCCTCGCTGAGTCCGTGGGAACCACCAACCTAGAGGGTAAATTGACTAAATAAACAATAATAAACTTAAAAAAGTATAAGTACAAAAAGCATTGAGAGAAATAGGAAAAGAGAACCTTTGCCTTTTTTGTGGGAAGGTTATGGGTGCAGCACACCTGATCAGGGAATGCAATGCAACCAAAATAACAAGAGCAAAGTTTCTATATGCGGGAGATATAAACAGAATTGACAGTGAAAATTAATATCACACTTTAATAAAATTACTAAATAAGGAATGGAGGAAGCCAGGTAAATTAGCGAAACTGTTTAATGTTATCAGGGTAATATGGGATAGGAACGCGACAGATGAGAAACACTAGAAAGATGCATGTGAAACAAGTACTGTGTAAGTTACAGGAGGTGGTATCCTAAGCTATAAAACTTAGTTAAAGTCTAGGATAGCCTCTCTGTATCAATTAGAATAAGATTAAGATAGCACATAATTAATAGCCAGTATTAATGCTTAGATAATTGTTTATGACATTTAATACCATGCAAATTATTTGTAGGTTCTGTGACTTATTTTTGAATTCATGTTGTAATTTGTTAATCTTACTGAGACAAATTGCTGAGTTTTTATTCACTGGCCGTGGAAGCCAATACACCATCTTTTTTGAACCCTTCATAGGGAGGTTAAGGCCGCTTGAGCTTTTAGTTCCCGCAGTTGCACTCTGTATAAAGGGAGGTAGCGCGCAGTTCGCTACTCCTGTGGGGGTCCGGGCGGGGATACCAAGAGCCCGCTGATGAACCAGTTTGGTGTCCTAGGTGAAACCCCACACAAGACACGGCAAATTGCTGAGTTTTAATTCACTGGCCGTGGAAGCCAATATACCATCTTTTAATGATTTTTGTATTAGGCTATTAGGGAATTACTATAACTAATAATCACATGTATCAGGTGATAGTTGCAATACATAATTCTCTCGCCCCAATCTCTGGCTATCCGAGATTTGGAACAGAGGGTATTCTATCCTATTCTTGTTTGCTTGTGTCGCGTTGTCAGCCTGCTTGGTTAACAGGTAGGATATGACCCCGCTCGAGTAGTCTGCCATCGTTCTCCTCTCCGTGGTGATCTGTGCTCCTATCACACTTAGCTGTACTGTTGCGAAACAGTAGAAACACGCCATTCTTAATTCGCCCATTATTATTAATTTTTCCGTTCATAATTCCCAAAATAACTACTGTCTAACACAGGCGTTCTCAACCTGGTGCTCTCGTCAAAGGAGCCAAAAATTGCTCGCGAGCACAAGCTCCCCTGAGTTCCATTCTTCATTGAAAAGCTGTGCCACGAACCGAAATAGCAGTGTTTTCATTACAAGTTTGACTGTGAAAAATGTTACCATTTTGTGAACTAATATTTGCAATGTCCAGTAAGAATAATTGGACATCCCTGTTTTATGAGTGAAACAAAAGATGCTGCTTCGTCTCGACTTTCCACACGTAAATTTGAACGTAAATATGTCTTATCGGCATGAGTCATTCAAGAAGTTCAAGCATGCCTGGTGAGCGGTGAATCCTTAGCTGTATCAGTAATTCTGAGGGAGCGAGTGATGGGAAAAGAATAGATAGGCGCTTGCTTGCTTCATTATTATTATTATCATTAACAATGTCAACACTCCACTGTCGTTCGTGGTAAAACGCGTCACTCCATCTCCCTGCTTCCCTGCGTAGCATTTGGACGTAAAACTAACCATACCATTGGGTGTGATATTAACTAATCATTTCACACAGTGTATGTTCCCTCGTAATGGGATTAAAAAAATACTCTACAATCTACCGTAGGAGGTTGTTCAACTTTAATTTCCGTACAATCGTACACTCCATTGACTCATCTTCACTTTCATTACTGGGCCAGAACACGAAATGTGACATTGCGGAAGCTAGAAGCATCACAGTAGCGGTGATAATACGTGACACAGTTGTACGATAGACTCCGAACAAAACTCTCTTAGTAGAATGAGACAGTCCTGTTTTAATCTTCATTAAAAATAACAACAGGCGAGTTTCATGACATACTTCACCCTTACGTTTCTCGCGAGATATTGTTTTAAACAACAAGTTAAAAACTTGAAATGACACGCTTGTTAAATCTTACATTTGTATCTAGTCCCGACCAGGGGCGTATATAGAATTTTATTTCGGGGGGTGCCCGACCGGGAGTTTGGGGGCACGGTATAGGCCCAAAGAATAGGGGGTCCGGGGTTCTCCCCGGGAAACATTTGTATAATTCGGGGCAAAATGATGAGTTTTAAGGCTATCTGGCATCACTTTTTCAACTAATTTGTTGTGATGTTTTATGTTTGGTTAATGTCAAACACAACTAAGACCATTTTATGATACTTTTTATTAATACAATCATCTTGCTCACTAGATAGTGTTTACTGTTTTGATTTACAAGTCACATTATAATATAAAGCCAAGGTTTCTTGAAGCATTGTCAAATCGGTGTATAACTTCATCGTCAGAGAGATGTATGTCTCTGTGAATAGATAACAATACTAGACCATTGAGTCTGTTTTCAGAAGCACAATTTCTTAAGTATGTTTTCAACCAACTCAAACTCCGTTCGGCAGTACCGGTAGCTACAGTGAGAGGCAAATTTGCCAAACGTTTGATAAGGGTATACAAGTTGGGGAAAACACTTTGTCAAACGCTTCAAGGGCACTTGTTCTTGGTTCGTTCATAAGAGCGAAGGCACTGGAGAGTAATAAGAGGATATGTTGTTACACATAAGATCAGAGAAAACTGGTTGTCACGCTGTTTACATCGCTCTACCTTCGCCTTACTTTGCAACGTTGCCATACGTCACTTAGTAACAATAGTACATGATTATATTGGTTTTTAATGTTTGAATTCATAAACAAATAATATATGTGACAAAAATTTCGGGGGGGCGGGCCCGTCCGCCCCCCTTATATACGCCCCTGTCCCCAACAGAAGAATACCCTCTCCTGCGTTTATTCACTGCAATATGCTGTACTTCCGCCTCGTCTCACTACTTTAGTGCCGCTGCGCTCCGCAACAGCAACGCGCACGGTGCCAATACCCTTGTGGACCTTCAGAACAACAATGCTGCAATCTGCCAGGGGCTCTCTAGCCACCACTCTCAGCATCACGAGCTGCACCACTCGACTGACCAACTAATCTCGTCATTGGCTTAACCTATTCTACGCTTTCCCTCAATATGGGGTCCATCAGGAGCGTCCTTCTTGGTGTTGCAATTTCACTTGTAATACACCCTTGTGTCTACAGCACGATGTTCTTCCATAAATCAGTCTAGAATGGTAGAACAGGGGCGTAGCTGTTGTTGTGTTTGAGGGGCTTGGACATTGCGGTCATTTAGCTCAATGTACTTGGGTGTATTTGTCTGATAGCCTGTGTTATCGTTTTTTCTGTAGTAGTGTGTGTATTTTTAATTCAGATGAGGATTGGGAAGGAAGCGGCTGTGGCCTTAAGTTAGGAACCATCCTGAAATGAGCCTGGAGTAGAAGTGGGAAACTACGGAAAACTACTTTCAGAATGGCTGAGGTGAGAATCGAACCCACCTCATCTCAGTCTTGCATCATGAGGTTGAGCATACCCCGTTCCAGTCCTCAAACCAGAATTCATTATTTTGGCAGAGCAGAGAATCGAACCCGGAGCGAGAGCTAAGAATGATAGCCGCTACACCCCGAAAGGGACTAGAACAAGTGACTCCAGGGCGAGAAGTTATGAAGATGAGCTGGAGAAATACAAATCTTGTTTTAATATTTGAAACTGGAAGTCGAGGAAGAATTTAATTAACTAGCCAAGTAAGATGTTGGAACGGTTGATGTAACCAATATAAAATCAATCACGGAACGTTTTTAAAGTTTTTAGTCATCAAACGTTGAAGAGAAGGGAGGGGCGCATAGACGGATGAACAAACTTTACAAATTAATTGAACATGGAAAACGTGGGGAACTATTTTCAACAGAATATCGAGCATTGCTACTCGACTTTTACAAACTGGCGCCAGTGGCTAGGAATTGCAGTATAGTGCTGTTGTTGTGATCCGAATGAGCAGTAGAAAAGAAAACAAGGGGTTTACATCTAGTGGTAAGTGGGTTGTCGACCACGAGGCCCTAAATGCTCCTACCATTACTTTAACTTACTTGTATTCAGGTTCCTTTATTTTATTTTTTATGTGTATCTGCCTAGGGGAACATTTGTTTTCTTACAGATTTGACACTATTAGGTTATCGGTGGCCTCGGACGTACTATATGTCCCACGTTAATTGGCCCTTGTGTCTTCTATCAAGATATCCTAATTTGTCGAGGGATCAGACCTCTTCTGCTCCCTTCATCCTTCTGTAGAGGAGGGTCCAGTACAATAGGAACACCAGACATATCAGTCTTGTGTACTTTCTGCGTCTGAAGTTGATTTGATAACTCATCTTATTGGCTTCTCTAGTAGAATATTTATCTATCTGCCAAAATGTGTAATTGGGCAAAGTATGCTTAAATGCGAGATATATGTGCCTGTAGAATTACTAGCACGTTAAATATCCCATTCAGGGCAAAATCCTGAAGCCCGACCAGTAGTGAGATAGTGCGGGTTCGAAACCCCAAATTATTGATCCCTCCTCGTATATGTCTTTAAAATTACGTTTTAATAACTATACTGTGCCCGTCAGACAAGGTCACCTAGGGATTATCTGCCTCAGATATCCTTCCCGACTTCCCAATCCTTCCAACCCACACATCGAGAGGATCGGATGTGTCCTCAGACCATCTCCGACACGAGACTGATAACTCAGGGAGAATCACGCAAAGTGAGAGGGAAAAGGTCATAGACATGCCCGAGGAAACGCACCCCCAAAAGATAAATCTAGCAATAAATAGTCCAGGCTTAGGTAAAAGTCGTTCAGAATGTATTCATGGATCACAAACCCCAATCCTACTTCGGAGGGCGAAAGTTTCGGCTAGTCCGCAAATCTGAAAAGTAATAAAAATAAATAATATTTCCCTAAACTGAATTTACGTTAAGCTCTCTCGAAAGTCCTTCTTAGAAAAAAAAACTAGTCGAAAATTAAACTAAGAATGAGATAAGTAATTGAATTCCCAAACAAATACAAATGTTCATTAGAAATACGAATAGTCACATCTAGCGAATTTACAGCAAAGCAAAAATACTAATCATCCGCATGCCACAAGATTAGAATTTACATTTAAGAACATCAATTAGAAATACAGCTAAGATACGATGGTGCCATTTCTGGCATTTACGCTTACGTTACTTCATTAGCTAAGTCCTATTTTATGTTAATCTCATGGATGGGAAGCATCGGTGGCGAATAAAAATCCAAAATCTATTTTAGCATCAAGTTCTATAATATAAAAACAGCTAACTGATTACATACAAGGGTACAATGGAGAGAATAAAAACGCTCTTAAATCTAACATAAAAATTATCACAATACAAATACCTACGCCAATTAAATGCTGTTCGCATTTAACAGTCGTCTAAATGCATATAATTTAGGTTGGTGATGGCACAGTCCTCACTGTGCCTTAGGTCGCATTATCACTGACCGCCCACGTCTACAAATATCTTTGGCGATAGCAACTTGTCGTCTTGAAATCAGTGTCAGCTCGTCCTATAGTCAGTTCCATAGTAAACAACTGCGCCACCCATTTTATTTATACCCGACTGTACATCCTCAGCCATGTAGGATTTCTGATATCTCGCGAACCAATAATGCTATAGACTTGTATGGGGTGTCAAATGACTTGGCTTGAAGCCCTCGTTGTATGGATGACTTTTTGCTTTGGAAAGTAGGCTATATTTTTTAAACTAATAATCATAGAACGTTACGCAATGGCTCAAACGATAGGTCCTTATGTCCTTTATCATTACAACAAAGCAATATACTTTTTACATATTTTCCAAAAAAGTTAAATTTGGAAAGTATGCTAAATTTCCGAAACTAGGAATTTTACAAAGTAGTGTGTTTGACTTAAACCAAAGGTCATTACCCCCTCTAGCCCCTAAAACAAGTCCCATGTCCCTAGGACAAAATCCTGTAGTATTTAAACTGTGCCGAGTTAATTAGGTCCATTTTCCGCCACATTGCGCTGTTGGCGGGTCGCGCTAGTGTCGCTGCCTAGCGCTGTTGGTAAGACCCTGACGTTATATCTTGGGAAGGAATGGTTGTTGGAGGGCGTGCTGAAATGTTTTTCAGCGCGTTGCCCTCTTTACCATGATGCATGAAGATGTGCAAAACTTGTGAAAATTAGGGAAACGTATTTTTTGTGAAATAAATATTTTTTAGATTTTTTGTTTTGTTACGTTTCATAAAATAATGTTTTAACGTGACGCGTGAATAGTTGCAAGATTTTTGGAAATGGGTTAAAAATTACTTTTAGGGAAATTGCAGATATTTTGAAAACGGTTAATTGTACAGAGACGTGTTAGGGGTCATTTTATTTGGGAGAACATGCTCTTTAACGTGGGCTATTAATATGTTATTTTATTTTATTTTTTAAAATGAGGTAAAATATATTTTTTGGTAAAAATTGTATTTTTAAAATTATTTTTTTAAACTTGCGTAAAATAACATTGCCCCACACAACACAGTGTGCATTGCTGCAATTTATAATCTGCTGTTGGCTAGGTGCTGGTTGCTGTGGGCATTTAAGATGTTAATGCTGTTAAGGTTAACCTGTGGTTTTGTTTTGTTCGATCGTAACTTAATGAATGATAACCCGTGGCATTAGTATGGAATTACGGATGACAGCGAGTCAGCATGACCAACTGAAAGAAAAAATAGAGTACGAAACTGTGAGCACGCTGTTGAAAACGGGTAAGACGCATTTAATATGTTACGGAACTGTTTAAAACCACATTAAAATTAACGCGTTGGATAAAGAAACTTATATACAGTATATATTACAACAGAACTTGTATGTGTGTTGTCGATTGAGCGATAAGGCTACGTACTGTAGCAAACAATGAATGATTTTGTCTGCTGTCAGCGAATCTTATCTACTCGAGACATGAAAGAAGATACGGCTAGTTGCTGGCGTGAGAGAGGACAGTTGAAGGTTAAACGCTAAGCCCAAGTGCGTGTGAACGCTGAGTCAGTGAAAAGTACAACGCACGTGTATGAATGACGTAACCAGCAGTGTAGGCAGGGTAAGAGGGGGAGAGAGAAGCCTGTTGCTAATAACAGTTACTCTTACTTACAAGTCTTTGACCATTGGAAATTGTTTTCAGACCTGACTGCAGTACACTCTCAACATGGCTAATGTAATGTACTCTGAACGACCATTTTCGCTGGTGTGTTTTAAAGAATGCAGAGAGTGTCTGTTGCAAAGCTGGTGTCAGCGATTTTATACTTGATTCATATCACGCAGGTATTGGCCTTGGACGTTAGCCTTACACGTGCATGATAACAGAATGCCGAAGCGTGGGAAACGGCTGATAAAGCATGTGGCGTGGCATATAAAGGCAGGTGTTAAACATTTCCACTCTCACTTATGTGATTACCTGCCAAGACGCTATGGCTCTGTTTGAACACTTGCTTTTGTTTAGCAGTTTATTTACGTGTTGGCGGAAAATACTTGAAATAGTTGTGAGGTATGTACCTATTTATTTATTTATTTATTTATTTATATATTTACTGACAATTATTCATTGATTGATTAATTGATGAGGTGATTAATTAATTTTATTTGTTTGTTGATATTGTCGACAATTACTATAAGCAGAGAGTGTTCGTGGCGTAATACGTTTATATCTTTTTGAGAGATAAGATTATTTTAAAGGTGTTTGTTTTTAATGACAGTGGATGTTAATGTTGTTATTTACAGGTACTTATTGATTGATTGATTGATTTTATTTTATTTTATATTATTTCAGTGGAGAAAGAACGAGAAAGAGATTGAGAGGGAGAGAGGAAAAGAGAGACATTACCACACTAGCCCACAAGAAGGGAATAAAGCAAGGCTGCCTTTTCCTTTTATATAGCCTGTTTGATTTGTTTATACTATTGTTTTTGGAATGCATGTATTAACCTGAATTTATGTAGTATTACTGTAGTCAAGTAAACACGCGCCATTTCCGAGCTCCACGGTTTTTGGATCTTTACACGGTAAAACGATATCAGTGCAACTTAAAAGTGAAAAAAAGTACCCGAGGAAGACGTACGCAATGAAAGAAAACCAGGAATCACCCAAATTGCAGGTAAAGAAGTAAATAACTGAAATTAATTACATCACACAACAGAAGGAGATTAGTGAGGTTATATAGCACCAAGCTCACCAAAACACTAATCGCATACAGCAACAAAGAACCGTTTGAATTCCTTACCACAAAAATAACATGTGACCAGAAGAAACTCTGTATGGAGAATGAGACATACCGGTTACAAGACGCTGACTTGTCAACAATGAAAGAGGACATTCGTCGCATAACGAACGTCTTACAGCACAAAGCACAGGCATAGTATCAGCTCACACAAGAAAACCAGCAACCTGCTACTAAGGGGTGAAGACTTTTAACAATATACATAGACATATTTTAGCACTAAAATAGAAGCGAATGAGTGTGAGAGGAACTATATAGCAAAAACGAAGTGAATGAAGCCAAAGCAGATTAATACACTACACGCGCCAGAAAGAGGAGTAAAATATATCACAGTACGTAACTAGCAAATATAACAACATGCCACCCAAAACACAGCCCTCAACTAAAAACATAAAGCAAAAAGAGAGAAAAAACAAAATATCAACCTCAGAAAGCTCGGGAGAAGAAGAACGCACAAACAATGCAAAACCCCAAAGAGACGACATTAAAGGTATGTTTTCTGAAATACTATCAGAACTTAAAGATTTGAAAAAGCAAACTGAAGAGTTTAAACAAGAAACAAGAGAGGAAATTCAGTCCATGAGAAAGGAAATTAAAAAAAGAAATGAATACTGCGAAAGAGCAAATGAGTCATTAGAACAAAAAATCACTAACATAGACAACACAATACAAGAAAAGATAGAAACATTATCCAAAAGAATAAGTGACCTAGAAGAACAAAAAGAACAACGGGCGAAAAGAGAAAGGAGGAACAACATAGTGGTAAAAAGTAAAGAATTCACTAATGATGAAAGTAACAAAGACGAACTAAAGAACAAAATCAAGAAGATATTGGACACGATAGAAAAAGAAGTGACGGCAGAAAAATCAACCTACGTCGGTAAAGACAGAAACAATAGAGGTATAGTGAAAGTCACTTTCACAAATTTTGCAGACAAACTAAAAATAGTCCGAAACAAACACAAACTGAGAGGACAAGACATATTCATAGATGATGACCTCACAATAAAAGAAAGAGAAATCCAAGCATCACTCCGACAGAAAGCCAGGGAAGAAAGGGAAAAGGGTAATAACAATGTAAGAGTTGGATACCAGAAAATCCTGTTAAATGACCAGTGGGTGCACTGGAAAGACTTACCCTCAAAAAACGGGGAGGAAGAATTCAACACAACACAACGATGAAACAACGTTCACACAAGGAAGAAGAACTCATACTTGGTACACTAAACGTTAGAACCTTAAGAACCCAAGATAAAGAAATAGAACTCGAAAACGCACTAGAAAACGTAAGGTACGATATATTAGGCCTCAGTGAGGTGAGGCAATACGGCGAAGACATAATAGAGAAAACAAATGGGGATGTCTTTAGCTTCATAGGGGAAACAAAAGGACAAAAAGGGGTAGGTTTTTTGATAAAAAAAGACATTTAAAACACAATATAAAAGAAATAAAGGGAATCTCAGAAAGAATCATAGTATTATCCCTAAAATTAAATGACAGCACGTTCATAATAATTCAAGTCTATGCTCCCACAGAAGCAAGTACGGAAGAAGAAATTGAAGACTTCTATATGCTCCTCGAAGACACACTAGCCGAGTACGAAGCACACACAACATTCATAATTGGAGACTTCAACAGCAAGGTAGGAAGAAAGGAATACGAAGAAGAAGAACCTATGGGCCTTCACGGATACGGAACAAGGAACGAAAGAGGAGAAAGACTAATACAGTTTGCACTGGGACAAAGACTTAAAATTGTGAACACATTTTACAAGAAAAGCCCAGAAAGCAAATGGACATGGAAATCTCCGAATGGGAAAATCAAAAACGAAATAGACTTCATCCTAACCAATAGACTAACAGAGGTGAAAAACATACAAGTGATAAATGGTCTGAAGTTTGACACAGATCACAGAATGGTACGATTGAAAGTGAGAATAAAGAAGAAAAGGAGACACTACTTCAACAACAAAACTACACATCCAGGATGCATAGACAGGGCGGAGTATGTAAAAGCACTACAACAAAACCTACGAGACTTCAACCAACAAACGGAGCAAAAAGTCCAACAACACTATACAGAGCTCGTAAATTGCATATCCCGCGCAGCCAAACAATCGTCAACACCTGGAAACAGTATGAAAAATAGAATAAAACTTAAGGATAGCACCAAATGTTTGATCGAAGAAAGAGAACGCCTAAAATCACAAGTCATAGAAAACGAACACAAAAAGCTGGAATATGCGGAAGTCAATAAACAATCAAAAAGGGAAATCCGAAGAGACATCAGAGAACACAACACTAAAGTGGTCAAAGAAATCATGGATACCACAAAATCAATAAAGAAGATTAGAAAAGAATTAACTCCAGGCAAACATTGGATACTGGGAGTAAAAGACAACAACGAAAAAAGACAAGCCTCAAGAGAAGAGATAATGACGCAAGCGACAGAGTTCTATAGGACACTATACTCAAGTAACTCTCAAAGATCCAACTTGCATCAGGACCAGAATACATCAGAAGAAAACCTAGAGGAAGAAACACCTCCAATACTACCCAGTGAAGTAAGAGCAGCCATTCGACAAACGAAAACCGAAAAATGCCCAGGTGAAGATGGAATTTACAATGAATTTCTAAAATGGGGTGATGAAGACCTAATCCCAGTCATCACAACATTATTTAATTCCATACTCACATCAGAAGACATACCAATGCAGTGGAAACAAAGCATTATCATACTTCTACACAAAAAGGGAGCCAAGGACGACATAAACAACTACAGACCGATCAACCTAATTGTAAACCTCTACAAGCTATTTATGAAGATCCTAACCAATAGAATGACAAAGGCACTGGACGAACAGCAACCGATAGAGCAAGCAGGATTCAGAAAGAGTTTCAGTACATCAGACCACTTGCAAGCAATAAATCAACTCATGGAGAAAGTTCAGGAATTTAATCTAGAGGTGTATATCGCATTTGTGGATTAAAACAAGGCATTTGACTCCGTAGAACAGGGAAGCGTCTTAGAAGCACTGGAAAAACAAGGCATCCCAAACAAATTCGTTAGACTCCTTGGCAAACTCTACGACGGTAACCAAGCCAGAATAAAGACAGAAAGAGAAGGATGTAACATCATGATAGAAAGGGGAGTAAAACAGGGAGACCCCTTCTCACCAAAATTATTCATCTGTTTGCTGGAAAATCAGTTTAGAAAACTAGACTGGGAAGAAAAATATGGCATCAGAATCGATGGGACAAGACTAACCCATTTACGGTTCACAGACGACATTGTTTTGGTGGCTGAATCAGCGAAAGAGCTGGAACAAATGATAAAAGAATTAGACAAAACAAGTAAAGAAGTGGGCCTTACAATGAACCCGAAGAAAACGAAGCTGATGACCAATGCGTTAGAAGCCCCAATTAATGTGAACGGAGAAACACTGGAATATGTTGAAGAATATGTATATCTCGGTCAGAACATGTCATTTTCAAGTCGTTCAGAGAAAGAGGTCAAACGAAGAATAGGACAAGCATGGAAGAGCTTTTGGTCCCTAAAGTTTATACTGGCTGACAAGACCCAAAAACACACTTTAAAGGCTGAAGTTCTGGAAAAATGCGTTATACCGGTGTTACTATATGGTTGCCAAACTTGGGCATTAACATCGAAACAAAGACAAATGATCCAGAGATGTCAACGGAAAATGGAAAGGAAGATACTTCATGTCTCATTGAGAGATAGAATACGGAACGAAGATTTAAGAAGGAGAACCGGCATGAAAGACGCTATGACATCAGCAGACCAGATCAAATGGAGATGGGGTGGACATGTAGCGAGATTAGATCCTAACCGATGGACGTACAAAATGACGATGTGGGACCCAAGAACAGGAAGACGAAACGTTGGGAGACAAAGAATCAGATGGGCAGACTGGTTCGTAAAATGGGGAGGAAAACAATGGACAAGAACAGCGAAGATGAGGCAGGAGTGGAAAGACCTAGGGAGACTCGCATGCAGTGACCAATAAAACAATGCATCAACTAGAAAGACACCGTTCAGTGGGCATGCAGCAAAGCGGTACATATCTCTGGTGTGCAATAAAGGCTTCTCACAGAGCGGTGACCTCAAGAAGCACACTGTTGTTCATACTGGAGTGAAGTAATACACTTGTAGCACATGTGAGAAGTCATTTGCATGGCGGACAGAACTAATGGAACATTGTCTCGCGCTCTAATTTGAGGAAACATCATCGTGTTCACTAGGGAAAATAACCTTACTCCATCACAAGGAATTCAAAAGGTTCAACTATCTTGCGAAACACTTATTAATTCGTTCCGGGACCACATGTGCACAACATAGTGAATGATTTGTGGGATGTTAAAGAACGTGTATAGGTATCTGCATCCAAACTAGATGTAAAAACTCCACCGGTAAGGTTTTGTATTGCATTTTAAAAAGACCTATTTGAAACGGTTCAATATACGTAGATTTTACTGAAGAGTGAAGACTTCGCAGTTTCTGTCATTGTTCAAGTGCTTAGACAGGGTAAGCTTTGTGCTTAGTGGCAATGGGAAGCTCCCAGATATTAATTGATGGCTATTATGATTTCCGTAATACTAATGGATATTTGAGGCCTTGATATCGCCAGACTCAGAAATGAAGATTGTTGTAGCGAATTTTATGCCATCGTAATATAATTTACTTAATCTTTAATCAGCTGCACATCTATATAGAAGGCCCAATCAGAAAGAATAACCCCGAATGCTCCTCAGGACTTGCTCACCTGATGAGTTAAAACTGAGCAATTCCCTGCAAAGCAGGAGGCCATAGCCCTTATGGGATTTGTAAGGCTATTTATTTATTTATTTATTTATTTATTTATGTATTTATGATGGTTTGTTTTATTTATTTTTAGATATTTGGAAAAAAGCTTTACCACTACAACTGCTGAAAACCAGGAGGTGCTTTAGTGGAACCATTGCTGTGCAGTCGACTATTCAAAACTCAGGTAAGACTAACTTACAATTATGTCCCATTCTACCGCTGCCAGAGCCATGGTTAGTAAGTCAAGAAAATACAGAATTCGCAATGAGCATATCAGAGAATTGGTTTAGGTCGACAAACTACAGGATAAAATAACCTTGAAAAGGCTCATGTGGTTTGGCCATATGCGAAGAATGTATGTTACCAGAATTCCAAAACAAATGTATGAACTGCAGCTTCATGACCAAACACCAAGAGGACGGCCAAGAAGGAGATGTTCAGACATGGTGAGAAATGACATCCAACGATTCGGCCAGGACTTGGACAGCATTGAAGAAGAAGAATAAGAAGAAGAAGAAGAAGAGAAGTACAGAGACAGAAATTGGTGGACGGGCCTAATTCGAAGACCCATCTAATAGATGGAACGACGTGGGATATGTATGTATGTATGTCTACCGCTGCTAATAGTTTAAACTGGGAGTCTGTTGATTCTTGTTTCAAATCTCGTGTTTGCTCGGGTCGTGTGGTAAATGTTAATGAATGTCTTATCCCCAAAGAATTTTTGAAATTTTGCTTTCCAATTTTTTCAGAGCAAATTTGTACCGCTCTAAGGTTGCACACGGCTTTAAAGGTGAATATGGAACTCGTGTGCGATTTTGTACACAAAAAGAATGAGGTGGAACATAAAGACAATTTTATTTGTGTAGCAAAATGCAAGAGCTTTCACTGCCCACAATTTGGAAAAGTAGTATGAATCACACGTTGTGAATGCCTTGCTTGCTAAATTTAATAAACTGCAAGGACCCAGTGGCCTTGCCTTAGATAAAATTCAGTACCTGCAAATGAACATTTGCGAATACAACCCTATCAATGCAAGGTCTGGTAATATCCCTACACCACAGCTTTGAAAAAGGCCGTGGTTAACATTGAAAATTATGATGATGACTGTTTCCTTTGGTCGGTGAATGCGTTTTTGCAACTAGTGCATGATCGTCATGTTTAAAGACCGGGAAAGTACAAGGCCATGTTTGATCAATTGAACCAAAATTTAAATTTAACTCGCGTGTCGTTCCCTATGTACTTGAACAGGATATTCCCGACTATTCTTTTATGGTTTATGGCCTTGACGGTGATGAAATTATGAGTCCCCTTTATGCCACGAAAGAGCCAAAACGACACCACATTCATATTTTATATTTGTCTGTAGGAGAGGTGAATAAGTATTGCCTTATTAAAAGCATTAGTAGATTGGTAGGCAGTCGACTGTCCAAATATCATAATAAGAAACATATTTGCGACCGTTGTCTCCAATACTGAGGACCCCTGCCCTTTTGGAACAACATAGGGTAGATTGTGCATCCCAAGGGGCGGTGAGACTAGTACTGCCTCAAGGGGACGATGCCTTGTTGAAATTTAAGAACATTCACAAGCGTGATACAGTCCCCTTTGTGGTCTATGCCAATGTTGAGGCTCTTAATACACCCATGGCGGGATGCGAAACAGATCTTGCTATGAGTTCAACCACACCAATTCAAAAACATGAACCCTTTGCTTTTGGATTTAAGGTGGCGTGTGCCTATGACCCCACAAAGTCCTACTTTAAATCTTATCAGGGGCCAGATTGTGCTAAATGGTTTCTAAATGAACTTGTCGAGTTTGGCTGACCGTGTACGGGGGTTTCTGGACAACCCAGTGCCTATGAACCTAACTCTAGAACAGCAGCAACAGTATGAGCATGCTACAACATGCCATATTTGTGAAAAGCCGCTGGTGAGTGTCGAGGACACCGTTCGTGACCACTTACACTTTCCGGGGGAGTTCCGTGGAGCAGCCCACAGAGTATGTAATGTGAATTACCCAGCTCCACGATTTATCACTGTGGTTTTTTTTTCACAATATGGCAAATTATGATATTCAGTTTCTGATTCGTCAATTGGATCATGTCGGCAAGAGGACCTTTTCCATTATTCCCCAAAGCCATGAGCGTTTTACAGCCTTGACACGGTGGTTGGGCAAATTTTGCATTCGATTTCTGGATTCCGTCGAGTTTGTGGCCTCATCCCTATACATCCTAGTGAATGGCTTGGATGAGAAAGAATTGAAATACACCAGGATGCATTTTGAAAATCCTGAACAATTTAAATTCTGCATTCGGAAAGGTATTTTCTCGTATGATTTTTGTAACAGCTGGGACGTGTTAAAGCAAGAGACTCTGACACCGCAAGAAAAATTTTATTCCATGCTTACACGTAGTACCGTTTCCGATGAAGGCTATGCACATGCATGCAATGTTTGGCGAGTGTTCAATATTAACACACTAGGCGATTATGCTATGCATTACCTGAAATTTGATGTATTGCTGCTCACATATGTGTTTGAAAAGTACCGTGAGTTGTGTCGGCACATCTATGGACTTGACCCGGCTCATTATTTTACGAGCCCTGGACTGTCCTCTGATGCTGCTTTAAAATACACCCACGTGGAATTCGATTTACTGACCGATGTAGACATGGTCTATCTTCTTTGAGAATGGCATTCGTGGCAGGATTGTGTCGCTTAACCAGTGCCATGCCGAAGCGAATAATAAATACATGCCATTTTATTCACAAGACAAACCAGATTCGTATTTAATGTACTACGATGTGCATAATTTGTATGGCTGTGCCATGAGCCAGCCTTTACCATATAAGGATTTGCCTGGCTCTTTGAGGATGAGGTCGCATATTTTGATGTGAAAACGGCCAGTCTCGAAACGTGTCGCGGATATGTATTAGAGGTTGATCTTGAATATCCCTCATGTTTGTATGACCAACATGCCGATTTCCCATTCTGCCTAGAGCGATGGTTCCCCCTAAAAGTAAAGTGAAAATTGAAAAATTGATGGGCACGCTTTAAAATAAAAATTGGTATGTGCTACATATCCAAATGTTGGTGCAATGCCTAGCCCAAGGCCTAGTGTAAAAGAAAATCCACAGGGGTATTTCCTTTGCCCAAAAATCATGGCTCAAGCTATACATGGATTTGAATACCCAGCACCGACAAATGGCGACACAGCTGTTTGTTTTTTTTTTTTTTTCAAATTAATGAACAACTGCATTTATGGCAAGAGCATGGAAATGTACGCAAATGCCGCGACATTAAATTAGTCAATGTCTGGGAGGGGCAGTGGGGTGCCCGGCGGTGCCTTGCCAAACCAAATTTTAAATCGATTACAATTATCGATGAGAATTTGGTGACCATTGAAATGACTAAGACCAGTGTGACCATGAATAAACCCATCTACTTGGGTCAAGTCATTTTAGACTTTTCCAAATCGGTCATGTATAAATTCCACTATGAGTTTGCCAAACAGCATTTCGGGGACGTATCTCTTTTGTACATGGATACGGAGTCGTTTATATACCACATTCGCTACTGTGATCCCTATGTCGTGATGAGGCAACATAGAGACAGGTTCGACACCTCTTCCTATAGTGCTGACAACGTGTTTCAGCTACCCATTAAAAACCAGAAGAAAATGGGTGTTTTAAAAGATGAATGCGGTGATACCATCATGACGGAATTCGTTGGTCTTGCTTCTAAAATGTATGCTCATCGCATACTAGACCATAAAAAGCTAAAATACCAAAGGGCGTAGGTAGGGCAGTCGTAAAACTGCTACGGGTGCAAGTCTACTTAGAGGTTTTACGAACTGGGAAAGCTATGTCCCATAAACAGTGCAGGATACAATCTCACAACCATAATTTGTATATTGTGGAACAGAGGAAACACACACTCCCTTCGATGGATAACAAACGTATGTGGACTGATGACCTGCTCACCAGCTTGCCATGGGGTTATCAGGACGAGGAGGCCGTGTATTTTTCTGTTTTATTGTTTAGGTAAATAGCTTTTTGTAAATAGTAGATTTAGTAATTTTGCTTTGTTAATCATGTAAATTGTAAATATTAGATTTTTAATTGTAAATATACACTTTTGTAAATATAGGAAACAACCTATGCCCTTTGATATTTAAAGCCATGTACAACCTTATTTTTATTTTGTTTTTAATTTGACCGTGTTCAAAATTGATAATTGTAAATTGTAAAATATTTGTTTTTCATTCCAAGACTGTAAAAAATTGCTATTTGTATTTTAGTATATTATATGAGTAGTATTTTCCTTTTTTGTAATGGTAAATGTTAAATTGTTAACTGAAAGTTAATTGGGATGGTGTGCATGTAAGGGATGTTCTTTGGGAATACATATGGTGGTTCTGTTTGTTTCCAAAGACATGTACTGTATGTATGTGAAGAGGATGTGTGACTAGAGAGAGAAAGAGAACACGAGTACGTAACATTTGTCGTTCAATCACAGCAAACACGGTGAGGGAGGGTGGGGAGAAATTAAAGCTTATATGAATTTTAAATAGTATATTTTGTTTTTAAAGTTGTTTTTTCTTTCAATCCAGTGGTAGATAGGCTTTTATTGTAAGTCAGTCTTACCTGTAGTATGCCACTACGTTTATGAAAACAGACAGAGACTGCACCATCAAAATAGCCAAGCAATCGCATCAAGACATTTTGAAAACTTAAAATGTGGAAACGTGTTTGAAAAAAATAACTTTCTACATATGCAAAATGAAAATCTGTTAACAGCGAAATAGAAAATGAACTATTCAATATCGGCAATGTGCAAAATACAAAACTTCAAATTGAAATTTTAATAAATGCAAAGTGGAATTTAAAAATGTCAATGTGTAAAATATGAAAATGAAAAAATGGCTTTCTACATTTTAAAATTAAAAGACATCGTGCTCTGGTAATACTGTTATTATTTCACAACGAATAGGGCTTTACAAAAAAGGAATACAAATTCCTCAATCCTTTTCATTTTTCAATGTTCATGTCCACTCATCATGAACTTTCCTTTCATAGCACTTATCATAATCAGGGCTGCCAAACACTCTCCCACTGAGACATCACAGGATGTCAAACGTTGTTCAGCTTTTTTCAACAACACTTTATCCGCCACACGTTTTAATGCAGGTAGACTATGGCGATAAGAAATGTCATGTTCTTTGCATGCCTCATCCAAAGGATTAATAGGTACATCGCCACGCTGCAAACGTTGTTTCAGTTTTGTTCCAGGTCCACAGCATCGATAGCCAGGCAAGTGCATTTCAAAAGGTATTATATTAATCACTTTGTCAATGAAGCCACGACCAGTACAAGTCCGACATATCCTTTTCAATCGACGGCGAATAGTTTTGATCTTCCTCCTCTGTTGAGGATGTTGTTGCTTTCTTCTCGCCATGACAACTGTGAAATGAGGAAACAAAGTCTTTTCTTAAGGTTTTATGGCCATTATACAGTTTGACAAGCTGACAGGTTCGACACTGTTATACCGAAGGAATTTTGGTAATGGATACTTGCTTATGGTCATCATGATCTGTGCATGGTTGCAATTCACTTAATACAGGGTTTTCAGTCCACTATTTCGGTACTTTTTGCCTGATTTCTTTCACTGCATTAGCCGCTACATAATAAATAAAAGATTTTTGGCAAGGCATTTAATTCCCCTTTAGTAAAACTATCCATTTTCTTTTACACACAAAAGATATACCGATGGCCTGCTCAGTGACGTTATTCTCACATTCCAACGTGGTGGGCACAGACATGATGCTCTCTTGACGGCTTATCACTCACTAATTATATTCCCAATGCCGCTCGGAACAAGTAATATCTTGTCCATGACGTCACGACATGCATTTCTCGTTAACCAATCAAACAGATTTCCTGCCTGGAAAACGGCATGATGCTTTTTCATTAAGAGTCCTTTTTCTTGGATAAGCGTATGCATTGAAGAACAGTCCAATTCCATGAGATCCACACATTCACACGTGCGAGGGAGAAACGCGTGAAGCCATTCGCGTTATTCAGTTCCTTCCTGAAACACAATATTAGCCATGCATAGACGAGCGTTTAATATCATGGCCAGATATTTATAGAGAATAGTTCCCTCGTCCCATTGCAATTCCAGATGGGTTTGTATCCAATGGGTCTGCCTTAGGTCTTTAACAGACTGAAACTCTAGCGGAAATGGTGGTTTGAAAATAAAATGAAATAGTTTAGGTGACTAGTGTGTTGTGCAATCAATAATGGCCACCTCTTTAAATATATACTTGTTATCGTTGATCTTATAGCCCTGAGTATCCCCCATCAGTGTACGTGACATGTTTACGCTTGCCTGGACCAATACCAACTGACTACTGACTATCGACTACTAAGGTGTACAAATTGCATTTACTCAAATCACATTGTTGTAAAAATCGCGCCCACTATAATCGCGCCCACATTAAATCGCGCCCACTGTAAATCGCGTCTACTATAATTGCGCCCTCTATAATCACGCCCACTTTAAATCGCGCCCACTATAATCACGCCCACATAAAATCGCGCCCACTATAATTGCGCCCACTTTAAATCGCGCCCACTTTAAATCGCACCCACTATAATCGCGCCCACTTAGGTTAGGTTAGGTAATGTTCGGTGAAGTTAAATAAGCTGAGGTTAGAATAGGTTAGGTTAGGTTAGGTAGAGTTCCGTTAGGTTAGGTCAACTGAAAACTTATTAGCAACTATTAAGGTTTAGAAATAATAAAAACATAAGTTTACTATATTATTTTATTTGCATAAAAATGATAACAAGCTTTACATTTTTATCATTCTGGGATAGGGGCGGTACCAACTCATACAACAATAAAGTATTTTGTGTTTATAGCGTCCATGACACCTGTGGTGTCCCAATGTCTTATGACAGGGAGTTTCCACCTTTAATTTTTGTTCATATTGTTCTGTACTGCTAACCGGAGCACCGTTGACGCCATAAGGTCCACACGTATCATAACGTTTTGCATCACTTAAGGGCAGTAGCGATGGGTAGCTTGAATGGCATGGTATATTACCCACATCCATTCTACGGAGGTAGGGGCAGGCTGGTGACCAGTGCTGATGTTCTTGCATAGGTTCACCACTCTCTTCCCACTGGTCTATGGCCATTGAACAAAAACACACTTCACTTCATCTCTTGTTTTTAAATAATAGAAACCAGCGGCCACCAAGGCTTGAGGGTTAATGAAAGGCACAAGCCATGTAGCAAATATCTTGAAACGTTGTTCCTCATGACTGAGCTGCTTGACGTTTGTTTGCCTGTTATTTATACACTAGTCACTTGGTTGGACAGTGGATAATAGTTTACTTGTTTGTGATGAATAATAAGACAATAAGCCGTGGTGTTTGGCGGGACATTGTCATGAGTTTCAAAATCCAGTCGGATGTCAATATTGGATTGCTTGACAGACTCTTCCAAGTAGGTAGAATCAAAGACTACCAGTGGCGCCCTTGCCTTAAACTCTTGGGGTGTCAACATGGGGCAATTCTCTTTTTGATGATACGACCATCTAAATTTAGAAAACAAGTCGTAGAGTGGGCCAAACTTATATTATTGAAAAATCCAAAATCCAGTCCTTCATAGGGAAAAACAGCTCCGTTCAGGAAAAGACGTATATTTCTGAATTGTAGGTTTTCAAATTGAGTGACATCTTTGATTTGTTGATACTTGCGATTTGCTTGAAACCCCACTGTAATGTAGAGGGGTCCCTCTGTATAGCGTGCTTCTTTCACAGACCAACTGTGCGTGTTGGTCGTTTGCAATAGCGGATACTAATGAAGCGCCCAGCTTCTAAATTTAATGGGTAGAGGCATATCCTTTCCCACAATCTTGAGCATCTCCAGTTTTTTGCTACCGTATTCGAAAGGGTAACGTGTGGTACATTCCATAGAATCCGTTGTAGTTGAATTTTCGAATCGATGGCTTCATTCGCTTCCTTGAGTGCATTATTATCGCTCCTGTCTCTGACAAGATCAAGCCCTTGACTAGCGTTTACCACAATACGCTGGTGATTTTCGGCAAACTCTAAAATTATTTTAAGAGGTCAAAATCCTGTAAAGGATCCATCCGTGTGAACCATCCAGTCATTGGTCGAGTCAGGACACCAACCAGCCATGCAAAGTGTTTTACATTCTTCAACACTATACGAAGGGTAAAGTTTCATAACACTTGAAATACCGACATTCTGAGTGCTTTCCACGACAATATCATTAATGACATAACGCACCTCGGAAAGGAGGAAGGCGAAAGCATGGTTGGTCTACGTGGATGTAGTAGGTGTAGTGCCATCGGCATTTGTGAGCCGAGCTTCAATCTGAATGACACTTTCATGTGGTAGGGTGTAAATATCTTGGTTGTTGATAACAAATTGAATTTCATCATTGTTATTTAATCCTGGTGTTTGAGCTTGATAGGAATGCGGATCAATTCTTAGAAAGCCGTCTTCTCCTCGATGCTGCTCACCACCTCTAGGATATAATTCATCGTGTAGATGTAGGTTGTAACCTAGGTGTTGTAAAATTTGCTTGTCCTTACGTGCTAACGTGTATTCACGTGGCAAATAACTCACACCATTCCTAGACGGCGTTGTTGCTTTATACACCAACTTCATAGTGGCTTTAAAACCAATTTATAGATCACAGGTGTGCGAGAATCTAGTTGAATCAGTTGTTGGTTTCTATTTACCAGTCTTAACGTTATATTACTAATATGATCAACACCTACAGAATGAAAAAGAATGACTGAAGGGTTTTCACGAATAATATAGCCATTGGGCGTTGTCACAATGAAACCGTAGAGCGTATGGGATGGCTCTTGATTTGTGTACACGTTGCTAAATATATTACACGTCACCGACATGTGATGGTCTTCAATTAATTTCACTTCGTGATCCGAATAGTGTATTTCGTTGGGTTCAAGCACTTGTGGTAGAAACCCCAGTAAAGGGCCGATGGAATCCGGTTGTGTTTCAAAATCGATCTTAAACGAGGATAAAACACTGCTGCGATGAGTTATGGTGTGACCTACAAGTTCAAACTTGTGTGTTCCATCATGAAATGTCTTTAAACCATATTCTTTCACCAGCATAACGTAAATGTGTTCATAAATATTGTCTATGGTATATCCACCAGGGGGCATGGTCAGCATAGAGTCATCATAGTAAAAATAGTCATTGGCAATTTCACGTACGTTGTAAATTCTATTGTACGTTTCAAGTGAAACAAGCCCCAGAACGTAAGGTCTTTGACCCAATTCAATAGGTGGATGAAAGTATAGGCTGACTTCAGATCCACGTCCATGCAGTGTAAATGTCTTACTTTCTGCTGACATACTCTTTACGTTTCAGCTCACGCTGTGTCTTATATAGAAACATTAAGCTTAGACGCCCACATTCTTGGGTGTTAAACTTTTGCTGACGTTTTACATCATAGTATATCATTGACCTATTTCCAAAATACACGTATAGTTCTATAGGCGGAGGGAGATTACCAAAACTATCAAAGTATCACACTGTGGAACCATGTTTAACATAAGGCACATAATGGTTTCCTGGTCCTCGGCGATCATCAAGATTAATGATAGCACATTCCTGTTTGCATGATCGTGGCGGTAATTGGTTGCGCATAAACACACCTCGAAAGTGAGAAATCTTTAAATGTTTCACATAGCTTATTACTTAATGGCTTAGAGCATGTCTTGGTATGGCTGTTGTTTTTTGTTTGTTTCTGGTGACGAAGTAAATACAAAGTCCTTGTTTATAGGCTGCTAGGTTCATGTTTCCGTTTCTCGTAACTATGGCAATGGCTTCCATGGTTTCATTATGTCGTTTACACTCTCCCAATTGTTGCTTGGCTTCCTGAGTCGACATAATGGCTCTGGCAACAGCACTGGCACCACCCAAAAGTGAACCCAGAACCGTGGGCACGGCAAACAAAGCCGGTAAAACCCCAGCTCGTTTCAGGACACGAATTACTCGTGCTTGTTTTGAAAATTGCTGTTTACTTTTCGGATTCAAGTGCTTTTTTATGGCCAACGCTTTATTTTTTCATTTCGTGAGGCCTTGTGGGCTGCATGAAGAAGTGCTTTAAAGCCATCCTTTTGTGACGACTTAGTCTTTTTTTAGTACTTTTCACTACGTATCATTGTTTCACCATAATGGACAACCTTTCACAAGAAAGTTTGAGTGACAACTAACACGTTTCTAGGGAAAACCCATGTTGATATTTAATTTCCAGTGGCTGTATTGTGCCCGTTTGTCCGGAGACAAACACCCACATATGCGAGAGCCTCAAAGACAGTTGAACACAAGACTCGAAAAATCTCAGGGGAAAACGGGTATGGGCTAGGTGGTGCTGAACTGTGTCCGAGACTCATGCCTGAATATAGGAAGGACGAAAAACACACACAATTTCACAAAAACACACACCACTTTTATTAAATAAAAATACAACATTCAGGTCACAAGTAGAAACACTCTCCTACCTAAATCTGCAGGGTGTATCAATATCAGTCTCTCACCGTGAGATTCCTGATCGTGAAAGAAAGAAAATAATCTAAAAGCACTTACTAGTAGTTTAATGTCCTAATATTTAATCATGTCCATCATGTCCACATTCATGTAGTTTCAATTATAAATTTACGTTGATCATTATTTACACATTTATAACCATTTCATTTTTTCACACGAGGCACTGTTGAAAAATCTATTTCACTTCAATTCTACATCATTCAGAAAACACTCGAATATAGGCTTAACCATCCACCAATTATTATAATTCATCCACTCATGAATGATTAGCTAGTAATATCAAAACTGTTGGAATAATTATTAATTCATAATTTATCAGCATGCCATAAATTAAGAATTCAATCTTATTCCAATGAAATAATCCTCCCTCGTAATTTTCAGATCAGTAGAAAGACGTATTATTCTGACCTTAACTGAATCAGATGCCATTTGATTACATGCAGGAAAAGAAATAATTCCCTAGTAATTCATATCTATCGGGACCTCCTTAAAAGGCAGAAAAGCACATACTTATGCATTCATAAAAATCCACAATGAGTCATCAACTGTGTATCCCACAAATTCACTATCAACAATAATCATTTCTTCAAAATTCATGGCGCATTCAAGCTCCACTGCCTGATGCCCAAATATCATATAACCTGCCGGTGCAATGTCCTCGAAATGCCCGTTTAGAACACTGAATGCCAAACTCTAATAGCACATATTTGTCACGATCTTTGATTATCATTATTTCTGACAATAACAGAGATATTAACTTTCATTATAATACTCGAAAAACCATCTTCAGTTAGATCAGTCCTTAACTACATTTAGATGTTACTTGAAATATTATTCAATATTTAACTTGGGATTATTATTCATCATCTGGTATTAGCTATTTATAAATAAACAAATAAACTTTACAACTAATTCGATTTACTGCTATTGTTTCATTTTCCCAACTCCACATATGAACATTTTCAATTGTCATGGTCATTTTTAATGATTTTCCTCATTTCAAATTATTATTATTATTACTTCAAGCCTCCGTGGCTTAGGCGGCAGCACGCCGGCCTCTCACCGCTGGACCCGTGGTTCAAATCCCGGTCACTCCATGTGAGATTTGTGCTGGACAAAGCGGAGGCAGACAGGTTTTACTCCGGGTACTCCGGTTTTCCCTGTCACAATTTCATTCCAGCAACACTCTCCTCTATCATTTCATTTCATCTGTCATTCATTTACTCATTGCCCCAGAGGAGTGCGTCAGGCCTCGGCAGCCGGCACAATTCATATCCTCGCCGCTAGATGGGGGCTTCATTCATTCCATTCCTGACCCGGTCGGAGACTGGAAGCAGGCTGTGGATTTTCATTCATTATTATTACTAATTCCATTCGTAGAAATAATTCATTACCGATATTAATTTACAATTATTATTATTATTATTATTATTATTATTATTATTATTATTTATTTATTTATTTATTTATTTATTTATTTATTTATTTATTTATTTATTTATTTATTTATTTATTTATTTAGTATGTTTCGACCCATACAGGATCACATAAAGCAAAATATGATCTGTTGCTGTTATTTTCCTTGTTCTTCCATAATTCTTTCATCATGTCGCTATGTTTAGCTCGACGTTCGTCAGTCCATTTTCCCCTAGGTCTGCTGGGCTTATCTTCTGATGCAGCTTCCCAACTGTAGATCTTATGTCTGAAAGTTGTGCGGTCTTCGATATCTGTGGGTGTGATGTTGGCGTTACTGAGATCAGTTTGGACTTGTTTAATCCAAACCGTTGTCGTCTTTAATTTTTGTGAGTACATCAATATTTTCTTTGTTAATCGGTTGTCATGTAGCCTCATAATGTGTCCATAAAATTTCAAGCGTTGTTTACGGAAATCGGTTTCAATATTTGAATACTTTTCTGTGATCTTGTGCGATTGTAAACGATATCCTTCATCTGTAAGTCTTGGGCCAAGAATTTTTCGGATGATTTTCCTTTCAGCTATCTTGCTGTTTTCAAGATCCCCTTGATAATATTGAGGTTTAAGGTCTCACTGGCGTAGAGTGTTTCGGGTTTGATGACCGTCGCGTAATCTCGAATTTTAGTGTTAATGCTCATGCATTTTTTGTTATAGATGTTTGCGGTTTTCCCATATGCTTTCCGCATTTTGAGTTCACGTGTTCTTTGTGCTATTCTTTCTGTGCCTGTAGGTTCAATAATTTCACCTAAGTATTTGAAATGATTAACCTTGTTGATTGAACCGTATTTTGTTACCAAAGTTTGGGTTTCAATGTGTTTTGTAGCCATGAATTCAGTTTCTGTGAAGGAGATTTGCAACCCTACTTTCCCAGCACATTCCTTGAGGACTTCAATCTGGTGAATTGCCGTTCGTTCATCTCCGGAGAGGATTGCCAAATCATCAGCAAAAGCTAAGCATGTAACATTGATATTATTCTTCTGTCTTCCTAACACGACAGGTTTCCATATGTTGCTACTTTTTAATTATTTTCCCATTCTTTGATGACCTAATCAAGAACGATGTTGAACAGCAATGGAGAAAGTCCATCACCCTGCCGAACACCAGTTTTAAAGGGAAAAGGTTGGGAGATCTCTCCATTGAATTTGACCATGGAAATTGTGTCGGTTAAGGTTTGTTGGATGAGTCGTCTCGTCTTCAGATCGAGATGGTTTTCTTCGAGTACATTAAAAGAGATTTTCGATCAATGGAGTCATAAGCCTTCGGAAAGTCGACAAATGTACAGATGGTTGGGAGATTTCGTGTGGCTTGAAGTTTCAAGGTGGATTGAAGATTTGTTCGACGGCTGATCTGTTTGGTCTGAAGCCAGCCTGATATTCACCGATGAATGGCTAGAGTTGTTCTTGCGTGCGTTGTAAAAGACAGGCGGAGAGGATTTTATAAGCGATGGGTAAGAGGGAAATTCCTCTGTAGTTATTTACATCAGATTTATCTCCTTTCTTGTGGAGTGGGTGGATGAGTGCGCATTTCCATTCGTCCGGTAGTTTTTCACTTCGCCAAATGTCCTGAATGATCTGTGTGATTTCCTGTAGTGATCGTGATCCTAGATTTTTTAATAGTTCTGCGATGATTCCGTCTTCTCCTGATGTCTTTCCGTTCTTGAGTTTTTTGATGTGGTGATGGATTTCTTCTTGCGTTGGTGGTTTGGCTTCGGGTCGTATGTGTTCTGGGACTGTGTGTATAAATCGCTCAGGTGGTTCAGGACAATTGAGGAGGTCAGAAAAATAACGTGCTAGTTCTTCACAGTTTTCTTGGTTAGTGAGTGCGAGACTTCCGTCTTGTTTCTTGAAAGTCAAATTTTGCGCTGTGTAACCTTTAATTCTGTTCCCGAAGGTTTTATAAAAATCTCGACTGTTGTGATTCCTGAAGTCATCCTCGATTGACTGAAGTTGCTTAGTTATAAAGTTACGTTTAGTTGTCCTGATAATTTTGGTTGCCTGTTTGCGGACGCCGAGAAAGTGTTGTAAAGTTTCTGGAGATTTGTGGCTATTGTATTTTTGGAATGCGATTCGGCGATCAATAATGACTTGATCACAGTTGGAATACTACCAGGGGTGTTTTGCTTTCTTTTTTAGTGGAATCAGTTCTTTGGCTTTTCTGATAATTTTGCTGCAGAAGTCCGTCCAATTGTTCACTGGTTCTTTATCCCATTCTTCTGCGATTTTTGTTTCTTGAATTTTGGATGTGTCAAATTTTGGGATGTAATATATTTTTTATGAATCATCTTAGGTGAAAATTTCATTTTGATTCTTGTGAGATAATGGTCTGAATCAATGTTCGCCCCTCGTCGGACTTGAACGTCATGGATGGTTCTATAGTGTGCATGGGAGATGGCAACATGATCAATTTGGTATTCACCGAGATGTTGAATGGGAGATCGCCAAGTTTTCTGTTTGTGTGCAGGTTTCCTGAAATGCGTAGACAAAACTTTCAGATTGAATTGATGACAAATGTCTACCAATCGTGTGCCATTGCTGTTTGTATTTTGGTGTGCAGAATTTTTGCCAACGATTTTTCGATAGATTTTTTCATTGCCAAGTTGTGCATTGAAATCTCCCATCAGGATTTTCACGTCATCTTGATAAATGTTACTCATATTTTTTTCAGTTTATTCCAAAAATTTTCAACATTTTCAGGATTTTTCTTGTTGTCGATGTTAGTAGGTGCATGAGCATTGACAAGAGTGTATTTCTTGTTGGCGCTCGGGATGCGCATGGTCATAATTCGATCATTAACGGGCGTGACTTCTTTGACAGAATTAATGATGGATTTGTGGACAAAAAAACATTCCGGAGATTGGTGCACCTTTCGCGACTCACTGTAATGTTTTGCTCTTGAAAATGCGGTAATTTCCATAGTCCACAGTTTCGTTGTCAGTCATTCTAGTTTCTTGAAGAGCAAGAATGAGAATTTTTCGTCTGTCGATTTCTTGCGTGAGATTGTATAATTTTCCAATTTGAATTAGGGTACTAATGTTTAGTGTTCCAATGAATGTTTTCTGTTTGTAGGGAAGGTGACCAGAGATCTCCGACTCTCTCTCTGCTGCACTTGTCTGGACTCCCCAAAATCCGAAAGTCCAGTTGCCGATTGTGGACGGGTGGATTGGGTACCACCTGGGGTAGAGTTGTGATTGCTTGCACAGTTCATGTTTGCTTGTACTTGATTTGTTTGGCCTGGTGAGTGCCAGGACCATATAGGACCAGAGGTTGTTGAGGCGTTTGGAACATCGTGTTTCCAGCCGAGCTCACTGAGCTAACAGACGCTGACCATTAGCCGCTGGATACCAGTACAGACAATAATGGATTTAAGTTGCATCAAAGATAGTTCTTCCACCTTCTTCGCCGTTGGGAATTATTTTTCTCTTCCGCCGTTGTGGCTGTTGACCATCTTTGCATTTCCCCCAACACTGATCGGCTCGCCGACCTAGTTTTCCGTATTTGCTTCTAACTATCACTACCCTAAAAACATACACTCAATTATTATTATCAACTGCCCAATATTTATTCACACAAATAATTCCTCATTCGAAATATCCACTCATGAATAAAACCAATATTACTCCTATCACTGTTATGAATCAGGAAGCGCGTAATAATGCGATGATATCCGCACAATGTTAATAAATCGAACTAAGAAAGAAACTGTTTACTGACATTCACTGCTTTTCTAAACACATGCGACTTGTTCAGAAATAGAAAAATAAATTCTAAATACGCTGACCTATAAGTTTGGGAAAATACAACATGACTAGACTACAACATGACTACAATAACATGTAGAGATCTTACTTCCAAATCATCCGTGATGTAGATTTGTACCGTCTGCCAGGTGGTGAAGATTGCAGCAATAAGTTCCTCCATGTGGCGCAAACACGTGTCCACAAAATCCATGCCACGCCCTGGTGTGCACTTCCAATGACCTCGGGTACCGCTTCATTCGCCTGCCTCATCACGATGTTCCGGAAACTTCCATCACGGGTTGGTATCGGTGATGTCCTTCCTCCGTCTTCCCACATGGGCTGGTATCGGCGATGTCCTTTCTCCATCTCCCTGGATCTAACCCATCCTTGGTGTCTAGTGCATGGTCATTGTGTCAAAAAGTCCCAAAATACAACTTGTATGATGTTCACGATGTTCCGCACACATGATTTTTGAGTGTCCTTCACTGCCCTTATACCACGTGGTTATTAATTCCAATAGATACTGGTATTTCACACTGCGCTTAGCACGCTCGGTTTATCGTTGCACGAAGAATTTCCAAATGGTTGCATAAACTGGTAATGCCTATCCAAAGTCCTTATGCACATGGCCAAAATTGTTTAATGGGCATTGCGACTTTAATGCACTCGTTTAACAGTTGATTAAATTTAATGTGTTGTGGCATGATATCCTCAACCTCACAGTTCATATTCTCCTATGTGGCAATACATTCGAAGATTGAAATATTTGCTTCACTCGTCACGAAAGCTTAATAGCTGCCCGCATGTTCCGTTCACTGTCTCAACACACAAACGAAATGCACTGTCCAGAAACAATGTTACTGGCCTATATACAACGACTAGCACTTCTGAAATAATAGTTCACAATTTTAATAAAGTTTTGTAAAACTCACATCTGTTTTGAAGAATTCTAAGTCCACCATTTCACAAGTAATACGGTCGTAGCTTATACTTAGAAAATTCTCAGGCCTTCCAGCATATTCTGCTCCGCGCATCTCGGCAACTCGTGTAACATTCACGGCGATGATGTATACTCTCATTCTCATTTAGACCGCACAAACTCATAAGCTCCGCTGAGAACAAAGACTAGATCAGAGAGACTAGATGCTCGCTGTCTGTTACTCGCACCTTATATACCGCTCAGGCGCGTCACGTGAGTCCAAGGTTTGTAGAAGGCCAAACTTGGCTTGTAACTCGCCTTCCGCTGGCAGAAGGGTGGGGGTAACGCGTCATAGGGCCTGCGAGAGGCGGCAATCTCCATTTACCAAGTGGACAGAGTTGACCAATTTGGCTCACAAAAGTGGAAGAAATGGAGGAAATGTATCAGAAGTTTCATGGAAATACGTTCTGATTTCGAAAAGGTGTCATTGCAGTTACAGCTGATATTGTTTCTAAGGAGTTGCTGGCATTCCGCGACGATCATTTATGCTCGAAGAGTTGCTAACTTCTGCTGACAAAGAGTATTGTGCCCGCTCGCCGAAGGTTTCGGGGAGCCACCGGTTTCAAATGACCCTTCCGAGACCCTCTTCCAGTTAACACACAAGTATAGGGGACGACAAATTCATAGGCTGGTGTTAAACAAAAGTCTGCACTCGGGGGTATCGGGAATTGGTGAGGTTCGATTCTTAACCAGCTCAGAGGAATGCATCGATAACAAACCTAAACAAGAAAAGGGAGGTCAGTCTTATGTTAAAATCACGAATAAATTTTATTCAGAATAGATCCCTAGCCTAGCATGAGAGTTGCAAACGGCTAGTCCGATACTATTCTGCCCTGAAAGAAAATATTAAAAAAGTCCTAATCAAGATCTAAATTACTCTCATGGTCCTAATACAAAATTCGACTAAGAACGAACAAGCTAAGAGAATAGCACGTAAGATCAGCCCTAAGCAATTACATCGAAAACGACTACGGGAGGATCTAACATCAAAGAATCTACTGCAAAGCAAGACATTTACTTGTTTACAAATACTAGAAACATTTACATTTAATAGCAAGGGGAAAATTTGTCCTATGCTATGATGGTGCCATCTCTAACATTTATCTTTAGATTTAAGTGTTTAGCTAGTCCTAAATATCATTAATTAATAAACGAGACGCGTTTATTACAAAGAAAATCAAGCTATGTGCACAACGTTGCTGAATTTAAAAAAAGCTATGCTAATACAACACAAATACATACAATAATTCAGCACTCCTATGGTTGTGCAATTGGCACTGCCTGCGTACTCGGTTTGTTACTGTTTGTAACAAATGGTCATAGTTTCAAAGTGTTAGGAAAGTAGAAAATATAGGAAAGCCTGCAAATGCGATGGCAATTAAACAATTACATCGACTCATATTGCTACCAATCTGATGTGTGTACTACAGTTATCACATCACCAATTGGTTGTCGACTATTCACGTAAAAATGTATCAAAATGTATCTAAAATAACTTAACAATAACTAAGTGTCAAACATTTGGTCCAGAAAATATTTTATTTTTAGTATTTATTTTCTTTATTTAATTTCAGGGGGAATTATGAGATTAGTTTATTTTCACAAAATCCTATCTTTGATTATTAAAGCTTCACACAATCATTTATTCCTCACAGTATAGGTGTTCGGTTTATGGACCTTTAAATAGCGTTCAGTGTACTCAGGTAACGTGTGTATCCAACTAATGCATAATAACTTAATAGTTTAATAGACACCATGTGTCTCCACCAATACTTCATTATTATTACTTGACACCTTGTTTCTCCACCAATACTTCATTATTATTATTATTATTATTATTAGACACCCTGTGCCTCACTCTTACAATTACGGATTCATCAATCCAAGCAACAGCTGTTAGGTACAACTGCAGTAGCTCGTTACCACCTGAATAACCACAATAACATGTCGGAGGTATTAAATCCACCATCGCGACTCACTTCACTAATACCATAATAATGTTAATTACAATAAGTGCAGATCTCTGAATTATACACGTTTTAAATACTGGTCATAAAGGTTATGTGTGTAGAAAACACATTCTAACAACGCTATGAATTAACATGAAGGCTTCCGATACAAATTAAAGTGTGAGATTGTGCATTCATTAAATTGCCTCTTCCCTGAATGAGGTCGAACCTATGTTCTCTGGTTACAAAATACTGTTTCATTCATTCATTACCTGTCTGGCTTCTCGAAAAGAAATAAACCTGTTTTCGAGTATTGCTCTGTCAAACAAATGTGAATAACGGAACTCTGCATTCCGCTTATAATACTAGGAATTTCACAGCCTTCTAAATAAATAATGCACTGCCTAAGATCTAGTGTGCTGTGTAGTGGTTTGGCTTGTACATGTAACCTTGGCCTTGTTTTAACATCTGCCAAAACTAGTTTCTTTGCCATCAGCTCGACAAAATAAAAGTTGATAATAACTGTTTTGAAATTATACGAAATGGACATTGAAAAGACTGCCTTCCTGGCGTGTATAAATTTTTTACAAAACTGTAACTTTCCACACGTGTTCTTATAATAGCTACCTGCGTTTTGCACTGTAAAATGAAACCATACTAACATTAAATCTACTGTTTCCAACTCATTACAATTACGCTACTGATACATGATCTGACTTACAGAAGCAGCGACCGTCGGCTCGAGACCCGTCAGGAGATGTTGTAAGCGGTCTCCTCTATGGTCTTAAAACATTTCCTCATTGTTTCTGGTCACCTTCCGCTGCCAATTCCCCATAAATGATTTAGTTATCCATTTGCATTGCGTGGTAGGGGTTATATTCCAAGATTTGATGTATCAGTAGGATCATAATGTTGCCGTTGGTGATAATATTACAAATGTTTAAAGAAAACTTGCACTCACTGATGCTAAGGTGCGGTAATAAATTGCCCATTTTTCCACTCCGCCACTGGCGTTAAATTATCGCTTGTGCGATGTTCACTCGCAAGTTTCACTAATATTTACACAAAAATATAAATCAAAATCACTGCCCGTCCGGCAAAACATAAAATATTCTTTTGGATTTTCACAGTTTATCAATTCACAGTTTTATAATACACTTGGATGCTACCATGTGGTCTTAGAGTTTGCGTAGCATGCTTCCATAATTTTCGCTTCGTGAATAAAAATATTTCACTGATCAAATGTTACTAATTGTCTACAATTACTAGATTATTAGATAATGCCCTGATGGCTGTCCATTCGACAAATACACTCGGATTTTCCATAGCACATGGGTTCCGTTCCTTAATCTTGCTTCACATGCACATAGGTGTTGCTTCAACCAGCGACAAGTAGGTACAGGCTTCATTAAATATGGCGTTCACTCAGGACATGAGTAAGCCGCGTAAATTGACGGTTTCGCTCATCAGCGTTGTATACCGTATTTTAAATATACAGAATTACGTTGATTACATTGTTGTTGATTTATGGAATGTCTAAATGTTATCATAAGCAATATTACTTCAGCTTCTTCCCATCGCTCGCAGGGTATGTTCAGTTACTTTTCAGCATGGATCTTGGTCTTTGATAGCTGTACAAACATGCGTCAACGGGCGCAGTATTTATAACTATAAAATATCTTAATGGGAAAAAAAGGAGAAGCATCGACATTAAAATAACAAAACCCGGGTGATCATGAGAGAAAAGTGAACAAGAAGATCAAGAAACTTGTTTCATGAATTATTGGTGCACAAAGTGGGCATTCCAGTAAATGCCAGTGAATTATTTCTGGTTGTAGAAGACAAAAACAACAATTGAATAGGTCCCCACCAGAACCTTGCAAGCACCAGAAACCAAATTTTACAGGTACTGAAAAAACGTTTATTTCCCAAATGTATTGATTAGGCCTAATAATACTTTTTTGGTAACATAATCTAAAATGTTTTTTTTTTAACTACTACTCCTCCCTCAATTTCAAAATTAAAGGCTTATTATCTGCCGAGTTTTGAGTAAAAATATTTTTCTTTTTCTTGTTTTTGTATTTACAACGTTTTGCCAAATGTGGTTTGTTTTCGCATTATTGATTGCGGGAGACGTAAAGATATAACCCTGAGTTCACAGATGAAAAGAAATGTATTTATTTCTTATATTGTTCAAACATAACATTTTCATATAAAATATAATAAATATTTGCATCGTCACAGCCACAGTCACGCAAAATTTTTCGCCATGCGGATAGAGTTTACATGGCTGTGCGGATAGCGGATAATCTGTGGGTAATGTGTAAGGTAAATTTGCGGAGAGTTTTAGAATAAAATATTGAACTGGATTTAAAAAAAAAAATTAGTATTTGTAAGGATCTCTGTCTTTCACGTTTCTTGTTATTTCCCTATTTGCTTTCGCTTGGATTGTATGAGAATAATAGAGAAGTGGGAGAAGCCAATCATGGAAAAACCCTCAATTAGAGTTGACTTATCCCCAAAAAAAGTCCTTTATACCTGCGCTTGCTTGCGTGTGTATATAATTAGCCACTCGCTGTTTCACATGCCGTTACTCAGAGGAACAAAACTCAGTCAACATTGTCTTGCGATTCACAAATAGCCTGGGGGAACGAATTTCTCCTCAAATGTCTTAATATGTTGCTTTAGTACTTCACACTTTATCTAATATATTAAAAATATTATTGTAATGTCAGCGGATTCTGATAACAAACGTGCGGATGCGGATAAAAACGTGAGGATGGGGGCGGATGCGGATAAAAGTCGTGCGGATGCGGGGCGGATGCGGATAACATATTGTTTATGCGCGCAGGGCTCTAGTATAGATCTAATACCAGATCAGTATACGTGTCAGACATAGCTCGTTCACAGAGTGGGCATGATACAAGAGCGAAATACTCGCTTGTCGGAAGATGTGACAATCTGAGTTGTCGAATAGTGTTGATGTGGTTGGCGAAAGTGACTGACAATCCGCGGGGTCACCAACATCGTTGTGTTATTATCAGTCACAGTTTTGCTTACTCCGAGAGTGGCGGAAATGAAGACGAACGTGTAGGTATAGCAAAGGACAGCAATGACAGCATTATAAATAATAATGCAGTGCTTAGTGAAGCAATGGGATAACTGGATCTGCGCCTTTTGGTGATACAGTCAGCTGTGATTATGTTTGTATATATCAGTTTTATATGTTGAAGGAGGTGTATAATTAAATTAGTCGTGTAATTAAGCGTTCAGCATCATTTATTGTTCACATCAATTCACTAGTTGACACTCTGAAATGGCTGCTGCCCTTAAAAAATATTATTTACTGAGCGTGTGATTCGCTACGGAGAAATGACTGATTCAAACGCAGCAGGCCCATGACGTATTCCCGCGCGTTCTTCCATTAGCCGAGAGTTATGAGCCAACCTGTTTTCTACAAACCTTGACGTGAGTCTGCGGTTATGTCATGCTCCAACCTTCCTCCATTCATATCTGAGAAGTGCGTAATGCTTTTTTCCTGATTCCCTCAATATAATTCGTTTAAATTCAGGGGCCACATCGTCTCATAACATTCTTCTTTCCAGCATAAAGAAATAGGCAGCTTAAAATGTTCCAGCACATTCGGCGTTTCCTCATTTGCCACGCTAGCGCGCGCGTTTCTCCGATTGGATCTCTGCCCATGAGCGCTAGTTCAATACTCCGCTCGGCGCGTCTTTCAAAATAGTATGACGACATGAAGTACCTGGATCAAGGGTACAGTATATTCGAGTTCTACATAAAGCGGGAAATCGTTTATCGAGTTTCCTGCTTGTTTTGCCTCTAAGGTTAGAACCAAATGGAAAGATAATTTATCGCCCACGCTCAGTGTATGATCACTAAGTAGTGACATGGCACTATGGTTCAATCGTATCGATAAATGTCGTTTATCTGGTGTATAGTCCATAATACGAATACGTCCATCATTCCGTAAGCTGTAACTCGTTGAACCTGAAGGTAAACCATAGGTAAAATATTGACTGTCTTTCACAGGCTCTCAGTTAGTGATGTAAACGAGAAATACATGGGGTAGTAGTTTAATCATCAAAAATACATAGTCCTCCACAAATTGTTTGGTTGCGACCTCATGAGGCTGAATGGGGTCTAAAACGTCGGCTAGTTGGCTTCGCTATCTGTGTAACTCTTATCTTTAATTTCACACATGTTGTCCATTTTGTTAGGTTAAAAAGTGTTTGGTACAGACATCTTGTGAGTCCACATGGTCCGCCACATGAATGATGTGGTTATTATTAGCCGTATAGCTATTGACAATGAGGTTGGGCACCCGGTCATATAGCTCTCGCAACTTGTTATCGACATACATTTTTAGTGGCATCAATAGAAACTTGAGGATGTTTCACATAGGTTAACCGCTTTCCATTAAAGTCATAATCTCCCTGTTTAGTGCGTGGCACCACAGACCTATCCACATAGTGTTTATTGGCAGCGTCTGTCTCTTGTTTAAGATCATTTAATGGGACGGTGTTGGCCTTGGTCAATTAACGCATGTCTAAAGACATCCATCGTCATACTATTCCAGTCACAAGGCTTGGTTCGGTGTATATAGACAGCCTACAAGCCTCTTTTACCATTAGTTGATATGCAGATTATTAAGCAGCAAGATTCACTCCCCGTGGGGGACATGGTTTCTCATCTCTTTCCTACATCACGTGAACAACGCCACGGTTCACTAATTCCATCTTCCATTCTCTGCATCATTGTGGGAACCTCGGGATGTGGGAAAATCAATATTTTACTCACGCTCATCATGGCTCCAAATGGCCTGCGTTTTCAAAATATCTAAATTTTTGCAAAATCTCTACCAACCACTCTACGTGTTCCTGGATCAGGTCATATCTGAATTACGGACCGATAATATGGGTTACTTTAGGTTTTCCATGCAAGAAAATGTTATTGCTCCGGTTGCTGTGAGGCCTGATTCGCTTATGAATTTCGATGATGTATCCACCGAACGACAAGCTATTATTCAGAGCAATTTCAGCATAGGTCGTCACAAACCTATAGATTGCTTTTATTTTGGACAAACGTATTCTAAAATGTCTAAACTACTCATTCGTGATAATGCCAATGTGATTGTTTTATTTCGCCAGGATGAGCGGAAGAGTCGCCACATTTACAACGAGCATGCCAATCCCGTTGTGACCTTTCGACCCTTTACTGAATTATGTACCAAGTGTTGGAACACTCAACAGCATGCCTGTCTGGTTATTCACAAACAAAATGAACTTCATCAAGGACGATATCGCTTAGGGTTTGATCATTGTATTCATATTTAAGGGGCTGTCTCATTTCCTTGTATATAATTTGTCGGGACACCATGACAACAGCAGGACGTCAATTGAAAAAGCATATTATTATCGCAAAAAATAATATTCGCCAAAAATTTCGTCAAATGAAATGATCACGTGCGGATAATGCGTTGTTTATTCTACAATATTTAGCGGCTCCTCTAAAAGCCATGTTTAAACCATCTTCCAATCCATCTGAAAAGCTACCATTAGTTTCAAAAGAAACTCAGACTGTTCAAGAGGTTCCTGTTGAAAAGGAACAAAAGGAACTGGATAGTTCTAGTGATGTTGTGGATGATGAAGTGTTTACACCAGCATAATCACCACGACTTCCACAGTTTCTAAAAACATCTGTCATTGCTGAAACACCTTCAACTTCCAAGTAGCCCACGTTGTTAGAAATCTTGTCCACGCCCGTAAACAAAGCTGAATTTAAAGAACATTCTACTAAAGAATTATGGTGCTTTAGTCTCACCCTACTTCGAGGATCTATTTACTAAAAATACATACTACCTATGGTGTTTACTATTAAAATGATTGTTTCTGGATTGGTAATTCTAATATCAAGTTTGGTCAACATGTCATTATTATTAAAAATGCTACCTATAAATTATCATCGGGGCTTTTAGAGTTGTTAATTTCACGTAGTCCGCTTTCCGATGATTATACTCACAATGATCTCATGGCATATAGAACCATCTGAATTGAAACAAGTGCTAACAAAAGAGGGTATAAACGATATCAGCCGATCAATGCCAACAAAAGTTTCAAGTGTAAAAATGTTATTTCAAAATTATTCCAAATCTCAGACAGTATTCGTCGTGGACCTTCAGCTTCGGGAATCACATTCAAACCATTAAAACCCCTTGAGGATGTCACCTACTGGCACAATCCCACTAAGCTAGTCCATGCTTCATGCTTCACGTCAAGCTGGGCACACCGGTCACAATTGGGAAATCGAAGAAATTGAACAAGAACTTCGAAATGCCAAAATTATTGTTTAAACCATAGCCCATCATTGTGAAAATAGCTCGCGAGTTGCATGCCCCTGCCAGGCATAACTATCAGCGACTCAAGGTTATTTCACGGGGTGTGGATGAAATTTGGCAGGCCGATTTAGTGGATATGATTCCCTATGCTAGCGTTAACGATGGTTTACGCAATATGCTGACTGTCATCGATGTTTATTCCAAAATGGCGTTTGTTCAACCTGTGAGTCGCAAGTCAGGCCCTCAAGTGACCAGCGTATTCAAGAGTATTATTCAACAATCCAAACATCAACGCAATCTTCTGCAAACAGACCAGTCCAAAGAATTTTTCAACAAGGATTTATCCAGTTTTCTCAAATCTTTGAATATTGTTGAGTGGTTTAATCGCACGCTTAAAACCAATATGTGGAATCAGTTCATGGCTCGGGGGTCCTATCGCTGGTTAGACTTAATACCAGAGCTAGTGTCACGTTTCAATGATACCAAACCCAGAACTATTGGGACAAAGCCGCAATGTGTGACAAAAATATTCCGCGGCTGGATAAACTGTTAAATCCCAACAAAACTGCCGACCCTAAACGCCACCACCTTAAAATCGGCGACCATGTCCGTGTCAAAAAATTCAAGTCTTTTTTCGACAAGGGCTACACCCCGAATTGGGGAACAGGCTATTTCGTATTCGTCAAGTCAACCTGGACAGCCCAGTCACCTATTTACTGCAAGATCTTAACGGCCAACCCATAAAAGGCAGGTTTTATCTCGAGGAACTCCAAAAAACAGCGTTTTCAAAACATTGTCTTGTGGAAAAGTGTTAAAATTAAGGGAAACAAATTGTATGTCAAATGCCTCGGGTTTACCTTACCCTTTAATTCTTGGATCAATAAATCAGCATTAGCGTAAAAAACAAAATGTGTTTTAATAACCTATACCCGCAACCAATAATCCCTAAGATATAAAAAGGAAAGTCTGCTGTGAGCATTTGCTGCACGGCACTCAGCCTTAACAAGAGGTTAATGCGGCCAGAGACTTGTAAGTAATAGTAACTGTCACCAGCAACAGGTCTCTCTCTCTCCCCCTCTCACCCTGCCTACACTGCTGGTTACGTCATTCATAGACGTGCGTTGTACTTTTCAATGACTTAGCGTTTCACACGCACTTGGGCTTAGCGTTTAACCTTCAACTCTCCTCTCTCACGCCAGCAACTAGCCGTATCGTCTTTCATGTCTCGAGCAGATAAGATTCACTGACAGCAGACAAAATCATTCCTTGCTTGCTACAGTACGTAGCTTCATCGCTGAATCGACAACACACATACAAGTTATGTTGTAATATATATATATAATATGCCACACTTGGAGGTCGGCATGCGGTTCCTCGTCGAAATTCACGACAAAAGTTTATGTTGCAAAACCTAGTCCCACCAATAGGTTTAGCAGAAATGCGTGTTAAGAAACGAGGCTCTGGCAACGCTGTAACTGCACGCAGCGTGGCCAAAAGCAGGTCGCAGGAACTCGGCTATCTGCCGGAGCTTTCTCCATACATTCCGATGCAATGCAGGATATGACAATGTTGCCAGCTTCTCGTTTTCATACTTGTGTTTTCAAACAGCACCCGATCCGATGTTGCTATTGAAACTTTTGTCTTGCAATTGGATGAGGAATCGCATGCCGACCTCCAAGTGTGGCATTTTTTTCACCCTGTATATATAAGTTTCTCTTTCCAACGCGTTAATTTTAAAGTGATTTTAAACAGTTCCGTAAAATATTAAATGCGTCTTACCTGTTTTCAACAGCGTGCTCACAGTTTCCTAATCTATTTTTTCGTTCAATTGGTCAACATTATCGCTGTCAACCGTAAAGCCATTCTAATATCACGGGTTATCATGCATTAAGTTACGTTCAAACAAAACAAAACAAAACCACAGGTTATCCTTAACAGCATCAACATCTTAAATGCCCACAGCAACCAGCACCTAGCCAACAGCAGGTTATAATTTGTAGCAATGCAAATTACGTTGTGTGGGGCAATGTTATTTTACGTAAGGTTTTAAAAGACATTTAAATATACGATATTTGCCTAAAAAATACTTGTTACCCCATTTTCTAAAACAAATATTAAAATATTAATAGCCCACGTTAAAGAACCTGTTCTCCCAAATAAAACGTCCCCTAACACGTCTCTGTACGATTAACCGCTTTCAAAATATCTGCAATTTCCCTAAAAGCCATTTTTAACCCATTTCAAAAAATCTTACAACTATTCATACGTCACGTTAAAACTTTATTTTACGAAACGTAACAAAAAAAATACTTTTTTTACAAAAGAAAATCCCGTATCCCTCATTTTCAAAAATTTTGCACATCTTCATGCACCATGTTAAAGAGGACAGCGCGCTGAAAAAATTATACCAATTATACCCCCCCCCCCCCCTACAACCACTCCTTGCCAGGATATATCGTCAGGAAAACACCAACAGCGCTAGGCTGCGACAGTAGCGCCTCCCGCCAACAGCGCAATGCGGCAGAAAGTGGACCTAGTTAGACTCGGCACGGCTTAAATACTACAGGTTTTTGTCCTAGTGACATGGAACTTGTTTTAGGGCATAGAGAGGGTAAAGACCTTTGGTTTAAGTCAAACACTCTACTTTGTAAAATTCCTAGTTTCGGATATATAGCATACTTTCCAAATTTAACTTTTTCGGAAAAAATGTAAAAAATATATTGTTTTGTCTTACCGATAAAGGACATAGAGACCTTTCGTTTGACCGATTGCGCGACGTTCCATGATTATTAGTTTTAAAAATATGGCATATTTTCCAAAACAAAAATTGTCAAAATAATTAAAAAATGGAAACCAGTCATCCATACAAAGAGGGCTTCAAGCCAAGTCATTTGACACTTCATATAAGTCTCTAGCATCATTGGTTCGCGAGATATCAGAAATTTTACATGGCGGAGGATGTACAGTCGGGTACAAATAAAATGGGTGGCCAAGAACTCTTAGCTCTCATCTACTGTCGGTCATTCAGAAAACATTTTGTGAATGTTTTATTCAACAATGTAACCCCTGTCCTACTTCGGAGGGTCTCAAAAACGGCTAATCCGCTAACTAGTTACATGAAATGAGTCGACTAAATCCCTAACTGAAATTACTAACCCTCGCGATGGTCCTAGTTACACAGAAAAACAAGCAACAACAATACTAGTGGCACAAACAGAATCTACGCGAAAGCAAGTTACAAGGAAATGTAAATTTTACCGAGTCATTTGAATAACCCCTGCGATTTAGATAATAAATAGTTAATATTTAACAGTTGAGCAAACCAATCCCTGAGTGAGGATGGTACCACGTCCACATTTACAATTACATTTAAATTCTATCTAAATCCTGACATGAAATAAAATGTTATGGCGAGACGCGCCATAATCAAAACATTAAGGTCTGATAGCAGACCACAGACTATCAAACAACAACAAAAAATGTTACAGAAAAATACACTCTAATAAACTAGCAGGGTAACAAGTTGGGTAATGCACTCAGAATAAGACAAACACACAAACAAGCCTGCCTTGGGAAATTGGGAAAGCTATTTGCCCCCAATCGTCATCTCAAGCATGTCATTTAGGTTGGCAATGGCGTAATCGTCACTACGGCTTATATTGCATAAAATCACGCGGACCACAAATTACTAACTAATGGTTCCAGCGATTCTTGTCGTCGAATACCAAAAATGTGTCAGCTCATTTAGGTGACATCTCCATAAGGAAATGATGAAGATCCAGGTGTCGGAGCAATATTACAAAGCACAGATTCCAAGTTTATCAAGCTGAAATTATGCATTAATTATCACGTCGATTTAATAGAGTGAATAGAATGATTTAGATTCAGGTTTATGTGAATGTTTAGTTGGATCTATTAAACGCCAGTCGTAGGCTAAGGAAATCTCCTCAGAGATAAGACTAACAATTAGTCACCCTAATACATTGAGCTAAGAGTGGCTCATGTGACAATGACACGTTGCGCGACTTACAGACACCTGCGCGTCTTACACACTCATCGGTCGACCTGGCTCTAAGGCTCATGGTTTGCCGGAATACCAATAATAACAAAGGGGATATTCAATTCCATCTACCCTTACCATAACAGTGTTCTGAGACACTACAAATACATGGGTTACTAGCCTTTACACATGAACTGGGTCAATTTACATTAGTTGATAAACCTTTGATTACAGCTTGCTAGATTATTTTAATTCACCAGCGAAAAATAATGACGCACCGAACACGGAAGCCGTCCTCGCATGTAGCGGTACAAAACATGTGTTCAGCCGTCAATGGCTGTACTCATAGCATGTGACATAATGCTCCTAGTCTCAAGGTCCCCACATTCCGCAAATGGCAAATGAACGTCATTGTCAAAAGAAAACAATCAATAAAAGTAGGTCTCACTGGTTAATGCTGGGTAAGAAAACCTGTTAGTTGGCCGCGCGCTCTGCACTGCTAAATATCTCATTCATAGCATCGCAGCTCAAATCACATTACTGTACTTGTGTTAAAACTGTGCGTTTTCTATCTAACGGAACACACTGAATACAGTCCTGTAGTGTTCCGTAGATGAACTAACCAATTGCACTTATTCCTTAAGAGTGTCTTTCAATACGATTTACCCTGCTCACAGATATAACATTTATAGAAAGTTCCAAACCTCACAAAAAACTAAGACTGTACACTAGCAGATCAAACTGCTTTGATATTTGGAAGAGATGTCACTCCTCCATCCTACTCTTGAACTCGATGGTTCTGTGCACTATGCTTGGCACATTCTCAAACGAATCCAAACACCTAACCTCTACGGTGTTAGTTGAAATGAAACGATTCTAGTCTTGGTTTCATGTCTAGATCAGTCCTACAAGACATGAGTTCGTTCCTCCCTGGAACTAGTGTGGTAAAAGTGTACTCACAATGGTTAAATAAACAGTACAAAAAATAGGACAGTAGCTCTCGACTGTCCACTGATACGCTAATAAGTTGCTTCAAATAAAAGTGAGGGGCCTATTACATAGGGTGTTCCCTAAGTATTTCAGAAGTTCACATCTTCTTATTTACGGTGTCCTTTAACTGACACAAGGTTGAGCTCTGATATGGCTGATAAATAGTTATGGTGAACGACATAAATGTACATATGCACCTCCGGTGTAGATAACGGTATAGGGTGTCTAACGATAGATTGTCCCAGTAACCAGAATGAAAAATACATATTCTAAAGATAATTCTACCTATGTGGTCGCTACAATGTCGGCTAAAATATGCTCATAGCTTAAGTCTACGTGGACAAACCTTGTACATAGAGAAATTACAGGACTCACGGTTGTAACATCGTGCAGCTCACCTCCCTGTTTCCATTATGAGAGGGGTAAATAACTTCCAATGCCTTGGAGTATTCCACAGGCTCCAAAAGCAAGGTTGGGAACCCTGGCCTGTTCTCTCGTTCCTGGATCTCATGGTACGGGTTGTCAATGGCAATCCACCTGGATTATCCTCCTACATGGCAGATATTCCAGATGCGTTTCCCCCATGATTGCTCGTCTACTCCATGTCGAACTCCATGGATATAAGTCGAATAGTGTCGAACACGTGGTCCGAAAAACGCATCATCTTGATGAAAATAATTTCACTGAATTTACGATTAAACTGTACAAGATCAACACTGCTACTACACTAGTGCAGGTATTTCAAAATTGGCCTCATTCCTGCCACTGGATCTCAGATATACGGGTGATATCTAATTCACTGCTTCTATTACTGATACAAGCACACACACAAAAATCGTGGATGATCACGGCCATTGTAAATAATCAAAATAAATGTATAATCTTGCCGGTGATCAAATTATGAGCACAATTCACTGATCTATTTCAACGTTGATCAAATATTTTATTGTACACGACACACTTGCTTTGCACAGCGTGGTCGAAATTTACAAAAGTCCTCCACGAGGTGTTTCATGGAAAAATACAGTTTTCACAAATACTTCACTTTTCGTGGAAAATATAATTTCAAAAGCCTGATGTGGCTGTATGGTGTACATTTCACTGTAGCAGCCTGATAATATTCACAAGTGCTACTTAGCACGTCACTTTGACGGACAAAAGGAAATCACGTCCAACCTGAGTGGACTCTCAGTACGGTGTGTCGAATGCAGGAACTCCACCCCGGGTTCCAATGAATTTCTAAGTCTTTGATCGTTTACTTTCATGATCTCCGCATGTCTGCGGTGTAATTACCTTTACCTTATAATGAAATTTACCAATTACAAGGCATATTAAATTGGTAAATAATGCTGAATTACTCGTTTTAAATTCCTGAGATATGCTGCAGAAGAATTGAGTATAAAATATCTCCAGGAAATGAATGAGCTCTCCTCGGCGAAGTATTGACCCCGTATTTTTAATCTATTTTCATTAATAAAAAAAATAGGTACGAGGTCACCTTTCGTCCGTGTGTGTGTAGGTCCCCCTCTAATAACTTCTAAACGGCTGGAGCGATTTCAATGAACCTTGGTAAGGTCGTAGTGCTATTTTGGCTGATCCCGGCCGTGCCCTTTAAATTTTATTACGTCTCACCAATCCAACATGGCGGCTGTGCGAAATATTTCAGCGGCATTCTATATCTCCGAAACAATTACGGATATCACCCTGAAATTTTGCACGGTGATAAAGGGCACTACTAGAAGTTCACATATGAGACTTTCAAGAAACTGTTAACTACAAAACGAACATGGCGTCCAATCGAATTTGAAACTTTTAAATAGACTTTTGTCGCGATTCAACCATCCAAACGCAAAGAAACTTGATACATCAAATGTTTGTACACATTGTAATGCACTGACATCTAATTTTGTTCAATGGTTTACATAACTTCAAGATGTGCGAAATATTTCACCGGTATTCTATATCTCCGAAACTATTACTTATATCATCATGAAATTTTGTACGGTGATAAAGAGTACTACTAGAAGTTTACCCATGAGACTTTCAAAAACCAGTTAATTACAAACAGAACATGGTGGCCATGGTGGTTTTAAATACACTTTTCTCGGGATTTGGCCATCGAAACGTAATGAAAATTGGTACAGCAAATGTATATACACATTGTAATGCACTGATATCTAATTTAGTTCAATTGTTTACATATCTTCAAGATGGCGGCTGTGCAAAATATTTCCCCGGGTTTCTATATCTTCGAAACTATTACAGATATCCCCCTGAAATTTTGTACGGTTGTAAAGAGTACTACTGTACGTTCAGCTGTAAGACTTCTAAATACCTCTAAAATGCAAAACTAACATGGCGGCCAAGCGAAGGTGAAATATTTATAGACTTTTATAGACCTTTCTCGCGATTTAACCAGCGTAGTGAAATATGGCACAGTAAATGTGTATACACATTGTAATACACTGGCATCTAATTTAGTTCAATCGTCCACATTACCTCAAGATGGCTGCTGTAAGCAATTTTGAAATTAAGTTTTTATTTCTTGTGTATTAATCGAGCGATCGAAGTCAACACTTGAATAATGAACCTGCGCTATAATCGTCATCTAATAGCACATAACTCTATGGCCTACATGTATACAAATCCAACATGGTGATCATCCGAAATATTTAGACGGCTCTCAATATCAATTAATCTATGATAGCAATCAAACTGAAATTTTGTGTGTTGCTAAAACCTATGGACATAGGTTCACCTAAGGGACTCTCAATAACCTGGTGAGCAAAAATCCAACATGGCGGTGACGTAAAAATACAAGTATTTAAATGGACATTTCTCGGTGATTTAAACATCCGAGCGCAGTAAAACTTGGTAAGGTAAATGCTTTTACAAATATTAATCCACTGGCAGCTAATTTATTTCAATTGTTTTCATAACCACAAGATGGCTGCTGTGCGAAATTTTAAAATCTGGTTAACTTTTCTTGCGTCCTAATCATCTTATTGAAGTTTGAACACTACTCCTACGCAATAATCTTCATGTAATAGTACATAATTCTAAGACCTACATATATACAAATCCAACATGGCGACCATGCGAAATATTCAGACGGTTCTCAATATCTACGAATCTATTACAGCAATCAAACTGAAATTTTGTATGTTGATAGAGGCAATTAACATAAGTAGGATTTATGAAAATAGGCGGTATAGTTCTTCACGGAACTACTTGTTCTGTTTAAAATTTATAAGGAGTTGAATATTTCATTTGCATTGGAGCAAGCAAAGTTTTGAAGGCTGGAAGATGACAAGGCTTCTGTTACATTGTAATTGGCGAGTCGAGCGGGCAGATCTGGTTTTGTGAAAAATAAACTAGACACGCGCGACTCGGTACAAGAAAAAGTATGACTTTCGCCACGCTAAAGATCAAGCAAGGGTATAATAGAAAGGGAACTAAATCACGTGACCCGAACGAGGGAGTGATATTTCGGCTATTAAACGAAGCAGTTAATGAACCATTACTATTGTTACAGAAGAAACAGAAGTTGTTTGAGTACACTGAGAGTAGAAGAATATTATTAAAGTAATTGTCATTAGTTTTGAACTTCATTTACGGATCCAGTACAGAAAGAGAAATTATAATACGAAGTATGAGCGCCAATATTCCCTCGGTTTTGGAAAACGACGCTATGAAAACCCAATTGAACGAGAGGATTATTCTCTCGACACTTGAAGCGAACGGCTGTGTCGGAGTTTGAGTCCCGAGTATTGTGCGGGCGACGATATTTTGACGGCGAATGGAGCCTCATCTTCGGTTAACTACGGGAAAAGACGTACTATAAAGTACAGTATTTCGAGGGCGGTGTTGTGTATTTCGTGACTAAAAAGCAATATGTTACAGTTAACAAGTATTATACTTTAAAGGAACGTTACACGATAGCGAGGTGCTATAATTAGCGACGTCTAGAACATTTACAAATTGTATAATTGGAGGGATACGAATTGAACATTGCATATTTATTCCTACGATCAGTTATTGAACTTGGACATTATAATGTATGAGGGATTTAATAAAATTCCCTAATTTTCTTCGATCGACGGAAAGCTTTAACATTTACGAGCTATTATCAATAAGTTCAACTATATTGCATACACCTTTGCAAATTTAACAGTCTACGAGGAATTTTTATCAAGTTTTCCAGAATTACTTAAATGAAATTTATTGCCGCAGCACGATGAACGACTTCAGAAACTAATAAAGGAGTTGAGATGGCTGAGTAAAAATGCAGAAGGGAACACAACATTGAGAATTATGGAGAACCTGAAAGTAACCAGATGACGTTACGCATAATGCTGGAAAATTCAGGAGTAACGTAAATGCCACTTTAAAAAATTTATAATGATGGAAGAACTTCTAGATCATCAGTTCAGGTCAGCGCTAAGAACGAAAGAAAAAGATGGAACTAGGGCTATCCCAATTCAATGCATGAAGAAGACGAAATTCGATTCCAGAACGAGGACCCAGTTTGAGTCCTGAATGAGAATGGAATGGAGGTCCGAAGACGGATTTCGAGCGGAGGAAGAGAAGGAGTTCCAATCGCTATCCGTTATTTTCAGCAACAGCAGCTGAAATCAACATAAGGTAGAAGTCAACTTCAATTACTGTATGTAGTTTTGCAGTAGAAATTTTGAATTTCCATGAGAAACCATTTATTCGATATTTTATTTTTTGTTTTGGTCATTTTTAAATTATTAGATTTTCGGTTTATCGAATTTGGATTAAGATTGATTTTAGATCGAGGATCCTCTTTGTTTTTATTCGGTGGTTTATTGGTCCAATTTAGAATTTCTATTTGAACTCTTTTAATATTTTCAAAATGCAGATGGCATTTGTTTTTTCTAGAAGATAGATTTATTTTATTTTAAATTTTTATTTGGGGAATAAGGTTCAAGTTTGACTTCGTTATTTATTTAAATTTTTGTTCTCTTCGTCCATGAACAAGAGGGTTCATGATTCAATTAAAATTATTGTATTGTCTTTTGTGATAAACCGTCGGACACGAGGGGTTCGTTTGTCCTCCATATTTTTTATAAATTCGATATTTTGATTTATATTAATTAGATAGAAGTTGTACTATGGGAGAAATTATAGGCACCCAATACCTTTTTAGACCCTACACACCCCGAGAAGCGCAAGTTTCTCACATTCCTTACAGAATTTGTTACCTTCCCAGTAGTATAGAACCTTAGTACAACTGTAGAATAGATTCATTTCACCCTATTTGTCAGGCATTTCTTTCGGTGGTTTTTCTAGCCGGGGACCATGAAGATTCTGCGATCCTGCCCATTTTGGATACTGGCAAATATTTGTTGATAGAAGAGCACAGCATGTTATTTATAAACTGTTTTCTTTGTTTTTTGGGGGCTTTATGATTATAACTTTCAAGCTTTTTACTGGAATACCTTTTATTTACGAGCTTTTTCCTTTATAGACAATTGCAAAGGAAGTTGTCATCGCAGTTTGAAGAGGAAGAAGTCCAGAGGATTTCTCAGCGCAGCTTCATCACAACTACTCTAGAAATGAATTCCGCTCGTATTACATTAGCTGATACACCTACCTATGTGCTAGTTAATTCTAGGTGCGGTAAATAATGGCATCGTTAAGCATTATTCAACAATGGGAGCCACTAAATGCTTGTCTTAGGACCCAGGTATGCTCGGGGAAAATTGATAATGTTAATAATAGTATTAATCCAAAGGATTCTTTAGAATCTTGTTACCATATCTTTTTAGAGCAAATACACTCAAACTTGCGATTACACAAAGCTTTCAAATTTAACATGGAACTCGTGTGCGATTTTGTTTACCACAAGAAAGATATTGAGATAAGAGAAAAATTTCATGTTTGTACCAAGATGCAAGAATTGCTTGTATCCAATAATTTGTAAGAGTGGTACTGAGCCCGAATTCGGCTTATTTTAGAATGATTTAGAGGCCAGAATCATGTCAGTGATGGTGAATATGCACGAGAGTTTAGCTAAGTTGCAAGTCTATGTTGCATTATGGGTCGCTCTGACAAGGTTATTGTACCTTGTGGTAGACGCGATACTGCGCCTATATTGGGATAAATACGGTATCCACGAGCTACATGTCTGAGCATTGATAGCCCATCAGAGAAGACGTCTTTGATAGAAGACCCTGGGACCATAACTAAGCTAGTTATCTATTCTATTTTTGACCGATTGAAGAGGATTTTCTCTCATGAAAAGATGCTAATTTTAAATATTAACCATGGAAAAATATTATTACAGTGATTAAAGACTTCAGAATGAAGTAATAAGCATTGTAAGGAGCCCGCGCAATCGTATCACCTCTCTTGAAAAATGGAGGAAATTCAGTCAGATGGAAGAGTGAGGAGTGGAAACAGGGTTCATTACTGTTCTGAGATTTGACGAGGTTCGATCGCGGAGTGAAGAGTGAGCTGTTTCAAGGCTAAGTGAGCCCGCGCTTCAACCGAGCCAGCGACCGAGGTTCCAATAGTATGGAAGGCTCGCACTTCTCGTCCATAGAGGAAGTCAGTTTTAACCACAGTATTTCACTTATATTACTTGTGTGTGCGGTAATAAGAAGCCAGCTTTAATATAAAGCTTGAATAAGCAAGTTTATAATGCGAGTGCGATAGGCAAGCATCTATAAGGGATCTACGGTATCCCAATTTCGAGATTCGACAGTTTTAGAAACGTGAATCTAGCGCTTGGAGAAAAGTGTTCATCTCGTGGCAGGAACAAAGTGTGCGCTGCGCAGTATACACAAGGCAAGTCCGTGCCTGGTCTGACCGAACATTTGAAGTAGCAGTGCATAGACATTCGCAAAGCTCCGTGCAGTATAAGACGAGCGAGGCTGCATTTCTACTACAGTGAGGTATCAATTCCACAGATATTCACGATGATATTTATTCAATACTTTATAATCATACAGTTCACCGTTATAATGTTGGCTGTGATGTTTGAGTAAATTATGCGCCTGGGATACACGAGATGGAAGCATAGTGGCTTCACTGAGAAACCTTCGATATGAAATTAGAACATTGCAAAATTATGTCCAACTATATCACGACATTGGGCGACCAATTGACTTCATCCCATCTTCGAAGCAATACAGGGTCTGCAATTACGAACATTATTCAACGGTATTGCTAGTTCTTCATGGAAGTTTACAAGAGTTGTCGGAAGAAGATTCTAGAAGACGCTTTCTAACGGAAGATGATGATGATGATAATTGTTGTTTTAAGGGGCCTAACATCTAGGTTATCGGCCCATCTAACGGAAGACGATGGCAGTTCAAGCGAACGGGGGGAGCCACAGTTCGATTCCAATCTACAATAGGAGGTGCTCTTGGAGGAATGCGAGTTCGATGTCCGAGATATCTGTTTGTGGGTCGTGGGGAACTACAATTCGATCCTGGGCTGGAACAGAATTACCAATTCACTTGGGTGATTCCTCTTCGCTACAATTCATCGAGAACTTCTATTAAGGTACAGCGAAGACACTCGTTTACTTAGTTTGGAGTAGATTGATACATGTTTGAGCACCAATTTTCTATTGTAGTATTGTCTTTTGTAATCGATTAGTTGTGGTATTTTTCAGTAAACTTTAGCGTTGGATGTTTTCGTCTGCGATTCCCACTTTACTTTCTTTAGGCATTATTTTCATCTACAAGATAGTCATATGGAATTTATTTCCATGTTTGGAATTTCTTTGAATTTTATTTAAATCTTTTCCGTGATTTAAATAGTGGAATTATATTCAGGTTTTCGTCTTCATCGATTTTTATTATTCGTTTGTAGAGGATTAGCTTTGGGATTTTTTCTGCGAGAAGATATTTTAGGGGAAACGATCGACGATTTATTAATACATTTAAATGAGATTGTGTGATAATCTCTTCGATAGTTTATGGTTTTGGCATGAATATTGAGGACGATTTCATCGATTTGCCAAGTGTATTTAAGATACAGTGACTTTCATATTGAGTTGATACGTCAGTTTCAGCTGACAACTATTTTATTTTGAGATAGCATTGATCTATCGTTAACGAACTTTGATGAAACATAAATATTTTGGAAGATTTCATTATTTGTATTGATCGACAATTTTTATAGACTTCATGATCCAATTTTGAACTCATATACGTGGAACATTTGTATGACAACGAATTTCATAGAGCATGTTGTAACGTCAGAGACAATTGTAGTCTTGACTTTATGACATTGTTGTGTTTACGTCAGTATGGAACGATATGTTCGTATTTTTATTAAATATTTAAGGAACATTTAATTGATTCCAGGTTTACTATGCTTATTATACTTGCAGAGGGAGTCAATCCTACACACATTTCAACGATTATTAATAATCTGAACCATCTTGTAAACAACATTTGAAGTTGTTAAGATGTATAAATATACAGAGCAACATTATAACAGTTAATTAAGTTAATATTGGATACACAATTGAATCAATTGTTGGGGAATGCGATAGGCAATTCCGCATTAAGGTATTTGTTATAACCACTGCGAAGGTTAATTCCGCATTGCGATGTAATGGTAAATTAGTGTACGATGATGTCATTCCGTATAACTTTGGTGAAGTGAGAAGCTGCGATGAAATATTTTGAGTGTGCATATACGAAGAAAGTATACCGTATTTAATTAAGAAACTTATTAACTTGTTGCTGTAATGTTATATCATGCTATTTCTAGCATTTCAGTGAAATGAAGTTCAGTTAGGTGTAACTCATAGCTATTCTAAGAATGTGTTAGTTGGATTAGACAATTTTAAGGAGGCATGCGGAAAAGCAAGGTGATCTGCTGAATTAATTTATGTTTCTGAATTTTTCTATTAAACCCTTATTATATTCTTGAACTAATAATACTATGAGGTGTTCTTAAATGAATGATCATATTAAACCCAGATTAAACAGAAACCTAATCTACGACATTAATAGTCTGTGTTAGTATTGAGTGAACTTTAAACTTTTTAAATTTACTTGAAGTAATTGCGATGGCCAATGAAGAAAGGTAGTTTAAATCTACGCTTTTACGTCTCTACTTCTCGTAAAGAAGTATAATAATAATAGTTCAATATTATTTCGACATGGAAGGACAGTTAAGACATTAAACTTGAATAACTAGTCCGTTGTAAATATTAAATCTTTTTATTGGTGTTGTTCGTTTCTTTTCTTCGATTTTGTTGTTGTCCCTGATAATAATAAATTACTTTGCGAAGTTAATATAATAATATTAAGCTTCCATCATACGTGTTATTTATTTTTCAGTGGAGAAACACTTGTATGCAAAACAAGGTGAGTAAGAGATTGCATTATAGGATTTATGTATGTGATATTTTGGGGGATTTTTGATGTAATGGAGAGGTGTGTTGTTCTCCGAATTACTTTATAAAATATTAAGGAAGGAAGTGTTCTTTCAGGAACATTGTCAATTTGTATTCGTACGAGAATCCGTGATGACTGAGGGATTAGTCATGTGTATGTATGAATCCCGGGTGAGAAGGAAACAGCTAATTGTGTATAGCAATGGCAGCTATCTGAAAACAGCTGATGGACATTTTATGTAGTCCAGCTGATCCTTTTAAATTAGAAAGGGAGGTTTTGGTGTATAGAGTAAAACATAGTATTGTTAAAATTTAAATTCACTTTTGAACGAAACTATTGGAAAAGCTTTCGACATATGTAAATTATTTTTAAACATTTTAATTTCAATATTTAAACTCCAGTTGAGGGAGCCAATGTAAACGTTAGATTATGGGCGTGCTAAGCTCGGCTGTTTTAGCGTGTGTATGTTAGATTTTTTGTGGATGAGTGGGAGTTTTTATTTACTTTAATTTGATTGTTTTTATTTCATTGTTGTTTATTATCTGGTGTTTTCGGCAATAAAAGTAGCTTCATTCCTTTTTACAAGTGGATCTTGCGTGATTTATTTCAATTAGAGTAAGGATGTGTTATGGAAAAGGGATACTCATGGTATGTGGTGCCTTTAACCCATTCCGACCTGAGATTTAGGTAAGGATATCATGCTCCTAATGTAGTTAGCATCCTTGTCCAGTGTAGTTAGTCCATAACACTTCCTCTGCCACTGTATGATTATCATAGAAGTGCCTGTCAGAGGGATTGTCAGGTTTTTAAGCCGGGACCTTCAAGATTCTTCGATCCATTCTCCATTCCAGGATTTTGACAAGTTAACTATATGATAATTACGGGTACAGTACGAGTCAAATGGTGTAATCTTTTTGCTGGCTAAATTTGATGAATTGCAGGACGGACCCAGCAGCCTTGCTTTAGAAACAAATCATCAATTACAAATTAATGTATGTAAATTTAACCCTCTTAATGCTGGGTCCAGTTATATCCGTCTACCACGATCGATTACACGCCAAAATACTGTGATGAATGTGAAAAATCGGGACAACGACGGTTTTCTTCGGTATTTTTCCGTATATTTGCAACCGGTACAGGACCATTGAGACATACCAGGAAAGTACGAAGCTGTGTACAACAATTAAAACAGTCTTTAAATTAAGCTCGCGTATCGTTCCCTATGGATCTAACCAATATCAATAGATTTGAATTCGATAAACCAGACTACTCTTTTATGGTCTATGGCATACAAGACGATATCATAGGCCCCTTGTTCGTTACTAAAGAAAAGAAGAGCACCACTTTCACATCTTGTCTTTGTCTCAGGATGATGTGGATCACTATTGTTTAGTTAAAAATGTAAACAGATTGGTTGATAGTCAACTATCGAAACATAGGCGTAAAAATCATATTTGGGGGAGTTGGTTACAGTACTTTGTTATCCCCTCTCTTTTGAAACAGCGTATGGTAGATTGTGCCACACAGGATGCGGTGAGACAGGTATTAGCACAATGAGATTTAAAAACATCCACAAGCGTGATACGCTCCCCTTTGTGGTCTATACCCATTTTGAGGCACTCACCGTCCCCCTCTCAGGGTGCGAGCCTGATTTCAGAAGGAGTTCAACCACCCATGTTCAAAAACATGAACCCTCTGCCGTGGGATCTAACGTGGTGTGTTCGTACTATCCCACAATGTTCTACTATATATCCTATCAAGGTCACGATTGTTCTTAATGAAATCAAGGACTCAGCTAATAATGTGCACGGGATACTACAAAATAAAAAAGGAAGCTTGTAGTTTAACGTGACCGTTAATCTCGCGATCATAAGCCACGGGACCTCCGTTTTACGTGGAATCCGAACCACAGGACATGGCATTTCACATCGAAAATCTCACATGCATTGACCGGGAATCGAACCCAGTCCGCCTTGGTGAGAGGCATACAGCTTGACCGCTGCGCCACCACGCCCCCCTACTACAAAATAAGAGTAGTCTCTTTCCAGAGGAGAGTGAAAAATATGCACATTCCACCACATGCCATATATGTGAGAAACCTATTCAAAGTGCCAATGACAACGTCCGTGACTACTCACACTTTACAGGTGAATTTCGAGGTGCTGCTCCTACGATATGTAATATAAACTATCCCACTTCTCTCCTTTTATGAGTCTTTTTCCACAATTTCCCGAATTATGATATACAGTTCATTATTCGTGAGTTTGGGAATGTGGATAAGGGTACATTTTCCAATTTACCTCAAAACCATGAGCGCTTTACATCAATTTTATGGTGGTGAGGTAAGATGTGTATTCGATTCCTAGACACTTTTAAATGTATGGCCTCATTCCTAGACAGTCTAGTGAATGACTTGGATTAAAACAATTGAAATTCACCCAAATGCATTTCTCTAATCCCGAACATTTTAAGCTGACCATTCCGAAAGGGGTGTTTCTCTATGATTATGTAAACAACTGGGACGTGTTGAAGCAAAAGACCTTGCTACCACAATCGATGTTTTATTCTATGCTCACACGTAACACCACTTCCGATGATGAATACGTGCATGCGTGTTAGCGTGTATTGCTGCTCACGGACGTGTCTGAAATGTTTCGACTGCTATTCAAACATACTTATTAACTTGACTCCGCTCACTACCATACAAGTTCAGGACTGTCTTTTGACGCTGCATTGAAGTACACGAAAGTTAAATTCGATTTACTGATCGATGTTGACATGGTCTTATTCCTTGAACGAGGCATTCGTGCTAGGTGCTGTATTCCTCGGAATACACATTTGGTTAGAGTTAGCAGTCGCTGCTCTTTGCTTTCTTTCTTTTTCATTAGTCCCTTTATTTCCCTTTTTCGGAGACACAAACAACGACCTCTGTATTCCCGTTTCTTTGAATATGTGTCGATTTTTTGTTTAAGTCTGTTTCAGTTGTGTATTCCCAGCAACTTATGAACGGGGCTCCATGCGGTAACCTGTCGAAGCTTTTGAATTCAGCAACTTCAAGAATGGTTTCAACCCACGCAAGCAGATGTCGTCTTGTCGTTATCTGCAATCTCTATGAAGACTTATACCATGTATTGTGCCCGCTGGCCGAAGGTTTCGGGGAGCCACCGGTTTCAAATGACCCTTCCGAGACCCTCTTCCAGTTAACCCACAGGTATAGGGGACGACACATTCATAAGCTGGTGTAGCACAAAGTCTGCACTCGGGGGTATCGGGTATTGGTGAGGTTCGATCTTAAACCAGCTCAGAGGAATGCATCAATAACAAAACTAAGCAAGAGTTTAGTGCTTTATTAATCTCATGTAATTTATTTCAGGATTAGGGCATAACCCATCTCTTTTGGGTACATTCGTGTTGACCGACTGAAAAGCACTAAACTCTTGTTTACTAAGGCAACACTGAAAATATGGCTTCAAACACCACAAAAAACTAAGCAAGAAAGAGAGGTCAGTCTTATGTTAAAATCACGAATAAATTTTATTCAGAATAGATCCCTAGCCTTGCATGAGAGTTGCAAACGGCTAGTCCGATACTATTCTGCTCTGAAAGAAAATTAAATAAAAGTTCTTATCAAGATCTAAATTACTCTCATGGTCCTAATACAAAATTCGACTAAGAACGAACAAGCTAACAGAATGGCACGTAAGATCAGCCCTAAGCAATTACATCGAAATGACTACGGGAGGATCAAACATCAAATGAATCTACAGCAAAGCAAGACATTTACTTGTTTACAAATACTAGAAACATTTACATTTAGTAGCAAGGGGAAAATTTGTCCTATGCTATGATGGTGCCATCTCTAACATTTATCTTTAGATTTAAGTGTTTAGCTAGTCCTAAATATCATTAGTTAATAAACGAGATGCGTTTATTACAAAGAATATCAAGCTATGTGCACAACGTTGCTGAATAAAAAAGAGCTATGCTAATACAACACAAATGCATACAATAATTCAGCACTCCTATGGTTGTGCAATTGGCACTGCCTGCGTACTCGATTTGTTACTGTTTGTAACAAGCGGTCATAGTTTCAAAGTGTTAGGAAAGTAGAAAATAGGAAAGCCTGCAAATGCGATGGTAATTAAACAATTACATCGACTCATATTGCTACCAATCCGATGTGTGTGCTACAGTTATCACATCATCAATTGGTTGTCGGCTCTTCATGTGAAAGTGTATCAAAATGTATCAAAAATGGTTTAACAATAACTAAGCGTTAACATTCGGTCCAGAAAATATGTTATTTTTAGTATTTATTATCTTATTTAAGTTCAGGGGGAATTATGAGATTTGTTTAGTTTTACAAAATTCTATGTTTGATTATTAAAGCTTCACACAATTATTTATTCCTTACAGTATAGTTGTTCAATTTATGGACCTTTAAATAGCGTTCAGTGTACTCAGGTAACGTGTGTATCCAACTTAAGCAAAATAACTCAATAGTTTAATAGTTTACTAGACACCCTGTGTCTTCACCAATACTTCACCATTTTTAGACATCCTGTGTCTCCACCAATTAATTCATTCTTATTACGGATTCGTCAATCCAGGCGCCCTCGGTTATGTACGACTGCAAATAGTTCATTACCACCGGTATAACTGCAATAACAATGTTGGAGGTATTAATCCACCATCACGACTCATATAATACTCTAATAATGTTAATTACAATAAGTGTGGATTCCTAAATTATACACGTTTTAAGTGCTGGTCATAAAGGTTATGTGTACAGAAAACACATCCTGACAACGCTTTGAATTAACATGAAGGTTTCTGATACAAGCTAAAGTGTGTGATTGTGCATTTATAAAATTGCCTCTTCCCTGAATGATGTCGAACCTATGTTCTTTTGGTTACATAATATTGTATCTCTCATGGCCTGTCTGGCTTCACGTAAAGAAATAAACCTGTTTACAAGTATTGATCTGGCCAAACAAATGAATAACGGGACTGCATTCCGATGTTATAATACTAGGAATGTCACAGCCTTCTGAGTAAAAAAATAATGAACTGCATAAGATTGAGTGTGCTGTGGACTGGCTCGGCTACTAACCTTGGCCTTGATTTAACATCTGCCAAAACTAGTTTCTTTGTCATCAGCTTGACAAAATAAAAGTTGATAATAACTGTTTTGAAATGATACGAAATGGGCATTACAAAATACTGCCTCCCTGGCGTTTATAAATCTTTAACAAAACTATTACTTTCCACAAGCGTTCTTATAATAGCTGCCTGCGTTGTGCACTTAAAGAAATGAAACCAAATTAAATTAAATCTACTGTTTCCAACTCATTACAATACGCTACTAATACATGATCTGACTTACAGATGCAGCGACCCTTAGTTGGAGACCCGCCATGAGCTGTTATAAGCGGTCTCTTATATGGTATTAGATCATCTCCTCATTGTATCCGGTCATCTTCCGCTGCCAATTCCCCACGCATGATTTAGAAATCTATTGCCATAGCGTGGTTGGGGTTATATTCGAAGATCTGATGTTTTAGCAGGATCATAATGTTAGCGTTGGTGATAGTATTACACATATTTAAGGAAAACTTGCACTCACTGATGTTATGTGCGGTAATAAATTGCCCATTTTCACTCCGCCACTGGCGTTAACCTGTCGCTTGTGCGACACTCACACGTGACCTTTTCACTAATATTTACATAAAATATTAAACCAAAAATTACTATAAATCCGGCAAACAAACAAAATATACTCGTAGATTGTATATAGTTTATCAATTACACAGTTTATGTAGCACTGAGGTTTGACCCCGCGGTCGTAAAGTTTGCGTTACACACGTCCATCATTTCACCTCGGGAATGAAAAATATTTCACCGTTTATGTATTAATAAACGTCTCCAATCATTAGATTGTCAAATAATGCCCTGATGGCTGTCCATTAGACAAATACACACTGATTTTCCGTGTCACATGGTTTCCTTTACGGACGTACTTTTACTTGTGCTCCAACATGCACATCGATGTTGCTTCGCCCAATGACAAATAAGAACTGTTGTTACTAAATATGGCGTTCTCTTAGGATATGAGTTAGCCGCGCAAATTGACAGTTTCGTTGATCTGCGAAGTATGCTGTATTTTAAATAAGCATAATTACTTTGTTTAAATTATAGTTGATTTATGGAATGTCTAAAGTGCATAAAAATATGATTATAAGCGATTTTGCTTCAGCTTCTTCCCGCCACTCGCAGGGTATGTTCAGTTACTCTTCAGCATGGATCTTGGTCTTTGTTAGCTGTGCAAACATGCGTCAACGCAGTATTTGAATTTTGCAATATTGTGCAATCTTTCTATTACTGCCCTACGTGGGAATTGTCATGCTTAGCCAACTAGGCTCGCTACTAAAGTCATGAAATCTAGCATTTCTTGTACTAAATAAAGGGGATACCTTCCCTGCATCGAGGGAGTTATGCCAAATTCATAGCTGTCTAAAACATAACTTGTCTGCCTACGAGGGATCTCTGCTTGCTTCTTTAAACTGTAACTACAGTTCTGGAATTTTCCATTTGCAATAGACTCTAAACTATGAAGAACTATACTCAACACCGTCAAATTACTGCTACTCAATTTCAAATTGAACTATTAACTGCAACCAACAACTCTATAAAGCCAGAAACCTATACAAGTTCAGTTCAGTGCATCTCCATTAACCGTAATAGTAACATTTTTCTCATGTTCTACAAACTGTCAGTGCTTCGAAAAAGTGTATGTGTGGCTTCTTCCGCGTCGCGTTCGTACAAGTAAAATCAGCCAGGACTCTGACTCCCCATTTTCTATACTCCCAATTTCCTTTACTAACAATTTAGGGTATATTTAAACTATTTTTTGTATCTCAACGAGGCTTTGTCTAAAAATAGACTCCCTACCATCCTTTGTGATATCTAATCTCGTAATTACTGTCTACATAATCTATGTGGTTATATACCCACATTTTAATACACGTTTTTTCCTGCTGCGTCCAGGAAGTTATAATATTGTTAAACGTTTATATCTAATCTTGTGTAACCCAGGCTTCGTTAATGCGACCTGCCCCATTTGAATTTAGCATCTGTTTAAGTCTGTATAAATATCCTAGTGGTTTAAAATCCACTTCTTAATCCACTTTGTCTTCTCCTACTATGTCCATGAATTTAGGATTGATAATTTATAGCCTTTTTGCCCACTAAAAAGGCGTTCATAAAGCAATGGTATTTTATCTAACCAATCTTAGCAATGTTTATATATTTCTATAAGAAATATCCCCTAATTTTAAAAAAAATGTTATCATTATAGGCTTTAGACCTTTTAATCTCTTGCATTGTTCGAAAACCCTTGTAAGGGTTTCAAGTGTTATTGTTATTGGTCTAAGACCTTCAAATGGTTTAAAAAACACGTCTTAATTGTAACTCTGTTTAAACCCATTATTGTTGAAGCAATTAAATTGCAATCATTTAGAGTTGCATTATATTGCTCTAAGAGCAGTTAGGCATGACCTTCCGTTCCTTATCTTTTGTTTAGAATTATTATTGAATTCAAAGAACCAATCAAAATTACTGAATGATAAGTTTACTACAAACTCAATCACTTGTTGCGTTAAGAGCAAAACTTCTGCTAACATCACTCAAAAAGTTTCTTTTAATTATTCTAGCTAATTCTAGTGAATCATTAAGGCAAGTATTGCTCGCTCAGCTTCCTACTTGAAGCAATTTTTGCTTGGTCCTGTGTCTCAATGTTTAGAATTTTGGTTTTGTTCAAGTTTCTAATAATAATAATAATCTTACTGAAAGCGCTTAATTTCTGTCCTCTCTGGGGGCATTTGGTCTCTCCTTCAGGGATCCGCCCGTGGTGGGGAACACAATTGTTCCTATTCATATCAATATCTTCAAAATATCAGTATTCGCTCAAAAACATTTCCTTTCAGAAAGGAAAGGGTACAATTTAAAATTCCCTCTTTTGTTCTTCCTCGCAAGCGAGCAGTGTACCTACATCCTACATAGAAGTATATTTTACGCTCGGAAGGAACGCAGCACTCAGTGCCCGCCTGCCGGTGACCTCAGCTCACGCTACTCTCTCCGTTATTCTCGCTTAGGCACACGCTTGTTTAACTCTCTTCTACAAGCTTTGAGCAACATAACTATTTTTTCTCACTATCTAATTAATTATTTTGTCTTGGATTCTTTTCCTTTCTGACTAAGATCGTTTCCACTCCTAAACATTTTCCTTTTCTTTTCAAATCATCTTCCCTCAGGTAGTGTCTGAGCTCAGGCTTAACCTACCAAAACTTGATTCCAGAAACCCGGGAGAATCCAATTTGTCAATATTTTGCAAATTACTAATATTTATTGGAATTTTTCGGCTATAAATCAGACTAGTCAAGGCTGGTGGAAGGAGAGAGAGGTCGCTCCTCTCTCCTACAGTGTTTATCACCTTTCAACTTGCTGCTGCCAACTTGACTGCATTTCCACAAGCTCTCCATTATCGTAAGTCGTACTCCATCTTTCAATTTCAGCATGGCACCAGAGGACAAAGACAAAGATAAAGATGTGAAAGATGATAAGCTCATCGCCAAACGGGCGTCCTACAAGGGGAAAATTACCCGATTTAAGAAATTTCTCAAGGAGCTGCCTCCCTCAGAGTCTAAAAGATTATGAACGGTATTATGAGAACAATAACACGGTTCAAACAGAAATTGAAACATGCATGTTCGGTCAAACAGAAGATAGAGTGGAGGTCGAAACTCCATACTATGAAGGCATTGGTGCTGCCTACAGAATATTACGCAAACTTGAAGAAGATCAAAAAAGGACGTATCATTTCCTAGTTCACCCCAAGAACAAAATTTTATAGCCTAAGTGTAATGGATCTGATGATGATCGCTTGACGATCGAAAATGGTCATCCTAGTGTATTTATTAATCTCATGTAATTTATTTCAGGATTAGGGCCTAACCCATCTCTTTTGGGTACATTCGTGTTGACCGACTGAAAAGTACTACTCTTGTTTACTAAGGCAACACTGAAAATATGGCTTCCAACACCACAATGTTCACGGCTAGTCTGGCAAATCGTGAAGCTAAGAGATTCAAATCACTCAGGCTTAAACTCATGAATTTAGACAAGTCAATTTGGTTCAACAAAAAATGTACAGAACTAAATCTCACCCCTAAATACGTACCAATTAAAACCGTACCGAACACACCAGCCTCGATCATTTCAACTAAACAAGCCAAAGCTATTTGGATAGCAATAACATTCAAAACAACAAACAACTCAAAGAAATAAAGTCATTGAAACAAAAACTAAAAGAAAGTGACTTAATCATCACAAAAGCAGATAAGGGAAACACTGCAGTAATTTTGAACAAAACAGAATACATTGAAAAAACAGTCGAATTCCTAAACAACAACAAAATCAAGGAATTAACAAATGACCCCACCAACAAATTCCAAAAACAAATAAAAAGTGCGCTAAAAGAAACAGAATACATACTGATCAAAGCCGAAAAATCAAAACTAATAAACATGAACCCGAAAATACCGTCATTGAGGGGACAACTAAAAATACACAAAAAGGAGTGCCCAATGAGACAAATAGTCAATTGTAGGAATGCCCCTAATTACAAAATCAGCAAAGAGTTACTAAAAATCTTAAAATGCCGTCTTTCCAACGACAAAAACAACTCTGTAAAGAACACAACAGAACTAGTAACAGCATTGAACATCCTACAAATGAAACCTAGCTTCAGGCCAGTATCCTTCGATGTAACTAACATGTACACCAATATTCCGATTCTTGAAGCAATCAACACTATCGAAAACAACTTAAAATCCAACAATTCGGTAAAAGAAACTGAAGAGATTGTGAGCTTACTGAGGGTCGTTCTCAGCCAAAACGTATTTCAATTTGACAATAAAATGTACACACAGAGAGAAGGCCTAGCGATGGGATCGCCACTAAGTGGGTTAATCGCTGACAGCTTCATCAATGCACTAGAAAATGCGTTCTTAGAAAAGACTTCAACAATGGGAATAGTAATATGGAAAAGATACGTAGATGATGTAATTTGCATCTACGATACTGAATTAACAAGCGAAGAAACAATTCTACAATCCATTAATAGGCTACACCACTCAATCAAATTCACTAAGGAATCCGAAATAGATCGAAAAATAAATTATCTCGATATAACTATTGAACGTAAAGACAACGAGCTTTCATATTCCATATTCCGGAAAGCAACACAAACCTCGCATGCAATCGACAATCAGTCTAATCACCCCAGTACGCACAAACTAGCGGGTTTCAATTCAAAGGTGCACAGGGCTTTAGACATACCCATGTCAAAAGACAACTATAATAAGGAAATAAGAACCATTAAGCAAATAGCAAAGGAAAACAATTTCCCGCCAAGCAAAATAAACCAAATTATAGTCAAACATAAAAATAAAGATAAAACGATTCCCAAACCGGACAGTAATGAGAAAAAATTTGCGCGTTTCAACTATGTGAATGCGAATACATATAAAATCACTAACCTATTCAAAAAGCAAGGCATAAAGATAGCTTTCACAACGAAAAACACAACCGGTAGGCACCTCCTGAATAGTAATCTAAATAAACATGACCCGTATTCAAGGTCAGGGGTATATTCTATAACGTGCCAAGACACCGGTTGTCAAGCTAATTACATCGGACAGAGTGGAAGACGAGTAGACACACGTTATAATGAACATATGAATGCGATAAGAACCGGAACACATTCAGCCGTATGCGAACATATGTGTGACGCGGGGCAGAGCTTTACCAACATAGATTCGGACCTTAAAATAATCCATCACGAATCGAAAGGCAGAGCTCTTGGCATTAAGGAAGCAATCGAGATACACCTAGCCAAAGGATACAATCCCAACAATCTAAATGAACACACGTTCATGGAGAGCTCACCCCTCTTCACGCTAATAAAAAAAACACCATGTCGGAAACAAGACACAATTTAGCGACACAGCCAAGCTAGATAAAAAGGGGGGGGGGAATTAGGGGGTTTTTAATAGGTAAATGTTATCTGGATCAGGTGTACGATATACTTTTCTTCTGCAATAAACCAAGGCCCATATTCGCGGCAGTTTTAAAGGTGCCGGGACGTCCTCATAAGACCGGGCAGCGCTTAGTTGAATGGCTTATGGTCCATGCGTGGCGAGGGCTAATCCACGGTCTTTAATAGTTGTAGACCCACCTCATTCAATAACATACATCTTACCTAGGTTGGCAACACCTCACATAAACACATCGCAATGACTCCGCACAGCACATATGGACAGGGGGGAGAAAGCAGGGAAACCCCAGTCGTTAAGATAACAACCGACCGCAGTCGACCTCACCGTGAGTTACAGTGAACACGAAAACTGCGCGTAGCTCTAGTAAAGAAGACAATCAGATAAGTAGTTAGCCTATATTATTATAGTTTAACCATAGTTGATTTTTACAACCATATAATCACTCCAAATTACAAACTCCAGATATCTATCACCATTTAGCATTTCACCTAACATCATATATACTGCATATAGCATACACCGACAGTTGCAGTACCAATAATGCAACTAAATAATTGTACATATTGTAAATATTTTCACCTGTATTTCAAACGTAGATTTTATAGCCTAAGTGTAATGGATCTGATGATGATCACTTGACGATCGGAACTGGTCATCCTAGTGTATTTATTAATATCATTTACATTCGTGTTGACCGACTGAAAAGCACCAAACTCTTGTTTACTAAGGCAACACTGAAAATATGGCTTCAAACACCACAATGATAGTGAATCATTAAGGCAAGTATAGCTCGCTCAGCCAGCTTCCTACCTGAAGCGATTTTCGCTTGATCCTGTGACTCACTGTTTAGAATTTTGGTTTTGTTCAAGTTAGGTTGGGTTTCTAACCCGTTCTAAACTTTTAGTTTGCACTCCACTGGGTAAGAGTTTAGCCTTCTTTAAACGCAACGATTGGTTCATTTCAACAATTTTTAATAATTATAATAATCTTAATGAAAGCGCCTTAACTCTTTCCACTCTGGGGCCATTTGGTCTCTCTCTCTCAGGCATCCGACCGTGGTAAGGAATAAAATTGTTCCTATTCATATCAATATCTTCAAAATATCAGTATTCGCTCAAAAATATTTCCTTTCAGTAAGGAACGGGTACAATTTATAATTCCCTTTTTTGTTCTTCCTCGCAAGCGAGCAGTGTACCTACATCCTACATAGTCGTATATTTTACGCACGGAAGGGACGGAGCACTCAACGCCCGCCTGCCGGTAACCTCAGCACACGCTACTCTCTCCGTTATTCTCGCTTAGGCATCCGCTTGTTCGCCTTTCTTCCACAAGCTTTGAGCAACATAACTTTTTTTTCTCACTATCTAATTAATTATTTTGTCTTGGATTCTTTTCCTGCCTAAGATTGTTTCCACTCCTAAACCTTTTTCCTTTTCTTTTCAAATTATCTTCCCTCAGGTAGTGTCTGTGCTCAGGCTTAACCTACCGGTGGGACTCTCTCGCATAACCAGCGTTATGCAGATAATTATAATATATGCATGGCCTCTTATTCGCCAGAGAGACCAAACGCGTATCTCTACTATTATGACGTGAATGACACTGTTCAACAATGAAATTTGTACATAAAGAAAAATACCCAATATTTTTAGATTTTTGGTACGCTGAATTCGAAAATGACAATAATGTTCGTTACTTAGCTCCAGTTTTCGTGCTTTATGAGGTTAGTTACGTCCTTATTTCTGTTTTAGCTCTTTTTTTCTTATTTCAGGAATACCAATGAATACTGTATTTTGTTTCTAGCTAGCACAGTCTGAGATTGCTTGTTTTCTGTAGTGATCCATTGTGTATTGTGACGCGAGTTTCTGAGTTACTATGTGGAATCTAAACTGTTCCTTTTGTATGGTGACATTTCCGTGAATTTCTGAGTTACTGTGTGGAATCAAAACTGCTGTTATAATGCCCCGCAGATGTGCTAATAACGCCAACAATTTTCGGCCCATTATAATGTGTGAACAACATAAATGTTCCAATAACTTACAAACCTGAGCTTAATTGTCATTTTCAACTTCAGCACAGTGACATCCATATAAATGAACTATTTTTACCTTTTTAGTGTAATCTGTATGGTCACGCCATGAGTCAACCTCTACTCTATAAGGAGTTTGCATGGCTCTCGGAGGAACAAGTGTTGCTATTTAATGTGAAAACAGCCAGCCTTGAATCGTGTCGTGGCTATGTTTTAGAGGTGGATTTAGAGTACCCCTTCTAACTCCAGGATAAACATGTCGACCTGCCGTTTTGTCTAGAGCGGAATGTAAGGCTAAAAATAAGAAACTCATGGGTACGCTTTACGAGAAAAAGAGGTATGTTATTCGCATACAAATGTTGGTGCCATGCCTATCCCAAAGGCTAATCGATAAAAAAAATCCATCGTGGTATTTCATTTGCCCAAAAATCCTGGCTGAAACCTTACATGAATTTAAATACCCAGCACCGACAAATTGCAACACAGCAGTTTGAAATCAACTTTTTCAAATTGAACAACTGAATTTATGGAAAGAGTACGGAGAATGTTCGCCAGTACCGTGACAAAAAATTGGTCAATAACTGGGATGGGCGCTATGATGCTCGGCGGTACATTGCCAAACCAAATTTTAAGTCAATTAAAATGATTTACGGCGAACTGGTACCATTGAAATTAATAACACCCATGTCAAGATGAATAAACCCATTTTGGGGGGGATAGTTATTTCAGAATTTTCGAAATTGGAAATTACAAATTCCACTATAATCTTGCAAAAGTACATTTCAGGACCGTATCACCCTTATACATAGATACAGATTCCTTTATCTACCATGTCTGCAACTGTGACCTTATGCCATTATGCAAGAGGAAAGTGATTGTTTTAACACATCCTCCTTTACCTCCAAAAATGTATTTCATCTTTCCATCAGGAATAGAAAGTTTATGAGGTTAATGAAAGAGGAATGTGGTGATGCCATGATGGTTGAGTTTGTAGGTCTGGCCCCTAAAATGCATTCCTATCGCACACGAGATCATGAAGAGTCAAAAGGAGCAAAGGGCGCAGGCAGAATCATAGTGAAATTTTTACGTTTCGATGATTACCTTAATGTGCTTAAAACAGGTACCTCTATGTCTCACACTCAGACCAGGATACTATCCTCTAATCATTGTATCTTAGCCAACAAAGAAAGCGAACGGTTGCCTCAATTGATAATAAACGTGAGTGGGCTGGTGACATGCTTACCAGCCGACCCTGGGTATATTGCGAGTAAAACGTTTGTTATCTTTGTTTGTTTAGTACATGGTTTTAAAATTTTATTTTGTGTGTAAATAATGGGTTTGTAAATATAGATTGCATACGATTTTGCTCCTTTAAACTCATTTAAACATTCGGCAAATGCATTACTAAAACTAGACATAATCACAAGTAAATATTACATGTTTTAAATGTAATCTCAAGTAGGTATGTACTTGTTGTTTGTAAATAAAAATGTAATGATAAATACACAAGATCTCTGTAAATAAAAGTTCTCTGTATTATGAAAATGTACAAGATGCATGTGTTCAGTAAATGGTTAGGACATCTCTGTTTGAGAAAATAAAAATGCAATGACATTCTCCTTAGAAATATTATTATAAAAGTAAGATAAACTTTTAAACTACGGTATTTTCTGCGAGCTAGAATCAGAGCTGTCTCCACTTACGCTTAGTACATTCCTTGCTCAGCAAACACTCGGAATTTGGTGGGTACAAGTGCAGCAAGATGTAACAAAGGAACTTCTTCTTTTGACGTTTGCAAGAAATATTTATATTTTTCATTTCTTCTAGTCATTGATGGAACCTCTTAAACTCATTTCTCAGTAAAGAAAACCTTAGTGCCAAATCCCTCTGTATAACCAGATGGTCTGCCAGAGAAGGAGCTTGCAGAATCCTGAACATAGTTGGCGAGGCAATCGTCAGAGCACTGTAATCAATCATAGGGAATGAAAGTGAGAAGTCTTTGGTGAAATGTGTAGCCATAGGCATAATGAAGAAGTTGTGTAGCCTTGAGACATCTTTTATGACTGTAGTTTGGAATTGCATTCTTAAAAGATTCAATGTTGTAAGTCTGCAATTACAAACAGTAGACATTGTTGTAGCTACTGTTTGCAATTTGTACATTTCTTTAGTTGCTTTCTTGGTAGAAATGAAAATGGGATATGAGGTTCTCAAGGATCTAGGACACAAGAAATTTGAAACTCTTTGTAATATTAGCTCACTTTTTTCAGGACAAGAAGCGTATTAAGAAAAAGAAAAGTTTCTTTGATGAATCTGATTCAGACTCTGAAGGAAATGATTCAGATGATTTACCAACATCTTTCCTTTTGATTTTCGATGAATTGATTGCAGAACTGAACCATAGAGTTTGTTCCTATAAGGACTTAAGTGAACCATTTATTTGTTTCACAAATCTGAAGATGCTTAGTCCATTTGAAATACAGGAAGCATCAACACAACCAGACGTCAGCAAGTCAATAGTTCAGATCTTGGAGATTCAGCATTTGTACTTGAATACTTACACTTCAAAGGCTACATATCTCATGTACAGAAAGACAATGAATGGTATCATACTCTCTTACACAGCTCTGCAAGATAGTAAAAGGTGACTCTCTGGAGAGTGTTTACCCAAACTTGAAAATGGCTCTACAAATATATTTGAGTATTTCTGCTTCCAACTGCTCAACTGAGAGATCATTTTCTGCTCTAAGATTCATAAATAATTATTTAAGAACAACCCAGGTTAAAGATCGTCTGAGTCATCTTGCTGTTCTTGCAATTGAATCTGTATTAATAATGAAATTGGACTACTTAATGAAGAAATCATAAACTTCGTTGCAAATAACAAGGCAAGGAGGAAGCCTCTTGTTTTATTTTTTTATTTTTTTGCATCTGATCAGAGATGATACTTTTTAATAGTTAGTCAGCTTGAGCACCATGGTTGCCAACAGTTGAGAGCTCTTAAAATTAGTCAGCATAAGGCTCTTCTCTTGTCCCTATAGAAATATTACGAACTCTAATGATCATTCCGCTGTGTCCAGTAAACACTAAGTTCTGGAATCAGACTACAAACAGAAATGAAAGTTAGTGGTGGGTTACAGGTTCTTAAAAGTACCGTCGTGAACTGTTAGCTTGCCCTCTAATCTACCAGGTACGATGTGCTAGAAGTACTGATGTGATGTCAATGACATACTTTTTAAAAGCTAGTGTAAGTTTATGTATGTTTATATGTGCATTTTAATAAACACACATTTAGAGTGTTTGTCACTCATGTCCAAGTAAATTAGATTAGATTAGATTTTATTCATCCATTTGATCAATTACATGTATACAATACATTTTTGATATAGGACACGTCAGAAATTACATCTATAAAATAAAAGATCTGACAGGTATATATTATTAATACTATAACTATTTATAACTTATCATATTAACAGATCTTAAGAGATGCAATGTTATTAGACAACTATTTACACCTTACTCTATTATCACAATATGGAAACTTAACTCTATAAATACAACATCTTACAGCTAGGTACTACAATTAATAGACAAGTTAAACATAATTATAGATTTCATCGCTCCTATACGCTAAGATATACAACTACAGAGTAAAAACAATGGCACTGCAGATATGCTTTCAACATTCTTTCAAATGTTTTTATTTTTTTGAGGGGGTCAATTTTATATACTGGGGTAGTTTATTGTATAATTTAACTCCTGTGTGAAAAGTTCCTTTTTGATATATGCTTGTGTGTGTGTGTGAAATATGAATGTTTTGATTTTGTCTTGTGTTATACCTATGAACATCATTGTTTGTTTTAAGAAAAACGTTTTATTCATTAATTTAAAAAAACATAATACTATATATGAATGCAGGGCAGTGGGAGAATGTTTAAATCTTTAAACAGAGGTCTACATGATTTTCTAGTGTTTACATTTGCCATAATTCTAATTGCCCTCTTTTGTATCCTAAACGTGCTTAGTACATCTGGTGACATAGGCCTACCCCAAAATATGACCCCATATCTTAAGTATGAATGGAAATAAGCAAAATATATATTTCTTAATGTGTGCATGCTAGCGCAAGTTTTCAAAATACGTAACGCAAAGCACATAGAGTTCAGTTTAGTATTCAGATATTGTATATGTTAATTCCATTTCAAGTCATGTTGTATCCATAGTCCTAAGAACTTTGTTTCTGATTTATTTTCTTATTTGATGACCATTTAATGTTATATTGGGCGTCGCAGGTTTCCTATTCTGTATAGTGTGGAAATTTAGAGATACTGTTTTTTTATAGTTTATTATGAGGCGATTATCTTGTGACCATTTGGTTAACTCTTCTGTAACGGAGTCAACAGACTGCTGTAAGACCTGTTTAGTTTCACCTTTTATTACGAGTGTTGTATCGTCCGCAAACAAAATTTCCTTATGAGAATCAACGTTCTGTGTTATATCATTGATATATAGAAGAAAGAGTAGTGGGCCCAAAACCGATCTCTGGGGTACTCCAAATTTAATAATATTGGACAATATTTCATTAAGTAATCTGGTTCCATCATCCTTGTATCTCAAACTTACTATTTGTTTACGCCTTGTTAAGTAAGACTCTATCCATTTATTAGATAAACCTCTAATACCATATTGATTTAGTTTTATAAGGAGGATTTTATGGTCAACAACATCAAACGCTTTCGATAAATCCAAGAATAGGCCAGTTACATGTTCCTTATTGTCAATTAAATTCAGTATACTACTACTTCATTCATAAATTGCTGTATGTGTACATTTTTCCGTTCTGAATCCATGTTGTGAGTTTGATAGTATTTTATTTTTGTCTATAAAACTTATCAGTCTCTTATACAAGATTTTTTCCCACAATTTTTGCAATACTAGTTGGTAAGGTAATAGGACGATAGTTATCTAATTCATCTTTTGAATCGTTTTTGTGCACTGGAATTACTTTTGATAACTTCAAAGTTTCCGGGTTAGTTCCTGAGAGAATTGAACTGTTTATAAGTGCGTAAGTGGATTTATTATATTTTCTGCACATTTCTTTAAAATTGCATCAGGGAAGCCATCAATGCCATCACAGAATTTATTTTTGAGCTCTGTTATAACTATTCTTACCTCTTCACTTGTGACATGATTTATAAATAAAGAATCACTGCATATATTTATTTTAGTATTAGAATTTAGTGTATCTACCTGTGATTTATTTAATAATTTTATGGTATTTCCAGAAAATAGTCATTAAAAGTGTTTGCTATTTACTCTGGATTATTAATCACTTTATTATTGCAGGTCAGTGTAATGTTCCTTTGTATTTTAGCAAATTTTCCAGTTTCTCTCTTTATCACGGACCACATAGCCCTGTTTATATTAGATGATTGGGAAATAAAATTATCACTAAGCATTTTCTTTGCTAGTCTTATTACCTTATTTAATATGCTAGTGTATTTTTGTAGTTTAAATTGAATTCAGGTGTTGTGTGGCATTGTTTATATAATTTGTGTAGAAATTTCTTTCTTTGACACGAATTTATAATCCCTGTTGTTATCCAATTGCTAGTTTTGTTATTTTGAATAGTTCTTTGCATAAAGGGGAATGCTGTATCAAAATAGTGTTTTAGGGTACTGTTAAATGCATTAAATTTATCATTTACATTTTCTAGTTTGTAAATTTCTGACCATGTTTCCTTTTTTAATAAGTCATTGAAATATGTAACATTTGTTTCAGTGAATGACCTGCACTTTGATTTTATTCCATTATCATTATTATTGAGTTTTTCGGGTACTTCAAAACTCAGTATTTGTCCATGGTGGTCACTAAAACCCGGACAATAGACTTCTATTGAATGGTGATATTTATCTGTATTTATAAAAATTTGATCAGGAGTGATTTTACTAAATTTTGTTATTCTTGTTGGGGTATTTATTGTAGGTTTCATTCTATAGGAAATTAGTAACTGTGTTAATAATTCACCATTTCTATCATATTTTAAGAAATCCACATTTACATCCCCACAAATCATTATATCGAAATTTACTTTGCTCGTGTTATTGAGTAACAATTCTAATTTATCTATAAATAAACGAAAACTTCCTGACGGATAACGGTATACGCATACAATTATTAACTTAAACTGCTGTATTTTTACGGCAGAGAATTCAAAATCCTGTTCCATAATTAGATAATCACAAGCTGTTAACTGTTCATGATCTAAATTATTTTTTTAAGAAGATACAAGTACCACCATGGCTAATATTAGATCTAGAGTATTTACTAGCTAGTATAAACCCTGGGAATTGAATTAATTCGAGTTGTTCCTCTTTCAGCCAATGTCCTGAAATACATAGTACTGAGATGTCTTTAAGTTCATTTTTAAGCATTAGATTTATGTAATCAATTTTATTATAGAGACTGAATATTCTGGTGGTAAATTTTAAATTTTCTACTTTTGCAAACCCTTGTTGGTGATTTATTTACATTATTATTAACATAATTGTTATTATTATTGTTGCTAGACAAATACGAAATACCATTGTTGCACTCAGTTAAATTTGACATCCGAAGATACTCATCTGAATGCCAAATCTCACGTTTGGATTTTTTTTACCAGTTTCCCTGCTTCCACTCTAAAGATATTACTGTTGAACTATTCTTACCATTTGAATTTACAATTTTGCAGATTTCATCACTAAGATTATAAATTCGTTACTTTTGCAAGCTTGTGTTGGTGATTTATTTACATTATTATCATAATTATTATTATTGTTGCTAGACAAATCCAAAATACCATTGTTGCACTCAGTTAAATTTTACATCAAAAGATACTCATCTGAATGCCAAATCTCACGTTTGGCTTCTTTTACCAGTTTCCCTGTTTCCACTCTAAAGATATTACTGTTGAACTATTCTTACCTTTTGAATTTACAATTTTGCAGATTTCATCACTAAGATACTCTTTTCCTAACCTATTTAAGTGCAGGCCATGCCGAGTGTGGAATTTCCTGTCTAATTTACTTACATCTATAATTTGGACATTTTTGTTATGCATGGATGGCAATGTACCCTTTAAATCTTTGATTACCTTTTTACTCTCGTTTCTGTAGACGTCGTTTGCTCCAGCAATGATAACTGCATAATCCTTTGAATCTCCTAACATCCAGTCCGTGACCGTTGCAATTGGAGCTCCTGGTTTTACTGTCGAAGTGACCTCCATTTTTCTGCTTCTCTCCAGAACGTTTGCTGCTATATCTCGCCCGTGACTATCGCAAATATCCGCATCTTCCTGGATTTTTTCTTTATCACATTCTTATTTTCTTCCTGAAGAAAGTCATCATTTTCTTCGACGAGCATTCCAAATGAATTTGAGACGGGAATTTCAGTTACTCCATTTTTAGACCTAGGCTTATTCGATCTTACATTACCAGCAACCACTGTTGACCAAGTTTCCTTTCTTTCTTCTCTGTTTCCTTTTAATTTATTCAACTCTTCCATTAACTTCCTCTAGCAGCTTTATAATTTCATCTTTTGAGGACAGTTCGTTTCTCAGGTTATGACATCGCATGACGGTACCGGTACATTACGACAATCTGTTTCATTTTTCTCCTCATTCAATTTTACCTGAGATCTTGTGATGATTTTATTTGCATTTTTTACTTTTATTTTGCACGACGAGCATAAATCCGTACGGTTACATTACCTGATGAGACACTAACACTGTTTACTGACGCCATACTAGAGATCTAAGTTAGCCTAGATGTTTACACCAAATTACACTAAATTTATTTTAATTTTTACTACCTAAATGAATTAATCTAATAACCTACTGGTAAAGAAGAATGTGAAATACGTATATCTTCCAATCGGGTGAAATCTCGTAAAAGCACCACTGCTTTACTTGGTTCAAACAGTGATTGAAGAAGTCACCGAATCTTTCGATACACGTTCCCACAACTTAATTTAAGTTTATTAAATTATCGATAAGAAGTTCTAAATACTATCAATATTCCGTATTTCACTTGACCTAAGGAAAGTGGCTTTATAGATGTTAAACCTCTGTTATAAGATTTTACCACTTTTATCAAATATTTACACTAGCTGCTATTTCACTACACTTTCACTGTGACGCCATTATAACAATTTAATAAGTATACATATCCCGAGTCAGGGGGGGGGGGGGCAGCAAAAATTTTGTTGGCCAGGGGTGTCAGAAGTCCTAAATAAGGGCCTGACCATACCGTACATTAAAATGAAACAAATAGGCTGAAAAGTATTCCTTATCGTACGATAGCCAAACTAGACTACCACCTAAAACAAGAAATGCTGTTTCAGAAAGGCAAAAAAAAGGTTACCTAACAACATGTCTCTCAAAAAGTAATTAATCATAAGCACCTCAAAAACAAAATACATGCTATTTCATAAACCAGCTTTCAGTTCAAACATTGCAAGCTAATTAAAAATGGCAATGTGCCCATCGAACGGGTGGAACCATCGCCGTCTATAATTCTCAAGCTGTGCTATAGGTAGAATTGGCAACACTAGATAGATAGATAGATAGATAGATAGATAGATAGATAGATAGATAGATAGATAGATAGATAGTTTTATTAATTCCATTTGATCAAATACATGTGTATAATACATTTTTGATATAGGACACGTCAGAATTTACATCTATAAAATAAAAGTACTAATAGGTATATACAGTAATACTAATACTATAACTATTTATAACTATTTACACCTTATTCTATTATCATAATATGAAAACTTAATTCTATAAATACAACACCTTACAGCTAGGTATTACAATTAAAATAGAAAAGTAAAATATAATTATAGATTTCATCGTTTCTATACACTATGATATTCAACTACAGAGTAAAAACAATGGCACTGCAGATAAACTTTCAACATTCTATAGTCCAGGACACCTTAAATAAGTTACTAGAAAACCAACATGGCCGCCACATTTGGTGTTGCCAACTTACATCATTTAACACCAAAAAGTCAGCACACACATCCATGTAACACGTAATCGCAAATGATCCAAACTAAGTAAAGGCTCTTTTACGAAAATACGTTTCACATGAAGTTGTGAAGCAGTCCTTGCTCAAGTTAGGGACATCTTGGTCATCAGTCCTCGACAGTAACTCTTATGCAGTATTATGGTAGTGAAGTTAACTTAAATTATCTCTTCTAGATTGATTTTTAAAGCATCACATAAAATGCATAAGAACAGAAACATTAATACTTACTCAATTATTTTCTCCAGGGAGCTAAGATGAGCATGTTCATTTCTTCTTATAGGCTATATTTTTATAATTAGTCCAAAAATGCAGACCATTCTGTTTTAAAATGAGTGTTCAGAGAAGGATTTAGGAGTAGGAGAGAAATATAATAGTAGGGTACATATTAGCTTATTATTTCTTTATTTTTGATAAGTACCGTACTCATTTCTTGCATGTATTGGCAACTCAAACTAACACTTGGGGCGCTGCGGTCGGTCCGGATAAGTAGGGTGAAAATACTCAATAACACGCGTTTGATATGGAACACTTTTTATTTTTCGGTTATAATCAGTAAATGTGGTCCCTAAAATAATGACAGTGTTATTTTCAATTGTATATATGTATAACTGTGCGATACACATGTTCTAATTTGTGTGTTCCACTGGATTTTGTGTGTCAATTGCATATTATCAAGCATTGGTTGTCTGCTGGTATCTGTTTTTGAGCAGTTCGAGTCATGGCGCTGCTACTTTAAAAGCTATATTTGAGTTTGCTCACTGTACCATAGACTGTAGAAATTATTTGCTGCTTGGTAGGGCGAAGGGATGAGTTTAACTTGTATTAAAGCTCGGGGGACACAGGAATTGCTTGATTTAGATGGTTAGCTGATGGGTTTGGTGTAGAATATCGGACAGGTAGCAGGTTCTCGCAGAGTAGATATTTACCCCGTGAAGTCAAATTAGGCCTATATGACTCGTAGTGGAATGGCTCGGATATCGCAGAGCGAGGTGATGGCGGTTGGTAGGGTAATTGGAAATGAACTAGGGAGGGGGAAGGATACCTGACTGATGAAGCTTGGCTGTAGTCGGCTGGTGTAGGCCTAGCTGTCTTGGTACGGCTTGGCTCGGCGCAAACAGTGAACAACCCGTCCTGTCGTCAGTGAGTGTAGTGGTGAGTGGTCCAACCAGCTCCTGTTGCCCGTATTTATTTGGTATCGTCACCTTTTGACTATTGCTATTTACATCTTTTGGAAAGTGATGAAAACTTATATCCGCAGCCCTCTTTTATGCATCGACTTACAGCCGTAAACTGAGCAACATACGTTGCTTTTACTCATTTTACACTCCATCAACGAGTAAAACTTATTACTTATGTATAAAGACATGAAGAAATTACCTCGATCTGCTTACGAATACAAGAAACCATATACAAACAGTCACCACGTGACAAATGTACCCTACTTGGTACATATATGAAGGCAGAATTGAGACAAGCTGTTGAAAGCCTGTTGGCAAATCCCTATTGAGATGCAAGAAGATGGTTGATCCAATGCTTAGGCCTAAAACCATTCGAACTAGTCGTGGATTTTAGGGGCATTAGACTCGTGGCACCTCGAAGATTTCGTCTTGGAATGGTAGAAAGCAGCAGTTGGTTGATTAAGGGGCTTTGTGACATCATGGTCATGTAAATCTGTGTACTTGGGCATGTGGAATTTGTCTGATAACCTGCGTTATTGTCATGGCTGGATTAGTGTGTGCATTTATTATTCAGATGAGGATTGGGAACGAGGTGGCCATGGCCTTAATTTAGGAACCATCCCGGCATTTGCCAGGAGTAGAAGCGTGGAAACCACTTCCAAGATGGCTAAGATAGGAATCGAACCCTCCTTTTCTTAGTTTTGCCTCATGAGGCTGAGTGTGCCTTGTTCCATCCCTCAGACCAAAATTAAAATTTCTTGGCAGAGCTGGAAATTGAACCTGGACCAACTGCCAAAAAATGCTAGCGGCACAACGCGAGATGGTTGGTAGAATAGTCTCCTGACCTCTGATCAACCGGCACATTAAAAGCCACCTTGTAGAAAATTCAATGAATTCACTGAGAAATTGACGAGTTAAGTACAGGCGTTGAAAGGCAAGCTTTATCGACGGAGTAATATCTTGAAAATTATAATTATAAGATACCAACACAAAACAATTTTCTGTGGAGAGCTGAGATATTTAAATTGCGAGAGCGGAATATATGAGAGGGAATTGAACTGAGGCAGCGTTGTGGCGAATGGGTACGTCCTCTACACTTCCACTCATTTCTACATGATCATAATAATAGCATTATCATGACGAATACAATACATAGTGTTATCGCTGACCGAGTTCAAGTGCGCCCCGCTGTTGGCCAGCGCTAGAGGTGCAGACTCCCAACACTACAGTCAACCGCAGTCAGCTGTTCAAAAATGGGATACGTGCTGGCCTGCGTAAACCTCTTTACGAAGGCTGCGGTTACGCTGATTACATCAAATTTTCAGTGCATATTCTAAAATAAAATAATAGCCTGCCTTCAACCAAAAATGTTCAAGGCAAAACGACGTACGTAATAGAGGTAACACTTCAGGAGTGATCAACCAAGTAGAATACTTAAATTAGCCTAAATACCTTGTGTAATGATGAATAATAATTATGGAAGTGATGTCCTAATAGATGTTTTCTCCTTCACTGTCTGTAACCCACTCGCTATGCCCTTTTATAAAACGACATATACTGTAGTGAAATTTCAGATTAATTCTGTACCATGTATCACTCTTTTTTCTTTTCGCTTTCACTTTGATAATATATCATTTTCATACCTTATTTCATCTTTTGGCGGGAGGGGGACATTATCAATTGTAACTACTAACCTTGATCACTTCTGCACCGGATATATGTGCTAAATCACTTAAACATGTGTTTTTATTTATTGTATATTTAACAACCGCAGCCATGTTCGACAGCATATTTGGTATGTGAAACTGCCGCAGTGAGCGATCACATTGACGTCATTAGTTACCAACATATCCGATACTAAATAGGCCTACATTAGACGACACATGTAATGTTGTAATTATGTGAGAAAAAGAAATAAACGAGCTCTTCTTGGTTAGGCGACTGACTGGACGAAACCATTGGTCGCTACTTGGTTAGACGACTGTCTGGACGAAAATTACCGATTGCACTACAAGCAAGGAGGTCTGGGCATAAGCCCCAGGTTAGGTTTGTTTTGTATGTAGAACAGTATTTACCACTGTAATGAACGCTGATCGCAAGAATTTCATGTTTCGAACTAATCGCCAAAACCAGCGCCTCACTGCCTAAAAGTTATTGGTCTAGGCACAAACCATGGGTTTGGATGAAAATTATTGATGCGTGTCTACCCCCACTGTGCGTGACAAAATCCAGGGGTGTTTGTATGGCCTAATGATTTAACAATTATTGGTCTAGACAAAAACAGCTTGCACAATCCATTGCGAACTGGTTCTAACTTGGCACTATTTTGTTTCATGGTACCGCGCTTATACAAAGTATTCCCGTAAGTGTGGGATTGGCAATACTGTACTTGTGCATAATTAACAGCGAAAATGGCAGACTCAGCTGGAATTCCATCTATATAAGTCGTGATCCTATTTGGAACATCCTGAGATCTGAAAAATGCACACTTTGTCACGAACCTGGAAGTAAAATGGATAAGGGGCACCTGCCACATTGCAACAAACTTGATGTGACTGCTAGAACTTCAGGAAACCTCACACAACTCTATTGGAATGCAAGAAAGCTGATGGATTGGAATCTGGGCTAGCCATAAGAAACAACAACAATGCTTTAATATGAACAATTGAGGTAACGCGGGCCGCGTTTGCTAATTTATAACACCCCCGGTTTTTGTCATGCACAGTGGAGGTAGTCAAGCATCAATAATCTTTATCCAGACCAATGGTTTTGCCTTTTATTTCATTATTCACGTGTCGTGAATTTTAAGAATGTCCAAGCTGTGTAGTATAGGCCTACGAGATCTATGAAATTTTTAGTTTTCTATTACCGTATAATGTATAGCCTACAAATATCGTTACCTGTGTGCTACTAATTCTATCGCAGCCATCACAGCATACAGTCACAATCATGTCCGACGCAGGTGTATAAGCCACTTTCTACTTTCATTCAGAATTAATAATACAAGTAGGCTATAGCTGCGACTAATATTTATAACTTATTGCAACCAGTGGCTTCGCCCAAACCGTGTCATCTAACCAAGTAGCGAACAATGACTTTGACTTACCCAACATTAATACATCAGTAATTTTCACCCAGACATGCAGTGGCGCAGTAACTTATGTCTAAAACTAAAAGAGAGCTATGAGATATTTTTGGTATTCTCTGAAAATTTACATATGTGACTCCTGCGAAGTGCATATACCATGCACATGTGAGTATATGGCTCTTCAGAATGATGATTGATTCATGTTGCACAACCCTTGAAGTTCGTTGAAGTGCATCACACTACCCTGTCGCAACCATGACTGAAACAAATAAAAATAGGCCTATTATAAATATTTTATCTGCCTACTACTAAGTAGGCTATAGGTCAGTAGCCAAGTACATAAGTTATAAGCTTCATAAAATATAATCACCAATACATTCACTACCACCAACCGAGTGTGAATCATAGACTTAAGCTTAAGAGTTACATGTGCAATGTATTATAATATTATGGCCTACGGCATTTGGAAGTCGAGAATAATATACATTACTATATTAGAAGGAGAATTGAACCTAAGAATACATTCCCGAGAGAGAACTTACATAGGCTATATTTTAGGTTATGTTTGAATTAGGCCTATACGGAAAATGCAGTCGGAAGACTATTTCAAAATTTCCAAAGACCATTAAGGTTTTTTATTACGTTATTTGTGCTCTGACTGAATATAAAAATAAATAAAACAACGATTAAATAACTCTGTACTTTAAATTGTGTAGGTCTAGGCTAGGCCTACTTACTTAAATTGTAGTGATCTTTGTAGAGTTACTCCAATCCATCTCCAATCTTGTTCTCGTATTTTTAGGCGTCATGATGAAATCTAAATAAGAATTTATCCAAAAATTAATTAAATAAAAGCTTCGAAACATCTCCGACAAGTGGATTTGACACACACATATCAAGAGTCTATAATAACTCTATAAACTGTTTTAATCGATGTATATTACTAGTACTTACCTTGTACAACTTGATACAACTTCATTAGACTTGAATTTCCAAAGAAAACTGTGAAATTATTTAAATAATAAGTCATTAGTTACAGTCGTAATTATTATGTTGGCTGACTTTGTGAAAAATGCATTCTGGGAGTTATTGCCAGAAACATGTCGGCAACTGTGACGTACGGAATTTTACTGGTATTATGGTCTTTGGAGATGGCGGGATTTTAAGCAGGGTTGGCGACAATGTGCTCGCACCTGAAAACAACTTACCTTCAAGAAATGCAACCATAAACCAACATTTACGTAGGCATAGGGGACGGCTGTTAATGTTGCCTACCCTGTCTTGATCTAGTAACTCATTTAAGCTGTCCCCGACTATATCAAAGGTTTCTATTTTTGGGGCAAGTTTTATATACTGGGGTAGTTGATTGTATAATTTAACTCCTGTGTGATAAGTTCCTTTTTGATATATGCTTGTGTGTGTGTGTGTGTGTGTGTGTGTGTGTGTGTGTGTGTGTGTGTGTGTGTGTGTGTGTGTGTGTGTGTGTGTGAAATATATGAATGTTTTGATTTTGTCTTGTGTTATGCCTATGAACATCATTGTTTGTTTTAAGAAAAACATCCTTATTCATTAAATTCCTTTTACAAAACATAATACTTTCAGAGATATATATACAGGGCAGAGGGAGAATATTTAAATCTTTAAACAGAGGTCTACATGATTCTCTAGTGTTTACATTTGCCATAATTCTAATCGCCCTCTTTTGTATCCTAAACGTGCTTAGTACATCTGGCGACATACCCCAAAATATGACCCCATATCTTAAGTATGAATGGAAATAAGCAAAATAATTATTTCTTAATGTGTGCATGCTACTGCAGGTTTTCAAAATACGTAACGCAAAGCACATCGAGTTCAGCTTAGTATTCAGATATTGTATATGTATTGTATTGAGGCGAGGCCGTAAGATGTGTAAACACGCTAAGCTCACGTGCTAACTTTTGTTGATAAATACAGTTTATTTTAATAGAACAGCATTTAAACTCAGTTGTTATTTACTCTTTCAACACCCGAGAAACTCCTGATGCTAAAAGAAGAGCTGCTGAAAGTTGTAGAAGTCAGTATTTCCCGTATTAAGATGTCCGTATAACCAATGTCTGGAAATGAATGTAACAAACAATTTCTTCACTAATATTTCATTAAAATATTCAAGATGCCTTGGAACCGACAGTAGTGGCTACGCTGGCTAACGCGCAGCATTAGGTCATGGGGCCAAGCTCTCTGCTGACTCGGTAGACGCGTGGGTTCGAGCCCCATCGTCGGCCGTCCTTGAAATGGTTTTCCGTGGTTTCCCATTTTCAACACCAGGCAAATGCTGGGACGGTACCTTCTGACAGGCCACGGCCGCTTCCTTCCACATCCTTGCCCAGTTTCATTCACCATCATTTATTTCATCTCTCATTAACTCCTCTCATGAGGTTGGCGTCAGGAAGGGCATCCGGCCGTAAAAACCATCGCCACAAAGATTTCCATCGCATCTCATCCCCGACCCCGTTGGAAAACGGGAATAATAAGGGGTAGACATACATACAATTTCAAGATGCCTAGGAAGGGTTGTGTGCCTTGTTATGAGGCAAATTATGCCAGCACTGTGAAATTAAATGGTTACGTTACTACGCTTTCCTTTCCTAAAGACGATGCAAGGATCAGGCTTGGATTCGTGCCATTCTAGTGCCCTGAAAGTTATCAAATATCCCTTCCTACCTCAGTATTAGTGCACACCAATTGAGAAGTATTGTATGTATGTGGTTATGTTGCAAACAGTGTAGGCAAGGTTTTAAATTCCAAACTTTGTATTGGTTTGTTGGGACTTGTTTGGAAAGGGAATGGAAGTTGGTGATAACCAATATATTTTGATCATTTACAGCGTGGAGGACTTTCAGTGCCTAGTAATTCAGTTTTGGGTATATTTCTTAATGTGACCTCTATTCGCGAACTCAAGCGACGGTGCTGCCGCTTAGCTGGAACTAGAGGAATGGTGATAGAAATATTAACAAACAGCTGTTTAACCTGCGATTTTTGTTGACGTGTGTGATCTTCTCTCAATTTTTCAGCTTTTGCATAATAACTGAGGCTGAAAAATGAGTAGTAGATATTGTTCAGTTCCACAGTGCTCTTCAAATGCAACAAGAGGCATATCAATGCATTACTTTCCTAAAGAGAAAGGTTTAAAGAAGGAATGGAGTCGAGTACTTCGCATCGCAAAGCCGATTTCTAAATATATGATTGTATGCGGTTTGCATTTCACAAAGGAGGATTATTTATCCAGGTTAGTAAACATTCCTTTGTACGTGTACTGTAGATGACCTGTTTATTTCATTCATACATATTAATTACGTCCCAGTTGTGGAAAGATAACCTTCATACACTGGATTAGGCTACATTATTTATATCTATTCTTCTTAAAGTGGACTACACAAGCTACTTCCAGTGGGGTAGGATTATCAATAAGCATAAGATTGTTATAATATTGCAGTAGAATTATAAATATATTTTTATTTCAGATGTGAGAGCATGTAAAAGATACCTGAAGAAGGGCGCCATCCCCTCTCAGAAATTGCCACTGAGATCATTGGATAAGAAGATATCTTCTCCCCTGAAACTACAGGCAGAGGCCAGGGATGCACGTGTGCAAAATAGACATGAAGCTGTGGTACCACCATCTCCAACTGAAGACAGTGAAGTGGTAACTGAAGACACAGAGACTGTGGCAGAGGAGATGTTTGCAGCTCTGGTGGAAGATCCCACTCGAAGGAAATGTGTAGAAGATAAAGGGATACAAGTAACGCCAAGTGTAATTGATGATTGTAGAAAAATAACTTTATAGGACATGATGAAACAAATAGAGAAATTAATGCATTTAGTGGTATCCCATCGGTTACATTATTAGATAATATATGTGTTGCTACAGGAAAATTAGAAAGACAGAGTGCCAAACCACTAACCTTGTCATTAAGACAGCGTATCATTTTAGTGTTCGTGAAATTGAAAATTAATCTTTCTTTTAGGTGTTTAGCTGTTCTATTTGGGGTCACAGCTAATACATGTAAGAACTATTTCCATGTAACAGTAGAGTTATTACATGAGGCACTAAAATCAGCTGTTCCATGGCTGGAGAAAGATCTGATTAAGAAGAGGATGCCTATATGTTTTCAACATTTTCAGAATACTAGAGTTATTTTGGATTGTACAGAAATTCCCGTGGAGAAAAATAAGTCTTTAATGTGTCGTGTGATGTCCTACTCTCATTACAAAGGCGATTACACATTGAAAGTACTTGTTGGTGTTGCACCATCAGGTTTAGTAACTTTTGTAAGTCAAGTGTATGGTGGAAGGGTTACAAACAAAGAAATATTTTTGCAATCCAATTTATTAGGCATGTTATTACCTTATCAGGATGCCGTAATGGTAGACAAAGGATTTTTGATAGACAGTGAGTGCATTTAAAGGAATATACAATTGATCAGGCCACCCTTTCTTGGTAAGAATCAGCAATTGTCAACAGAGGATGCACTCAGGACTGCTGACATAGCTGCAGCTAGAGTGCATGTAGAAAGAACAATTCAGAGGATGAAAATATTTAAAGTATTAAAAGGGAGAGTCAATTTATATATGGTTCCATACATGGATTCTGTAATGACTATTATTGCAGGAGTAGTGAACCTTTCAGCTCCTATTCTTAGTGTCGATAAGTATGACTAAGGAGACTTTTGCTACTGGTACCTAGTACCCAGTTTGTGGGTGTGTTTTTTCTAAAGCAGAATTTGAGCGCTGTATCAGCAGCGAAGTAAAGCGCTACATATAAACTAGCTGTAAATAGAAACGGATAGATGGCTCGAAATGACAGTCGTTTAAACGTGTTTCGTTCATTATTTCAAAATAAATTTAATACAACTTAATATAACAATGGATCCACTGGGAGACTAAACTGATGATGAATGCATAGTGGTGTCGCTCAATGAACAACTTTGTTAATTTCACGTTGCTTGTAATTTTTAGGTTTTCCGCACCTTAAAACCTCAATAAGTAACTAATTTTTAGGTTAGGCCTAGGCCATTCGAGTTACCTTCTACGAATTAATGCCCTTGCTTTAGCCACTAAAGTTGCATGATCGTTTCATGAATGTAGCAGCATATGGAAAAAAAATTCCTGAACTTAAGGTTACCATATCTATAATATTCACCATAACGTTTATGTGACAGGTTAAATTGGATCTAAAAATAGGATGAACAAGCTCTCGACTTACAAATAATTCTTAATTAACCTACTGATATGCTGCTGGTGGAAATGTAGGCCTATAATCATGTAGTCTCATAGGCTACACCAGTAGCCAGAGCATGTCGCTAATGATATCGGAGTAGACTGTGCATGCACACGTTAACATGAGTTTGCTGGTTTGTGACATTACGTCAACAAATTTAATGTATTTTAACTCTCCTGATTCCATTCTGGCCCCTGTTACTGCCACATGCATGGTTCCAATAGGCACAAGTGAATTTCTCGCTAGCACTACTTAGCCTCATCCATTGCACAGCCCTGCCCTCTACCCTAATTTTTTGAGGAGTCTAAACTCTTCCTTCTACAGTATAGCATAACTGTATGTCAACAGGTGTAGGTGACCTTAATATTACACTCCTTAAAACGTTGGTCCCCACCACCACCACCCCCCGTCCTAATGATGCAAAGTGTTATTAGACTGGGGCGTAGTGGCGCAGCGGTCATTGTTATTAGACTTTAAATACATTTGCCATTGATAGTACAAATGCTTGTAGATATCCGTATTGATAGATGAATTAAAAGTTTAATTTAAACTTTTAACATCTTACATAATACAAAAGTAGCTACAATAAACTGAAACTAACGTGCACCACTAATGGGCCCTCATTGCTTACGGACCCCTATGCATTTGCCCCCCTTGTCCCTCCCTGGGCCTAGACTGTGCCAATTGCAGAAATTAGACCAGAAGAACCAAATCACTAGTAAAATAATGTATAGTAAAGGAAGGAAGCTTGTAGTTTTACGTGACCATTAATCTCGCAATCATGAGCCACGGGACCTTCTTTTTACATTGAATCCGAACCACAGGACACAGCATTGCACTTAAAAATATCTTGCATGCATTGACCAGGAATCGAACCTGGTCCACCTTGGTGAGAGGCCAACAGCTTGATCCCTGCGCCTCCACGCCCCCAAGTATACAGTAGATTATAATCAACACGTTCTCTCTAACATACATTAGCCTACTAGTTCATATACAGTATACAATTTGCGTACCTAGTTAGAATGCACCCGAGTGAAAGAAAATAGGCTGGTACCCGTAGCCTATTATTTTTCATGAGAAACCTAATAGAATTTTCTGTCACTCTGCCAAGTACAGATATGTAACCATGCTGGGGTATGTACAACAACAAAATTATAGTAATGTTTGTAGACCTAAGAAAAAAAATGTGGTATTTTGTTCATAACTACGTACTATATGTAAATTATTTTCACAAATCTGAGTCTTCTTATGGAGAATGGGGTTTCCTCCATAGTCCATAACCAAAGAAATTTAATCATTAATTGAATACTCGTATGATTATGAACTTCAAAGCAATGCTAAGCCATTCTAGGCTTGATCCTACTTATCTTCCTGGATGGCTCTCGTGTAGCATCCGTTGCCCGTTTCGAAAGTGCGTTATTTTACTTAGTAGCGCTCTGAAAATGGTTTGTAATTACTCTGCCACATTATTAAAGCCATTCGCCATTGGCAAACACCGCATAAACACTTCCAAAATAAGGAAATTGTCAACATTAACTTTCAAGTAATAAACTTATCAAAAAGCTAGTCGTCATGTTTGCTGCCAACTTACTGATTGTGCTGCAAGGCAAAACCATTGGCCTGGATAAATAGTATTGATGCATGACTACCCCCATTGTGCGTAACAAAAACCAGGGGTGTTTATATTAGCCTAACGCGCACGGCCGCGCTACCTAAGCTTTATTGGCCTAGGCGAAAACCATTGGTCTGGAAACAATGTTGGCACTCTGAAAAAATACAGTAACACTCTATCGATAAAATATTCAACTCCTGTATATTAGTAACATTGGCCATTTCTATAGTAAATTTTTCGGATTTTAATGGCACCGGGCAACGTATATTACACGAGTTCATAATTGATATTCAGTCGTACACTCGTATACAACAACGCCTTCAAGAAAATTCAGATGAAAACAAGAGTTTATCTTGTTATGACTGCAGCCATTTTTCAATGTATCAAACGTGCAGCGAAGTGAAACCACGCTGCATGATGACTCATCTTAAGCTAAAATGTTGGGGGATGGGGATGCTCTGTGGTATGACCTACATGATGATATTATTACATTCACATTGTACTTCTATGATAAATAAAGCATTTGAAACAATATCACTTTTTTATTATTTTATAAATTAGCCTATTTATGGATACAATGTAGAAATAATTACTCTAAGTTACTTTTTATATCAACTATCCTATAAGAAAAGCTAGTAAAATGCTATTTACAAGGAAAAACATCAATTGTTATCGGCAACTCCAGCTATCTGATTATGACATCTAGTGGTAATAATGAGAAACTTACCATGTAGGGTACATTTGTCACGTAGTGACTGTTTGTATTATGGTTCCTTGTATCAAGGTAAATTCTTCGTGTCTTTATACATATGTAATAAGTTTTACTCGTTGATAGAGTGCAAAATGAGTAAAAGCAAAGTAGGCCTATATTGCTCAGTTCACGGCTGTAAGTCGATGTATAAGAGGGCTGCGGATATAAGCTTTCATCACTTTCCAAAAGATGCAAATAGCAATAGCTGGAAGGTGACGATACCAAATAAATACGGTCAACAGGAGCGGGTTGGACCACTCACCACTTCACACACTGACGACAGGACGGGTTGTTCACTGTTACGCCGAGCCAAGCCGCACCTAGACAGCCAAGTACAGTCTCGCTGAACCAAGCCGTACCACGACAGCCAAGCTTCATCAGTCAGGTATCCTTCCTCGCTCCCTAGTTCATTTCCCTACCAACAACCATCACCTTGCTCTGCGATATCCGAGCCATTCCACTACGAGTCATATAGGCCTAATTTGACTTCGCAGGGTAAATATCTACTCTGCAAGAACCTGCTACCAGTCCGATATTCAATACCTAACCTACCTGCTAACCATCCAACAAATCAAGCAATTCCTGTCTCCCCAGAGTTTTAATACAAGTTAAACTCATCCCTTTGCCCTACCAAGCAGCAAATAATTTCTAGAGTCTATGGTACAGTGAGCAAACTCAAATATAGCTTTTAAACGTAACAGCGCCAGGACTCAAACTGCTCAAAAACAAATACCAGCAGACAACCGATGCTTGATAGTATGCAATTGACACATAAAATCTAGTGGAACACACAAATTAGATCACGTGTATCGCACAGTTATACATATATACAATTAAAAATAACACTGTCATTATTTTAGGGTCCACATTTACCGATTAAAACCGAAAAATAAAAAGTGTTCCATATCAAACGCGTGTTATTGAGTATTTTTACCCTACTTATCCAGACCGACCGCAGCGGGCCACCACGTGTGTACTTCTACTCTCCCACTCCTTTCCTCATGGTTTTCAAAAATAAAAATAAAAAAACAATGCTTGCAGCTGCACCTGACCATAATATTGATGATTTGTCTTTAAGGATTAAGTATTTTCCTCAATCGACCCATTTAAATATTTTAGGCCCTGCACTACATCAATTGCAGTCTGCGTTTTACCTGCTAGAGAGCACTTAACCTCTACACAACAGAGTGAACTAACCACACCATCCAGACTTACACCTAACCATGGGGCACTTGGAGGAACAATAATGCCCACCGGTTCCACTTTATTTTTAAAAGCAATTTCATAAGCTTCTAAGGCTACTAGTTCAAATTTTTTCCCATGCACAGTTGCCATGTGTCCCTTGAAATCAGTTTTGAACAGCCTACTCACTTTTAAATTCCAGTCAGGGCTTTTATTTTTGCTGTAAGTAAAAACACTGTGACAAGTAGTACCAGTTAATCTTACTTTTCTTGCATTCTTCCAAATTTCTCCAGATTGGGTAAGAGTTGTCAAACATAATTTTACACTGTATTCATATGTGAGAGCTACCTTCTCATTAAAAAATTGAGCAATGTCACCATGAAGTTCTGCATCAAAATCAACCATAGCACTAAATTGTGACAACAAGTTGTTGTTGCCTAAAAGTTTATGGCATAGGGATAATTGTAGCAAATCATCACCACTCGAGACTTGAATAGTATTAGTAGTAGCAGTAGTCTCCCTTAAGCGCAAAGTAAGATCCGGCTCGGATCCCTGTGCCCTAGAAAGTAGAATATCCTGTATATTATTCTCGCCTGCACTACCGACTAGGCGACTTCGGAGGGTCGATTTGACAGTTGATCTTCCCATGTGGCAGAATTTATTTATAGAAATCGCTTTGTCGTACATATAGTTGTCTTTCTTTAACTTGCCCCATTGCTGCTTCAAATCTGTGGAGCTCAGGTCTTCCAAGTTTTCAATTGTGTGCCTATTACGAAAAGAAGAAAAAACAAATACAGTCAACTTGTACACTCTTCGATTTATCGGCTTCAACAGTATTATATCTTCTAAATTTAAATGCATCTACTTACCGAAATATGTAAAGCAATGTACCGACTACATGCTTACACTTTCCTGAACTTCCAGCCTTACAGCTACACGAACAAATTAGCTTTTTCTCGGCAACTGGTGATCGAATCTCAATTTTAATCTGGTGAGGAACTCCCTTCAAATTACTGGTTTGTAAGTATAAAGCTTCAAGTCTCACTAAATCTTCTCTTTCGGCTACTCTCCCAAACATAATTATGTGTTTGGCATCTAAAATTGCCTGTCCTTCAACGAGAGGCCGCCTAGAATCCCCAACAACATTCAATACATCAATCAAATCTATCACCATTGCGTCCACCATTTTGTCGCGACCGACCTGCCACCTACATTCGATTGAGTTCGCGAATATTCAAGTATATTATGAACTCTACTCAGTTGCAAAGTGTATTTTTCAAATTAAGAGACCAGTGAAACATTCTTGTTAAGCTGTCAAGCTTAGAGACCAATTAGGCCTATTGTTGACTATGATAAGTGCATCTGTGGACATAAAGTGAAGGATTGGGTATCAAAAGCAGTACCGTACTGAGTTCGTTAGAATAGTTTTAGATACTTTTTCTTAGCGCGTAAATGTCGGCAGTGAGCATAGCAGCAAGAAAATGAAACATCATACACTGTGTTACGAATCAATTCAACTCATGTCTACAATTCAAGAACAATCACTTTTATTTGTACCCAAAGAGCATCACTATCCAGCCATTACATTCTGTTACTCAAGACCTGTTTCATCTTGCTCATCGACGCCCCAAGGGTGCCAACTTACAAAAATTAAATTTCATTACAGAAATACATTCACAAAATTACAGAAACACATTCACAACACATCGGGACATTGAGGTTGGCTACAGTTAAAGCATTTTATTATTACCTTATCGGGAATTGACAGTACATAGCATGACAGTAGTTATCCTTCATTTGTGATATGTATATATGGATTTCGCAGAAGTTATGTTCTGTTGTATTTTCGGGAACATTTCGTATCGAAATCTGTGTTGTTACTTTGTGCTTGCTCTGGGCCCACCAGATGACAGATGGTTGGCGTTGGCTAGCCTAATGCCACGGCTTGTAAGTGTAGAAGGCTATGGTGAAACAATACACATATTTGGACAATAAGCTAAGTTGGAATAAACATGTCACAAATGCAAAAAAGAAAATTGTTAGGATGTGAAACCCGATGTTAATTTACAGTTAACATTTGTATTGATAACTACATGATCACTGAACTTGATATAGGAATTACCAATCCGGAAACTATCATCTTTATAGTAAACACCATAGGGGATATCTGTTTTTTTTTTTTTTAGTAAATAGATCTTTGATATAAATAATAAATAATGTTATTGGTTTTACGTCCCTTTTAATTACTGTGTCTTTTAGAGACGCAATAGATCTTTGAGGTAGGGTGACATTTAAGTCCCATAACTTTTACTAGAATGCTTATTAGGTGACTTTTATATTCAGGTGTAGAAAATATTTCCGACAGATATTTTTTGCAATAATAATATGTTTTTAAAATGTATATTTTCTCGTTGCCATGGTGTCTAGACAAATCATATGAAGTGAGGTAGTCCATTAAATATGAATAAAATGATCAAATCCTATGCGATAACGCCCCTGGTTAATATTACTCTGTTTATCACTAATAAGACAGGCATGCCGTTGAGTGTTCCAACACATAGAACACAATTGGTTTGAAAGGTCATATCGGGATTTACATGTTCATCATAAATGTGATGCATCTTCTGCTCATCATGGCGAAATAGAACAATGACATTGACATTATCACGAATGGGTTGTTTTGGCATTTTGGAATAACTTCAAATACCTCTTGTTTTTCTTTTCATCACATCTCCTGCCTTCTGCACAAGGTCATAAAGGAGGAAGGGTGTGTGTAGCCCCACCACTGAAGGTGCGCCCTGGATACTGCTACACCCTCAAGGGCTCACGGCTGTTGAGTTCGGGAGAATACCTGAGCTGGATCTGTTTTTTCCCTTTTTCCAGTGACTCTGGGGTGGACTCTCTCCTATATCCCTTCCTATCTACCTTTCATGGCTCCAAATCCGTCAATTCTCATTTTTTGAGGGTTGAGGGTATTTTTTACCTATCTTTTATTTCTCTTATTCCTTCCATTTTGTCCTTTTCTTCTCCTAATCCGTAAGTTAGTTGTATGTTGTAGTTAGTTTTAGTTCTAGTGTTCATTTCACCATCATATTTCATTTTCACCCAAAAAAATTAGAGGCCGATAACCTCGATGTTAGGCCCTTCAACATCAACTATCATCAAATTACAATTTCAGCAATGGCATTGCCAACAATGAAAACTGCAAGTGCGGGTTACGTTGTACGCTATGCACAGTGGAAAGAATTCCTTGTATGAAATGTTTGGATTGCATTTCTCAGAACTCTAATCCTCTCCACTCATTAACCTAATAGCAGCAACGGACTTGCCAGCGTCATTGCAGTGAAATTTGTATCAACGATTGCGTATATTATTGCACAAGCCAAAATACTGGTTGCTTCCCAATGACTTCTGTACTAACCACTCAGCAGGAAAGTTCATGCATTTGTATAAAATCCGAGTGAACCTTGTTGAAGAGAATGAATATTTCTCGTACTTTCTAATCTCGCTCGCATGTAAATATCGTTTGTCTTTTGTCAAATGTATATTAATTGACTTTATGTTCTTTGCCTTTTGTCTGTACTCTGTATCCTGTATCACTGGGTCTTGTTCAATTCAATCTAAGTCAACATGTGTTCGTGTACTGTAATCCGTTCATCCCGTGTATAACTGATACAATAGAAACCCATGCATAGCTCAAGTAGTTTCAATATGTTATGGGCCCAGACATAACGGTATTCTGTGATCATTTTCTTCAGTGAACTTTAAAGTGAGAAGGCAAAATGAGTGAACATGCTTCAAGTCCTTGTGCTTATGGGTTTCCGAAATTAAGTGGTCGGGAGGATTATTCGAACTGGTCTTTTAGGATGTCATATTATCTCAAAAAGCATGGACTTATGGGCCAGTGTCCGAGGCACAGATGTGTCGGAGGGACACGATCGGCGTGACGAGAGAGCGCTGGCAGATATATGTATCATGGTGGCTGTTCACAATTATCCCCATGTTCGAGACTGTGCAAAAGCTAAGGATGCCTGGTATGCCCTTGAAAAGGCTTTTGAAGATAAATGAAAGTGGTGGTATATCACGCTGATGCGAAATCTGTGCTCGCTCAAGTTATCAGATTTCGATTCCATAAATGTGGTGTTACAGGAGAATGATGAAGATCAGATGGGTAGATAGGGTTACAAACAAGGAGGTATTAAGACGAGTGGGAGAGGAGAGATGTTTCTGGCGACTGCTAATGAAGAGAAGAGATAGGTTGGTAGGACACATACAAAGACACCCAGGAATAGCAAGCTTAGTTATGGAAGGAAGGGTCGAGGACAAAAACTGTAGGAGTAGACCAAGGTTAGAATATGTTAAACAGATTGCCTCCGATGTAGGGTGTCGGAGCTATGTAGAGATGAAACGATTAGCTCAGGACAGGGAGGCATGGAGCGCTGCATCAAACCAGTCAAAAGACTGAAGACTCAAACAACAACAACGGACAAGTATATTGGTGAGGTTATGTCAGTTACACAGAAGATAGCAGCTGTTGATGAGCCTGTCGCTGATAAGTTTGTTGCTGCTATGATCCTTTGAGGTCTTCCTTATGAATACGATAACTTAGTTATGACCGTAACCTCAACATCGGAGGAACTACAGTTGGACCGCATCAAGTCTATCTTGTTGGACGAAAGCTTTCGCCGAAGTCATGGTGAGAAGTCAGCTGATAGGGCAGCCCTGTACAGCAACACCAAGAAGGAAGTCAGGTATGTCAAGAAACCGAAGAGCTCTAGTGAAAAAGCAGTTGACAAAAGTCGTTGAAAGTGTTGGATTTGTGGTGAAAAGGGTCACGGAAGAGACACTTGTCCACAGAAGACAAAAATTCAATGTGCACCGAAGTGTCCAAAATCCAATAAAAGTCTGTTTTGTGCTTTAATTGCTCGCGTACCAAAGAATTATTTCGTCATTGATTCTGGCTGTAGTGCTCACATGCCTCCTAATGTTAAACTTCTGTCAAATTATAAATGCAGTGATGATCCTGATATAAACATTGTAATTGGTAATAATGATAAGTTGTCTGTACAAGGATTTGGTGACATTGCACTGAATGTAAGCGACAGTATTTTTTTTGTCGTGTAGCCTCCTGAGAGGCCGAGTGCAGGTCTTTCTAGTCGACGCCCGTGGGCGACCTGCGCGTCGGGATGAGAGATGGAATTGATGAAGATGAATGAAACTGGGCAAGGATGTGGAAGGAAGCGGCCGTGGCCTATCAGAAGGTAATGTCCCAACATATGCCTGGTGTTGAAAATGGGAAACCACGGAAAACCATTTCAAGGACAGCCGACGGTGGGGCTCGAACCCACGCATCTACCGAGTCAGCAGAGAGCTTGGCCCCTTGACCTAACGGAGCGCTTTTAGCCCGCGTAGCCACTACTGTCGGTAGCGACAGTATTAATAATCTGCCTGACGTGATGCATGTTCCAGGACTGAGTGTTAACTTGCTGTCGGTAAGTCAGATGATTAAAAGGGGTGCTGTTTTTGTGTTTAACAAAAATGGATGTGACATCTTGGATTCAGAGAATTACTCAGTGAATGGTAGCGTGCTAGCTACTCGTTCAGTTTCGAATGGTCTATATTATCTGAATGTTAACCAAGATGTCTGCCCTTGTTGGTGATGTTTCTGATTACAATTTGTGGCATCAGCGGTTGGGCCACGTTGGACAACAGAAGTTAGTCTTAAGTCAAATGTCTGATGTTGTTAAATTTAAGGAAATACCAAATGAATTGTGTGAACCATGTGTTCTCGGGAAGCAGCAAAGGCAGTCATTTCCACAGGTAAGTCAATCGAGGAGTGAAAGTTTTTTGGACTTGGTGCACTCTGATCTGTGTGGGCCGCTCTCTGAGACCTGGAATGGTGTTAAATACATGATGAGAATAATTGACGATTTTTTCAAGAAGATTTTTTGTTTATTTTTTGAAACAAAAATCTGAAACCAAGGAGAAAGTCAAGGATTTTGTTGCATATTGTGAAACTCAGAAAGGTGAGACACCAAAGATTTTTAGATCTAACAATGGTAAGGAATTTGTCAATTCTGACCTGAACAAATATTTCAAGGAAAAATGGATTGTGCAACAGAAAACTGTAAGGTATACAGCTAAACAAAATGGCGTAGCCGAACGTCACAATCGTACCATTATGGAAAGGGTTAGATGTGTGTTGTTTACAGCAGGATGTTCTGAAAAACTGTGGGCAGAAGCAGCCAATACGGCAGTGTATATTTTGAACAGGAGTTCTCATAGTAAAGTTGGCAATGCCATACCAGAGGAATTATGGGCTGGTAAAGCTGTAAGTCATGAGAATATGAAAATATTCGGTTGCGATGCTTATGCCCGTGTTCCAAAACAGGTGCGTAGTGGCAAATTGGAACCCAGAAGCAAATGTTTTGTGTTTGTTGGGTATGATGGTGATAAGAAAGGTTACCGTCTGTTTGATCCCAGTAAACCTAAAGATATATTTGTTGAGCACAGTGTTAAATTTGTAGAACATAAATTCACAAGGTGTGCTGAGAAAAATGTTGAAATGAGCGATGTAATGTATTGTCCGTTACATGACATTGTAAATAATGATGAAAACAGAATTGGACAAGATAATAACCTGCCAATCATTGAAGTTTCAGTTGCTGGTCAGGTTCGTGACAACATTGATGTTCCAGGTATTGCTCAGGTTAATGAAGACATTATTGTATATTCATGATTATGAAAATGATGAGATTGACCAGTTTGGTGTTCCAGAAAATGCAGGTAGGAGGTACCCTTTAAGGGAGAGTCTCCCAAAACAATTTCCTGATTAAGAGGTCTATTTTGCTGAAAGTGGTGGTTATGTGGAACCAACCACTATGTCTGAAGCACTTAACGTTAAGGATGGCATACAATGGAAAAAAGCGATGGAGGAAGAACTCAAGTCATTTCATGATAATGATGTATGGCCTTTAGTTGAGAAACCTAATGGAACAAATTTTGAAGATGCAAATGGGTGTTTAAAGTGAAACGTAATACTGAAGGTAATGTGTCTAAATTTAAAGCACGCTTAGTGGTTAAAGGTTGTTCTCAACGGTACGCAGTTGATTATCTGGAAACGTTTGCACCTGTAGTGCGGTATAGTACATTGACATTAGTTTTTGCTCTTGCTGTAAATATGGATCTGGAAGTCCATCACCTTGATGTTTCAACAGCATTTTTGAATGGCATTCTTAAAAATGATATTTATATTGTGCCCAATTCGAGGGAGCCCATTGCCCGGATATAATGAGTCGTTTTTCGGGATTATATTTTGGAAATTTTCAGTTTGAAGAAAAGCGCCAAGGAAGAGTTTGTGAGTCGCCCTGTAGGCGAGGCGTTACGTCACATGTGCGGGTTGGTTGCGTACGGAACTACGACTGGGTCATTGCTCGGAGCGCACCTGTTGAAGGAGGTAGTAGGAGGTCAGTGCTAGAACATCGAACGGAATTTGTATCATGCGTTGCCTAGAATGAGTTCGAAGATCTTTCTTGGATCGACCTTTCGCGTGCCAGACATACAGTCTACGAGGAAACACTTTTTCAGTGTTGGTCACTAAATGCTTTTATGCAGGTGGACCAGTTGTGGAATGTTCAAAACTGTTGTGGACTCATTTTGGTCTAACATACAGGTTGCCTATGGCCCGGAACATATTCATAATCCGAATCTAGGGAAATGTATAGCTTCAATCGAAGGATGTTGGAAACATGGCAAGCAATTTTGTTAGCGGACTGTGCTATACCAGCTTGAATGTTAACCAAGTGTTGCGTCTTCTATTTGTGACACAGACTTATTTGGAAACGGTACCGGGTGAGTTAGCCGTGGTGGTTACGGCATGACTGATGGCAGTCGCTCACATCCGGGAGGCGAGGAGGTTCGAATCCCCCCGCCGGCAACCTTGAAGATGGTCTTCTGTGGTTTCCCATCTTCCTTCCAGGCAAATGCCGGGGTTGGTCCCTAACTATAGGCCACAGCCGCTACCTTCCAACTCCTCGTCCTTACATTCCAACTTCCCTCCTTCCCTCCCCAACGGTACTTGTAGCTCACCCATTGGGTGTCCGTCTCGAAGCAGCTACAAACCTGGCGAGCCGAACATGTCCTCGGACACTCCCGGCAGTAAAAGCCATACGCAAAAAAAAAAAAAAAAAAAAATTGGAAACGGTGCATGACTGGGTGTTTATATTTCGAATACAACAGTCTAGATTACGGGAATTTTTGTGGCAAAAGCCATGGTGATAATGAACAACGAACAGGAATTCGTGGTAGCGAACAGTCGTAATAAACTTTGGTATCTTACTGCTATGGATCGAAACGTTACTATGGAGTACTAGAAGCCTATTTGATGGTGCAATGGAGGCCGACGTGATGAAATTTAGATCGCGATGAGACAAGCAGGTCATGAGTTTGAGCGTACACGTGTGTCCGAGCCAGCTGTGAGGCATGGACGTGGCCGGCTGCAGACATGGGACTCATCGAGGAAGATCACCATAAGGGAAGTGGAAAACACCTTTACTTTGTAGAATTTAGTACATGTGATTTCTAGGCTATAGACTTTTTCAGTCAACCATGTTTCAACGTTTTGATGCCAGCATTTATTTTTTGAATTATGCAGGAGCATAGTGACTGGATCATCTTTATGGATTTCTAGGCGATGTGTTTGTGTGTCACGAAGTCGAGCATATCCACGATACGGCTTATCGTTGGATGATGGCATACTTTGAGGCATCCAGGCTTCATAGCTAGTTGGTCACTTTTCGTAGATTTTCTCATGTACAGTCTTGTATATATTATTTTTCCCTTGTTGCATTTTTTTCTAAAGCTTTTTTTTGGAGTGATTTGCTTAATTAATTAATTAATAATTGATGATTCTTGGGAGTTTATCTCCGTAATACTTAATGAGGTTAGATACTTAATCGTTACTTTATGAGTTTGATTTATCCGCACGATTAGGATTTTCTGATAATTAATAATAATAATTATAATTGATGATTGTAATACTTGTTATAATTCTCGATTGAATCATGTTGAATGATTATCGGGATTTTGAAGATCTGTTGGGATCGTAAACTTGGAATTTAATCATTTTTGACTTGTGAAATATTTAATAATAATAATAAATTTATTGGGTGATAGTGAACCAGTCTGTGGTGTTCACAAAATCGAATTTCGGATTAAGTTATAGGCGGACGGTAATGAGGTCATAATTAATAATGCAATTTGGATTTCTCTAAGGAGATATTTTATTTTCGAAAGAAAGTTGTGGTGTGGAGCGCTTGTGTCAAATAGGGTTTGTTTTGTAAGATGACCATTGGAAGGCAAACTAATTGTTAATCACAATTAAATGAATTATCTGGCATGGTAGTTGAGTTGATTGGGCAGAGACGCGTGTTCTGATCCCACAATAATTATTATAATCCATTAATAGAAGCAATAAGGCTCAATGGATTTTGGAAATATGGAAATAATGTTGTATGTGAAATGAAGTTAAAGATTTTGGAGGATGATTCCTCACATTGTATTCTCAAAAAGATGGGTTAAGCCAGTGGAGCAACCCCAAGCCGTCAACCAGAAAACGTCATCAGTGGAATTCCGAATTCCACTTGTTTTTGCTCACACCTTACAAACAGTCTATGGAATGTTTTAGAATTACCCAACAATTAATATATATTTCTTTTCTTTGCAACTTTCAACATCATGTGATGAAATATAAAATGTGAAGCCTATTCAATGCTCGGTGAGATGGGGCATTCGTGGAAGGCAGACCTCGTGTTCAGATGATTTTTGTTAACGGTCATAACTTATCCATAATTCATATAAATTTAATAATTACACGGTAATAGTGCATTACACCCAAGTCTAATAATTGAATAAATGTATTTCTTTAGGAAATTATTTATAAATCAACATGGATGTTGGAGTGTTTAATAAATTCCAAGTGTAGAATTTACGATTGTGAAGTAACTGGATTATCATTAAATGACATGGAAGAATAGATTGTTCATAGCCAATAATTTTTTTACTTAAACAATAAAGATAACAAATTTCAGATTTTTATCCATGACTTTTCAAATGCGTGATATTGAAACTAAGAATATTTTGGAAGATAATTTTGGAAATATAAATGCTGTTGTAACTTAAATATATTTTTTTTAATTATGTCAGACTGGACTAATTAATTGTCTGCGCATCATTAAGGTGTTCATGGTGTTTCGAATAACACACGTTCCAGTGATAATTATGAATTTTACTAAATGTTGGAGAAGCATTTGAATAATCAAGTCACTTAATTTTTGTTTTGTTTTAATTTATTGTTGCCGTTAGTCAGACAAGGCATCTTTAGAGCAGGATCCCATGGGGAGCGATTGGATGTTCTTTATTTTCAGGAGTGTAATTAGTGATTCCCTTGCGGAAAGAAGTTTGTATTTAGTTTAGGATGGTTGAGTGAATAAATTGACCTGACGCATTTTATCTTAGGCAACTGGTGACATTCATGATTCTTGAAACTTAACTCCTTTCTATCCTTGCTGCAGTGTACATCGGAATAACAGCTAAGTTTTTATTTTAAATTACAGCGTTGGCTGTTTGCCCATATTTTTTACCCTGAGATGTTTTTGAGTCTTGTGCTCTGCTGTTATTTAGATGTGCGCTTATGTGGACGTGGGACATCCGTCAAACGGTCACATAAAGTAAGGTAGAAGAGTTTTGGCGACAACGTGTGGGGCCCGAGTTTGGCTGCCAATATGTTGAGTTGTTTCAGAGTCTGATGCTATTCGATTCCGAATTTCGATTCGAGGTCGAGTGTTATTTGATTCTTGGATTAGCAAAGGAGATGGGGGTTTTTGCAGGATTCAAGATCGATGAATGTACAGTTCCATAGTTTTGATTGGCATTTTTTGGGTTGTCGTTGGTGATTTTTCACAGTAAATTAATAGTAAATGTTAGAATTTAATGTTATTCGTAACGAAACCTCAGTTCAAGGTCGTGTCTGCATAATCACTGTACTAATATTATAGATTTAAGGTTCTTCAAGCGTCGACTGACATTGTACCCCAGTGTTCTAATAACCTTTATGAGTGAAATGGAGGCACTTGCTAGGATGATCCAGGACTTGGGTCAGAAAATGACAGAGAATTATGCTTCTCTAGAACAGAAATTAGGAACTCAAATGAAAGAGAATTCAGCTTCTCTGGAACATAAAATAGGAACTCAAATGACAGAGAATTCTGTTTCTCTAGAAAAGAAAATAACTGAGAATTCTGTTTCTCTAGAAAATAAAATAGACAATAAAATGAAAGGTTTAGAAAGTAAGATTGAAAGTCAAATAAAAGAAAATGCGGATTCTATAAGAAATTTAGTGTGTAAAATCACGGAAAACTCAAACTCGTTGAAATCCGAAATGTTAGAAAAGATAGAATTGATAGAAGGCAGGATGTTGAGAAGTGTGCAATCATTCGAGGATAAGCTAGCTGAATCGATAGATGCTAAAATTGAGGACAGGGTAGACTCATTGGAAACGAAAATCAAGGATAATGCTAGGAGAGCTCAAAAGAATTTCTTAAGTTTGGAAGCGAGGATCATAGATGCCGGGAAGAATTTGAAAGATAATTTGTTTACTAACTACGGCCATATGAAGGATAGCTTGCAGGATAGTCGTCGTCTGATGAAGGAAGATTTAGATCAACACAAGAATGATATGCAGACGATGATTAGGTCGTTGGAAAATAAGTTAGAAGATAATGTGCGGAAGATGACAGATGACTTAGCAACTTTAGAAATCAGTACGATGAAGGAATGTACATTGAATTTCACACAAGTAGTCCCAGAAGGTTACAGCTGAATTTCAGGGAATAGTAGTAGAACAATTGAAGGAAGGAGTAGTCTCAGAATTAAAGAATGAGGTGAAAGCAAAAGTGATTAAAGAAATTCAGGAACAGCTTACGAAAGAAACTCATGATGATGTTAAAGAAGTGAGGACAGTTTTTTCGTCAGAGATTAAAGTAGTGTCTGGAGACGTTCAATCCATTCCGGATTCTGTGGAAAAATTAAAGAATCAGTTAACTGTTGAAGAGGAAAGTCAGATGAAGAGAATAGAAGAATTGAAGGATAGTATGGAAACAGATGAAGAGGGAAAACAAAATAGGAAGGAAATGGAGGAAGTTAGACAAACTGTTAACAATTTGGAGAGGAAATTGGAAGAGTATAAATCTAGATCTGAGGAGAAACAGGCAAATATAACTGAAAATACTTTTGAAAATAGAGGTAGATTATCAGAGATAGGTAGGTCAGAATGAGTCTCTACCATTCTACTCCGATCACATTAGTAAAGAGTTATGAAGAGAAGCCGAATAAGTTTTCCGGAACTGGAAATGTTTCACCTGTTGGATTTTTGAGGGAGGTTCGAGATTATCTGACGGATACTAAAGTTACTAAAGAAAGGGAAATGAGAGTTATTAGTAGATTTTTAGACGGTCCGGCACTCGTCTGGTTTAGGGCCTTTCGTTGCAATTTGAGAACTTGTGAAGAGTTTGAACAGGCACTATTACGAAAATTTTGGTCTCCGGACACTCAACAGAATATCAGGGCAGAGTTATACGTGAAACGTTATTCTACGTCACAGCCGACTAAATATTCGAATTATTTTGCGAACCAGCTTGCAAAACTTCAGTGTTAAGATCCACCAATGCCACCTTACGAATTGATTCCTGCGTTAATTAGACAATTTCCGTTGGAGGTGAAACGCAGTCTTATTGCTGCTAATGTCGAAAACATGAAGGAATTTGATGAAGTCCTTCAGCGTTTGGATCATTCCAATACTCAATTTTATCAGCAGAGGAATAGCAAACAAGAGAATCAAGCCGCGTATGCTGTCTTGACGGATAGATAATGTCAGACAACACCTGATAGGAATGATAGGAATAGAGAAGAGAAAACGTCGAGGGAGTATCACGATAGAAGGGGTCAATATGATAGACAACCTTACGTTAGAAGAGGAAGGTATGGAAACAATTGGAATTCCTGGAGGAGACAAGGATATAGTAGGCCATACAATAGAACAGGTTACAATCGACAATATGAGAGATCGAACAATGACAGGTTCACGGATCAGCAAAGACAAAATCTGGAGCAAAGAGGAGAGGAAAGTCAACAATATCTGAAGGAATTAGATGATAGAAGAAATCAACCTGGTACTTCTAGTATTAATAATTCGGCTGGGAAGAATGAAAAAACGTCGATTTCGGAACGAGAGAACCAGCAGAAGTAACTCCAACGCAGTATATTTCCAAAATTATTCAATGGGAAGTCGAAGATGAGGACTTAATTCAGGAAGAACACGAGATAAGGGAGTTAGGACAGAGAACCCGGTTACCTATTATTATTTGTGAAGTGTATGGGAAACAAGTACACACTCTAATAGATACAGGTGCCATGCTGTGTTTGGTGAGCGAACGTTTGTACAATTTATGGAAATTAACGGAGGATATTGAAGAAATACCCGTAGCTGGAATCAAGATCCAGGGTATTATTCCTAATAAGATTACTACGTGCAAGATGCAACTGTATTTAAAGATCAAGATTGGAGGATGTATCTTTGAGCATATTTTCGTAGTGATGCGAGATATTGCGCATGACTTGATCTTAGGGACGGATTTTATCAAGAGGTACAAGGCTATTCTAGGCATGGAATCGGATACGATTAAATTTCATCATGCAGGGGATGTTCATTTCGAAGATGAAGAGAAATACACCGTTGGAGAAGTGAGATGGACCAAGGTTTTTGAGAGCATAGAAACATCTAAGAAGGCTAATGAGAGAATTGAGCATGTTCCAGTAGTGACGAGTTTGTTAGAAGAATTCCATGATATTTTTGATACGAGACCAGGAGAGATTTAAGACTTTGAATATAAGATCCAAGTATGTGATGATAGTCCATATCACGCTAAGTTGTATCCAGTACCAGAAAAGCACAGGACGAAGGTGAAAGAGATTATCCAAAACCTGGAGAAGGATCAGATTATTAAGAAATGTGTAACGTCTTATGTTAATCCTTTGGCTGTCGTACTGAATGCTGATGGGAATTTAAGGATTTGCCTTGACGCCAGGACATTCAATTCAAGACTATTGCCAGAATATGATAGGCCACCTTTGATCAAGGATTTATTAAGGAAATTCAAGGATAAGATGTGGTTCTCGACTGTGGATTTGACATCTTCTTACCATCATGTTAGACTCAGCGAAGATTCACAGAAGTTCACAGGATTTCTATTTGAACAGCAGACCTATGTCTATAGAAAACTTCCGTTTGGAATGAAGACTTCAGGAGCAGTTTTGATACGTGCATTGGATCAGAACCTAAGTCAAGAGGTTAAAGACACAATCATATGCTATGTGGATGATATTTTGGTAGCTTCGGAGACTGAAGATCAGCACTTGTTACACTTGCGAAATTTATTTTTGGATCTAAGGAAGTCCAATTTCAAAGTAAACTTGAAGAAATGTCAGTTCTTTAAGAAAGAAATCAGGTTTCTTGGACATATATTGGATGGTGATGGTTATCGACCCAATGAGGAGAAACTTCAAGCAATTGCAGAATTTCCTAGACCTACTCGTGTCAAGCATGTACGACAATTTTTAGGGACTTGCCAGTTCTTTGCAGCACATTGCTATAAGTACACTGATGTAGTAGCACCTTTGCAGAATTTGTTAAGAAAGGACAATAAATGGAAATGGGATGACTTATGTGAGGAATCTTTTAATAAGGCGAAGGAGTTAATGATCAATAGTGTCAAGTTGGAATATCCGAACTTTGAGAAAAATTTTATTATTGAGTCGGATGCATCGAATATTGCGATAGGAGCTATATTACTTCAGGAAGATGAGGATCGCACAAGGCACTATCTATCTTTCATCAGTAGGAAGTTGAAGCCATCAGAACGCCATTATTACACCACGGAGCTTGAAGCTTTGGCGATTGTGTTTGCATTAGAGTCTTGGAAGAAGTTACTTATTGCACATTCCGTGATAGTCAGAACGGATCATCACGCTCTGGAATTTATCCTTAAGACCAATTTTGCCACTGATAGGATCACGAGATGGGCATTATTTGTGCATCAGTTCAACGTGACTATTGAACATAGACCAGGAAAAGCTAATTTGGGGGCTGATTTGATAAGCAGAGTCGTGGAACCTACACTTCGGATTCTACCAGTAATGCTTATGCAAGAGGATGAGGACACTTTGAGAAGACTTGAGAGGATACCACAAGCCCAAAAGCGACACCGATTGTTAAGAAACATTTATAGATTTCTTCATCGAGACATGGATCCGAATGATGTTGAATATCCACTTATGGAAAGAATGACACGAGATTATGTATTATTAAATGGCGTTGTGTATAAATTCATCGACACTGATCATAGTAAGTTACGAATCGTCATACCTCCTAGGTTACAGGAAGCCATCATTTGGTTAGCGCATAGAAGTTTGGGACACGCAGGAGTGGATAAAACGATAAGCATGATTGCAGAAAAGTTTACTTGGGAACACATGAGAAACACCGTCAGAGAAGTCATCAGGACTTGTGATTTATGCCAGCGTAGCAAACACAATTCGCATTTGTTGAGAGAGATACCGAGGCCCATTATTCCATCAAAGCCTCGTGAATTATATGCCACAGATATTTATGGACCGCTCCCAAAGTCAAAAAGGGGCAACCGGTATGTTTTGGTTACGGTTGACGTCTTTAAGTAAATACACAATGATACATCCTATTCAGAAAGCAAGTTCCAGATACATAATTAAGAGGATAAGGGAATGCGTTATTCCTGAAGCGGGAAAGCCCGAATTTTTGTTATCCGACCATGGGTCGCAGTTTACGTCGTGGGAGTTCAGAAATGCCATGAGGGATTTAGATATTAGGCAGGTGTTATGTTCCATAAGACACCCAGAGAGTAATCCGGCAGAGAGATTGATGTCTGAGATAGCTAAGTTCTGTCGTCTCTACTGTGCGAATGAACATTGGCGATGGATGGATGTGATTCCCATCGCGTTGAAATCAATCAATTCTACAGTGCATGAAAGCACAGGGCAAATTCCATTAGTGTTATATCAGGGAGAGAAACCCGTACGACCGTGGGATAGGATCGTCTATATTCCACCAAAGATAGAGCCTAATCAGAGAGGACGTGAAGTAGAAGCTTTGGGAAATTGCGAGTACAAGCAGAGAAACGCAACAGAAGAGTTAGAGGAAGGAGATATAGAGAGCCTCTGAGGGAAGGAACTTTAGTGTTAATTAGGAAGCCTACTCCATCTGATGTCAGCAACAAGGTATATTCAAAGTTTGCCAGCTTATATAATGGACCATTCAGAGTGGCGCAGAGTCTAGATAGCGGCAGTTATCGTATTGAAGACATTACATCTGGTAACATTGTGGGAACATTTAGTGCAGCTAATCTGAAGGAATACTTTTCAAGAACCAGATCAGAGCAAAAACGCAAAACAACTGTGAGAAGGAAAAAAATGGAGATTTTAATTTTTAGCAGGTGTGGGGTGGATGTGCCCAATTCGAGGGAGCCCATTGCCCGGATATAATGAGTCGTATTTCGGGATTACATTTGGGACGTTTTCGGTTTGAAGAAAAGCGCCAAGGAAGAGTTTGTGAGTCGCCCTGTAGGCGAGGCGTTACGTCACATGTGCGGGTTGGTTGCGCACGGAACTACGACTGGGTCATTGCTCGGAGCGCACCTGTTGAAGGAGGTAGTATGAGGTCAGCGCTAGAACATCGAACGGAATTTGTGTCATGCGTTGCCTAGAATGAGTTCGAAGATCTTTCATGGATCGGCATTTCGCGTGCCAGACATACAGTCTACGAGGAAACACTTTTTCAGTGTTGGTCACTAAATGCTTTTATGCAGGTGGACCAGTTGTGGGATGTTCAAAACTGTTGTGGACTCATTTTGGTCTAGCATACAGGTAGCCTATGGCCCGGAACATATTCATAACCCGAATCTAGGGAAATGTATAGCTTCAATCGAAGGATGTTGGAAACATGGCAAGCAATTTTGTTAGCGGACTGTGCTATACCAGCTTGAATGTTAACCAAGTGTTGTGTCTTCTATTTGTGACACAGACTTATTTGGAAACGGTGCATGACCGGGTGATTATATTTCGAATACAACAGTCTAGATTACGGGAATTTTTGTGGCAAAAGCCATGGTGATAATGAACAACGAACAGGAATTCGTGGTAGCGAACAGTCGTAATAAACTTTGGTATCTTACTGCTATGGATTGAAACGTTACTATGGAGTGCAAGAAGCCTATTTGGTGGTGCAATGGAGGCCGACGTGATGAACTTTAGATCGCGATGAGACTAGCAGGTCGTGAGTTTGAGCGTACACGTGTGTTCGAGCCAGCTCTGAGGCATGGACGTGGCCGGCTGCAGACATGGGACTCATCGAGGAAGATCATCATAAGGGAAGTGGAAAACTCCTTTACTTTGTAGAATTTAGTACATGTGATTTGTAGGCTATAGACTTTTTCAGTCAACCATGTTTCAACGTTTTGATGCCAGCATTTATTTTTTGAATTATGCAGGAGCATAGTGACTGGATCATCTTTATGGATTTCTAGGCGATGTGTTTGTGTGTCACGAAGTCGAGCATATCCACGATACGGCTTATCGTTGGATGATGGCATACTTTGAGGAATCCAGGCTTCGATAGCTAGTTGGTCACTTTTCGTAGATTTTCTCGTGTACAGTCTTGTACATATTATTTTTCCCTTGTTGCATTTTTTTTCTAAAGCTATTTTTTTTGGTAGTGATTTGCTTAATTAATTAATTAATAATTGATGATTCTTGGGAGTTTATCTCCGTAATACTTAATGAGGTTAGATACTTAATCGTTACTTTATGAGTTTTATTTTTCCGCACGATTAGGATTTTCTGATAATTAATAACAATAATAATAATAATTGATGATTGTAATACTTGTTATAATTCTCGATTGAATCATGTTGAATGATTATCGGGATTTTGAAGATCTGTTGGGATCGTAAACTTGGAATTTAATCATTTTTGACTTGTGAAATATTTAATAATAATAATAAATTTATTGGGTGATAGTGAACCAGTCTGTGGTGTTCACATAATCGAATTTCGGATTAAGTTATAGGCGGACGGTAATGAGGTCATAATTAATAATGCAATTTGGATTTCTCTAAGGAGATATTTTATTTTCGAAAGAAAGTTGCGGTGTGGAGCGCTTGTGTCAAATAGGGTTTGTTTTGTAAGATGACTATTGGAAGGCAAACTAATTGTTAATCACAATTAAATGATTTATCTGGCATGGTAGTTGAGTTGATTGGGCAGAGACGCGTGTTCTGATCCCACAATAATTATTATAATCCATTAATAGAAGCAATAAGGCTCAATGGATTTTGGAAATATGGAAATAATGTTGTATGTGAAATGAAGTTAAAGATTTTGGAGGATGATTCCTCATATTGTATTCTCAAAAAGTAGGGTTAAGCCAGTGGAGTAACCCCAAACCGTCAACCAGATAACGTCATCAGTGGAATTCCGAATTCCACTTGTTTTTGCTCACACCTTACAAACAGTCTATGGAATGTTTTAGAATTGCCAAACAATTAATATATATTTCTTTTCTTTGCAACTTTCAACATCATGTGATGAAATATAAATTGTGAAGCCTATTCAATGCTCGGTGAGATGGGGCATTCGTGGAAGACAGACCTCGTGTTCAGATGATTTTTGTTAACCGTCATAACTGATCCATAATTCATATAAATTTAATAATTACACGGTAATAGTGCATTACACCCAAGTCTAATAATTGAATAAATTTATTTCTTTAGGAAATTATTTATAAATCAACATGGTTGTTGGAGTGTTTAATAAATTCCAAGTGTAGAATTTACGATTGTGAAGTAACTGGATTATCATTAAATGACATGGAAGAATAGATTGTTCATAGCCAATAAATTTTTATTTAAACAATAAAGATAACAAATTTCAGATTTTTATCCATGACTTTTCAAATGCGTGATATTGAAACTAAGAATATTTTGGAAGATAATTTTGGAAATATAAATGCTGTTGTAACTTAAATATATTTTTTTTAATTATGTCAGACTGGACTAATTAATTGTCTGCGCATCATTAAGGTGTTCATGGTGTTTCGAATAACACACGTTCCAGTGACAATTATGAATTTTACTAAATGTTGGAGAAGCATTTGAATTATCACGTCATTTTTTTTATTTATTGTTGCCGTCAGTCAGACAAGGCATCTTTAGAGCAGGATCCCAGGGGGAGCGATAGGATGTTCTTTATTTTCAGGAGTGTATTTAGTGATTCCCCTGCGGAAAGAAGTTTGTATTTAGTTTAAGATGGTTGAGTGAATAAATTGACCTGACGCATTTTATCTTAGACAACTGGTGACATTCATGATTCTTGAAACTTAACTCCTTTCTATCCTTGCTGCAGTGTACATCGGAATAACAGCTAAGCTTTTATTTTAAATTTCAGCGTTGGCTGTTTGCCCATTTTTTTCCCCCTGAGATATTTTTGAGTCTTGTGCTCTGCTGTTATTTAGATGTGCGCTTATGTGGACGTGGGACATCCGTCAAACGATCACAATATGAACCCCCAGAAGGCTATGAGTGTGTCAGTTTTAAAGTTTGTAAGTTTCGAAAAGCTGTTTATGGCTTGAAGCCAGCATCTCGCACTTGGTATGAGAGGGTTCATGAAATTCTTACTGAAATCGGTTATAAGAAGTCTCTGTATGAACCATGTGTATATTACTGTAAAGATTCATCATCTTTTGTTGTTATTGTCCTCTATGTTGATGACTTTTTTGTATTTTTAATAATCATGTCCAAGTGGAGAAACTGAAGTCTGTGTTTGCATTATCATTTTAAGATCAAAGATTTGGGACAAGTCTCTGAATGTCTGGGGATGAGAGTTCAAAGAAGCAAAGATTGTATTAGATTGGATCAGAAGTGTTATCTGTTAGATGTGTTGGATAGGTTTAACATGTCAGATTGTACTCATGTGAAAACTCCAATGGAAACAGGTTTGTTTGTTGGAGAAATCCACATCCTATGACAAATTCTATCCCTATCAACAGGCTATTGGTGCTTTGTTATACCTTTCCATTTGTACCAGGTTAGATATTGCGTATGTAACTAATTATTTGAGTCAGTTCAATAATTGCTATGGTAAGGAACATTGGACATGTGTCCAGAGAGTGTTCAGATACTTGAAGGGTACGGTGGATGTTGGTACCATGTATAAAAAATCAGAATGTGATGTCAAGGGTTTTGTTGATGCTTTCTTTTGGAAATAATTCAACTGACAGGAAACCTGTGAGTGGTTATGTATTTAAATATGCAGAAGGCCCAATAAGTTAGGAAAGTAAGAAACAGCGAGGTGTGGCACTGTCTAGCACTGAAGCAGAATACATAGGTCTGACTTTACCATGTAAAGAAGCCCTGTTCCTTAGAGGTTTCTTCTTTGAGTTGTGTAAGAGAGGAGGTTCAATTCAGTTGTGTAATGACAGTCAGAGTGCTCAGAGGTTGGATGAGAATGAAGGATTTCATCAGAGAACAAAACACATAGATGTGCGCTATCATTTCATTAGGGACATCTTAAAGAAATGCAAAGTAAAGTTGTCCTATATGCCTACTGCTGAAATGACTGCTGATGCATTGACAAAAGGTCTGCAAATTCATGGTCATGTGAAATGTGTTACTGGCATTGGGTTGTCCTAAGTGCAGCATAATGCAGCATTGCTCGATTAAGGGAGAGTGTTGAAGAGAATGAATATTTCTCGTACTTTCTAATCTCGCTTGCATGTAAATATCGTTTGTCTTTTGTCAAATGTATATTCTTTGACTTTATGTGCTTTGCCTTTTGTCTGTATTCCGTATTCTGTGTCTTGTTTAATACAATCTAAGTCAACGTGTGTTCGTATATTTTAATCCGTTCATCCCGTGTATAACTGATACAATAGAAACCCATGCATAGCTCAAGTAGTTTCAATAAACCTAATGGAATTCTATTTTAGTATGGTGCAAGGTATGGCTAGTTTCTCTCAGATTTAATTTCACGCTATTTTATTTTTATTGTTTATAATTTGCATTTTGATATTACGGAAATATTATAATGACAAATATTGGCATAAGTCTTTGTCATGCTATGCTAGGTTGACAGCGCTGCGTGAGCAGTTGAGTAACTAACGGTATTTCATGTAAAAAGCCTCATTATCTAGGCCGGTAGTAGAGTGCGCAGCTCGCATCCAGCCAAGGAGTAATATTAAGGCTGGTTAACAATTGGCCCGGAAACGAGAACCAGAACGAGAACGGAAACGAGAACGCGAAGCTTCCCGGGGCCCCGGTTCACAATTGCCCGGGAACGTGAAGTTGTTCATGCGCGTAATCAGCTGTCACTTGTGTATACTAAGTTTGTTTATACTCTATTGTGTATAAAGTAAATAATTGCATGATGGTAATCGAGGACGATGACATCGCGATAGCGTACTTCGGCTTAATCTTGATGCTGTGTTCTTTAGCTATTGAAGAAACTCATCAAAGAAGGTACGCAAGGACTAAAAATAGATATGACTGAAACTGATAGCCTATGGTTTAGACATCTCCATTGACAAAATTACTGATCAAGGCAGCTGTCAGGAAAGCATATATTTTCATCATGTTGCTTTTATTACCTTTTTTCCTATTTGTTTAAAATATTAATAATATTTAAAGCATTGATTTGCATTCTTCAACAAATCTAAGCTTGCCCATTCTTCGGTGCTTGTATTACTTTCAGCTGCCATACTTTACAAGTGACAATAGCCTAGGTACTAAGTCCAAGTTGCAAAGTTGTAATGAGTCCATTGTTTTTATTTATCTTTCAGATGGTGGGTTCGACCTATAAATGCCCAGAGAGATGAACGTGGAGCATTCACCAATATTTTCAGGCATATCAAGATGAATGACCAGGAAATGTTCTTCAAATATACAAGAAAGGATCCAGAACGGTTTGAACTGCTACTGTCGCTACTTAGGCCACGCCTTTTGAAGAGAAGTAGAAGGTGTCCGCTGAGCCCAGAACTGAGTTTGGCAATTACCCTAAAATATCTGGCCCATGGTGGATCTTTCCAGAATCTGTGCTGGGAATTTAGAGTTGGTAAATCTACAGTCTCGAAAACAATACTTGAAACGTGCAATGCCATTTGGACTGAAGTTCAACCTTCCTATGTGAAGTTTCCAGAGGGGAAAGACTGGCTTGACATCAGCGAAGGATTCATGAATAGGTGGAACTTTCCTCACACACTGGGAGCTATTGATGGGAAGCATGTGCAGTTGCAGTGTCCAATGAGATCTGGTACTCTGTTTTTTAATTATAAGCGTACATTCAGATTAGTGCTATTAGCGTGCTGTGATGCGGACTATAAGTGTATATGGGCTGATGTAGGAGCTTATGGTTCTGAAAATGATTCCAGCGTTTTCAAGAGGAGTGTGGTAGGCCTGTCTCTTGAAGAAGGCACTAATGCCTTACCAACTCCCAAGAGGCTTCCAGGAAGTGATATTGTTATGCCATACGGTATTATTTTGTGTTGCTGATGAGGCATTTCCCTTAAAAAGCTGCATAATGAGGCCTTATCCTGTTACGTTTCTCGGAGAGAAGAAAAATATTTTCAATTATAGACTCTCCAGGGCTAGAAGAACAATTGAAAATACCTTTGGCATACCAGCAAGCAGGTGGAGAGTGTACCGACAACCGCTAGCTTGCACAGTTCCCACAGCAGAAGCTATGGTGAAGGCCACTATTTGCTTTCAGAATTTTTTGAGGTCTGAATTGTGCACTATTTACTCGCCTCCAAATTTATTTGATAGGACCTTGGAAAGTGGATAAGAAGTAAGTGGTGAATGGAGAACCATAACCAGGGATGACACCAATTTCAGTCCAGACGGTCCAGTTGGAGCAAATGTTGCCCCAAATGTTGTGTACGCACAAAGAGACAGCTTGGTTGATTATTTGGTTTCACCCAGTGGGGAAGTGAGTTGGCAGAGGAGTTACGTGAACAGAGGTAGGCCAATCACTGCACCACATGAATAGAAGAAAGCACAGGCCTTAATTTCTTTCCAGTGACCGACTCATAACTGAAGCAGTGAATTATTTAAAAATATTGTTCTATTTCCTTGAACAGGTGTTTCAATCTACTATACTTATTATGTCCTCTGTACAACACAACTTACTTTGTTTGAGGTGCTAACTCCTCTTCAGGGACATGTTTCGGACTTCCAAGCAGTCCATCAACAGCCTAGTTCAGTAAATTATGGTATAAAATGTTCACCTTGCTGGTGATGGTAACGCGTGTTATAATACATAAATGAGGATGAAATGATACTGATTGGTCAATGAATTAAAGTTCTTTTAAAGACGATTAAAATAAATTTAAAAGACTGATAAAAGTTTAAAAATATGTCACTCTAGACATCCGGTGCAGCTGAATTTGACGATGGGAAATTGTTCTGTGAATCAAGGAAACCGTTATGATCTGATGGGTGTATTTCTGACTTACGTGAGTGTGAGGAGGTCCACGCTGATCGTCATCTAACAAATGACTGGCCCAAGCTTGTTCGCTAACCTGTGTCGCGATGGGGAGGCGTGGTATTTAGATGTTGTGACGTAGCGGAGCACGCCGTCCTTGACTTGTCTTTAAGCCTCGCTACCGTGTTAAACAACACATTGTCACAGAATGTGTTGTCATTTAGAATTTTTTACCGATTCCAATTTTTGGTTGGCGTGTATTTCCATTTTTTCCAATATATTGAGGAGTTTGCCTTTTGTTCTGTATATGTAGTATTTTTAAGTCGTTCTTTATGAAGCCAGATTCGTGTTTTTCTTCTTCTATATGTTTTGCCATAGCGGAGAATTGTTTGTACTTTATTGCGTTAGTTTGTTCTTCGTGTCTTATTTTAGAAGACCTCCCTGCTTGTGTAATATAGTTACAACCGCAATTTTTACATTTTAATTGATATACACTTGACTCATTGTACTTACATATTTTATTAACAGAGTTGTAGTTGAAGAACATGTTGCTATTGTTGTTGTTGGTCCGGTATGCAATCTTTATGTTGTGTTTCTTATAGATGTTAGTGACGGCATGCATTTTGGAGTTGTATGTGAAAGTAGTATATCTACCCTTATCCTTTTTATTTCCTTTAGTTAGCGTTGATGGGAATTTATTTTGTATTTTGTTTCTGATGCTATCCACGTATTCTTGAGTGTGTCCATTTTTATTTTATTTTGCTATTGCGTATATGATTCTTAGTTCTTTGTTGAAATCATATTTGTAATGGAATATTCATAGCTCTATATAATTGACTGTAGAAGGCTGCTCTTTATAGGTTATTATGCATCATAATTAAGTCTGTTTAATTAGGCTTTCTATAGATTTAGTCTACCTTGTTCAGTTTTTCTAGTATCTGGTCTGCTGTTATTATACAAACTAAGTTGTGTTGTACAGTGGACATAATAAGTATAAGTAGGTGCAATAAGCCGAAGCTGGGCCAGGGGCTAATGGGCAAGATGGCCGCTATACATGGGCTCTTATAGGACTAACTCCCGGGAGCTGGCACATGGGCTAGTGGGCAAGATGGCCACCGCGCGCAACTCTAGAAGACTTCAGATGACTGGTACAGAGGCTATTGCGCAAGATGGCCGCCAGGTGCAACTCCCTTATGTTGGAGAACTCGACGAGGCTGGCCGGATGCCCTTCACCACCTATGCTCTTTCCAAACGCCTACTTTCAGGAAACTGGGGCAGGTTTTTTTATAGACAACTCCCTTATGATAGAGGATTTGAGGAGGCTGACTGGATGCCCTTTACCACCTATGCTCTTCCCAATCTCCTTCCTGTATAAGCAAATCCTCCTACCATCATGCTAGCGGGTATGTTGGTTAACACTACACGTGAGAGTACATACTTCAAGCCGGCCAAGACGTTAGAAGGTAGAAACCGCCATTAACATCACAGCAAGGGTTGGAGCCTTGTCTTATGGAGATGTAGCCAGTACTCTACTACCCCCTGTGAGGGCTCTAACATCAAACCAGTCAAAGCTTGGGGTACGCCCTTGAAGTCAAACTCCAGTAAGTTAACTATAAATGCTATACGTAAACTCTCATCGTTGACATATCAACGAGGTTTGCTTGCTCGAATGATGAATATGTCTCAGAGGTCTACTCTCCCTTCGTGAAGGGCACCGCGCATTATGGCTCAGCTTAAGGACCAAGTTCTGGATGTAGATGTCTCTCCTCATTTCTTCGGGCTTGAGACCGGCTCTTCCTCCTCCCCTAGAGGCAGAGTTAACACCTGTCAACCCTATATTTACTTAATATAAGATAATTTTTTGCCATTGTATTCCATTAGCCTTAAGCACCAAAGCCATTCAGCACACACACACACCTGTAGGCTTATGAAGAAATTAATCTCACGCTAGAGACCATACCAGACATACATAGGCTTACGGAGAAATTAATCTCACGCCAGAGGCCATGTTAGTCATATATAGTCTATATTATATATATAGGCTTATGAAGAAATTAATCTCACGCCAGAGGCTGTTTTACATACAACAAACACATGCTATAGGCTCTGCTGCTAAGACTTATGGAGAACATTCCGTACATGCAAACTTCAAGAAAATCAGATTTTACAGTATTCGAAAATTGTTGATAGATGTTTCCTATTGCTAGGATTCTTTTAGTCGTAAATAAATTAAACAGATTCAGCGATTGCGTAATGCCCATGTGCATGTGTAGCTATTCCATCAGCGGCAATCACTCTCTCGTCGTCATCTGGACACAAGGCGACAAGGCGACCTTGTTTAGTTGTACTGACGATATTTTATGATGCTTCGACGTGATAACATTCATAGGTATTCTCTTTACTGTTTTTGTCATAAGGCAGTCCTTATAATCTTGAAAACTGATGCATTTCCTAAAAACACCCCTGTTAATACCTCTAATCTTCTTTACTTCTACTCCATCGATGTCTAGGGCATACATCTCAGCTCTGAGACCGACAAATTTTCTAATAATGTGCGCACAAGCTTCATCTTTAAATTTTCCCAAAGCATTTTTGTTCTTTGCAGAATAACATATATTATTATTGGGGTAGTCAGACATATCCAAATGCTTTAGGAAACACAACCTGTCTTGGTATACATCTTCGGTCTTTACTAAATATATGAAGGAATCCGTGTCCATGTATGCGGGTTTAATATTTTCAACCCCATAATAAGGAAGCAGTACATTGTAGTGGTGGGAATACATCAAAGATTTTGAAATATCCAACACACACATACCAATATATATAGGCTTATCGAACACAATGCTACGCTTAGCCATATGAAAAGCATATGAAAAGCAGCTAGATCAGAACCGTGAATTGATCTGTCTATAAATGTTGGGTTACCTATCAGCTTTTCTGCCATCTTACTGTCAGTAACAAGGCGTATGTCTAATCCATTACGAATATGTTCCATAGTTTTCCCATACATTGCATTATTGAACAATTTGTACAAATCCTTCTCGAAATCATTTTTAGCCTGTTTCCGTAGATTATTATTATTATTATTATATTCAACGTAAGACTTTAACCAAGGTAGCTGTTTAAAGCTTAACGCGCGGTGAATTTTAATTAAATTTAATCCATGATCCAGAGCTTGTTTAAGAGCCATATAATGAACTACGTAACGCCTTCGATTTCCAAGATGAGGGATTAGTTTCTTTAAAGACGTTTCCTTTGGCTGTTTACACTCTGGTAGAAATGGTAAATCATTGTGTAGATCATGAAGTTCAGAAGGATAATTAACGTCTACGTCTAAGATGTAACCGAGAGAATCATCTTCCTTTAGTGTATCCAGATCAATGGTGTCTGAAGAGACCCACTTAAATCCTCCGTAAGGGAGGTGATGACACATAGCCCAGCCGTATTGGTTGTTCGCATCATTGTAGGCAATAAATTGAGACGGCTATTCTGAATCAAAATTCTCCATTCAGCATATCGATGAGAAACCTGGCATAATCCTCCACGTATTCCTGATTCTATCATTAGAATCTGATTGTAATCCTGTAGTAACACGAGCTGAGTACCTGTGTATAAGAGCATGGCATCCTACGTAAGACCTGGAAAAGTAAAATAGTGTGCAGGATCGACTTTATGAGTATCAAGTGTTCTATTTCGGAATGTTTCAAACACGTCTGCGAGAAGGAGTACATAAGATGTTAGGTAACTTTTTATTCAGAACTGTTTCCACACATGTAATGCATGTTCATAGTACTCTACTCTGATGTCTTCCTGATTTAATCTGTTAGAGAACTCCCCTTAGGTGGTAAGCTTTCATAAGTACTGAATTTTCCACCCCAAAGTACTTACTTGTCTCAGGGTATGATGTTAGGTTGCCCACTGATTTTGATAAACAGCTTGGCATGAAGCGAAACGTATCCAGAAATCTAAGCTTCACATTACCAACATGTTTGGTAAAGGAGAGGTAGTTTTCTTCTGAGTTGGGAATGACTTCTACTCTCTCCGCAGTACACCCCAACTGTTTCACAATGAAATGAGAATCAAAGCCGCTAAGGTTATGTAAGAATACAGGGATAGGGTTTAGTGTTTCGCATCTCAAATTACAGGTATTATGAGCGCTTCCACGGTATACACCTGTAAGATGGCAATGATCTCGAACCTTCCAGTCATTCTCAGAGAACTCCTAATGACACAAATAGCAGGATACATATGACTGAAACTCTGCTTCTTGATCATCAGTTAAAGCCTTCGGAACATTTAAGCTGTAGAGGCAATTGATTTCGCTAGCTATGGATATTAAATATTCCATAAACTTCTCTGCAGCGTCAGGACCACGATAAATATAAGGTTCCCTTGGAAGGTTAGTCTCTAAGTGAGCTACAGCTGCTGAAGGTTTTACATATACACCAAAGCTTATACAGGGTCTTTCATATAAAGTAAGAACGCCAAGCGGCGGGTTTGTTATCCGCTAGTGTGGTGGCCTTGACCGAGCTTGTGGCGAGCCGTGGCCCCCTGCTCTAAGCGTGTGTACAATCCTCTATTAAATATTACCTTATAAAAGGTCCTGGAAGTGTCGTCCTTCCTGGGTTATACAGGCATTGTATCTGGTAACCACATTTTGGCTGACGCGAGTGAGTCATGCCACTGTATTTTTTCTGATTTTTTAGTTTGTGTTTTTTATTGAGCACTGAACCAGTAGTGTCAAAGTTATTTACAATTACGTGAATCTGTGCTAGTGAAGGTGGCACTTCATCAGGAAATTGCTGAACAAATGCATCACGTACCCGCCGAGCCAAATCGTAATTAAAATAAATTTTACATACAAAAATACGATGTTGCAATGATAACTGTCTCAACATGTTAGCAGCTGTGGTTCAGACTGGCGACTGACAACACCTGCACGCTTATTGCAAGGTCAAGTTTGTACTATGCGCGCGCTTTCAATACTACAGCAGGGGGCCGTGGCGCGTCACAAGGTCGGCCAAGCCGGCTTCAGCAGCTAATGACAAAACCGCCGCTCGCCGTTCTTACTTTATATGAAAGACCCTGTAGGTATATGGCTCTGGTATGTGGCTGTGTAGCTTATCTCTGGATTAGGTAGACATGTTTGATGAGGTATGAGTATACTCTCAAAGTCAGCATAGATTACGTAAGACATTCTAAGCATTTTCTCTACATTGATAAATTGTAGAATGGGCTTTTTAGTAGGCATTTTAACCCTTGCAATGTCATGCAGGAAACACAGTTCTCTATGCTCTTCTAATTTATCTAGGCCACTTTTTCCATACTGGTTATCAAAATGTGTAAAGCAACGTTTACAAGTATATATCGTATGTTGATGATGAGTTAGTTGATATCCCATCAATTTATCAAAATCATTGTTAAATATGTAGTGATGTCGACCAGTAACATCACTAATTAGGAGTAAATCGCGATGATCTACTAGTTCTGTGTCAACAACCTTGAGAGTAAACCAGTTACAATCATCATCAAGCCCAAACACATTCACTGACATATCATTAAATTTCACTAATTTTGAGATATCAGCCAGCGATGTAGGGAATGACACACATGAAAAATTATATTTTGTTTCTAAATCCTTATATTTGCTAACGCGTTGAGCTTTTGTTTTAATGAACTTCGCTAAGAGAGCGTACATACACCACCTCTCTTCTTTAAAGTTTTGAGGGTTGATGCAGGCTTTTTTCGCTTCCAAAACAGGGGATAGAGGAATGTATGTACTGCCACGCAAGGGATTATACTTATTTATCCTTAAACGGATCCCATCAACAGCTAGCAAAGCCCAGTTACTACCCTTCAGCTGAAATTCCTCCATTTCCCTGGCTAATTTTTAAAGTGTGTTTCTAAGAGCATAGTTAAGTCTGTTTCAAGAAATACTGCCTGATTACGAGTTTTGAAGGAGCGGTCTGCAATATCACCACTAGTTAAATGAATAAATCTACACTCGGCCAATATATTAACCTTTAAAGACTTGTGTACACATAGTTCCCTTTGTATAGCATGAATGATTCGCTCTTTTGACTCTTTCAAATAAGAGTTTAAATCCCCGCACGATTCACATCTAATAAAATATGACTTTAATCGACCCTTGAAAGAGGATTCATACTCACAAAGGTCTTTATTATCAGGAACCATGGCGAGCAATTCATGCTTAGTTGGTTCAGTATTAGCCTTCTTGGCAGGTGACGCTACACTACAAACCTCTTCATGACGACGCCCGTTAAAGGCATTGCTGAATCCGGCCCCACATGTGTTGCACTGATGGAATAGCCCACAAGACACTTCATGACGCTTCCTATGATAGTCACGGAGGAAAGTTTTTCCACACTCCTTACAAGCATAGCTCTGAATAGTTTCCTCCATGTTAGACATTGTCCTCTGATAACAGCTGCTTCTTCTTTAATAACAGATCTACCTGAAGAAGTGAGAAAGAGACATTTTTAACTTAAATTAGGAACATCTAGGAAGTGGTATATAATATAAGACCGCGGTTATCTTAATTCTAGTATCAATTACAAAATACAGACACCACAATAACACAGGTTATGAGGCAAAAAATCCATACATCTCTAAGAAATTAAATGATGACCACGCTTTTAGAGTTCAGAAACGTCTACCTACCGCCTTTCCCCAATAATTACAGCTACCATAGACAAATCCCACATACACACCCAAAATACGCATGAGAGCAGACGACCTCGAAGTTCAGTCCTTTAAACATAAACTATCTTACTCCTCACCTTGCCTAGTATGCCTCATTATAGCGCTGCCAATTATTTTTTCTACTCACATAACATACAGTGGTGCTTCTTGAGGATCCAACCAACCTCTGGGCTGAAGACCCAACAGACGCCCAGATGGTAAGATAAAAAAATATGCCACCTCAAATAAACCACATACCGATTTTGCAGTGGGTTCCTCCTTTATACAGTATATAGACACGAGGGGAGTTCCGTCCCTATCTCAATCATCCTGGAAGTGTTTTTTCAGTGTTTTCCAACTTATATACCAGGCAAACTCTGGGTAGGGGTAGAGGTTGTTCCGGTCTTAAGGCTACAACCACCTCCTCCAATCCGAACCCCAATTACTAATACAGACACCATAATAAAAAACAGGTTATCACACACACACAAATCCACATACACCCAAGTACACGGGGTAACATACCACGATGTCGCAAAGCCCCTCAATTAATCAACAACGATAACACTAACCTCATCCTCCCTAGTCATAAACAGCATAGCAGAAGTCTAAACGGAATATAGGAATTATGCATTTGTTCTAGAGAGAGCGGTCAGTATCCCCCCTATCATTGTATGTTCTACTGATACATGCACACGTTCACTGTGATGAATAAACCCATTGAAATATATATAGGACCAGATTGTGGTGTAATGATCAGCCCCGGGTTCGATTCCTGGTTCTACCAAGAAATTATATTCTGACTGAGGGCTAAAACAGAAGAGGGGACCACGCAGCCTCGTGAGGATAACTGGGTAGCGCATGAGTTCGATTCCCTCATCAGACATCCTTGAAGCGCAGTCTTAGCCCACAATTTCAAATTACATATACTGATAATATCATCACAATGATACAGGTTATTAGACAGATTTCACACACACACTGGCTGCATGAGTACGCCGTCGCAAAGACTGTAATAAATCAACACATCAACAACAAATCAAAACGTGAATGAAAATGAATGAAACTGGGCCAGAATGTGGAAGGAAGCGGCTGTGGCCTATTAGAAGATACCGTCCCAGCATTTGCGTGGAATTGAAAATGGAGGGAACCACAGAAGAAAACCATTTCAAGGACGTTGATGGGGGGGGGGGCTCGAACCCAACGTCTACCAAGTTGGTAGGTAGTTTGACCCCATGATCAGGCGCTGCACATTATCGAGCATAGCTACCGCTGTCGGTAATAATTATAATAATAATACTAATAATAATGTCATTTCGTGGTTTACTGCTTAGAATCCAACATTATATTAGTCAAGTATCCTTGACAGTCATGCTATAATCGCGTTTGGTTTTGCCTGATGTTGCTTTTAGAAAAATCTGGCATGAGTGAAGGAACAAGGTGAGGTAAAATTAGGAGTTGATTATAATTTAATCTTGTTAGTTGTTTCCAAACTGGAGGTCAGGTACTACCCTCCATGTTATGTTAACCAGAATCAGCTACTTACTGTGTGTAAATCAAGGCAAGAGTCCTTAACACGATGCGATATGCTTGGGAGTTTACAGTAAACTAATATTAAATTCAATTCAACCCAGGTCTTTAATCCATGTGAGATTTTGAAGGAGGTCCTATGGTTCATGTTCACGAGATTAACAGCTGGGTAAACCACAAGTTTGTTTATTTTTTTCATAAACCGGTGCGCGCCTCTTACAAGTACGGTATTCTTCCTGTATGTGATTGCCTTGAACTGAACACTCTTAAATACTTTTGCTATCCTAATACAAACAAGCTATGATTTGCTCTTAACAGTATGTTGCTATTAATTAAATTTAAAAAAAAAAGATTTTTTGTCAATAGCTCTGTTTAGAAAACTATACAGTAGCCTAGATAATAACAATAATAATAATAATAAATACATAACATTATTGCTTTTTATTAATTATACAAAATGAATAATAATATGATGTTTAAGGTGAATACTATTCAAAAACCCACTTCTCCGAGTGATAGACCCACTCCCTATCAAGCCCTCACCCGAAGATAATATCTGAGAAAAATTCTTGTTAGCAGAAACAATACCAAAAAAAACTTTCGACTACCAAAATGAGACTGCAGTAATGTGATTGAATCTGAACATGTATTATTTTAGAGTACAGAATCAGCTACTTACAATGCTAGCCTAGATTGGTTATCACGATGTGATCAGCTGGGTAGTTCACAGCAATCTGACAGTACTCAAGCCGGGTCATCCTTTATATCCTAATATACCCTGGGCTTGAACTCTTACTAGAGGAAATGCATTAATCTGATAAATATTTTATACTGTGCAGCGTTCCAATACGAGATAGAAATTATACTTCACAAACTGGAGACGCGCTTCTTACTTGGATACCCGAAGACCGTTGGTGTTGGAAAAGAACAAGAGGTGACCAAGGGAGGTTGACAGGAAAGATAACAGGGAGGAAGCCGGCACAAGTAAGTGGAAGTAATGCCGATCTCAGCTGGTGTCCCCAACCCATGTCCTACAAGTTGTGAGCCCCTGGGGGAAGTTTGTAGTTTTACGTGACTGTTAATCTCACAATTGTAAGCCACAGGATCTCCTTTTACATGGAATCCGAACCACTGTACACAGCATTTTACTTTGCAAATCTCACATGTGCTGATCGGGAATTGAACCTGGTCCACCGCGGTGAGAGGCTAACAGCTGGGCCGCTGCGCCACAGCACCCTTTAAGTTATATATTAACTAGATTACGCTACTTTTTATGTAATGTTACACAGTGTTTATAGTATAAGTCTATTCTTAGCTAAGTAACTTACCGACACAGCAGCTTTCTCAAGATGGTCCTTTGTCAAGGTCACTTTACTACCTCAAACTAGAGTTGAATTGCTAAATTATCGCTGTTTATAAATTTCACTGAATGCTTACTTGCGTATGAGTGATACACCGTTTATATTACATTAAACTAGTAATATAGTTAATTTTCAGTTATAAAAGACACTTGATATCATCTCACATAATGTTTCACACCAAAGGATTGCCGTATTATTGTTAAATTGGTTGAAAGGCAAAGATTATGAGAATTATTTACATTATCCGAAAGATTCTAGGATGTACGCCATCGACATGACCTGTTAGTCGACCTTGGGCGTCTGACAGTGCACTGCTCTGTTCCGTGTTACGTGCTGACTGGTTTCATCTAGTTTTTGTTGTTTTGTCGTATAATGCAGTAATAATTCAAAGAATACAAATGTAAAGATGTCACACTCGTGCATCTAACTGCACTGACATTCAAAGATATGTCACTCGTTCTTTGTACACGTGGGCTTTGATATGCGTGGCTTGGCACTGTCCACAACATAAATAAAACATCTAACCTCTGCTGCGATGTTTGAAATGATACGATGTAGGTTTGCCCACCGGAACTTCACGTAGTAAATAGTACTCGAAAAATGTCAAATAAAGAGTACAAAAATGTTTCAGCAACTATCGGCTGAGAAATGATACGAAAATAAAGCTCTTTCAACTTAAATAACTATAGGGTGTCCCCTAAACTTTCAGAAGCCTACTCCTTCTGTTCTTAAGATGTCGTTTACATGACATAAAATCACAGCTCCTTGCTGGCTTATAAATACACTGAAAATACATGTGAATGTGCACCTGCCGTATAGTACACGGACTGTGGTGTCTAACTAAAAGATTGTCCCAGTGCCAAGAAAGAAAATATGTACATTCCTACCTAAGTGGTCAAATTATCGAGTCGTTTCGGCTAAAAATATACATTCAAATACTACCTCAACCTGGACAAACCTCGTACATACACAATACAGGACTCACGATTACTTCATAAGGTAGATCACCTTCCAGAACTCCCATTGGAAGGGGTGATATGCTTCCAGGGCTCCAAGCATATTCCTGGTTAAGGCTATGGGTTTCAGCCTGTCCTTGTGGTCCTCGGTTCTCGTCTTGTACATGGCTTGTACCTGGTGGTGTTGATTGGACAATTCCATGGTGGCGGTTTATTTCATCGGTGTTTCCCTCACATTAGGAATTACACCATCACGATGCTCTCAGAATAAAGTTGAAGAATCACCAACACGTGGTTATCAAAATACACAGATTCTATGGAAATATGATTATGTAAATGCACACTGGCTTTAATAACTACAGGTGGTCTAAATACTCTGCTTTTCCTGCCACAGACTCTAGTAATACCATACACGTGGTATTTGTTCACAGATTTTACACTATGTCAAATCGCTTTAAATCTGAACAATCACTGTCGCATACGTGCGATACGTGGCTTTATCATAGTTGATTTTTGTAGTAGCACATACTGGGCTATAAGACGTAGCCGTAGCTTAAATATTTCACGGCTGCCTGAATATTTCACGTCTGCCTGGATATTTCACGTCTGCCTTCAGACGGTCCTCATGGTTAGCGAAAAATATGTTGAATTCACACAATTATATTTCAACTTTCACAATCACGTAGCACTGGCCTTGCCTGACCGAAATAATACTTTTCGTAGACTCAAATAGTGATATGCAGCTCGGTGGCTGTAGATTGTAGTCCTCCCAATTATGGGGTATGCACTCGTCAAATGTGGCCTTAGTCTTAAAGACGGACAATCGACACAATACGTCCTGCCTCAGTGGACTATGAAAACGGTGTGTTTGCGCTTAGCAGGGCTTCCTGATTTGAAGGAAGTAGTCGAATCGATTAGCGACTATTTACATTATCCTCCGCATGTCTGCGGTGAAAAATGCCTTTACCTTGAAGTGATTTACAATTTCCAAAAGGCATAGAAGATGGTAAATTATACAGAATTAATTATTATATGATCCTGAGATATGTGGCATTAAAATAGTAAGAAGGAAGAAAATAAGCTGTCCTCTCCGAAGTCAAAATAGTGGATTGTTCATGAGGAAGCTTCAGGGTGTGTTCTGTCGAACTGAGCATGTGAAGTAAGTATGTTCTCAAAGAAATATTTGATACATGAGCCTACGCGGGCTCAGTATATGTGCGTGCGCATTTGGCCTCTTATAAATCGATAATGGCTCCTTTGATTAGAATATGTCACGGTTTGTGATCTTGTTTGTTATGTCTAGAAGACGATACCTAGAGTTGGACGTCCGCATCGGATGGTTTTTAGAATAGATATTCCCAATAAACCAGAACACGAACTTATCTTGTCCATCTTTTTTCTAAAATATCAAGAACGTGCTAACTACAAACCAGTCATATCTTTCTATACAGTATTCAATTTCGCATCGAGTGAAACCAGTCGCTGATCTGTGCGGTAAGAAATATGCCCTACAAAGTATTACTAATGTCGGAACAATATGTTGTTCGGGAGTTTATCCTCAAATAACTCTAAAACCAGAGGCGGCCGGTGATACTGGACTCAAGGACGCCGCCCTCCCACCCTCTTCCCTCCTTATCAGCCCTAATGTTCTCTCTCCTCGCACCTAATGTTTTGCCATCGTGACAAAATGTGTGTAGTTCCTCTCCTTGTCGGCAGAGCGCACCAGATGCTCCTGAGGACTCATGAGAAATCGCCCGCGTTTTAATTTACGTTGCCATGACAACGATTGCCTCCAGTTACCCCCCCCCCCCCCCTCCATCCTCTCATGCGCTACGTCACGAAGTGTGTGGACTCAGTCAGCTTGAGTCTCATTCTGCCACTGGATAGCTTCCCTACTGGCGCTAGGAAGCAGCACCAAGTCTCTGTGGCAGACAAGTTTTGTATTGATGTTAATGGCTGAGTTGGAATGTATTCTGAATGATTCTATAAAAGTGTACTGCTGCGTGCCCAAGTTAGAATACCAGGGAATCTCATTTCATGAGATACAATCGGACAAATCATTGCGTGAGAAGTGGTTACGTGGGATTTCCAGAGAAGGTGGCAAGAGAGCAAGCAAATGGTTACCTTCTGATATCTGTTGCTTGTAGTCTTCATTTTCTTCCTGAGAGCTTTAGATCACATAAATTATTATCAAATTGGTTACAACTAGTGGGATGTGGGTTGGCGACTATGGGACCCCAGCTGAGTTGCCTTGAGCTAAGCTCCTCTCTTATATCTTTCACGTCAACTCTTACCCCAACGTTATTAGGGTATCGGAGGCCTTAATTGGCTCTTGTATTTTTTTCGTGATGCCCTAATTTTTGTTGGATCAGACCTCATTTTGTCCTTTTTATGCCTTCGGCAAGAGACCCTAAAGGAGGTAGGGTGTGTGTTGTCCCACCATTCACGGTGCACCTTAGATATCGATACACCCTCAATGATGGAGATAATTGTTGTCTAAAGGGGTGAACTATCTACGTCATCTACCCTTAGTGGTTTAGGTGATGGTGAGAAATTATGATGAAATGAAATCTACAGCTAGATTTAACTAATTACTGACTTACAACTAACTTATGTACTAGAAGAAGAAAACGACAATAATAAAATAATCAAAGAAAGAAACGTATAAGGGAAATAAATGACGGAAAAGAAATGTCCTTCATCTTCAAAGGGCAGATGACCTTGCTGTTCATCCCCTTAAAACAAGAATCAATCTTCGAAGAATGACTATTGAGGTACTTGGAAACTACTAGAGCCATTAAAGGCAGGTAGAAAAGGGAAAGAGGAGAGGGTCCACCCCAAAGTCAATGCAAAAAGGGGAAAATTGATCTCTCTTCGGAACCCATCACGATCGCCAACTCCAGAGCTCAAAAGCTGAGATCTTGAAGGTGTAGCCCTGTCCAGGGTGCACCACGTGTGATGGAGCTTCACACACCCTGCCTCCTTTAGGGCCTTGTGTAGAAGGCATTAGATGTTATGAAACTAAAAGAATAGGGCTGATCCCTCGACGAATTAGGGTATCAAGATAGATTATATAATGGTCAGTTACGGCAGGAAAATGAATGACTCCCTAGACTTTGGATGCTCTAATGCTATCCGGGTTGGAAGAGAACAAGAGTTGACTAATGGAGGTCGACAGGTAGATGACAGAGAAGAGCCCCGCACAAGTGGAAATAATAAACGCCTCGGCTGGGGTCCAATGGTCTCCAACCCAAGTTCCACTAGGCCTAGTTGTTAACCCTGGTGGTGGGGATACACCCTCAAGGGCTCATGGTTAGTGACCTTGGGAATTGGCGACCCTGATGGATTCCTGAGCTGGGTCCGGTTTTCTTCTTTTTCCAGTGACTGGGAGCAAATATTTTAATACCTTTGTTATTTCTTTAATCCAAACGAAATAAGGAAATCAAGGTACAAAAATATGTGAGAAGAAAAAATCAAATTCATGTATGAAATCATCTCTGTCAATTACTGGAAAAACATCACAATAATGGTTGAGTCCCCCCTCGGTAAAATTCACGAGAGGTCACTGTCTAAAACAGTTACCTAGAAGGGAATCCAACGCTGTCAGCATCTACCCTGAGTGTGTTTAAACCGGCTTTTCCACAAACCAACCAGGTAAATGCCAAGATAGTACCGTACGTGAAGTTTCAGGGCACTTGTCCCATCCCTGACTAATACAGTCACACACATAATCAACTACATGGGACTGTTGATAATAATAATAACGTTATTGGTTTTACGTCCCTTTTAACTACTGCGGCTTTTAGAGACACTGGGGTGCCGGAATTTTTCCCCGAAGGGGATCTTTAACGTGCCAGTAAATCTAATGACATAGCTCCCTCGCATTCGCGCACCCTCAAATGCCAACTGGCTGCACCAGGATTCGATCATGCAACCTTGGGAACAGCAAGTGAGAACGTTACCGCTGAGCCACACAGCCAGCCAAAGGTACTGATGACCAAGACGTCCCAAGCACCTACAATGTATTATTGTCAACAAGAATGTTATATGAAGTAAGAAAAGCATCTGTACGAATACATTGTGGCAACGTAACGTTACATATTGTGACACTACTACAGTATAGTTTTATTGCTCAGATATTTTCCACGCCCAGGCACTTGTACACGTAACTCGTCGAACTATAATATTTGTGACAAGAGGAAGACAACTCCTTCCTGTCGCCAAATTGTTCCCTTCTCCCTCCGCCCTGTCAGTGTGTTCATCAGTTTCCTTGCGCAAGAAATCTTGTGGAGCCGCACGCCGCCTACCACCATTTTCAAAACAATTTCCGAACTAATGCTGTCGATTCCATTCACCCGATTTTAATTCTGTAAAATGCATTGGAAACAGGAAATAAATCTCCATTTTCGTATTACCAGGTTTTTTCATATTTTAAGCAGAGCTATAAAAAACTGTTAGTAATTGTTTTGTTTTTCACATTTCGGAAAATGCATCGAATTAATATCAATTCAATTGCAGACTAGTATACATAGTGGTTTTCAGATCGCAAATACGAGCTTTCGTTCAAGAGAAAACTGAAAAAAGAAATTGTCTCACGTTGGTGCTGCTACGTGGTGTCAGAATTACAAACTAAAAAACGGGACATTTAGCCTTAAGGGCAACATAATGTTAAGAGCAAATCATAGCTTGTTTGTATTAGGATAGCAAAAGTATTTAAGAGTGTTCAGTTCAAGGCAATCACATACAGGAAGAATACCGTACTTGTAAGAGGCGCGCACCGGTTTATGAAAATAATAAACAAAGCTTGTGGTTTACACAGCTGTTAATCTCGTGAACATGAACCATAGGACCACCTTCAAAATCTCACATGGATTAAAGACCTGGGTTGAATTGAATGTAATATTAGTTTACTGTAAACTCCCAAGCATATCACATCGTGTTAAGGACTCTTGCCTTGATTTACACACAGTAAATAGCTGATTCTGGTTAACATAACATGGAGGGTAGTACTGTACCCGTATTACCTACCAATACCTGTTGAATCCCTCGATGACAGCTGGATCGTAGAACCTGAAAATCCCCGGCTAGAAAAAAAAACGAGTTCTACCAACAGACAAAGGGATAATAGGGCCACTCGAATACCTAACAGGATGTATTAAGACTGACCAAGGCTCAGAGAAATAAACTAGCTCAAAACACAAGAATTCTTCAAAAGGAAGAAAGAATCTCAAAGGTGTGGTAAACCCTAAAATACCTAGCGATGGCCCCCTTAATACACCCTTCCATCACCTCTATAAAGCATCACGCAATAATTAAAACCAAATAATAAATTAGTTTATTGCAAGAATAAACATGACAAGAAATATAAATTTTGTCGATACCACGACCAATCAAAAATATCATTAATTATACTGGATTGCCTTTCAACTATGGAATATGGGAAAGGCTTCCAAAATTTATTACCCATTATATCAACTAATTATATGTATTGAATAAATTGGATTCACTTCGGTTCATTAACTTAATGAACATCTTAAACAAAAATACCCTGATTATAACCAATAATCTTACACGACATTTTTATTAGCATTATATGGTCTTGTTATTTAACGATGAAATTAATATGGCATATTTACAGAATATACAAATGTATACAAGATTCTAGAATAATTTCGATTATTCTCCTGCCACTGACTTAATGTCACGACATTCACTTCTGATTAAATTTGTTTAATTGTTTCATTTCTCATTTCAGAGTATTTCTGCCGAAAAGTTCAGTTAAGCAAAAATTAATCATAGATTCATCATTAAATAGTTATCGGTGATCCTTGTTAAATATACATGCTATGGCATAGTCGTTATAATTTTACTGAAAATATTGAACTGGATATCCACTCAAGAGTTTTAATAATAATGCTCAGAAAAATACTAATCTTCACACAGGCATTACTTCAAGATAATAACAGCGATAAAGTCACCTATGACAAAATATTAATCATACTAGGTTAAATACAACGCCCCTCTGGGTTGAAACCTCATTCAATCTATTCTTCATTGGCACACGTTGCTCAATCTTCAACAAGAAAATTTGCTTCGCAAAGCACTGTATCAAAATACTTAAACACAAGAGCATTATTCCTAATACATGCCTCTTAAATTCTAACATGCACCTATAATTGGAGCCTTATTGTTTTAAATCCACAATATGAAAATCAGCTCTTTATAATAAAAGCCTGAACACGTGCTCAGAAAAATAATTTGATTCTGTAACAGGTTATTAATAAAGCCTAGTGGATTCCAGAAATACTCCACCTATTTTTAGAAAACTTGCCTTACATTGATGTGTTACAATATTCATAGTTCTTAAACGTATGACTTATAGTAAGTCATCCCTGGGATTATCCTCGCAAATATGGATGTCGTTCAAATACCCTCTTAATAGAGAAAAACTATTGCACCAGAGGTAATGATATCAATTTAATCCAGTGTTAACTTCATAAGAGAAGAAAAGTATAACACTCACAACCACTCAAAACTGAGGTTGTAAAAACGATAATAAAAAATAAATCCAATCTCAAAATAAGATCTTCCCTGAATTTCCCGAACGCGAAAATGTCGGTGGATTAAACCTACAGCATGAATCTAGGTTAACTACCGAGGCTAAGCGACTAATGACCCATTAGAACAATCCACTTCGAAAATCACGCTCAGAAAATAAAAGTTAAATCTGTTAATAAACTGAAGAAAAATAGTCTAAAGACTCGAAGTAACATTCAGAATAACTGGATCCGAAAACTTCCTAATATCGTTATAATAATTAGGAAATAAAAATTCTCCTCAGAGAATAAGATAATCCAAGCGAAAGTGCTTAAAGAACATATGCTCTAGATAATGTAAAACTCAGTCAGAGTTCTCAACGCCACTAAAAAATTGCGTTACTAAAATATTCTTACACAAAAATCTGGAGATCTTCCTCCCACAGGGACTTCTCGACAATAAGGATGAGCATATCAGTTTAAATACTGTAAAAATACTATTGAAGTTATAAATTTATCAATCAAAATACAAAAAGGATGCACTCATTTTTATGAGTCAAAATCCTGGCATCATAGAAGGTCAGCTTTGAAATAGGCATCGAACCTGCGCTCTCTACTCAACCATTTAATCTACAAAAATCTAAATATGGCCATTTGTGGTTGTTCAAATGCCTCGCTACACTACAGTAACAAGTTGAAGTGATCTGCACCTTTGGCGAATCTGGATGTGGAAAAAAAAGGATATCGTTGGCCATACTAGGCTCCAGACCAACACAAGACATGCCGAACTCCAACTGGGTCCCCAGAGAACGAACCATAGTCCTCCTAGGCTCGAACAACTCCAGACCGGTCGAAATGTTCCAATATATCCTGGCGATATCATTCCACACGCATTAAAATACCGATGGCTGAACCGCAAACAGCTCATCAACTCGTCATGAAGCGATAGTGAATTCGAACAATCGCTAAATAGTTCCACTATGAAGATGCAAATGTGACCAAGTTCACATGAGTCCGCGCTATCCATTGCATTACGAAACTCGCTTGTACACTTCATAGTAAATGAACGTTGCTGCAAACTGCTCCCGCTATCGCTCTGCTAATGCAGTATTCCTATTGTAATCTAGCCTATCATCGTAATGGATATAGGCTTCATTGTATTCCTTCCCTCTGACACCTTGCTAAAGAATGTGCTTTTTTAAAGAAGTATTGCCACTGTGAAAAGTTTGGATCAACTCTAGGCTGCATTTCCATAAAGTTTACAAGCACAGTGTTTCGACATAATGTACACGAACTGGCGGCCGGGATTATCAATGTATTCTTCCGCATAGTCCGTTAGTGGCGGTGGAAACACGGTCGCAAAGATAAACATATTACATGTTTTAAACCATGTCTGATTCCCATTATGCAAGTCACTACTCCACGTAGAATGCTGAACGAACTAGCTTATACACTTCGGCACGCTCACACGTTTTGAAAATCCAGTTAACTTGCGATTTCACTTTCACTATTTGCCAAGGTTATCACTGCACGCTGTCAGTTTCACGAGTCCCTGCTCTCCACACGTGGTCGCCTGAGGAAGACATCCACTACCCCCACTCCTCTAACGCCACGAGTCGATATGCATCGCAGTCGTAGTATAATCACTAGTAACTTAACAGATTTTGTTCTGTTTTTCATACTTGCTTTTTAATAGCTTTCTGCCATGGAAATATGCATACAGACATAAATAACTGCTTACATATAGCGCTAAATATACTTTAATTCGTATTAATCATTCTCAGGTGAATCGATCGATATAATGTTAGACAATGTCAATATGATTATTATCGATGACCTTCGGGCTTCTCATCGGAAATACGAGCTCTACCGATCCATTCTTGATAGCAGAACTTTTGCTTGCTGTAGAACAGCCGTTATGATAGACTTCAGTGGCTAGCTTGAAAGTTACAGGGCGTTCCAAAATACTGTATCCATATCTGTACTTAACACCTTTAGGAATAATGGTACAGTACCTGACCTCCAGTTTGGAAACAACTAACAAGATTAAATTATAATCAACTCCTAATTTTACCTCACCTTGTTCCTTCACTCATGCCAGTTTTTCTAAAAGCAAAATCAGGCAAAACCAAACGCGATTATAGCATGACTGTCAAGAATACTTGACTAATATAATGTTGGATTCTAAGCAGTAAACCACGAAATGACATTATTATTAGTATTATTATTATAATTATTACCGACAGCGGTAGCTATGCTCGATAATGTGCAGCGCCTGATCATGGGGTCAAACTACCTACCAACTTGGTAGACGTTGGGTTCGAGCCCCCCCCCCCCCCCCCCCCCATCAACGTCCTTGAAATGGTTTTCTTCTGTGGTTCCCTCCATTTTCAATTCCACGCAAATGCTGGGACGGTATCTTCTAATAGGCCACAGCCGCTTCCTTCCACATTCTGGCCCAGTTTCATTCATTTTCATTCACGTTTTGATTTGTTGTTGATGTGTTGATTTATTACAGTCTTTGCGACGGCGTACTCACGCAGCCAGTGTGTGTGTGAAATCTGTCTAATAACCTGTATCATTGTGATGATATTATCAGTATATGTAATTTGAAATTGAGGGCTAAGACTGCGCTTCAAGGATGTCTGATGAGGGAATCGAACTCATGCGCTACCCAGTTACCCTCACGAGGCTGCGTGGTCCCCTCTTCTGTTTCAGCCCTCAGTCAGAATATAATTTCTTGGTAGAACCAGGAATCGAACCCGGGGCTGATCATTACACCACAAGCTGGTCCTATATATATTTCAATGGGTTTATTTATCACAGTGAAAGTGTGCATGTATCAGGAGAACATACAATGATAGGGGGGATACTGATGCATAATTCCAATATTCCTTTTAGAATTCTGCTATGCTGTTTATGACTAGGGAGGATGAGGTTAGTGTTATCGTTGTTGATTAATTGAGGGGCTTTGCGACATCGTGGTATGTTACCCCGTGAACTTGGGTGTATGTGGATTTGTGTGTGTGTAATAACCTGTTTTTCATTATGGTGTCTGTATTAGTAATTGGGGTTGGGATTGGAGGAGGTGGTTGTAGCCTTAAGACCGGAGTTTGCCTGGAGTATAAGTTGGAAAACACAGAAAAACCACTTCCAGGATGACTGAGATAGGGACCGAACTCCCCTCATGGCTATATATAAAGGAGGAACCCACTGCAAAATCGGTATATGGTTTATTTGAGGTGGCATATTTTTTTATCTTACCATCTGGGCGTCTGTTGGGTCTTCAGCCCAGAAGTTGGTTGGATCCTCAAGAAGCACCAATGTATGTTACGTGAGTAGAAAAAAAATTGGCAGCGCTATAATGAGGCATACTAGGCAATGTGAGGAGTAAGATAGTTTAAGTTTAAAGGACTGAACTTCGAGGTCATCTGCTCTCATGCGTATTTTGGGTGTGTATGTGGGATTTGTGCGGCCTCCGCGGCTTAGCCGGCAGCACGCCGGCCTCTCACCGCTGGATCCGTGGTTCAAATCCCAGTCACTCCATGTGAGATCTGTGCTGGACAAAACGGAGGCAGACAGGTTTTTCTCCGGGTACTCCGGTTTTCCCTGTCAAAATTTCATTCCAGCAACACTCTCCACTATCATTTCATTTCATCTGTCATTCATTTAATCATTGCTCTAGAGTAGTGCGTCAGGTCTCGGCAGCCGGCACAGTTCATATCCTCGCCGCTAGATAGGGGCTTCATTCATTCCATTCCTGACCCGGTCGGAGACTGGAAGCAGGCAGTGGATTTTTTCATGTGGGATTTGTCTATGGTAGCTGTAATTATTGGGGAAAGGCGGGAGGTAGACTTTTCCGAACTCCAAAAGTGTGGTCATCATTTAATATCTTAGAGATGTAAGGATTTTTTGCCTCATAACCTGTGTTATTGTAGTGTCTGTATTTGTAATTGATACACGAATTAAGACAACCGCGGTCTTAAATTATATACCACTTCCTAGATGTACCTAATTTAGGTTCAAAATGTCTCTTTCTCTCTTCCTCACGTAGATCTGTTATTAAAGAAGAAGCAGCTGTTATCAGAGGACAATGTCTAACATGGAGGAAACTATTCAGAGCTATGCTTGTAAGGAGTGTGGAAAAACTTTCCTCCGTGACTATCATAGGAAGCGTCATGAAGTGTCTTGTGGGCTATTCCATCAGTGCAACACATGTGGGGCCGGATTCAGCAATGCCTTTAACGGGCGTCGTCATGAAGAGGTTTGTAGTGTAGCGTCACCTGCCAAGAAGGTTAATACTGAACCAACGAAGCATGAATTGCTCGCCATGGTTCCTGATAATAAAGACCTTTGTGAGTATGAATCCTCTTTCAAGGGTCGATTAAAGTCATATTTTATTAGATGTGAATCGTGCGGGGATTTAAACTCTTATTTGAAAGAGTCAAAAGAGCGAATCATTCATGCTATACAAAGGGAACTATGTGTACACAAGTCTTTAAAGGTTAATATGTTGGCCGAGTGTAGATTTATTCATTTAACTAGTGGTGATATTGCAGACCGCTCCTTCAAAACTCGTAATCAGGCAGTATTTCTTGAAACAGACTTAACTATGCTCTTAGAAACACACTTTAAAAAATTAGCCAGGGAAATGGAGGAATCTCAGCTGAAGGGTAGTAACTGGGCTTTGCTAGCTGTTGATGGGGTCCGTTTAAGGATAAATAAGTATAATCCCTTGCGTGGCAGTACAAACATTCCTCTACCCCCTGTTTCGGAAGCGAAAAAAGCCTGCATCAACCCTCAAAACTTTAAAGAAGAGAGGTGGTGTATGTACGCTCTCTTAGCGAAGTTCATTAAAACAAAAGCTCAACGCGTTAGCAAATATAAGGATTTAGAAACAAAATATAATTTTTCATGTGTGACATTCCCTACATCGCTGGCTGATATCTCAAAATTTGAGAAATTTAATGATATGTCAGTGAATGTGTTTGGGCTTGATGATGATTGTCACCCGTTTACTCTCAAGGTTGTTGACACAGAACTAGTAGATCATCGCGATTTACTCCTAATTAGTGATGTTACTGGTCGACATCACTACATATTTATCAAAGATTTTGATAAATTGATGGGATATCAACTAACTCATCATCAACATACGATATATACTTGTAAACGTTGATTTACACATTTTGATAACCAGTATGGAAAAAGTGGCCTAGGTAAATTAGAAGAGCATAGAAAACTGTGTTTCCTGCATGACATTGCAAGGGTTAAAATGCCTACTAAAAAGCCCATTCTACAATTTATCAATGTAGAGAAAATGCTTAGAATGTCTTACGTAATCTATGCTGACTTTGAGAGTATACTCATACCTCATCAAACATGTCTACCTAATCCAGAGATAAGCTACACAGCCACATACCAGAGCCATGTACCTATAAGCTTTGGTGTATATGTAAAACCTTCAGCAGCTGTAGCTCACTTAGAGACTAACCTTCCAAGGGAACCTTATATTTATCGTGGTCCTGACGCTGCAGAGAAGTTTATGGAACATTTCATATCCATAGTTAGCGTAATTAATCGCCTCTACAGCTTAAATGTTCCGAAGGCTTTAACTGATGATCAAGAAGCAGAGTTTCAGTCATCTGTAACCTGCTATTTGTATCATAAGGAGTTCTCTGAGAATGACTGGAAGGTTCGAGATCATTGCCATCTTACAGGTGTATACCGTGGAAGCGCTCATAATACCTGTAATTTGAGATGCAAAACACTAAACCCTATCCCTGTATTCTTACATAACCTTAGCGGCTTTGATTCTCATTTCATTGTGAAACAGTTGGGGTGTACTGCGGAGAGAGTAGAAGTCATTCTCAACTCAGAAGAAAACTACCTCTCCTTTAACAAACATGTTGGTAATGTGAAGCTTAGATTTCTGGATACGTTTCGCTTCATGCCAAGCAGTTTATCAATATTAGTGGGCAACCTATAATCATATCCTGAGACAAGTAAGTACTTTGGGGTGGAAAATTCAGCACTAATGACCCGGAAATGTGTATTTCCTTATGATTAAGTGGACTCTTGGGAAAAATTAAGCAAAGAAAGCTTACCACCTAAGGAGAAGTTCTTTAACAGATTAAATCAGGAAGACATCAGTGTAGAGGACTATGAACATGCATTACATGTGTGGAAACAGTTCCAAATTAAAAGTTTGGGTGAATACAGCGACCTTTACCTAACATCTGATGTACTCCTTCTCGCAGACATGTTTGTAACATTCAGAGATAAAACACTTGAACTCATAAAGTCGATCCAGCACACTATTTTACTTCTCCAGGTCTAACGTGGCATGCCATGCTCTTATATACAGGTACTCAGCTCGAGTTACTACTGGATTACAATCAGATTCTAATGATAGGATCAGGAATACGTGGAGGATTATGCCACGTGTCTCATCGATATGCTGAAGCTAATAATAAATACATGGAGAATTTTGATTCAGAAAAGCCGTCTCAATTTATTACCTACGATGATTCGAACAACCAATAAGGCTGGGCTATGTGTCATCACCTCCGTTACGGAGGATTTAAGTGGGTCTCTCCAGACACCATTGATCTGTATACACTAAAGGAAGATGATTCTCTCGGTTACATCTTAGAAGTAGACGTTGATTATCCTTCTGAACTTCATGATCAACACAATGATTTACCATTTCTACCAGAGTGTAAACAGCCAAAGGAAACGTCTTTAAAGAAACTAATCCCTCATCTTGGAAATCGAAGGTGTTACGTAGTTCATTATATGGCTCTTAAACAAGCTCTGGATCATGGATTAAAATTAATTAAGATTCACCGCGCGTTAAGCTTTAAACAGCTACCTTGGTTAAAGTCTTACGTTGAATATAATAATAATAATAATAATCTACGGAAACAGGCTAAAAATGATTTCGAGAAGGATTTGTATAAATTGTTCAATAATGCAATGTTTGTGAAAACTATGGAAAATATTCGTAATAGATTAGACATACGCCTTGTTACTGACAGTAAGATGGCAGAAAAGCTGATAGCTAAACCAACATTTATAGACAGAACAATTTACGGTCCTGATCTAGCTGCTTTTCATATGGCTAAACGTAGCATTGTGTTCGATAAGCCTAGATATATATTGGTATGTGTGTGTTGGATATTTCAAAAACTTTGATGTATTCCCACCACTACAATGTACTGCTTCCTTATTATGGGATTGAAAATATTAAACTCGCATACATGGACACGGATTCCTTCATATATTTAGTAAAGACCGAAGTTGTATACCAAGACAAGTTTTGTTTCCTAGAGCATTTGGATACGTCTGACTACCCCAATAAGCATATATGTTATTCTGCAAAGAACAAAAAGGTTTTGGGAAAATTTAAAGATGAAGCTTGTGCGCACATTATTAGAAAATTTGTCTGTCTCAGATCTAAGATGTATGCCCTAGACATCGATGGAGTAGAAGTAAAGAAGATTAGAGGTATTAGCAGGGGTGTTGTTAGGAAATGTCTCAGTTTTCAAGATTATAAGGACTGCCTTATGACAAAAACAGTAAAGAGAATACAATGAATGTTATCTCGTCGAAGCATCAAGAAATATCGTCAGTACAATTAAACAAGGTCGCCTTGTGTCCAGATGACGACAAGAGAGTTATTGCCGCTGATGGTATAGCTACACATGCACATGGGCATTACGCAATCGCTGAATCTGTTTAATTTATCTACGACTAAAAGATCCAAGCAATAGGGAACATCTATCAACAATTTTTCGAATAAAATCTGAATTTTTTTGAAGTTTACAAGTATGGAATGTTCCCCCATAAGTCTCAGCAGCAGAGCCTATAGCATGTGTTTGTTGTATGTAAAACAGCCTCTGGCGTGAGATTAATTTCTTCATAAGCCTATATATAGACTATATATGACTAATATGGCCTCTGGCGTGAGATAAATTTCCCCGTAATCCTGTGTATATAGGGTGTCATTATGTACTTGAGTACCCATAAGGGGCGTGTAGGTGATGGGTATAGGATCAATTTGAGATAGGGAACCTGGGGTCGGAATGGCCTCCTCACCCCAGAAAACAGGTTTGTTTCGGGCCCTTCGCCCTTGTAAAGTTCGGAAGCGCGCCATGTGTTACTCTGAGGTCAGGCACTCTTTCGCTGTCAACGGTCTTGGCGCGACCACCGCTCAACGCTGCGTTAGCCGAGAGGATAGCGGCGAGGCGTGGTACCGCGTGGTCCCGGGTTCGTTTCTCCTAGGTTGCCATGCCTTCATTTTTTTCTTTTTCTTTATTTTTTAGAGGGGAAGGAGGGGGCATAGTCACAGTGCGTGTTTATTCTGTGCTGATTTTTTAAACTATCGTTGATTCTGTAAATTAATTGCCTTTTGGTTATTAGCATCAACGAGTTACGTGTGTTTCTGTAGTAGTTAAAGACGACGGAACTATCAATTGGCAAAAGGAATGCAGCTCTCGGCTAACGCAGCGTTGAGCGATGGTCGCGCCAAGACCGTTGACAGCGAAAGCGTGCATGACCTCAGAGTAACACATGGCGCGCTTCCCTACTTTACAGGGGCGGAGGGCCTGAAACAAACCTGTTTTCTGGGGTTAGGAGGCCATTCCGACCCCAGGTTCCTATCTCAAATTGATGGTATACCCATCCCCTACACGCCCCTTAAGGGTACTCAAGTACATAAATGACACCCTGTATATATAGGACTGATATGGCCTCTGGCGTGAGATTAATTTCTCCGTAAGCCCATGTATGTCTGGTATGGCCTCTAGCGTGAGATTAATTTCTTCATAAGCCTACAGGTGTGTGTGTGCTGAATGGCTTTGGTGCTTAAGGCTAATGGAATACAATGGCAAAAAATTATCTTATATTAAGTAAATATAGGGTTGACAGGTGTTAACTCTGCCTCTAGGGGAGGAGGAAGTGTGTCCCCTTGAGCCGGTCTCAAGCCCGGAGAAAAGAGGAGAGACATCTACATCCAGAACTTGCTCCTTAAGCTGAACCATAAATGCGCGGTGCCCTTCACGAAGGGAGAGCAGACCTCTGAGACACATTCATCATTCGAGCTTGCAAACCTCGTTGATATGTCAATGATGAGAGTTTACGTATAGCATTTATAGTTAACTCACTGGAGTTTGACTTCAAGGGCATACCCCAAGCTTTGACTGGTTTGATGTTAGAGCCCTCACAGAGCGTAGTCGAGTACTGGCTACATCTCCATAAGACAAGGCTCAAACCCTTCCTGTGATGTTAATGGCGGTTTCTACCGTCTAACGTCCTGGCCGGCTTGAAGTATGTACTCTCGCGTGTAGAGTTAACCAACATACCCGCTAGCATGATGGTAGGAGGATTTGCCTATACAGGAAGGAGATTGGGAAGAGCATAGATGGTAAAGGGCATCCAGCCAGCCTCCTCAAGTCCTCTATCATAAGGGAGTTGTCTATAAAGAAACCTGCCCCAGTTTCCTGAAAGTAGGCGATTGGAAAGAGCATAGGTGGTGAAGGGCATCCGGCCAGCCTCGTCGAGTTCTCCAGCATAAGGGAGTTGCACCTGGCGGCCATCTTGCACAATAGCCTCTGTACCATGCATCTGAAGTCCTCGAGAGTTGCGCGCGGTGGCCATCTTGCCCACTAGCCCATGTGCCAGCTCCCGGGAGTTAGTCCCATAAGAGCCCATGTATAGCGACCATCTTGCCCATTAGCTCCTGGCCCAGCTTCAGCTTATTGCACCTACTAGTATAGGCTAGTAGATATATGTCAACACGGAAAATGATTATAAAAGACATTCAAGTGTATCAATGTAATCAATGGCTATAGGTTATATACAAGGCCCCAGGAAATGTTCTCCGCAGTGGCTATTTGCAGCTGCGAGAGGTAGCGTCATCAGTTTAGTTGGCAGCACGGTGCCCTTGATAGGGTGAAGTTCACGTGTGGGCTGTCGAAATCGTCAGTGTGTATAGTATTGTAATATGTTGGACTTGCTTATTATTATTATTAATAAGTCTCGTTGAATTATTATTATTATTATTATTATTATTATTATTATTATTATTATTAATATTATTATTATTATTATTATTATTATTATTATTATTATTATTATTATTATAATGGGCAAGGCTCAAGCCCGGAAGGAAGCCGTAGCACGCAAGATGGAACTTTGGCAGCAGAGGTGGAATGACGATCACAGAGGAAGATGGACAGCTCGGCTGATACCGAGTCTGGTCGAGTGGACGAGTAGGAAACACGGAGAAATAAATTACTTTCTGACACAGATGTTGACAGGTCATGGCTACTTTCGGTGTTACCTTCATCGTATGGCCAAAGTAAGGAGTCCAGTTTGTATTTACTGCGAGAACGAACGAGATGACGTTTATCATACGTTTTTCGTCTGCGATCGTTGGGCAGCGGAAAAACAACAACTTGAAGCTGAGGTTGGTCCAATAACGCCGGACAATATAGTTGGCATTATGCTGAGAAACGAGCTCAGCTGGGATACGGTCGCTTTCTTTGTTGAGGTGGTCCTTCGTCAGAAGAAGTCGGATGGGGACTTGCTCGATTTAGTCGATTGAGTCTGCGTTCCGCGGGCTATGTATGGAGAAGTAAGATGGTGCTTGTGAAGCAAAGAAAATGACTCCATCCTGAAGTAATACGAAAGTGGTCCCGGGATGGGTTTCGTCAAGAGGACAGGGTGTGGTTTTTTAGTGGGTAAGAATCCCACACTCTTGAGGAGTGCGGACCCTTCTCAAGGTCTTATGCAAGATTTTTCCACTTCCCTCGTAAAAAAATAATATTATTATTATTATTATTAGTGCTTTCTCATATTGGTTCACATGTCAGGTCACATACCTTGATTTACTTATTATTATTATTATTATTTCCTATATTATTATCATTTTGATTATCAGTTTTTAAGACATTTATCCGTCATTGCAATGCATAGGAATTCATTTCATTTGGCTGGAGGAACATAGCAATGGGAAGTGTGGTAGTTTTCAAGATTTTAGGGTTGAAAGGCTGACACCAAGAGGATTACTGGAATGACAATTCACAGTATGAATTGTCCCAACCATTGCGCTGAAGACTAGGGGAGCTGCTCGTTCCTGGAAACTCGCCGGGGAGACAGGCCTTTTGTCCCAGGTCTACTGCTGCTCGTTTGGACATGGATACAAAGCACTGACGTGAGTGCTTTGTCTGGTGATGGGTGTGACGAAGAGACGATTGGAAGAGGGTGAACTCCTTGGTGGGAGGTGTGGAACAGTTTGAAATAGCGACGACGAGGTGGGAGGCAAGCTCCTGGAGATTACAAGGGCCACTTCTCTGACTAGAGGACAACAGAGAGGGTTTTCTATGAGCTCGCAAGTAAGACAGTGTATCGGTTGAGTGTGGTAGGCGAATTCATGCCTATATGCACCAATGGGGATATTCGTGTCTGGGCTATCACCATAGGAGTGATTTTAGGGATTATATCCCATCACTAACCATACATCAGAGGAGATATCACATCTCTGTTAAATCCAATGAACACCATTCAGCGCATCATGCCGAGTAGAGGAGGGACGACAACGAACCAGCCCAACATCACATCACTGCCGTGAACCACGAGGACGAGAGATGATCTACATTGGTAAGCCAAATGACGCGAATTACGCAAAGTCTCTATTTGCAGTAAATTCATCGGCACGTAAATTCCAGCTTTTGTTTTTTAACTTTAACTTATAGACCACCTCCAGTTGCTATTTTCGCCGAGCCTAAGTAAATGCAATAGAGTCATTTAATTATTATATGTAATCTCATTTATCGTCATTTTCTTGTTTTTATCTTAATTAAATCTTCTATATTATGTGATGCATGTCTTTTCTTCCTTAGTAATTAGAAATAGCTTTAAGTCATCCCTTATTCCCAAAACAAATACTATCTCGGTTAAAGACGGAGTCTTACCACGTCCTTGAGAAGAAGAGAACTCAGCTGCTCTACAAATTGTGTAAGTGACTATATGTTTGGTCATTTTAGGGAGATCATGACCATGGCGCCCACCGAGTAATTCATTTATCCATTTTCAATACCTTACAATCAATTATTATTTCAATTTCTCAATTCAAATGTCATTCGTCAGTCTAGAGGGAGAGTTGCCGTGGAATTTCCTCAGACCAACCAGTAAAAACTGTTACAGTATGTTATGAATGGCTGTGGTGAGTACAAAGTTTAATGTTTTGATACAAGCGACAGCCGCGCTGCCAACGTAACTGGTGACGCTATCTCTCGCAGCAGCTTGTAGGCACTGCTGAGAACATTCCCTGGCGCTGTGTATATCTCATTGTTAACTATTTAAATGCAACCGCATGCCTTTATGAATTTTGTAGCAAAAAAGTTTAGTAGCACTCTGTTTTAATTCTTTACTTTTCTCAACCAACCAATTCCTTCTTTCTAGATCATGAGGTACTGGCAATGATTTTGGATTGAAATTCATTTTGTTGGAGTAAGAATAATACTGAAGGGAATTTCAGGGAGTTAATGAAGCATGGTGAAAAGTTCCAAAAGTAACTGTCCAATTCTAGGCCTAACATTGGACATCGCTGCATTTCACACATCGGAGTGCAGCAAGGTCCTGTTATTTGGCCCATCAGTTAAAATCATTCCTCTACTATTGCTAACTACGGTACTGAACCCGCTGAGCTAAGGTTCATGTGATATTTTTATAACAGCACATTTATGATGGGAAGTAGTACCTTTGAACACACCCAGAAAGCCACGTGGAGCTGAGAGCTCACGCTATGCTCTTTGAAGTAGCGGTGAATCGCACTTTTGACTTTGGTGAAGTCTGCTAATTATTTATCTGAGGTCTTATTAATTAATTTTATCTTTCCACGAGACTCAGAATATTCCATTTCGTCATGCCGCATTATTAAAACATTTTGGAGAATGTTATTTTCGCTTAAGGTAAGGTAATACCCTTGCAGATACGCAAACAGGAATGTAAGCAGTCGCTCAACGACTTCGGTTTGACGACCTACTTCCTCGAGTAACCCTGTGCCTTGCACTACGTCTGGAGAATCCGCCCCGTGTAGGCGTGAAGTTACATCCGTCTTGTTAGACGTAGAAAATATCCGCTGTTTAGCGTGGAAATTGTTATCTGTTGCCATCGAGCACGAATACGTTACGATACGAGTGATAAGTAAGAATTGTATAGTGAATTATTTGCACTATATCTGGAAAATCCGCCTTGTGTTGGCGTGAAGTTATAGCCGTCGTGTCAGACGTAGAAAATATCCGCTGTTTAGCGTGGAAGTTATCATCGGGTGCCATCGTGCACGAATATTCTATAAATCACCGTTATTTATGCACAGTGAACAACAAGAAGCATATTGTGAAATAATTGGCAAGTATAGTGAAAATTCTAACATTACCGTAACACCACATTTTTTTACCCACGTGTTTGTGGAAGGCCAAGTGCCTGGTGAAAAATATAGAGGTAAACGTGTTATAACTACTTTAAATGATTGTGATTATGAAAGTACTATATATTTGAATTGCCACAGTGAATTTTTCAATTACCAAACGACGCACATTTCACGGATGCTACGTGATGTAAAAGTGGCGTCAGCACACGTGAAGAACCACAGAACAGTGCTTGCTCACGTATTAATTCAATATCTGCGAAGTAAAGGCTGTGTTATCAATGGTATTAAAGCCTGTAACATTTTCAACGAACGTTGTGATTTTTGAAGTGAAAGAATGAACTACTACACGATTTATTCCACCACCCACGTGATCAAATTATTCTACACCATGTTTGAGACCGACATCATGGGCTAATACCGCTATGGTATGAGGGTGATGTATCTATTGGAACCAGCATGATGGTGGAACTTCCAGAACAGCGAACGAGGAGGAAGGAAACCAGGATGCAATTCCCAGGCAAGTCCAGTACATCCACGAAGTTATCGACAGGGACAGATCGAACCCTGGCCTTTGGAAGAGTCCAGATGGGAGTCCTGATGAGGACGATGCCGTTCCGGAAAGCCAGGGATGAATTTGTACAACCCATGTCGTTGAACAGAGGGCTGAGTGAGAGCTCCTCCATTTCGTGAGTTTTTGTACACCCTTTCTCGTTCTAGTTTCTGGTGGTATAGTAGGTTTAATGTAGTTTGTGAACCAACCGAACTCAGTGACAGCCATTTTTAAAGGTAGGGAGTGTACTAGTCTAATTAGATGCCATTTATTTCAGTTAGAGTGAGACACCCTTGGGTCAGACATTTTGGTCAGCCCTGGTGCAGCTTGATGGACGTCGTAGAGCGTCAATGCCTATCTTTTGCTGAACGTGACCGTAGTCATTTGAGGCTACTTTGTTTAACCTTATCTGGGGTGATTTTTCAAGTCTTTGCTGACTTAAGTTATGGCAATCAGATGCCATGGTTATATTTCTTTAACTGCATTTTTTGCATCCAGTCTTTGTTACACCCCTGACTTCGTTAGAGCAGTCGTATCAGTTAGGTAATCGACTGTAATTACCAGTTTTGTAACTGCATTATATTTCATTTGAGATGTTGCTCAGAAGCCATCAGGTCAAATGTAGACCTTATAAGTAGAAGGGATGTTTCGTTGTCTAGCATCGAACCCAGTTCCCAACGTATCATTAAGCAGATCCAGAGTGTGGAATCTGCGCCACAATTATTATTTTGTTAGTGTCATGTGAAGACACGGATTTATTTGATGTTGTACAAGCAACTACTGAAGTATTATATCTTTGTGAGCAAAGAGCTCCAGCAATGTGACATTGCTACCATTTAGATGTCTTTGGTTTGAAAGACGGAATTATATTATTGTATTCAGATTTATAGCGTGTTTTATACACGTATTCTTCGAGGTTTATAACCTATGGTAAAGGTTTTATGATGAGGCCAGTTGTACAGTTTTTATTTTGGTTAAATCGCCGGCCTTGATAGTTAGTGTGTGTTGTGTCCGACCGCGCAGGAATGTTGTGGCCTGCAGCGACATAAACTGGTTTACCCAGTGCCCTTGAGAGCACGCTTGTATTATGAGACAGAATTACTTTGACAGAAGACAGAATGCTTGTTGTATTCGCTCTTCCTTTGATTGCAATTTAGCTCATGGAACCCAGTGTCCAACCTTGTATCTGATCACATGTTTTTATATATTGTTTTTTGTTAGTTAAACGCACTTTTGCGTGTACCGTCGTTTGACGTGTACAGTTATGTCAGGTTTTCTATAGTACGTTGTAGGCCGCCCTGTTATAGGAGGTATTTATTGTATGAAGGTATTTGTGTGTACCTTGTCCGGGATTGTTCCCCTTGAGCAGATGTTATGGAGGGTGACTGAGTGTGCAGGCCCATCCCAGAGTTATTGAACGCGAGCTGTGCGCCGCTGGTAACTTGTGTTATTGTGTGTCCGAGTTGTTATTGCTCGTTGATTGTATTCCGACTTTTGAGTCGAGGCTTTTTGGTGGAGATTGATCTCAGTGGAGACACTCCGTGCCCAGGCTATTGTCAGTATTATTCGCCATAAACCAACGATAACCTAAACCGACATCTTAATAATAAAACGCATATTTTTGGTAAAACAAAAGCTAACTAACGAATTCTTTCTATCTAACCTTGTTCTTTTGCATTTTGGAACCTGCTGACATGGCCGTGCTAATGAAGGTATTTCTTTTGAGGAAATGACTAGGACAGCTGACACTTTGTAGCGACCTGAAGCTTGCTCGAACCTTGAGTTCGTAGCTTGTGGAGGGCAGGCCATGCGATGTTAGACGTAGTCTTAACTACGCAGTCGTCACCGTAACTACACACTTTAGATGACTATGGTTTACAAAGAGTAAACCAAGGTGCAGGCAGGCATTTTAATAAAACTGTTGTCTCTCATTAATTATTTATGATGTACAAGTGTATGAATCCTACATGTTACCTTCTTGTGTGCTGTTAGCACCTAGTTACTAAGAATAATGTTTTTTTTTACATGGCTGTTCACTTAGCTTTGAATGTAAATGTTTTCTATTACGGACGTCATCGCCGTAAATTTTGTTATTAACTGATAGGACTTAGCTAGATGAATTAACGTTAAATGTAAATGCGGAGATGGTATCATCCTAACTTAGATTTGTTTTGCCACCCTGTTAAATGTAACTTCTGATATTAGCTTGATCTTGTAACTTGACCTAGGGACTTGCGTCGTACCATTTTCCTAGTGTTGCTGTTGTTGCTTTATTATTGTGAGATAGATCTTTCGCGAGGGTTTTCCGTAACTTCTCAGGTAGGGACCTGCTCTTTATTTTTGTTTGTTTATTAGCTTGCGGATTAGCCAATTGAAACCCTCCGAACTAGGCTAGGGGCTTGTGAATTTTAACAATAAATTTTCACGGTGTTTTACATAAGTCTGGATGTTTATTTTCTCAGTCTAGTTTTTAAGGTGAACCTTTCCTTAGGCAGTCTATGACCATCGTCACCATGTACCACGATCCCTGTGGACTACAGATTCTCGTGCCGCTTTAGCCTATTAGGAAGTTCACCTGATCCTCACGGCAATTATATCCGACGGATGAGACGTTAGGGAAGTCATTGCGGTTGTTGGCTATCCTGACAGCTCCACCGACGGTCTCAGTACATACCGGTAATCTACGTAACTGTGATAACATGGAATTCACCCTTGAGAACTGGGAATTAACCCTATAGTAAAGGATGAAAGGAAGGTTAAACAATGCAAATATCATCCTGAAAACCTTCATTCTATATATTTTTCAAGCAATTCTAAGACTTCTCTTTTAAATCTTATGCGGTTCTTTGGTTCTATTAACTGCATGTCCTGTACAACAGAATTCATGAAATTCATATCACTGTTGCTGATATTCGGAGTGGGCTCCCGTTCTTTTCTCCCTTCTACGAACTCGGAAAAGGACTTCACCGCCTTCGCTACTTCCTCTTGCAGCGTCGATTTATGAGCCTTTTGGCTCGACCCAATGGACTGTGAGCTGCATGAACCTGCAGAGCCAGTCGCACTTGAAGTGCTAGCAGATGACTGCCCTTCATCTAACAAGGGGATGTCGAATGACCCTTCATCTATTTCAATAGGGACATTCTCCATCCAGAATTCTTCTGATGATTTGCGAAACTTGTTTGGATGAGCCGAACCTGTCGACACCAATCTAAACACAAAGGAAAATCACTGTTTCACTAGGATGCAATGCACACACACAAAATATATCAATAAAGAAAGGCAAAATAGGCACAGCACTTCGTTTCAGATCTTGTTTCATTTATTAATATACTAGCAGTAGTGCCCAGTGGATTTATTTGTTTTATGGATGATAATGAATACTACTATATAAATGGCACATGATGCTTAAACTAACAGAAAAAAATATATAATTTTTTGTGGTGGTAGTGGGGACGTAACATTCTGGTCATTTTCCCATAATGATAAAAATGAATAGGGAAACGGCTATTTTCTAACAACAGTACTGACACATGTTATTTACAAACAAATTGAAAAATATGATTTGAAAGAGGAGTAAGTGAAATAAAAGACACTGCCTAGGGCCTATATCTCATTGGCTGTTAGAAAAGTAGAGACCAATAGCACGGTAGGAAAATAATCTCAGCACTTTTGGAAAACTTCGGCTGTCCTGAGCTCCTGAGGTAGGAATGGTGTCATTTATCGCCACATAGCGCTGAAGGATAAGGATCGGAATAAATGAAAGTAAATTTGAAAGCACCAATGCCTATTGCAGCTGATAACCTCAATGTACTGTACAACACCATCGCACTTGTACAGAGGCATAATATTTTCATGATGATAACTGTTTTAAGGGCCCTAAGAAATCTTTCTGCACTAATTACTCCCCATGACTGCAATTTATAAGCAACACAAAATGTAACTATTTTCGCAATTCTGCACCAGAACACGGGTAGGGGCGGCTTGATGCAGCCCGCATCTCCTTCCAACAATAGACTTATTACTGCAAAATATTCTTACAGTTACACTACTGCGGAAATGAATGGTTCTATGGCCTTAAAATGTGGTTTTCAAGTTCATTTTGTCTGTTACTCTAAATGTAGGGATTGGAGAGGGTTGTCCAAAATATCAAGTGGACAGAATTACCCGCAGGGTTCCAAAGTTTAAGTATACAAAATTTGGTTCAGATCGGTGAAACGGTGTAGATTTGTATAAATGACAAACAGACAAACAAACCAACATTCTGCTTTATATATAATAGGCTAGGTTAGACAGACACACTAAAAAGCCAAGCCATTAACACTACCGCAATTCCGAATACACATAAATTTCGACAATATGTGCGTTTAATTATGACTGCAGGATATTCCTATACATGTCACAGTCATGGAACTGCTGCGAGAGCCACGTGACTGCATTGTTGTCAAGCTCTTCGAAATAAAATACATTTCTCGATGATCTGGCCAAAAAATTACACCTGCCTGAAAATTACTGCTTGTACCACAAGCAAGGTAGTCTGGGGCGTAAGCCCCAGGTTAGGTTTGTGTTGGTATGGAAAGCCTTATTAACCCGGGAGAGGTGGCGCGGGAGACTTCGTGACCCCTCGCAGTTTCGTCAAGCTGGGGTTCCTACCCTTTACTGCACACAGACTATACCTGCCACATGCCTTATCTATTGTCTGAGTGCAGTAACCTATTAGTGGAAGGTATGAGAGCCGAGACAAATATATTTTTGTCCAGCTGCGTTGTAATGTGTTCCAAAAGACCCCGTGCCACCGGTCCCACTGGAAGAGTGAACAGCTGTTCCAGTCTTACGCGTACTCCACGAGAATGTATCTGACTGATCGCGAAATAGAAATTATTGTAGATAAGTGTTAAAATAAAACATTATGAATCGTCTGAGCTACGAAGAGCAAGAATCCAGGGTGTTACCTCTTCTGCAAAACGTCGAAGAGGAAGAAATATTAGGAGGTGAAACAGTGATAGTGAAGATGAACTAGAAATAGCAGAATCCTGTAGTGATACTGAGCAGAATGCAGATGAAGAAAATGACGATGATATGCCTCTTCATCAGAGAATGTGTACCCTTACTGGAAAAGACAAATGGTGTACAATGCAACCCCAATAAAATGCAACATGAGACTTCTCTAAAATGTGTCATTGGTGAAAAACTAGAACCCTACATGATCTAAAACTTGTCTAATCATTCATTTTGAAATTGTTAATAGGCAAACTGAAGTAAGAATTATCAGATATTACATAAAATATTTCTAATATAGTGTAAATACCCATATATAATATATGTATGACTCTCATTTTAGAAAAATATACTTGCTCGTTAGTTCAGTGAATGTGTTCATGCCATATCATTCGGCTAGCATAAACAAAATAATTGTCGTTACTATAAAGAAATAATTGGGAGGGGTCAGAAATGATGCCGCACCACCTCTAACGTTGCTCAAGTAAGTGCCACCTCTCCCGGGTTAACATAGTGTAAAGGAACAAATATTTCAAATATGCATACAGTAGCGTATGTGCGGGGTTGGCAATATATTACCGCCGTAATGGCACACAAAACACAAACTTTGCTGCATAAGTCAAGATCTCAAAAAGGAATGGCAGGTGGGTTATAGACAGTGGAAGAGTAAACATCTATTACTAAACCACTTCCAGAATTATTATTCATCATTGGATATGTATTTTGCCTAGTTTTATCACTGTACAAAATATTACAGTTGGTGTCCCTATATCGAACTGTTACCCATACTTCAACTGGTCACCTCTCATACGACAGTAGTGATCTACAGATAGCTGCGGAGTCAATTTTCCTACATTAATAACGGGATTGAAATCGATCTCAGCACCCAGACCTCGAATGACAATTCTGTACAGAATGTACTTGCACATTGTTACAGTATGACGTATTTTAGTTTGTGACACTCCAGCAATTAGCATTGAAATATGCCAACCGGACTCTCCGCAAGGCCAAATCAAGGTATAATACTGTGACCGAAATCCACCATGTTGGTGATCTTTAATTGCCGAGATTCGTAAAGCAACCTTGGAAGTGGTTGATGAATGTAACATATTGTAATGTATTCCAGCATGTGTTTGTAGCAGACCTAGAGCTAAAGAAACATTCTTCATAATTATTCTAGCTGCTAAATGGACCCATCCTTATGGCATTGAGCTAAAATTTAGCACAAGCGAGTGTCGAACATCTTCAACTCCTATCGGCTTTGACAAGTCATGACGCAATAAATGAGGGGTGGAAATTCCCCACACTCCTACGGATCAGGTGACCAGGGCAACCGGTGTGCTATGTGTAACACGTGCGGAGAGGTCATTCCATTCTAGTCTGTTCTATTGCTGATTTAAAACACATGTCTGCGGAGACGATCATTCTACCTTCGGGAAGCGTGTGTCCACACTATGATATTAGCATTACAATTTGCTTGTGAAATACCGGTACTTGTTATAACTTATTTACGAGTGACAGGTAAAATTAAAATTAGTGATTTCTCCAAGAGGCTAATGTAAGTAGAAACTGTATTTTTATCAAGTGAACACATTAACACAGCTACAAATCGGACTTGACAAATTCACCGTGGAACGCCAGAATACGGAGACATTAATATGCAACATGTTAAAGCACACGATATAATAGCAGACCTTGTCGTGCTACGAAACCCGGCATATAGTCAGTCAATGTTGAACATTTCTACAATAGTAATTGCATCTTATTGAACATAATACATTCAACAAATAACCGGATTGCCAGCAAGAGCATTAATAAATTATTAACAGTATCGAAACAACACCGTCCATTCCATATCAGTGAAATACATGGAACATTTCTTCAGCAGTGGCGTACACCTAATTCTTTTTAGGGGGTGTCTGATGTCATCCACTATGATACTTTCACTCAAGAAGAATATGGGAACATTTATGGAACTTTTCATATACTTCAAGATAATGGCTTAAGCATTTAATAGGGAAACTTGATGGTGAGGACGAATCCGGGATTCGGAGAGGCTGAATACACTGTAGACCAGGCATCACGATGATGTTGGCGTTAAACGATTTTCTTAAACGCCGATCTTGCAAATTAAAGAACAGAATCAAGATTAATTCGTCGTGGGAAAATATGGGAAACACATTCATCGTCAACTTGGGCATATATTCACACCACACCCTTCTGAACATTTAGGGCAAACCAACACCATGATTTAATTATGTTCTTTCTTCCAGGTGGCTAAAATATATTTCGAATGAATTTCCAAACTTGGAGAGCAAATTATTTTCAAGATATTGAGATCTTTCACACACATAAATTCCGATATTTAATAATTATTTTGTTTTATAATATTTAATAATTCTAAACTTAGGATTTTTTTCCTCATGGCGATTTTTACCATGAAGGCGATTGCGAACGGAACGTTTGACTTTTTGCAGCGGTAATGATTGTAGCATATTCATTAATTTATGGCATTGAGATTATAATTATGGTTCATGATCTATGATCCTAGACTTTACAGTAATTTAATTCAGATTGCACAAGAATACAAAGCCTATGATGCTCAGTCACATTAGGGAAATTTTGACCAGATTTAGGAATGCAGATTACGAGAGTTTATAATAATTTGAGGATTATTTGTCATTATGTCAAATGGATTTGGAACTGCACTTTGAGTATAAGCACAATGAATTATGAGTTGTAGACACTTTATAGTGGTCTTATGGTGGCAACTGTTGGACATGAGAAATACCATTCCAACTTATTAATACGATTAATAAATCAATTAATAAATTTCTTCGTGGATATAGTAAATGATTATGATCATGCCAGGATGTATAGGGGCTTATGCAGTCCTAAGTTCAATGGACTTAGAATGTGCTTTATATTTGTAATTATATTAAGTAGTTCCAACGGTGGAAAACAGTGCAATGGCAGTTACTGAATTACTGTTCAATTAATCGTCATAATAAATGCAATGTTATCAGAGTTACATGTGCTGGTCAATTTAAAATTAATAATTCCTGCAGATCACAGGTGAATCATTTGTATCTTAATTTAATATATGCTAAAAGTTATAATATCACAATCTGAATAATTAAATTGATCCCATAAGGATATGATAAACTCAGCTAATGATTTGAAAATGATATGAGGGATTAGGATGTCATTTGAAGCCAGTTATTGTGCGGCTATAACAAGTTATTGTTATTTATAGCTGATGTAATTTCCATAAGGAAACTTTAAATTATGTTGATAAAAATTAATAATAATAATTTCATTCCACAAGTTCATTTAGTCAAATTAAATGATTGACAGTCATCATTGACAATCGTAAGTCTGTAAATATTAGAAATGCGTGAATAATTTATGTGTAAATTATTAATTCAGTTAACATTCATGGGAAGGAAAAATGTATAGTGAATTTTATTCTAATTTTTCTTCTTTTAGAAGCTGAAAGTGAAAGTGAAGTGTTTTTTTTTATCATTATTATTCAGCTAATCATCGAACACTTGAACTCTAATAATTTCTTTTGCGAGTACTTCCCTGATTAAGTCAAACAGGGTAGCTCAATGACATTGATGGACATTATGGATTTTTATGATCCCAAACTAATAATATTCATTGAGTAATAGGAGTGTTCATTTTTTTTGTCCGTCTGCTCAAAAATAAATTTAGGATCTCGATTTTTCAAGTTCTGGTTATTCTTGTAGTTTGGAACTTCTCCCGAGTCAGTGATACTTTTTTTCTTTTTCCTGTTTGTGAAGTATTTGTCCTGTTGAACCTTGCATGCCTCTCCCTTTAATCGACCCGAGATATTCGATCTCTTGCCTGCCCGAGCTAGTTGTTTTGATTTTTTTTATTGGACAAATATTTCCAGGACTTAATTTTTTGTATCGCCTGTGTCCCTTCTTCGGTTTCTCGTTGAAATCGCCAGGCCAACGTGACGTCGGGGAAACGGGCACAATACATAGGATCACACAGTATACTAACAAAATCAACACTCCTGAAGCAACCTTCTCCCTCACATACTGCAATGTTTCGACGAGATGGTAGGGCTCCAGCAGCTCCAAATACAGCAGCAATTTATGAACAGGTAGGGTCATTATAACATCTTTTATCTGAGGCAGACTCACAATAAAAATGCATTGCCAATTTCAAAACCATTGATCTGAACGTGTTAGGCTGTAACCATTGTCAAAAACCATTGGATTGGGCAAAACGAAGGTTAGAATGGTCGGGTGTAGGTGAGGCCTTAGCCGTGCGCAGCTACCAGGGCTCGGTTGACACAAAAATGAAGCGCACTAGAGAATGAAATGGGCGCTTCTTTGTTTTACATAGTACTGTAAGGGCGGGGTTGGCAGTACTGTCTAAATGATAATTCATGTGGACAATGGCAGACACAGCTGGAATTTTTGCCTATATGTAGGTCGTGATCCTATTTGGGATGGCTGGGTGGGTTACAGACAGTGGAGGAGTAAACTTCTATTAAAACATAATTCCCTGATTTATTTCTCATTGTTTGACAAGGTATTTTGGCTAATTCAAGCACTATAGAGAATGTTATTGCTCGTTCTACTGTCATTCAGTGCTAATATATGTTCTTTTTAAAATTAATAAAGACAGTCAGGTCTATTACTTACTTTCTCTTCCTAATGTACGGAACTAATCACATCATTGTGTCATAGAAGACAAAGGGGGTCTTCTTCCCTTGTCCCCCTGAAACCGTGGGCAAAGGTGCCGTAGTTTCTCGAAGGGCCCTCACGAACCTATCCCGCAGATTCTCCCACCGTTTCTTCACTGTGGCAGCTAGAATAATTCAAAGCAAGGAATTGTTATACAGCAGTCTCTACATATGATACAAGTCTATTCAATTCTTGATTTTGGAAATTATGAACTACAATGGCAGTACCGTAACTTACGGTCAGAACACAACTCTCGAGCAATGCTGCTCCACGTGTTCTCTTTCATGCGTTCATCCTTGTACGAGGACGTCGATTTATTATAAATATGTTCATGCTGCTGAACGTAAGAAATTAATATTTCATCAAAAGCAGTTTGATCCATATTAAAATCAATTCTTCTTTGTGCGTTGCTTAGCAATAAACACCAATACAACTAACAAAATGCTTCAGAAGGGCAAAAAAAAAGAATACCTAAGAAGCAAGGTTAGAAGACACATTTACAGGTTATGTTACAGCTCGCTACGATTCTTTCCGTACTGCGCATGTGCATGTGCAACGTTTCTTCTTCTTCTTCTTCTTCTTCTTCTTCTTCTAGGTACGGTAGTGGGCATATAAACTCTTTACCCAATTGCTACTGTGCAGTGGTATGTATCATTGGGTAACCGTCGACTACCGATTAAAAGCGTAAGACCAGTAAGTAGCGGGGAAACGCAAACAAGAGTATGACGCAACACGGAGAGATACATATGAGGAAAACATAGGAATTAGAGACGAGGACACAAATGGTATTAACTCTTCACACCGAAGCGACCCACCTTGGTGACTCACTACACATACACACACATGACCGGGTCACAAATATGGATATGGGAAAGGGTTACCCTTTCAAATCTTTAAATTAATATTGTCGAAAAATGCTACTATGCTACAAACCAGTGGAATTGAAGGCGTATGTACCAATGTGACCACATTTAAAGGAAGTGCATACCCTAAATCGTATAAAGCTCTCAACATTAAAGCACGTTGATGGTCGTATAGTGGACATTGAAGTAGAATAAGATTTAAGGAACCCTCCATTTGTAAACACGAACATAGAGGATCATCACGTCATTTTATGCGGAATAAATACACCGGCGTCAATGCGTGGTTAAAACGTAGGCGAATGATTGTAATGATATGTCGTCGTGTGTATTTCCCTCCCTGAAACCATGGTTTGTTTAAAATAGTCGGTTGTAACCCGAAATAGTGTTTGGCCTTAATTCTTGCGTAGTTAGTCCACGTGACTTGCCAGTCCTCATGTATCGTCGAACTAATTATAGAACGCAGATCTGACATTGGTATGGCGATGTTGTAAGTTTTTCCGTGTCCCTTTGCTGCATCTTTGGCAAGGTTATCCGCTATTTCGTTTCCCTCAATGTGAGAATGGCCGGGTACCCACATGATACTGACTTCAAAACCCTCCGTATGTAAAGTGTACAATTGTTGCAATAATTGACATAAAAAGCAGTTGTCGGCCTCTCTAACATGTTGAAGTGCTTGCACTACACTCATTGAATCAGTACAAATTAAAGCATGACGAATGGCATGGTTTTTTTAATATAAAAACACGTCTGACGTATGGCAAAAATTTCGGCTGTAAATATCGAGACGTCAGGGGGTAAAGTATACTGAAAGGAGATTTGTAAGTCCGGAGCACAGAAGGCTGCTCCCACACGCGCAGGGTTAACCATTTTAGAACAATCTGTGTAAAAAAAAGGTGCAGGAGATCAAAGGATTCGTTATCTCCCGAAAAATACGGGGAATTATTACAGGATGATTTGAAACGTCTCATAGACTTGGGGTAAGGAGTTCTGAAGAATAGGAGGTTGAAAGTACGTTGCAGCATACGGAATAGTGTATATCGGTAACCGCATGACTTTTAATATATTATGGCGGTACGGTTGAAGCATGGAATATGCGGTTAGTAAAGCAGGACGAGAAACGGTGGGCAATAATCGACGCGTATAATATTCCTCTAATAGTTGTAGTGGCGGCTGGTGACATTGTTGCAGCGTTGCACAACTCCCAATAATTTTACACCTAATTCGTCGTTTCTTTTCCTTTAATGTTTTAGTTTTATAGATCTAATGCACTCAAAAATGTGTTAAAATCCTCGATATTCTGATATTATTTATCCTAATGCTTCACACTGTACCTATAAAAGCTCCCGCCTTCAAATCAAACTCCAGGGGGTTAGCTCTCTTGTGGCGACTCCCAAGTAGACAGCGCGGCCGGCAGGGACGAGGCCAAGCTTGTACATAGCTTGCCGGCCAGCATGGGTAGTAGGGAGTTGCAGATGAGCTGCCAGCCCCCTGGCAACACTCAGTTCCAAATGGCACCGTTAGACTACACCACTCTTTGGAAATGACAACACCCTCGATTTCTCTTACCCCGCGAAGGGTAGTTTAGTTAGTTAGTTAGTTATTGTTGTTTTAAGGGGCGGAACTACGAGGTCATCTGCCCCTGAAGGGTAGTTTCTTTCCCACACCACTAGGGAATGCTACACCACCCACAACAGTACAAATATCGGAATTTCATAGGGAGACATTAGTTGGTTCACACACAATTATTTTTAGATGTTTTCTCATCATAACTTCATTTAATATTTTTGTCAATTGTTCTGCGAAGCGAGCCTAAGAACGCCACCATTGCTATAATTACAGTAGATAATTGGCTGAACTATTTTGCGACGTATTGTTGGTGTACTGTAGCGGTTTATGTTTGCTTTTACCACTCTTGTTCTTGCGGGATTTGGGTTGCGATTAGTTCTGTATTTAGTTGATTTGAGTATTTTGGTTCCAGGCAGATACATAACTGCATTATTATTAGTAGTAGTATTATTATAATTGTTTGGTTGATTGTGAGTAGACCTATGCATTCACTACGAAATTTCTAGGCTACCAAATTCAGTGTTTTGTTAGTTTGCCTTTCGCGCCACTTTTCGATATAGCACCCAGATTTATCATCTGTGCATCTTGTAAGTTAGTATTTTATTTTAACGAAATGTTTAGTTTGAAACATTATTTGTATTGTGGAGTGTGAGTGAAAATTAATAGAGTAAGTAATTTACTAGTTAGGCAGTTTTCCCAGCTCTCTGATGACGATCAACTTACACTAAAAACACACGGAAGACCATTACCGGATAAGTATTGTCCAAAATATAAGTATACGAGGGCGTTTAAAGGAGATATTTAAGGCAATAATAATTGGTTATGTGAATGCGATATTTAAAAACGCTTTATTCTGTTTTCCATGTTTGTTGGTGGAGAATCCACGTGGACCAAAATAGGAGTTACGGAAACTAATCCCCAAAATAAAGAATCATGAATCTTCAGCTGAGCGGCTTCGGTGGCGTAGTTGGTAGCATGCTGAGCCTCTATGCCCAAGATCGCGGGTTCAAACCCGGCCAAAGTCGTCGGATTTTTAAGAGCGTTAAAAATCCCTCAGTATGCATTCTTTCGGAGGGGAAGTAAAGCCGGCGGTCCCATGTCATGGATTTATGGCACGTTAAAGAACCTTCCACTTATTACACCTGTGTGAAGCTAAATTATAGGTTAAAAATTTGAACAACGCTCTTAGGTTCCAACGTTCGTTGCCAGGAGCCTACTGCGGTGGCGTCTAGTAACCAAGTTCTAAACTAGTAGTCGTTTACGATAGCCTTTTGCGGCAAAAGTAGGAACTGCTTGAAATGCAATGCCTGCAGTCCTCACTTGAATTAAAAACAGATAACACTCACTAATACAGCCATCACAATTAACACCGGTTATCAGACAGTTTCTCCACACACCCAAAGTACAGGGGGCTACATGACTGCGTTGTCGCAGCTCCTAAACTGAAGAACCAACCAACCAATCTTCAGCTGTTTGAAATTGACACTTTTTGGAACTGTTAACGAAGCTGCACAATTGGACAGTGCCTATAGAAGGTAAATTGCGGAATATAACGAAGAAGTTAGGCACAATAGGTATGTGTTAAATATTGTTATAAACTGTATTCGTTTCTGTGGCTCTTTCGAACTGGCCTTGGGTGATCATGATGAAAGTGTAACACCAACAAATCCAGGTGTTTTGAGAGAACTAATAAATTTTAGCTCTGAGTTGGATGCTGTGTTTAAGGTCATTTGGTAAGGGCAACTGTTTTCAAAGGAACGTCCAAAACAATTCAAAATTAACTTTTACAGATTAGATTGGAGGTTTGCCAAGAAGAAGTATCATAGCAAATAAAGGAATCGGAAATTTTAGCCATTATAGCAGATTAAACTAGTGATATTTCAAACATATTTCAGATGGCTGTTGTGTACCGATACGTAGTAAGAGACAAACAAAACATGATGCACACACATTAGCAGCGTGTTTACTGGATGAATTAAAGAGGCAGAAATTGAATGAAACTCCGCAAAAATGAATTGCGCAGACGTATGACAGAGCGCTCTTCGTGGCTGGTTCCTCTGATGGGGTTCAAGCTATAATAAAAAAAAGACTGATAGTCAGTCTGAAAGACTAGACTTTGTATAATTTTAAATGCTACAAATGCTGCGTGAACTCAAATTCCGTTAGCAAGTGCAAACCAAGGTCAAAGGAGGTAGCTGGCTAGATGACGTCACGCTCACCGGAGCGCACGGGGAAAGGAAGAAGCTCAAGCAGTACTGTGACGTCACATACCTCAGTGCATTCTCGGTACATTTCGTCCCGTCACCGTAACGTAATGCCAGACCCCAGCGTAATTACGAAGTCGACAAGATCATTTAAAATGATAAAAATCCTATCCTTTTGCAGAATATGTGCCCGTCTTTGTTAGTAATACCAATTTTCGATAACGTACAAACTTTTCGGTTACCATGTTTTTATGTTGAGAATGTTTATTATCCCGGAGATTGAGACCCAACCTTAGACAACCTGCTGTGTTTAAAATTCTTCCCATTAACTCAGGCATAGGGCTTAAATACATGCATCTGATTTTTATGGATTCCTATAGGAAGAAGCCCAAAAGAGCCAATTTGTCTATTTGTCGAACGTACAGTTATTTTGGAAAACCCATGTATTTTAGTTTTTATAGAACTGTAGTTTATCTAACGTTAATTCATTTTTGTTACATGTGTAAACTTCCCATATAAAATTGCGACATCAGAAATTTTGGTGCAACACCCAGCTTTACATACCACCGGCCGCCACTGAATAGTTGTAATTTAGGGACGATATGTGATGTTGTTATCATCATTTTTCGTAGCAGGTACATACATGCAAGATATCTACGCCGATGCTGAAGTGACATTTCTCCGGTTTCAACTAACAGGGCTCCTATGGGGGTTGATTGAAGCGCACCTATAATTATACGCAAGGCAGAAAACTGGATTCTATCTAACCGAAGGAGCCTAATGCTGGGCATTGAATCAAAAAAAAAGGAATTGTAATCCAGTATAGAACGGATGATGTTACGATAAACCGTTAATAATGATTCTGGGTCCGCACCCCAATTGCGTCTAGTGAGTGATTTTAGAACATTAATTTTACTGGCGAGATGACTGAAGGTATTGCGTATGTCTCTCCCATTGCATTTTCCTGTCAATATGAATCCCTAAATATTTTACACTTGTCACCACCGGAATGTGACCTTAACGGTATAATATAGGAGAACTGTCGTAAATTCGTTTGTGCGTAAAAATCATCGCAGCGTTTTTTCCTACAGATGTTTCAAATCCGTATTGATGTAGCCAATCATGAGCATGAGATAAGGCGTGGTATATATCTCTTCGACATGAGGAAAACTCTTCTCGAGTGCAATATATTAGAATGTCATCCGCATATTGAAGAATGCGAGCGTGCGGTAATATGACTGTTTCTAAAGTACGGGTGTAAATTAAGTATAAAAGCCCGCTTAGAACGTCACCCTGTGGAACACTATAAGAAGTATGTCGAGAATCAAAGACACCGGCTGGGGAGTTTAACGTAATATGACGATGACATAGCATATTATGTATTAAGCACCTGAATGGAAGGGGAAAATTTAGATCCTTCAGAAGTTGTATAAGAAGATATGGATCAACAGAATCATGTGCATTTTTGAGGTCAAGGAACAGAGCTACTGTGTGCATTTTCTTTTCTTTTGCTAGGAGTAGGTCAGTAAGGAATATATTTAAGAGGTCAGATGTACCAAGATTTTTTCTAAATGCAAATTGGGTTTTTGGAAACAGGTTATAATATTCTAGGCACCATTGAAGCCGTCGGAGAAGAATATGTTGGAAATTTTTTCGGAAACAAGATCCAAGTTGAATACTACTCGGTAATCGAGCATCTTTCATGGGTTTAAGAATCGGTACCGTTTGAAAAACATTCCAATCCTCCGGGAAGGTCCCTGTGCATAAGATGGAATTATATAGTTGAAGAATGATACTCTGAGCGTTTACTGGAAATCGAGCGATCATTTTATAAGTCACTCCATCAATCCCTGGGCTGGATGATTTTTTGTGACGAAATGTGTGGCTTAATTCGCTACTTGTAATAGGCTGCATTAAACTGGAAAAACGTTCCAGGGAACCAGATGTACAACGTTTCTGATTGGCTCCGGGAAGCTCCGAGAACGTCAAACATGAAACTTGACCACATGTTTCCCGTTTCAACTTACTTCTCGTTCCCGGGCTATTCAGGGGGGGTGACAGTTTATAGGGAGCGCGTGGGTCGCGGTAAAGCTCTGCTCTGGATGTTCTGCCAACCATTGAAGAATTAAATTTAGCACTAAGGTTCCGTAGTTGGCACTCATGAAGACTGTCATCAAACCGACCGACTGGCGGTAGCGGGAATAGTCTGTTTTGATTGATTTTCCTCGTGGTGTTGTTGGTTGTTTTGATTTGTTCGGTATTTTGATAATTTATTTGAATTGAATTGAGAGTCAATCTTGCCCCTGCAATTGCCAAGCTCCGGGATGTAAGAATTATAATGATAGTAAAAACATTACGGCAATTTTCATCTTCCTGGTGTTGACCATGTGTAAAACTAGTGGGCAATATGCACTACTCTCGAATAAAAATATATAGAAAATAAATGTGTGCATTTCATCTCTTGTTTGTTTTCTTACCCATTTTCCTATGCATTGCAATAAGATTTGTGGTTTAGGGCTACGGGGAGGGGCGCGACCACACTTGGGCACGGGAGGGGTGGGTGGCAACCGGCATGCTAGGGAAAAAGTGAGGTTATGGCAATATCGAGTGCATTTGGACAGTTTTCTTTATATTCATCGAATATCCCAAAAAGTTTGTAGAAGAGGAAAGCAATGTTTAACTAGCCTAAATGTGAATTAAGCTCTAGAACGGCATAACTATGTCCTTCGCGACAAATATATTGCCAACATTGATATATATCAAATGTATTATTTTCCTATCTGGACGTATATGGCAGCACCTAGCGTAAAGCGCAGTTATGTTTGTGTTATTTTCATGAATAATCAATAACTCATCGCAGAACATACTGTTCAATTACGTGTAATAAATGCTACTTTCATATGGCTTTTTATGTTGCCAGACTTGCCGGAGCAGCTTATTGCCTCAGGCGTTGCTCTCTCTCGGAAATTCTATAACCAAAAGTGACAAATCTCTTATAGTTTACATGCTCCTTGGCAGTAAGGTCTCAGAGAGGAAATGGTGAGTCGCTGAGTATTAAAAATGATAGATTCTGATGAGAGCTGTCAAATATTACAGTTCAGGTAAGATTAGGCGTTTAGCCTTCTTTAGATTGATGTGTAACTGTTTGTATTATTTCCATTTTTTTAACTTTATTAAACACAAAAGTGCACAATTTGTGTTTAATAAAGTTATTATTAAACTTTATTGTGTTTCGACGGTAAAAAAATTCACGGTCATTAAACTTAATTGTGTTTCGACGGTAAAATATTCACGGTCGCGTAGTTACTGGTAAAGTTCAGTTTTTCGTTTTGGCAGTAGTGATTTCGCTTGTCATTTGAAAGCTATGGCCGCAAGATTACAGGTTTTTGATCCTCCTAGTTCGGCGAGTTCGGAAAGGTATTATTTCTGGGCTGAATGTTGCACGTCAAAGTAATAAGAGCTTTTTCATAAGTGTACCAGGGCTATGTGATTCGCTCTTCCGATGATTTTAATTGTTATTGGAAATAATAGCCGCTGCGCATGTTTAGCGGCAAGACGTGCACATGTGTCTTGTTAAATGTCACTAGCTCGCTTATCCTTTAGTTTGAATCATAGTGTATTGATTGACGATTACTTTACTTTTCCAATTCTTAAAAGTGATGTTTTGGTCTTCGCTTGTACATACGTGTAGCGATAAGTGCAATTTGTGAATGATATTCTCTCTCCAGTGATACTGGCGATTGTGAAACGGTTGATCAAGTCTTCAGTCCAGAAGATATTCCTGAGGATGAATCAAGCAGAGGCGAATGTTGTTCACCTCCACCAGCTCCCTCACCTAGGCCTCCTTCAACAGGTAATCATATTGCAGCTACCTATGCTAAAGGGCACCTGGCAACCTATATTGAAGGTCCGATGCATCTTTGCATTGAAACAAATTAACCTGAAACAAACCTTACAGGCTCTCAAAAATCGCCACGGACGAAACGCCAAAGAACTACATCCATATCTCAATCTTCTAAGAAGGTTTCTGCAGAATGCATTCTCCGAAGTCACAACCGCACCATATACACTGCAGGACGCCCACCATGGTACAATTCAGCTGGACAACAAGTTGAGCCTTTCGTGATAGGTAAGTGTATTTATTTATTGTGCATTTTAGACCAATTTCATCACTTTTAACACCTTAGCTTATTGAAAATACAGTGAAACCCCTGAAATCCGAATTAATTGGGGCTGTAGCCTGTTCGGATTTCGATTTGTTCGGATTAGCCGAAAAATATCCATAACATAATAACCAGCCCTCATTACGGTATAGGACAGACAATGTGACTTATACTGAAGCTGCATCTGCTCTGGACATCGCACTGCGCTTCGTAGAACAACACGCAGCATTTACGCCAAACGTTGTCATGTTCATGCGACACTGGCGAGCAATTGCCTCCGCGGGAAGGTTTCCGTCACTTTGACAATTGAAGATAACTGATTTCAAGTGAAAGATTAAGTTATATTTTGTGTGTTTCTATTGTTATTTAATTGTTTTTGCAAAGTGATTAACCTAAGGAATTACAATAACCAACTTTTCCGTTTTTCAATCCTGGATGAGATAGGTATAGGCACATTTACACTTTGTTAGATATGCTAACTGTACTTCTTCGTTTATTATTCAACTAATTATGTAAAATATGCTTTATGACTAAATAAATAAGTTTCTCTTTTTTTGCGTGTGTTTTTCAAACTTGAAATTGTCGAAAAATCTCGTTCGGATTACCCGGGGTTCGGATTTGAGGGGTTTCACTGTATATCATTTATGATATACATATCTTTTTGGGAGTTGTTGGCAGTCGTTTCACAATCTCTTCATACTCAATAGCCACTGCTGCACCGCTATAATTATTTCACAGAAATAATGTATTTTCCTTCACTTACGGTCGCCATCTTGGACAGTCGTGTGACTACGTTACCAACTTGAATAAAGAAATTCGCCATATGCCTTTGCTACTAGTTAGGCACTGTCTTGTGGAAAATTACTGCTGGTACTAGAAGCAAGGGGGTCTGGGGCGTAAGCCCCAGGTTACGGTTTGTTTTTGTATATACAATTTTCAAAAGAAAATTATGTATTGCCCGTTGAGCCATTATATATTTAAACACAAATTGTGCTAAATGTTCCGGCATAACTCAACAAAATGACAGTGTTTCGCCCCGGTGTGCTATTGGGCTCTTAAGTTGGTTAAAGCACACCTCACCAAGACACTGTCAAGTACACACTGGGAAGGCCATTGCAAGACGTATTTGATACATGTGTATCCGCGTCACGAGCAAAGCCAGTGCACTATGGGAGTCGAAACTCCACTCCAAAGCAATTATAACCTTACCTTGGCATTGAATATACAATTTTCAAAAGAAAATTATGTATTGCCCGTTGAGCCATTAAGCTGTCATTTTGTTGAGTTATGCCGGAACATTTAGCACAATTTGTGTTTAAATATATAATGGCTCAACGGGCAATACATAATTTTCTTTTGAAAATTGTATATTCAATGCCAAGGTAAGGTTATAATTGCTTTGGAGTGGAGTTTCGACTCCCATAGTGCACTGGCTTTGCTCGTGACGCGGATACACATGTATCAAATACGTCGTGCAATGGCCTTCCCAGTCTGTACTTGACAGTGTCTTGGTGAGGTGTGCTTTAACCAACTGAAGAGCCCAATAGCATACCGGGGCGAAACGCTGTCATTTTGTTGAGTTATGCCGGAACATTTAGCACAATTTGTGTTTAAATATATTGTTTTTGTATGTAAAACATTATAAATACATAAATAAACACTGTAAGGTAACTGTACCGGTTTTCGTCACTGATCCAGTCTTCGTCACTCTCGTATATAAGTACAAAAAATAAGCATGTCAACGGGTCTTTCTCAACGCACGGAGTCTTACGAGATGCGTCATACCTTCCTTGCCGATAAGGAGCAACTTTGCGAAATCATGCGTGCGATGTAATAGGTGATTCCCTGCGTCAAACATCTCCTGTGAGCTGAGCTGTCTTGACGCGCCATTTGCTTCTCGCATGTGCTAAGCACGCGCCGAGTTAATTATGTGCATGCGTGTTATGTTCCGACATTTTAAAATATTACAAGTGCGTGATATAGTTGGTAATTGTTTCTGTAACATATGTGATTTGTTATTTCGTGCTCACGTGCCTAGTTTTGTTAGAAATGCCGGTGACGAACACTGGATTTAAAAAATGCACTTTACCAATGCTCGTCATTTGTGACGAAAACTGGCACATTGTCATTTCTCCTTGCAAGACCTAACTAACAGCGGCAATATACTTATAATGTAGCTCTAAAGTACCCTGAGTTAGCCGAGGTCGTTACGGCATGACTGCTGGCAGTCGCTCACATCCGGGAGGCGAGGAGGTTCGAATCCCCCCGCCGGCAACCTTGAAGATGGTCTTCTGTGGTTTCCCATCTTCCTTCCAGGCAAATGCCGGGGTTGGTCCCTAACTATAGGCCACAGCCGCTACCTTCCAACTCCTCGTCCTTACATGCAAACTTTCCTCCCCAGACAACACTCCACACGCGATGGTACGTGTAGCTCACCCATTGGGTGTCCGCCTCGAAGCAGCTACAAACCTGGCGAGCCGAACATGTCCTCGGACACTCCCGGCACTAAAAAGCCATACGCTAAAAAAAAATATATCATTTGATCATCGTGTCCAGTAGTCGTCATAGCTGACGAACTTTAGAGCACATTCGTGACGAACACTAGTACACGATAATGTTAATGTTTGTGTTAACGTTTCGCAACCAATAAACATTTACAGGGTATTGTTGTTATTATTACGTAGGTCTCTCTTCTTGACGGCCGCACCTCAGTAGGCCTAGGTTTTTTTGGCTAGGCGTGCTACAGAGGATTTTTTTTTTTTTTATTGAGATGATAAATAATATATTATTCTAAGACTAAATCTTTAATAATATATTGATTACAGCCAATGGCCAAAGCAAACAAAATAAGAAATATAACTGCATAACTAGTCACAACAAATTTCCTTCAAGGACTTATTCCTCTTCATGCAAGTAGCAAGGTGATAACGCTCACATGTTTTCTCGCAGAGAGAACAAATACAGTTTATATCAGGTGTGTGAAACTGTAATGTGCGGCAAACTCTGTGGTGAAAACCATGTACCGCTTATCGGGTAACAAGATGACTCAATTCGTAATTGGCAACTGACCACTCTCTGTTTATCATAGCGTCAGTAGAGTAAAAATCGCTCCAAATCTCTGCTTTCTTCTGATGGATACTCTCGCAATAGTTCTTGATATGAAGGCGTAGATGGCAGTGACAAGCATATGCGTAGGTCTTCCAAGAACATGGGTTCTCTGCACAATTCATATACCAGTCGAGACGGAGTCCATTTGGAGACTAATAACACTCTTTTCAGAAACGTAGCCTTAAGCTTTTCGATGACTTTCAAATTTGATTTTGTAAGATGTGCCCAAATCAGATGAAGGCCGTAGGTAATTATTGGTTGTACTTTCATCTAGAATAGTTCTAGTGCGGTTTTCAAGGATACTTTTTGCAGGTGTTGAATATCATTAATTGCCAGAATTTCTGCCGATAACCTCTCCTTTACATGCAAAGTGAAGGTAGTTCCATGAGGTTGAAATATTATGCCTAAGTATTTAAATCTGTTTACTGCAACCAGTTCTTCTCCCTCGCATGTAATAATCTCAGACTCAGTGCGCTTCCCCCCTCGTTAGAATGTCATCATTACGGTTTTTTCTTATTGATAGTCAATTCGTTTATTCGTGCCCTGGCTAGCAATTTGTCGAAGGCTTCTTGAAGTGCAACTCCAGAAACTGATGCCAGAACCATATCATCAGCATAGATATAGATTTGAACTTCTTTTGTCATAATTGCTTGCATTACATCATGGGTAGCAATGTTGAACAATATAGGGCTCGAGGGATCCCCTTGTAATACACCAATTGTCTGTTCAATACCTGTAGATGTGGAGACCGAGTCGTCAATTTGTAGTCTGTTTTCAGCCAAAATGTCGTTAATTATGAGTACTAAAGGGTTGTCCTCACCTAACAACTTGGATAATTTGTCCATCAGTTTTACTCTGCTAATTGAGTCGAAAGCTTTAGTGTAATCCACAAACACCGTAATCATCTGCCCTCTTTTAAATCTGAGAGCCTCATGAATATCCTCTTGGAAACACTCAATTGCGTGTATAGTCGAACGACCTGTCGGGAAGCCAAATTGTTCCTCTGGAAGTGAAGTTTCTACTAGAGTTCTAAGCCTGGTTGTTATAAGTTTGGTGAATATTTTCAGAAAAGTACATTCCAAGGTGATGCCTCTGTAAGCGTCCGGATCACTAGGATCCCCCTTCCCCTTGTACAGAAGCTTTAGAGTAGAAGTCCTCCATTGAATAGAAATGTCCCCGATTTCAGGAGAGTAGGAGCCGCACTCTTCATGTGTTCATTGTAAATATTATCCGGTCCGCAAGCTTTCTTTGATTTCAGCTTGTTGATTACATCTTGTACTTCTTGTGTAAACATAAGAGAGTTACCAATTTCCAATGTCTTATCAGATCTCTTAACGGGTCTTGTATCCTTGGGTCGAAAAACCTGAGTGAATTGTTCAACCCAAGTTTCTATTGGAATGTCGTGGGGGAATTTCGGGATTCTTGGTCTGAGTGCACTATAAGGTTGATTTTTAGCTTTTTCAATTTGTACTTTGCCTATGTTCTCATAGTACTCCGCCTTTTTAAGCTTAATTAGATTCTTATACTCTCTTCGACTCGTACCATAATCCTGAAGAGTAGCATCTGTGGCTGAAGACCTGGCAACATGAAGATGGTGCAAAACCTTCTTGCGAGTCTCATAACATGTAGTATCAAACCATGGTTGTGCTCTTCTGTTGGGTCTAACTATCTTCATTGCATTTTGAATAATTTTCTCCATTTCCTGTGTAGCCATATTAATGTTACCGGTTCGTAGTAGATTTTCGATCAATATGAGGCGTTCATTATCTGAAATTATGAGGTCCGTATCTAACACTCTTGATCTATATGCAATCTTGCGAGGGATAATGTGTTCCTGGTTCAGCCGAAAGGTTGTTGCCACTGGTAGATGTTTCCTTTCTACTTTGCTGAGAACCGTCTGGTTGACAGACTGAACACATTTCAAACGCTTCAATTCTTCTATTTTCTGCTGCACCAATAGTCCAAGTTTCACTTCCATAGAGTGCGACGCTCCAGACAAAGGTTTTCAAAAATGTCTTCCTAATACCTAAATATATATTCGATGTCAACAGATTCCTTTTCTGTAGAAATGCTTTCCTTGCCTGAGCCAACCTACTTTTTATATCCTCTTTGCTTCGTCCATCAATGGTTATTTTGCTTCCTAAGTAACAGAAGTCTCCTACTTCCTTTAGTTTCTCCCCTACCAATTTGATGTACATCGAGGTTTCTGATATATTGCAGCTGCATTCCAATAGTTTTGTTTTACATTTATTAATTTTCATCATGAATTCTTTCCTCAAGACGGAGTCCATACCATTCAAAAACTCATTCAAATCCTCAGGCTTGTCGGCCAAGATGACAATGTCATCAGCAAATCTCAGAGTTGAAATTATTTCTCCTTGAATCTTCACTCCCACTTTAAATTTTTCTCTAATTTCCTTCATTGCTTGTTCAATGTAAAGATTGAAAAGTATGGGTGATAAGTTGCAGCCTTGCCTTACACCTTTCTGAATACCAGCTTCTCTCTCATGTCCTTCAACTCGAATGACTGCTGTCTGGTTTCTGTATAGATTGTATATCACCCTCCTATCCCTGTACTTTATTCCAATCGATTTCAAAATGTCAAACAATTTAGTCCAATCAACGTTATCAAAAGCCTTTTCTAAGTCTACAAAAGCCATGAACGTTCTCTTATCTTTCCTTATTCTACCTTCCAAAATCAGCCTAAGACTTAGTACAGCTTCCCTTGTTCCTACATTTCTCCTGAAACCAAACTGGTCTTCACCCAACTCCGTTTCTATCTGGCTTTCAATCCTCTTGTAAATTATCCTAGACAGGATCTTTGAAGCATGAGTAATCAAGCTGATTGTACGGTAATCTTCACATCTGTCAGCTCCCACTTTCTTTGGTATAGGGATGATTACATTCTTCTTGAAATCAGGGGGTACCTCACCTGTCTCATAAATCCTACTCACCAAGTGAAATAACCTGATCAGTCCTTCATCTCCTATGCAGCGTAGTAACTCAATCGGTATATCATCTATGCCTGGTGCTTTGTTCCGGCTTAAGTCTTCCAAAGCTCTATCCAATTCTGATCTCAATATTAAATCTCCCTTCGCATCCTCATCAATTTCCTCCTCCCTTTCCATTACATGATTCTCAATCTCCTTTCCATTATACAAACTCTCTATGTAAGCTTTCCATCTCTCAACCTTTTCTTCCCTATCTGTTAGAGGCTTTCCATTTGTGTCCTTAATATTACAGCACTTAGTCTTCTTTTCCCCAAATGTATTCTTAATCCTTCGATAAGCTGTGCCTACTTTTCCTAATTTCAAACAATTTTTCAATACCTGCACATTTCTCTTTCAACCAATCTTCTTTCGCTACCTTGCACTTCTTGTTAACATCATTTCTCAGACGTCTGTATTCTGCTAATTTCCCCTTTTCATCTCTTACGCTCTTGTGTTTCCGCCTTTCATCCATCAATTCTAGTATATCCTGAGTGATCCACGGTTTTCTGCCTATTCTTTCTTTCTTACCAATGTTTTCTTCTGCGGATTTTGTTATTTCATTCTTCAAAAGTGTCCATTTGTCTGCAATTGAAGTTTCTTCAGGGGTTTTCATTAGTCCTTCCTTTATAATCTTCTGGAATCTTTCGTTTAGGCTACATCCTTCTCTTTCAGTCTGTCTATTGCCCACTTTTTTTGCTTTTGACTTCTCTTCAGTTTCTTCAACTTTAATCTTCATTTCATAACAACCAGATTGTGGTCAGAGTTTATGTCAGCACCAGGATATGTTTTACAATCCAAAATCTGGTTTCGAAACCTCTGCTTGACCATAATGAAGTCGATTTGGTAATGCCCTGTATCTCCTGGTCTCATCCATGTGTATATTCTTCTATTGTGGTTATTGAATAAGGTGTTAGCTATGACCTATGACCAACTCATGCTCAGTGCAGAATTCCATCAGCCTGCTTCCTCGATCATTCCTTTCACCCAATCCGAAATCTCCTACTATCTTCCCTTCTCTTCCTTTTCCTACCACAGCATTCCAATCTCCCATTACTATAACATTTTCATAACCCTTGACATCCCTCAGAATTTCATCTATTTCTTCGTAGACCTTTTTAACATCATCATCATCAGCTGAAGATGTTGTATGGATGTAAATTATTACAAGAAGAATATTTATTCTGCCTATTCAATACACTTTGTTAAAAATCAATTAAGGTAGGCCTAAATGCACCAATGGTCGTCATGTTAAGACAGATTTAGTCAAGAAAATATATACACCTTATACATTTTGGTAAATTTAATCAACAAAAGCACTGTACCTAACCTCAAACTCGACTCAAACACTAGGAAACTCTCAATATCGAAAATATTCGTTTTAGGAAAAATTTCGTATTAAAAAGTGTGTTTTTGCCCTAGTCCTCGGCACGATATTTTTGGATTTTTCTTATGTTCGTCACCCATTTGCACCAAGGTGGCGCTGCAGAATAGGAGAACATGTGTATTAAAAAAATTGTAAGTAACGAAATTGGCCAAAATACCTGTAGTAATGGTATCTGGAGATGATATAGTAATAGATGTTTACTCGTCCGCTGCCGTAGACCCACCATCCCGCCCTAATTGGAGCATGTCCTCTATAGTTGTGAATGTTTGTGAAGGAGTCCATAATGCCAACCGCAGGCATTCGGTACTATATCACATCCGGCAGACCAATGGTTTTGCCTAGACCACTATTCTCTTTTTGACTCAGTCACACCCATTTTTCCGTATTGACTTACTATAATAATCAAACGATTTCCTAGTTCTGCCTAGTCAATACTTTGTTCAATTTATTTATAATCATTTATATTCAATTTTTAAAAAACTTTTTAAGAAAACTTTTAAAGTGTTTCAGTGTATAAGTGATTTGAGTGTGTTTTTATGTCAACATTTCATTTCATTTTCAATTACAAAGTGTTTTTAAGTGCTGCCAATACACTGTAAGGCTGTTGATGATGCCAATGCATATGGGCATCGAAACATGTACCTATGTAGATTGTGACATGTGATTACATCACAAGATTTTGAATATAAAGTATTGACTAGGCGGAACTAGGAAATCGTTTGATTATTAGACCAATATTTTCGTCTAGGCCAGTGATGGATTGATAGCGGCTAATAGTTACCCCTGGTTTTTGTTACGCACAGTGAGGGAAGTCACGCATCAATAATCTTTATCCAGGCCAATGGTTTTGCCTTTTATTTCATTATTCATGTTGGCAACGTGTCACGTGGGTATGACGTAGTGTCCGGTGTGAATATAAAATGGCCGACCTTGTTCGAATGAACACAACCAATAATGCTTTATTTACGTTAAAAGTAATTATTTCCGGTTCAGCAGTGGCAATTGAAATTGCGAAATGACTCCAAACAACTCCAATAAAGGTATGTAAATCATAAATAATATATTTTCAATAATCTACCTTGTTTAAAGTTATGAAAAGGGATGTTCTCCTATTCTGCAGAATTAATTGCACCAATTGCCATCACATTGTTAGTTTTCCTCGTCTGCGGTTTATAATACATTTCTGTCAATTGTTGCGTAAGACACCGATTTATCAACTTGGAGGCTAACATTTTCGAATAAAACAGTACCAGTAATTCATCATCTTCATTTCCCCTTTTCCAGTTGACATTGGGTGGGGGCAAATATGGTTCCTCTCCACTTTGTTCTGTCGTTCCACCATTCCTCTTCCGACACGGTGTTCCAATCCAGGTTCCGTTTTCTAATACTATTCTCCACCGAGTCCATCCAACGCATTCTTGGTCTTCCTCGTCATCCATCGTTCCAGTGCTCGTCTTGGTAGCCTTACTTCATTCATCCGTTTCACATGTCCAAATCATCTCAATCTGTTTTGCTCCAGTTTGTCATTTAGTTTCTGTACTCCCAGTTTTTTCCGTATATCTTCATTTCTCACTCTGTCCCTCCTCGTTTTCTGGACCATACTTCTCAGGAATCTCATCTCAGCTGCCTGTACTCTGCTCTCATCCCTCTCAGTCATTGTCCAAGTTCCTGCTGCATATGTCATTATAGGAGCATAATATGCTTTGTACATAACTTCTTTAGCCTTAATTGGTATATCCTTGTTCCATACTAGTCTAGTTTGTAGAAAGAACTCCCGGGTTGTATTCTTCTGCTAATTTCCAAATCTAGTCTTCCATCTTCAGTTAGTTCACTTCCCAAGTATTTGAAGTGTTTCGCTACTTCCAATTCCTTATCTCCTACTTTGATTACTCCTTTCTTTCTTATCTCTACTCATCACCACTGTTTTACTCTTCTCCACATTTATCTTCAATCCCCATTGCTCAATCTTTTCATTTATTACGTCTAACTGTTCTTGTACCTCCATCTCATCCTCGCCCCAGATCACAACATCGTCTGCAAACAACATTACCTTCATCTTTGCCCTAATATATTCATTCATTGCTGCCTTCATGTCATCATCCATCACCATTACGAACAATAATGGTGACAACACACTTCCTTGCTTTAGTCCAGTGTCAATTTTAAACCATTCCAATGTCCCGACTAGTCTTCACACTACTGTAGCAATCCATACACATTCCTTTTATCATGTCTCTCAGTTCCTTGCCTGAGTTTCGATGTGAAATGCCATGTCCTGTGGTTCGGATTCCACGTAAAACGGAGGTCCCGTGGCTTATGATCACGAGATTAACGGTCACGTTAAACTACAAACTTCCTTCATTTAGTTCCTTGCCTATCCCCCTATTTGTTAAGCTTTCTCCCCCCCAGGGGCTCACATCTAGTGGGAGGTGGGTTAGCGACCACGGGGCCCCAGCTGACTCCGGCATTGCTTCCACTTACTTGTGCCGGGCTCCTCTCCGTCTTCTTTCCTATCGACCTCACTTGGTCAACTCTTGTTCTCTTCCGACCCCGACGGTATTAGGGTATCCGAGGCCTAGGGAGTCTCTTCCTTTCCCGCCTTAATTGGCCCTTGTCTCATCTTTCCTGACACCCTCTTTCTGTGAGGGGTCAGCCTTCTCTTTCTTTTCCTTTTACCTTCTGCCTTGTGCTCAAGGCCCTTAACGAGGCAGGGTATATGTAGCCCCACCACTTCTGGTGCACCCTAGATAATGCTACACCCTCAGGGGCTCACGGCTGGTGAGTTCGAGAGTTGGCGACCCCGAGGGATTCCTGAGCTGGGTCCGTTTTCCCCTTTTGTCTCTTCCCTTTGGGGCGGACCCTCTCCCCTCCCCTCTCCTCTCCTCTTTTCCTTATATTTCCTTTTCTCTTTCAGATTCCCGCACTGTTTTGGTTACTTGGTTCCCCGTGTATCTAAATTCCCTTTTAGCGATTTTTTTGTAGGTATTTTTAATCTACGTTGCATTTTGTAAGTCTTTTCGATCTAGATTGCATTTTGTGAGTGTTTTTCAATCTCAATTGCATTTTGTAAGGATTGACAATCTAAATTGCTTTTTAGTAAGTCTTTCAATATCCGGGCCGGGGCTTTTGTGAGTTTTTTGAATTTCAATTGCATTTTGTATTTTCAACCTACCCCGTTTTGTTCAAGTAGTTAAGTCTCAATTGCAATTTTGTGGGTATTTTGAATCTAAATTACACTTTGTAATTATTTTCAATCTAAATTGCATTTTGTAAGTATTGTCCATCCTAATGAGAAGTTTGAATCTACCATACATTTTGTAAGCAATTTCAATTGCATTCTGTATTTTCAACCTACCCCGCTTTGTTCACGTAGTTAAGTCTCAATTGCAATTTTGTGGGTATTTTGAATCTCCATTACATTTTGTGCGTATTTTCAATCTCATTTGCATTTTGTAAGTATTTTGATTTCACTTGCATTTTGTACGTATTTTGGACTTAACCTACATTTTGTGCGTATTTTTCAATCTAGCCTATTCCTTTTGTGAGTATTTTCGTTCGAAATTCCCTTATGTACGTATTACCGCTCTCCATTTGGTGAGTAGTTCCAATCTGAGTTCCTTTTTGTAAGTATTTACCCCGCTACATAAGGCATAATTGTTGGGGCTCACTGTCTATTTTATCTAAACCATTTTTGTTTCATCCATAGCAGTGAGCTGTTTTTATCTTCATCCTTTCATTTCACGCCATTTCATTTCATCAGGGGCCGATAACCTCGATGTTAGGCCCCTTAAAACAACAATTATCATCATCATCATGTTAAGCTTTCCCAAACTTTTGTTCTAGGGATGCTATCATAGGCCTTTTCTAGATCAATAAAAGTCATTAACATATCCTTCCCATATTCTCAACTCTTTTCAATGTTCTGTCTCAGAATGAAAATGGGTTCCACTGTTCCTCTAAATCCAAACTGCTCCTCCTCTATTTGGCTTTCTACCTTTACTCTAATTCTTTTTTCCTAGGATTCTTTCCATTACTTTGGCAACATGCGAGATTATGGTGATTCCTCGGTAGTTACTACGCACCTTCCTGTCTCCTTTCTTGAATATTGGCAATATTATTCCCTTTTTTCAGGCTTCAGGTACTTTCTTCTCTCTCCACACACTTCTGAAAAGTCTATGTCCACTGCAGTCCCACTGGTCCTGCCGCCTTGATCATTTCTATTGCCACTTCGTCGATTCCCACAGCTTTCCTCATCTTCATCTTCCTAACTGCCCATTCCACTTCAGCCATAGTAATGTCTGGTTCTTCTTCTATTTCTTCCTCCACCGTTTTGGCTGTTTGCGTAACTTCTCCGCATGCCTGGCGTCTCACCTTCAACAGCTTGCTGAAATATTCTTTCCATCTGTCCGTTATCTCTTCTGGTTTTGTCAATATTTCACCTTCTTTGTTTTTCACGAACCCAGTGTTCACCTTTTCATTCCTTCTGCTTTTTATAATTCCAAACAGCAATTTCTTTCCACAATGTAAATCCTCCCTTATTTCCCGAGTGAATTCTAACCAGCTTTTCTTTTTTTCCTCTGCAATCTCTGTTTACTTCTATATATTTTGCTCTACTTTCTTCAGTCTTTTTTGTTTTCCATTCCTTCCAAGCCAAGAAGTGGTAACCATACAATAATGTATAGTGGAGGCGACAGTGGAAGAATAGGTGGCACAAGATTCCTCGTGGATAATAGATATAAAACAGCAGTACTGAATTTTAAGCCTGTAAATGAAAGGATATGTACTTTAAGGATGAAGGCACGATTCTTTAATATCACCTTTTTATGTGTATATGCTCCCACAGAAGAGGATGAGGTGAAAAACATGTTCTACAGTCGGCTTGAACAGGAACTCGAGGGTATAGCAAGGCAAGATGTAAAAATCGTGTTAGGTGATTTCAATGCGAAGGTGGGAAAAGAAGCATTTAGAGAGACGGTAGGAAAGTCTGCATGAGGTATCAAATGGACAGAGACTCATCGACTTTGCCATGGGAAATGAAATGATGAAAAGTACATGGCTTCAGAGAAAGAATATAAGGAAAGTAACGTGGTGCTCACCAGATGGAACCACATTCAACCAAATTGAACATGTGGTAATTGATAGAAGACACGCATCTGATATACTCGAAGTTGATAGTTGTAGAGGAGTGGATTGTGACTCGGACCATTTCATGGTAAGAGTAAAATATAGACAGCATATAGCAGTGTACAGATCTGGAAAGACCCTAGAAGTTAAAATGTCTTAGCTAAAAGAAAAGGAAACTGCCGAACAATATGAAACATATGTAAGGAAGAAGTTGGAGACTATACAAAATTGGGATTTAGAGGGAGTAGAAGGAAAATGGAGTATAATGAGGGACGCACTACACGAAGCTGCAGAAGAAGTATTGGGGACAGAAGAAAGGATTAAAAGACAAATCTGGTTCGATGAAGAATGTAAAATAGCTATAATGGAGTGGAATGCTGCAAGGGAGAAAATTATAAGTAGACCAACGAGAAACAATACAGAAGAACATAAAAAGAAAAGGACAGAGGCGGATAGAATTTGTAGAAGAAAGAAACGGGAATTAGAGAAGAAATGGATTGAAGAGCTAGAAGAAGAATACAATGATCAAGAAGTACGAAAGTACTATAAAAGAACACAGGAAGTGAAGAAGGGTTTTCAACCCCAAGCAGTTTTCTGCAGAGATAAAGAAGGAAATTTCATAGGAGGAGAAGAACAGATTTTAGATCGATGGGCTGAATATTTCAGCGAGCTGCTCAATGCTATTGCAGAGACTGTATTGCTAGAACAGGAGGATCAAGAGTATGACCAAACATAGTTCAAGGAAAACACTGATGCAATGCCAGTACCCGTACCTACGCTGGAGGAGGTTAGTTTGGCAATTAAAAGCTTGAGTAATAACAAAGCCCCAGGAGGTGATAATATTTCAGCAGAGATGATTAAGTGTGGTGGGGAACATATGGCAAAGCTGGTACACCAGTTGATTGTGGAAATATGGGAGAAGGAGGTGCTGCCAGAGCAGTGGAACACTGCCATTATTTGCCCAATCCATAAGAAGAATGATACAGCAAAGTGTGAAAATTATCATGGCATAGCACTGCTTAGTGTGGTGTATAAAATCCTAGCCAAGGTAATGGCTATGAGACTTACACATCTTGTTGAAGAGAAACTTGGAGAATACCCATGTGGATTCCGACAGGGTAGATCGACGACGGACCATATCTTTACAAAAAGGCAAATAATGGAAAAGTGTTTCAAATATAATGTGGATGTGCACCAACTATATGTGGATTTCAAACAGTCTTATGATAGTGTAAGAAGGAAAACTCTGTATCAGACCTTGATGGACATGGGATTCCCACCCAAACTAATCAGATTGGTGCAAATGTCACAAAATGTCAAGTCAAAGTTGAAGGAAGACTCTCAAACGTTTTTGAGGTAAATCAAGGCTTACGACAGGGAGACGTACTGTTCACTCTGCTGTTCAATATAGTACTTGAGAGAGTAATGAGGAAGGTAGATATCAGCAATCCAGGAGGCACGCTGTAAACCGTATGAGCCAAAATCTAGTGTATGCTGATGATGTAGGTATGCTGTCACGAAGGCTGAAGGATCTTGAAGAAGGGATGGGACGGTTAAAAAAAGAATCAGAAGAAGTAGGATTACGAGTGAACTACAACAAAACTCAATATTTATTATTATCTAGGAGAAATACTGTGGAGAAAGATAATTATATAAATTTATTTATAAACCTAAATGGGGTGAATTTTGAGAGGTGTGAAAGTTTCAAGTATTTGGGAGTACTGGTTACTGAAGATAATAGCACAAGAGAAGAAATAAAAGCAAAAATTGCAGCCGGAGCTTATTGAGCACTGATAAAAATCCTCAAAGCGCGCATCCTCAGTAGAAGATCAAAGGTGACAGTGAACCGAACAGTTATAAGATCAGTGGTAATGTAATGAAATAGCTAATGAAATACCCATTAACTTTTGGCCTACGAATGTAATCCACACGACTGGCGTTACATTTTCAAGCGTGACCACCGCAGGGTTAAACCTTGGTCAATTTTTTTAAAGGGGGTGGATGAGAAACAATTACTCACCAGAAGTTATGTTGATTTATCCAGGGTAGGTGCATATTGTAAGGTTTGTTCACATGAAACACATAGCAATGTCTAGAAATGAACACTATAACAATTGGACAATATATATTAGATCACATCGTACAAATGACAGTGAAAGGGAGTTGTCGGTACACTGTTGTTGTGATGTAATGTATATTGTCCAATATATACTGTTCGTTTCTAGATATCAATCATGGGTAGTATAGATCGTGATATGCAAACAAATGGCAACATTGAGAACACAAAAGTTTACCTGTAAACACAACATGGTAAGCTAACAGAGAACATTGCGCAATATGTGGGAATTTGTGTGGGGACCAGATTCTTAGGTTTTTACTTATTTTTTTCCTTCTAAATACAAAAGTATTCTTATCCGAATCACACTCAAAAGAGCATATTCATGAATTTCAATCCCTGGGATATAACTCTGGAAGAGACTGCATAATGTACATCAGTAGCCATAGGTCAACTACGTTAGAATCATCATTAATTGTGGGAAAGTTATACCCTGAATAGCTTAAGGAAAAATACTTTTAATTCCCCATATTCCGATATAGTCCGGTGGATTAAGGAAATATTGTGCAAATGGAGGTAAAAGCGATTTTATTTTTTGGTTACGTAAAGGGGTCCATAAGGAACGTTTTCAGCCACGGAGGCATTCTGTACACCCCCTGGTTAATTTTTTACAGCTCCCCCCCAAACATGTGATGGGGCGCATACCCTTATTTTATGGGTTAGAAATTCGTAATTAATTTTTATGGGCATAATTAATAAAATTAGTATCATTTCCGATGTTCTTGAGGGCAAGGAATTTCTTTTTGGGGTCATTTTCCTTGTTGGGGACGGGGGTCAAAACCCGTAAAACTAGGTTGATGCATATCATTTTCAAAGTATTTTGGGGCGTAGAATTCATTTCTGGGTTAGTTTTTGTTATAGGAGGTAAGGAGGGGGGACAGTGAATCGTAGGGGGGGGGGGCTAACTACGGGGGCGGTGCCCACAATTATAGCAAACTGGTGCTTATAACGATTCATTTCCAAGGGGGGGGTGTAGAATTCATTTCTGGGGTAGTTTTTGTTCTAGGGGGTAGGGTTGGACGCTGTCAATATTGGGGGCGGTGCTACAGGGGGCGGGGGTTCAAAAACCGTAAAACTTGGTTGTTGCATATCATTTTCAAGGTATTTTGGGGCACAGAATTCTTTTTTAGGTTTGGTTTTGTTATATCAGGTATGGGGTGGGGCCAGTGAATTCCCCGGGGTGGAACTACGGGGGCGGTGCAGACAATGACAGAAAAATCTGCTTATAACGACTCATTTCCAAAGTTTTTAGGGGTGTAGAATTCATTTCCGAGGTCATTTTGTATTTAGGTGATCGAGAGCGGTGGTTTAGAGGATACTGATGCAAAAATATTAGGCTTGACAGTGGTGTTGTTAAGTATTATTTATTCTTTGGATAATTTGTTTAATCAAAATACCATACAGTAAAATCAAAATTTCTGACGATAACTTCATCTTCAAAAATACTATGTACACAAATCGAAGTTACTGGTGCCCTGAAAAGAAGAGAAGTTGACAAAATTTCGTATTTCTTGAAAGAACAAGAGAAGGTTTCAGTAATAATTAAGAACCTTACCGATACGTCACGTCTCGCAACCACGACATTTGCAAAGGGAAGTGCAAGGAAGACCTACTTTTGCACAACCGCACCGAGTTGTACTGCAGGATTCTCGCAAGGACTTCATCTTCGAAGGAACGACAGCTTGTCTCAGTCAGACTCGTCAGGGCAATCTAGAAGTCTTTATCAGCCACGAAAATCACACTTATCCTTCAGCACTCTCTGAAAATAGTGAACTTTGATTTGGAAAGAAAGCAGACCTCTTGCCATGCTTGGTACCTGACGAAGAAAATCCAGCGCAGCAGTGCCTTGACTTCGACATGGTGGTGCCGCCGCAGTCAATTGCATCCTTCCAAATCCTGGAAGCACCTTCGCCGATTATGGGAGGAAGTTCCTTTCTTACATGAACAGTCCTGCATATTCGAAAGAGCGAAGGATTGATGTAGTGTTCGACGAATGCGTCAGTACATCATAGGAGTCTGCTTTACGAATTAAAAGAGGACAGGGTGTTGGCCAAAAATGGAGCCAACAAAACAAGTTCCGAGAAAATAGTCAGACTCTTTGAGATGCGGTTCGAATAAACAAGAGTTGTTCGCGTATCTTGCTAATTACATCAGCATGACAGCATTTTCCCGAAAAGTTGTCGTCACGCTTTAAGAAAAAGTTCTTTGCAATGTCCAAAGCGATTTATCAGGATTGATGCCCTGCAATCACGAAGAAGCTGACAGCAGAATGCTTCTACATGCCGCCGACGGCGCAAGACAAGAATGCAGTAGAATCTTGATCAGGACAGTAGACACCGACGTCGTCGTGTTAGCTACTTTCTTGCTGGATACTCTTCATGGATGTGAACAGCTGTGCGTTGGATTAGGCACGATTGCTGGACATCCGTGCTATTGCACATCACATAGGACCAGTGAAGTGTGCTGGGCTGCTGGCGTTTCTCACCTTCACAGGTTGCGATACGAGGTCGTCCCTCAGGAGCAAGGGAAAGCGATGTTCCTGGGCAGCCTGGAAAGCTTTTCCAGAAGCCGACAAAGTTTTCAAATCCATGTCTCAACCCCTCACTCCAGCAGAAGTACAGAAAATTGTACCTGCACTGGAGAAGTACGTCGTGATCCTTTACCAGTAACTTCGATTTGTGTACATAGTATTTTAGAAGAAGTTTTCGTCAGAAATTTTGATTTTACTGCAGGGTATTTTGATTAAACAAGTTATCTAAACAATAAATAATACTTAACAACACTACTGTCAAACCTAATATTTTTGCAACAGCATCCTTTAAACCACCGCTCTTGATCACCTAAATACAAAATGACCTCGGAATGAATTCTACACCCCTATAAACTTTGGAAATGAGTCATTATAAGTAGATGTTTGCTGTTATTGTCTGCACCGCCCCCGTAGTTGCGCACCCGGGGATTCACTGGCCCCACCCATACTCCTATAACAAAACCAAACCCAAAAATGAATTCTGTGCTCCAAAATACCTTGAAAATGATATGCATCAACCAAGTTTTATGGTTTTAGACCCCCCATCCCCTGTAGCACCGCCCCCAATATTGACGGCCCCCAACTGTACCTCCTAGAACAAAAACTATCCCAGAAATGAATTTTACACCCCCGTAACCCTTGGAAATGAATTGTTATAAGCACCAGCTTGCTATCATTGTGTGCACCGCCCCCGTAGTTCTACCCCCAATGATTCATTGCCCCCATCCCTTACCCCCTAGAACAAAAGCTAACCCGGAAATGAATTCTATGCCCCAAAATACCTTGAAAATGATATGCATCAACCAAGTTTTATGGGTTTTGGACCTCCTCCCCCTGTAGCGCTGCCCCCCTGACCCGACAAGAAAAATGACCCCAAAAATGAATTCCTTGCCCTCAAAAACATCGGAAATGTTACTAATTTTATAAATTTTGCCCATAAAGAAATAATTAGGAGTTTTTAACCTATATCGCGCCCCATCACATGTTTGGGGGGCTGTAAAAAATTAACTAGGGGGTGTACAGAATGCCTCCGTGGCTGAAAACGTTCCTTATGGACCCCTTAACGTAACTAAAAAATAAAATCGCTTTTACCTCGATTTGCACAATTGGTTGAATATATGCCGTTAAGCCACCATTCCAGTGTGCAAGAGTGCAGTTCCCTCTTCAAACAGTATTCGCAATCGCTATTAACAAAGCGCAATGACAGGTGTACATTTAGACAAAACCATTTTTCCCATGGGCAACTCTAGGGTATATGGCATGCTCACAAGTATCCAGACAACAAAATCCGTTGTGTCTCGGCAAAACATGCCAAAACCAAAAGCGTAATTTTTAAATGTGTTCACATAAGGTAACATCGTACCCTGTAGACTTTCTCAACTCTATGGAATTCCTATTTTGCAGCTCATACTAATATACTGTAGGCATCAGAATTTTCCGTATTGAAACAGACCTACCCACTCGAGACATTTATCAGCAATAATGCATCATCCCCATTGTCTTCATCGCGTGCGAAGCCGCGGGTGCCTGCTAGTATTATATAAAGCAGAATGATTGTGCGTTTGTTCCTTACACAACCTTTAACTCTTCCCCCTACCTTTATCAAATTTTTGAACTCTAACTCTTTAGGACCTTGCAGACATAACTGACTCTACAGTATGCCATTGAGGTATATCACCTGTTTCCTTGGATTCTACACATGGGACAGTTACGCCCAGTATTGGGAGGAAGCAAGTATGGTCTCGGCTACTGCTCTATCAGGATAGCTGTAGATTTACTAGATATGCAAGTCATGCTACAAATTTGGACATCGTAGCTGTAAGCCCTGTGCACTTATTCAGGGTTGATACGCGACCGGGAAAAGTCAGGGATTTTTGTTGCAGTCAGGGAAAACCGGGAAAAGTTAGGGAAATTTGTAAAAAGAGAGAGAGGAAGAAAAAGAAAAAAAGAATTTTTAAGGATTGACAGTTATTTTTTGGTTGGTATTCCAGGATGTCTACCGGTAACGAAAAGTAATGAAAAAGTAGCTAAGTTTACAAACGGGTAATGAAAGTAACTAAAAGTAGCTAATTTTTATGTCTGGATAGTTGGAGGTATCGAAAATTTGCTGAGGTCGGTTTAAATAATTTAAACCCGTGCCGCTAGGCTCAAAGATTGTGACGAAGCGAGTTTCACGCGAGCGGCGCCTATTGCGTGGCTTGCATGTAACGTCCATGCTATCCATTGGACTTCAACCAAATTTTGTATTCTGTACCTTAAGAGATGGAACTGATATATTCAATATATTTTTTGACTTTTAAAGTCGGACATTTTTCCGTATTGACAGAATGTAATAATAAACAAAGTTTTTATGGTTCCGCCTAGTCAATATCAATGAGATCAACTTTGAAAATAATAATGTACTCTTTGAGACCTTAACTAATTACAGAGTTAAATACAAACCACCTTAATTTTATCATTTAATCGAGGATCTACAAATCCGCTCATTCCACCCCTCAACCCCATACCCCCATCCCGCACATGTCCTCCAAAATTGCCAGTATTCTTACCCTCCCCCCGCCCCTCTCGACTGAAGCCTCGCCCGCTTCCCCCAAGCTATTCCATATCAGTACTGCACAGTCTCCGTATGCCTCAGCACGGCCCGATTTTCTCGCTGCCACAACTACACCGTAAGTTCACCACACTCCCTTTTTTATATATTTTTCCACTTTTTCGGTTTTAATACTTATCATAGTTCACACAGGGATTTTCTTTTCCAGTTATGTATGGTCACCTCTTGCTGGATATCGGAGGTTTTTATCGGAAGCAGGACATTGGAAACCAAAACAGTGCACCAAGCCTTGTTCTAAGACTTTTTATTGAACTTGCATTATGACAGTGTTTTAAAAACTTTTTAAAGTGTTATTTTAGTCATGTGTGTGTTGTTTTAATAATTATTTTAATGTCATTGAGTGTTGCCAATAACCGTAGGCTGATGATGGTGTCAATGTCACTAGACACCGAAACATGTCCCAACATACGCAAAGACAAGTGATTATGTCACGATAAAATCTCTAATAAAACAATGTATTGACTAGGCGGAACCATAAAAACTTTGTTTATTATTCAATATATGCCAATTGTAGTGCTCTATTAGGCTACATTATGCCAGGTATATTGTATTTCGAACTAATTAGAAATTTCGATATTACCAACTTAATTTCGTCATTCATCTAGACCATATAGATTAATCATTGGCATGAACCTTAAATTTTAAGAAAAGTACACTCTTTAGTTCGTCTCGGAACTTCTTGTTTTAAAATATATGTTAGCAAATTAACATTTATTGTAAACTAGTGTCCCTGTTCTTATCGTAATAAACGTTATTTATTCATCATCATTTCCCCTTTTCCAGTTGACACTGGGTGGGGGCAAATATGGTTCCTCTCCACTTTGTTCTGTCGTTCCACCATTCCTCTTCTGACACAGTGTTCCAATCCAGGTTCCGTTTTCTAATACTATTCTCCACCTAGTTCATCCAACGCATTCTTGGTCTTCCTCATCCTCTCTTCCCTGTCATCCGTCGTTCCAGTGCTCGTCTTGGTAGCCTTACTTCATTCATTCGTTTGACATGTCCAAACCATCTCAATCTGTTTTGCTCCAGTTTGTCATTTAGTTTCTGTACTCCCATTTCTTTCTGTATATCTTCATTTCTTACTCTGTCTCTCCTCGTTTTCTTGACCATACTTCTCAGGAATCTCATCTCAGCTGCTTGTACTCTGCTCTCATCCCTCTTAGTCATTGTCCAAGTTTCTGCTGCATATATCATTATAGGAACATTATTTATTACAGTAAGGAAATGTCGTTTTTTTTATATACAGTGGAATCTCGTTAGCACGATTTTCAAGGGACTGAAAAATTTTAACGTCAAAAGCGGGAAAACGTACTAATGGAAAATGATAATTAAACCTCATTAATTTGTTTCAGTAAGGGAAATGTAAAAAAACGCGTTAAGCAGAAGTACTTACAATACCTGTTATGTCGCAACCCTCGCCCGCTTGTTGTTGGCAAGGAATGTTATCTCAGAGCGGTCGGTCTCGCATTCCACTAGGGGTGGACAAAGAATGCTTTCAGGGCTGACGAAAATGCCATCCTACTAAGCGATGCGCGTGTGCTAATGCCTTACTTTTAAGAGTCGCCTATACCTGTTAAGTCGCAACCCTCGCCCGCTTGTTGGCAGGGAATGTTATCTCAGAGCGGTCGGTCTCACATTCCACTAGGGGTGGACAAAGAATGCTTTCAGGGCTGACGAAAATGCGATCGTACTATAAGCGATGCGCGGCAAAATGTGCGACGTGATAAATGAGGTACTTTTACATTATTGTCATCAGGTAAGAATCGGGACTGGAAAATTACGACGTGATATGCGATAAAACGTACTAATGAGGAACGTGTTAACGAGGTTCTACTAAAGAAACTCGTTAACTTATACAGAGAGCTACATATAAGTCAGGTTTATATAATGAAACATTGCTCGGATATTTTTTTTTATCACTATTATTTTCATCTACTAAGCCTCCGTGGCTTAGGCGGCAGCACGCCGGCCTCTCACCGCTGGGTCCGTGCTTCAAATCCCGGTCACTCCATGTGAGATCTGTGCTGGACAAAACGGAGGCAGACAGGTTTTTCTCCGGGTACTCCGGTTTTCCCTGTCAAAATTTCATTCCAGCAACGCTCACCACTATCATTTCATTTCCTCTGTCATTCATTTAATCATTGCCCCAGAGGAGTGCGTCAGGCCTCGGCAGCCGGCACAGTTCATATCCTCGCCGCTAGATGGGGGCTTCATTCATTCCATTCCTGACCCGGTCGGAGACTGGAAGCAGGCTGTGGATTTTCATTTCATTTTCATCTACTACATCATTTCTCCTCGCGTCTAAGTATAGCCTTGCACAAATAATTAGTCTAAAATCAGTTTTTCTAACTTAATCTTAATCGATCATACAGAAGAATGTTTCCTAAAGGTAAATGCACCTTTGCTAGGTTTGGAAAACCTAAGGAAAAGTGAGGTAAATGTCGTCCCTCGGGTTAATGAATTTTCTATACTTTTCTCTGGAAAATTGGGAAATGACTTTGCGGTCATGGAATTTCTTAAATTATGGTCTGGAAAAGTCGGGGAAATTTGAAATCCTGAAAGCGTATCAACCCTGTTATTGCATGTGAGATCTTCTTCTTCATCTTGAGCAGTTTCCAACCGCTGGTCGGGTCTGCTTGGAACATAGGCCTCTCCATCGTTTCCTGTCCATCCACCATCTCTCGTCATTTACTGTGTCCCAGCACACTCCTCTTTCCTCCACACTCTTCTTAACTCCTTTTGTCCATCTGTCCCTTGGTCTTCCCCTTGGCCTCCTTCCCGTCATTTCCATTCCAAACATCATCTTCGGTATCCTCTCCTCTTCCATCCTCCTCACATGTCCATACCATTGTAGCCTAGATCGCTCTATTCTATTTTGCAATGGTTCCTCTCTTACCATCTCCCTGACTCTCTCATTCCTTACTCTGTCCATTCTTGTCACTCCTACCCTACTCCTCTGGAACTTCATCTCCACTGCTCGTATTTTATTCTTGTCCCTTTCCTTCATCACCCATGTTTCTGAACCATATGTCAAAATTGGCACAAAGTAGGTCTTGTAGATGATTCCTTTACATTTTTGTGGTACATCTTTATTCCATATCATCCCCCTAACACTCTTGAAAAATCCATCTGCACACCTTCCCCTCTCATTTATTTCCATCCTATTGCCTCCCTTTTCTTCAATTATGCTTCCCAAGTACTTGAAGCATTCTACTTTCTGCAACTGCTGTCCTCCAAGTGTTATGCCCATATCCAGTCTGTTCTTCTTCCTCGTTGTGATGACCACTTCACTCTTTTGTGCTGAGAACTTCATCCCATATGATAACACTACCTTCTCCCACTCATCTAATTGCTCTTGTACTTCTTCCTCATCCTCTCCCCATACCAGAAGGTCATCAGCAAACAACATTGCCTTCATTTTCCTTTCCCCAATGCTATTTACCACTTTTCGTATGATTTCATCCATCACCACTATAAATAACAGGGGTGAGAGGGCACTTCCCTGTTTCAGACCACTCTCCAGTTGAAACCATTCCGTTCTCTCTCTTCCCACCTTTACACAGCTTTTGCTTCCCTCGTACATTGCTTTCACTCTTGCCACTGTCTCCTTGTTCACTGCTTTTGCTCTCATTGCTTCCCATACCTTGTTTCTATTAATACTATCATATGCTTTCTCAATATCCAAGAAGGTCATCACCAGATCTTTCCCATATTCATAATGGTGTTCTTGTAGCTGTCTTACTGCAAAGATGAGGTCAACTGTTGACCTTCCTGGCCTGAATCCATACTGTTCTTCCCTCAGCCCATCTTCAACTTCTGTCCGAATTCTTCTCTCCAGTACCTTCTCAAATATTTTGGCGCAGTGGCACATGAGTGTAATTCCCCTGTAGTTCTTGCATTCCTTCCTACTTCCCTTTTTAAATATGGGTATTATTATCCCTCTTTTCCAGTCCTCTGGTATTTTCTTCTCCCTCCATATCACTTTCATTACTCGAAAGAGCCACTGTGTTCCTATCACCCCTGCTGCTCTCACCATCTCCACACTCACTTCGTCTATTCCCGGTGCCTTTCCCCCTTTCATCTTCTTTAATGCTTCCTCCACTTCTTTCCATGTCAATTCCTTCTCTGAAATGTCTTGGTCACTGTCTGTTTCTTCCTCCACAATGTCCACTACGCTGGTTTTAGTTGGATTTAGGAGTTCCTTGAAGTATTCTCTCCAGATAACCTTTACTTCTTCCATATTTTCGACCTCCTTTCCATTCCTGTCCACCATTCTGACATTTTCCCCTGTATCTCTTCTCTTTGCCTTTATCATTCCATACAACACTTTCTTACTGCCATCCCAGTCCTCCTCCATCATTTCTGTCCATTTCTCCAGCCATTTCTTTTTCTCTTCCTTCACTACTTCTCCTGCTTCTTTCTTCCGCTCTTGGTATTCTTCTCTTGTTCTGTCTGTCCTCTGTTGGAACCATTTCCTGAATGCTTCATTTTTCTTTTTCACTGCTTCCTTAGTTCTGGGGTTCCACCATGGTGTTTCCTTCCACCTTTTCTTTCCACTAGTTCTGCCACACACGACTTCCGCTGCTTCTACCAACACGTCCTTGAACCTATTCCATTCTTCTTCACCTGTTTTCGGATCATCCTTCGGTAATTTGTTCCTCACTAATATCTGGAACTTCTCCTTATTTCCATCCTCCTTCAGCTTCCATGTCCTTATTCTTCTTTCTTGGTTCTCAGTTCTCCTCTTTTCCTTCAGTCCTCTCACCTTGGCGACCAGCAGACGGTGGTCACTGTCCAGGGCTTCTGAAGGTATTACCCTTATATCCGTGATACTCTTCTTTGTCTCCTTCCCGCATAGAATATAGTCCACCACTGATTTCCTAGTCAAATCCCTGCTGTACCAAGTAATTTTATGGCTCTCTCTCTTCTTGTACCATGTGTTTCCAACCATTAGCCCATTTATCTTGCACAGTTCCAACAATCTCTCTCCTTCCTTATTCCTGTTTCCCCATCCTTCACCACCAATCACATGTGAGATATGACTGATAAAAGTGGGAAGGATGCAAGGGCCATATTAATAGGCTTTTGGAAACTTACTTGGTGGTGAAAGGGCCACTGGAGAGGGCAAAATGATCTTTCATTACACATGCTTGTAGGGTGACATTTTGCTTTGAACAAACTTCTGATTGATCTATCACTTTGTGGCAATTGCTTGTTAATTTCCTTAATGATTCTCTGTGGTGTTAGTTTCCTATTGTCAATACCTTTATTATGCTTTTGAGTCATTTTAGTATGGACATTGTCAGTGGGTATGGTGATGAATAAATTAATTCATCACTGTGTTATCTGACCAAGGAGCTTATGGAGACTTTGAGACTTCATGATCATTCGACCTGACGAAGCCGGATACTACATCACATCTATCTCACCTTCACATGGCGTAGCGTGCTGATGGACGGTGAGAGTCTAGTCCGTCCCATCAAAGCCTGTTCGTCTGTGAGGGAAGGAATTGATAAGAGATTGCACAAATGTCTTGCATCCCTGGACAGGTTTTTGCATGTATCTCAGTAAGGGTTCATTCCATCATAAATATTATTAGCCGGAGATGTTCACAATAAAATTTCCTCACTCCACAATCGGTGTGAAGTGATTGGTAGATATCTTGCAGCTTCTTACAAGCTTCATTGACGCACATGCATTAGAACTGTGTTGTGACAGCCATGTCAAGACATGTTACCTTGCAATATTCTCAGATCAGCAAGTTAATCACCATTGCCATGTCAAGAGAAGATTGCCGAGATTTGAGGCTTCCTGTTAACCTTCTCAGTCCTTTGCATTACATTTATAATTTGTTGGCTAGTTTTATTTTAGGGGCGCCTTCTACTAATTTAGGAATTTGCATGAAATTCGTTCCAGTAGTTTTGATGCCAATCCATAACAAACGAGAAAATGATCATGGGTGCACAATCGCTGCCGGCGGTTTAACATCTACAACGTAGCCCCTTTGAGCGCAAGACAATGGGCTACGGTACTCCCTTGGTCACCAGTCTTCTATGAGGAGATAGAACCATCGCATTATTTATGATAGTCTACTAAAAATTGCTTCCCACCAATATGTTAAAATATGAGGGTGGACAAAAAAAAACAGACTGAGAGCGCGCTGCCATAGTGGACGTAGTGGAGAGTTCTCCCGCTAGATGGGGTTAATAGAGACCTTCACGAAACAACTGCCCAGACGGCGTCAGTTTGTATGTGCCCGTTTGATCGTAGTGATGTTTTTATCTTACTGATGTCTTGGTCCGCCTGCGAAGTCGTTATGGCAGATTTAAAAGAACAAAGAGTGTGTTTGAAAGTTTGTTTCCTGCTTGAAAAATCGGCAACGGAAGCTTTCCAAATGCTTCAACAGGCTTTCAAGGATCAAATAAAGAGTGCTGGTTAAGTCTGGCCAGGGGGAACAAACTCCTGGTGCACAATTCCACGAACATCAAAAAAAAGACCATGATCATAGTCTTCATATTCGACCTTACTTGTCTTGCTTTTTTTGGTCTGGGGTAGTTGGGAGGTTTCCACTGGCTTGACGCTAGCTTAGTTCCTGGATCGTACGCGTAACACAGACTCTCATCACCTGTAATGACTTTGGTCAAAAAGTTTGGATCACTTTCAATCTCATCTTTCAAGTCCTGAATTGCAATAGAGTGTTTCTTTGATGCTCTGTGAGAAGGCTAGGCAGAAATTTAGCGGCAACACGTCTCATTTGCAAATCCTCCGTCAAAATCCTCTAACACAAGCTCCAACTCACTACTGTCTGTTCTGAAATTTTGTAGATCGTAGAATGACGATCCTCGTTGATTTTTTGGCGGGTTTTCTCAACGTTTTCATCATTTCGAGCTATTGAAGGCTGCCCAGAAAGAGCATGGTCTTCAACACTCATCTCACCACGTTTAAAGCGTTCAAACCACTCAAAAACTTGTGTATGGCTCTTAGCATCCTTCTTGAAAGTCTGTTGAAGCATTTGGTAAGCTTCTGTTGCCGATTTTTCAAGCAGGAAACAAAATTTCAAACACCTCTTTGTTCTTTTAAATCTGCCATAACGACTTCGCAGGCGTAATACGAGAACAGTAAGAGAAAAACAACACTACGATCAAACGGTCACATATAAACTGATGCCGTCTGAGCAGTTGTTTCACATGACGGTCTCTATTAACCCCATCTAGTGGGAGAACTCTCCACTATGTCCACGAATAGCAGCACGCTCTCAGGCCGTGTTTTTTTTTTGGGGGGGGCGGGGGAGATCCACCCTCGTAAAGTAATTAGTAACACACATTAAAGTTTTCTTGCTTACCATTTTGAATGATGTAAGAACAGAAACCCGTGTATGAACAACTCAATTTTGTAAATGGTATAACACAGAAGTTGGTGATTAATTCTATTTCTACCCAGCAGTGTGACCAAATGGTCTCGAGTACGCTGCACACCTGGACTAAGAAACTGGTGTTTGAGGAATGTTAAAATATGAGGGTGGACAAAAAAAACGGACTGAGAGCGTGCTGCTATAGTGGACGTAGTGGAGAGTTCTCCCACTAGATGGGGTTAATAGAGACCTTCAAATCTCGCCACAGAATTGGCCATCCACACTCAGATTACTTACAGTTACTCAGGTAATTACCTTGATTCAGTCATTAGAATAATACAGGAAATCAGACAACAGATGATCATGATGGTCCAGTCCCCTTAATGGTTTAACAATAACAAGGAATTTCTTTGTCAATGGAGATGTTGTCAGATCCTGAAAGTAGATTTGACCTTTGTGCCAGTCATTCCTGTAAATAACCTTTGTCATTGAATTAAATTTGTATGTACACAGGGCAGATGGGGTGCTGTGCAACATTCAATTGTAATCAAATTTAATAGTTTCCATTTTACGCTCCACTTTCCTTCTCATTTCTGCGCTGAACATTTTCCTTTTAATCAAGGTGTTAGGTTAAGCCTGAGGGAAGATGATTTGAAAAGGAGAGGAAAAAGGTTTAGGAGTGGAAACGATCTTAGGCAGAAAGGAAAAGAATCCAAGACAAAATAAATAAGTACATAGTGCGGGGAAAAAAATAAGTTATGTTGCTTAAAGCTTGTGGAAGAAAGGTGAACAAGCGGGTGCCTAAGCGAGAATAACGGAGAGAGCAGCGTGAGCTGAGGTTACCAGCAGGCGGGCGCTGAGTGCTCTTTCCCTCCCAAGCAAGAATTTGGGTATTATGTAGGAACGTAGTGCACTGGTGAACAAAGGTATGCCAGTTGAAAATGACTTACGTACTTCCCTTCAAAGGGGTGAGATTTTAGAATGCATTCTGAAGTGCTAGAAAGATTTGAATTAGCCGGGATACTTTTATTACCTGCCACTGTCGGATCCCTGAGAGGGAGACCAAATGCCCCCAGAGTGGACAGAGATAAAGTGCTTTCAATAAGATTAGTATTATTATCATTAGAAATTGTTGAAAAGAACCAATCGTTGCGTTTAAAGAAGGCTAAACTCTTACCCAGCGGAGTGCCGACTAAATGTTTAGAACGGGTTAGAAACCCAACCTAACTTGAACAAAACCAAAATTCTAAACAGTGAGTCACATTACAAAGCGAAAATCGCTTCAAGAAGGAAGCTGGCTTGCCTTAATGATTCACTAGAATTAGCTAGAATAGCTAAAAGAAACTTTTTGAGTGACGTTAACAGAAGTTTTGCTCTAAACGCAACAAGTGATTGAGTTTGTAGTAAACTTATCATTCAGTAATTTTGATTGTTTCTTTGAATGCAAAAATAATTTGAAAGAAAATATAATGAAAGGAAAGTCGTACCTAGCAGCTCTTAGAACAATATAATGGGACTCCAAACAAGAAGTTATCACAATTTTAATTCCTTTAACAATAATAGGTTTGAACAGTGTTACAATTAAGAAATATTCGTTAAACAATTGGAAGGTCTTACACCAATAACAATAACACTTGAGAGCCTTACAAGGGTTTTCGAACAATGCAAGAGATTAAAAGGCCAAAAGTCTATAATAATAATAATAATAAATGTTTTTTTCAAATTAGGATGATGATGATGATAATTGTTGTTTTAAGGGGCCTAACATCGAGGCCCAGCGGAGTGCCGACTAAAAGTTTAGAATGGGCTAGAAACCCAACCTAACTTGAACAAAACCAAAATCGCGATGCGGAAGGTAGCCACACATTCATTTTTGAAGAACTGAAAGTTTGTAGAACATAAGAAAAAATGTCACTATTTCGGTTTATGGAGTTTCACTGAGCTGAACATTAATAGGTTTCTGGCATTATAGAGTTTTAAGGTTGCAGTTAATAGTTCAATTCAACTTAGAGTTAGCAGTAATTTTGACGTTGTTGAGGATAGTTCGTCACAGTTTAGTGTCTATTGCAAATGGAAAATTCCAGAACTGTTGTTACAGTTTAAAAGGGCAAGCTGGGATCCCTCGTAGGCAGAAAAGTTATGTTTTAGACAGCTATGAATTTGGCATAAATCCCTCGTTGCAGGGAAGGTGTCCCCTTATTTTGCACAGGAAGTACTAGTTTTCATGACTTTAGTAACAAGCTCGTATTGCACAATTGCACAATTTTGCGAAATTCAAATACTGCCTATAAAATTCATTAAAGCTTTCTTATTAGATTCCCCCCAGGGGCTCACATCTTGTGGGCGTGGGTTGGCGACCACGGGGCCCCAGCTGAGTCCGGCATTGCTTCCACTTACTTGTGCCGGGCTCCTCTCTGTCTTCTTTCCTGTCGACCTCACTTGGTCAACTCTTGTTCTCTTCTGACCCCGACGGTATTAGGGTATCCGAGGCCTAGGGAGTCTCTTCCTTTCACGCCTTATTTGGCCCTTGTCTCATCTTTTCTGATACCCTCCTTCTGCGAGGGGTCAGCCTTCTTTTTCTCTTCCTTTTACCTCCTGCCTTGTGCTCTAGGCCCTTAAGGAGGCAGGGTGTATGTAGCCCCACCACTTTTGGTGCACCCTAGATAATGCTACACCCTCAGGGGCTCACGGCTGGTGAGTTCGGGAGTTGGCGACCCCGAGGGATTCCTGAGCTGGGTCCGTTTTCCCCTTTTGTCCCTTACCTTCGGGGCGGACCCTCTCCTCTTTCACTTTCCTATCTGCCTTTCATGGCTCTCCTTCCTTTCAAGTCCCTCAATCCGCATTCTTCGAGGGTTGAGGGCATTTCTTTTCCTCCTGTCCTTTATTTTCCTTATTCTCCCTTAGTTCTCCATTTCTTCTTCTAGTATGTAGGTTGGTAGTTAGTTTTAGTTTTAAGTTTGCATTTCATTTTCATCTTCACGATCACCCAAACCATCAGGGGCCGATAGCCTAGATGTTAGGCCCCTTAAAACAACAATTATCATCATCATCATCTTATTAGATTAAAACCCTTTAAAACAAACCCACACTTTAATACGCATTTTTTCCTGCTGCGTCCAGGAAGTTATAATTTCCCAATTATTAGTTTGAACATGACAGAAAATCCCACGTAGGGCAGTTATAGAAAAATTGCACAATCTCGTAATTCCTGTATAAATAATCTATGTGGTTATAAACCCACACTTTAATACGCATTTTTTCCTGCTGCGTCCAGGAAGTTATAATTTCCCAATTATTAGCTTGAACATGACAGAAAATCCCACGTAGGGCAGTTATAGAAAAATTGCACAATTTTGCGAAATTCAAATACTGCCTATAAAATTCATTAAAGCTTTCTTATTAGATTAAAACCCTTTAAAACATGGTTTAAAATCACTTGACGGTAGTTGCTTAGCTTTCCATTGTAGATATGATGTTTCCTGCAGCCTTTAGACACAACTTAAAACATGGCGTCGATTTGAATCACCTCACGGAAAGAGATGTGCCTCCTTAAGAGGCCTGAACTTTTCACTTAAGCGTCCAGACGAGTAGTGGGCGAGGGTTACAGGCACTCCGTTAGCCAGCGCGAGGAGAAGGGAGGGGTAAACAAAAGAAGCTATGCATTGTAAGGAACATATGAAAAACAAAAAAATTGACACAGTACAAACTCTATACATAATATAAGTCTTCATGGAGATTGCAGATAACGACAAGGACGACATCTGCTTGCGTGGGTTGAAACCATTCTTGATGTTGCTGAATTCAAAAGCTTCGACAGGTTACCGCGTGGAGCGCCGTCCATAAGTTCCAGGGAATACACAACTGAAACAGACTTAAACACAAAATCAACACATATTCAAAGAAACTGGAATACAGAAAGGTCGCTGTTGGTGTCTGCGAAAAGGGAAATAAAGTAACTAATGAAAAAGAAGAAAAAGCAAAGAGCAGCGACTGCTAACTCTTAACTGAACATGTATTCCAAGGAATACACCACAAGGGTACATAGATTTTTACAGAATTTCTTTGGGACCAGTAAATCCAGGTTCCATTACGGGCAAGTTTGGCCGTACCTAGGGAGTTTAAGTGGACTTTAAGTTGTTTATTTCTATTTGAATTATTATTATTATTGGTGCCAGTACATTTGGTTGAAACCATTCATAATGTTGTTGTTTGAGTCTTCAGTCTTTTGACTGGTGGCTGACTGCATGGCTCAGCAGTACCGTACTCACTTGCTGTTCCCAAGGTTGCAGGATCGAATCCTGGCACAGTCAGCTTGCATTTGAGGATGCGCAAATGCGAGGGAGCCGTGTCAGTAGATTTACTGGCATGTTAAAGAGGCCCTTTGGGGCAAATTTCCAGCACCCCGGCATCTCTAAAAGCCTCAATAGTTAAAAGGGCTGTAAAACCAATAACGTTATTATTATTATTATTATTAGTATTACTTTTGACTGGTGTGATGCAACTTTCCATGCATCCCTGTCCTGAGCTAATCGTTTCATATCTTCATAGGTACCACACCTTGCATCCGAGGCAATCTGTTTTAGCATATTCTAACCTTGGTCCTCCCCTTCTGTTCTTGTCCTAGACCCTTCCTTCGATTACTTTGAGTTTTCTATTCCTGGGTGCCTTTGTAAGCGCCTTACCAACCTATCTCTTTTCTTAATTAGCAGTTGCTGGAAACATCTCTCCTCTCCCACTCGTTTTAATACCTCTAAATTTGATCTTCAATCATTCAAATGTTTCTAATCTCCTCTTTTCTGCTGTGCCAACAGTCCAAGTATCACTCCAGACAATGGATTTAAAATTGACTTTATAATATCTATATATATATATATATAATTGATGTCAACAGATTTCTTTTTTGTAGAAATGTTTTCCTTATCTGTGCTAACCTACTTTTTATAACCTCTTTGCTTTGTCCATGGCAGCTTATTTTGCTTCCTAAGTAGCAGAAGTCTCATATTTCCTTTAGCATTTCACCTGCCAATTTGATGTCAATAGGGGTTTATGATTTCTTTCACCTGCATCCCATTATTTTTATTGGTTTTCTTCATGATTTCTTTCCTCAAGACAGAGTCCATACCATTTAAAAACTCATACAATTCCTCTGGTGAATTAGCTAAGATGATATCATCAGCAAATTTCAGAGTGTAAATTATTTCACCTTGAATCTTGACTCCTACTTTTAAAAAAATCTCTAATTGCTTGCGCAATGTATAAATTCAAAAGTATGGGTGATAAGTTGCAGCCTTGCATTACACCTTTCTGAATACCAGCTTCTCTCTCAAGTCCTTAAACTCGAATAACTGCCGTCTGTACAGATTGTTAACTCCCATGTGTTGATTTGGCAGCACTTGGGTCGGCTTGTTTATCAGTTGTGTTACCGTATTCACAGTGTGTTTTCTTAACAGCCTTGTAATTCAGTCCCTTGGCACAAATACATTATGCTGTGCTTTTTCTTTATTGTGTACAGCCCTGTTCATTTGTTGCTTATTATTAGGGCTCGGATTTTTAGGTGCTAAAAATCTGGAAAATGTTTATTTTTTATGTATTAAAAATACCTGAAATATGTGACAAAGAAGTAAAAATATGTAATTATAATTTACTTTATTAATGTGAATATAAACAATATGCAGTAACTTACTCACGAATGCAATTTATTCTATGTCTTGCTGACTGCTGAAGCATTACAATACACAATGAGATACATATTCAGGTTGGCCATCACAAATGACGACGATTATCGCAAAACACTTATTCTGAAGGCGCGAAACTGCGGCAATATGTTTCTTGCCCTTGAGGTGTTGTGTAACTTGAGATCCCTGTTCAGCCTTGATTGCTTTCCCACATGGTTGGCAGAACAGATTCAGAAGTAAAATTATCTTTAAATTCTGCAACTGATGATAACTTGTAGTTGTTTTTACTTTAGGCAATGTATAACTGCCTTACACTTCAGTGCCAGAAATGAACTGCATGTGAGTGACACTGGTTCCAGGTAGCTGGGTGAGGGGGGAGGTCTAGCACATGGTGCAATATGGCTATGGACAAGGATATCCCCGGCTTCCACAGTGAGTGACACGGGGCGACAAGTTAAGAATAACACAGTTGGAAGCTGACATACGCTCTGCATGAAGATTAGATAACTCTCAGGTTCTTCCTCGTTGAAGTTACACAGAACACAAATGCAATAAACTGAAAGATCTAGCATACTGATTTTAAGAAATGTAAATATGTCTTTTTATGTGCTAATTAGTGAAAAGCAGGAATTTATGTATTTATAGAAAAAATGCTTAAAATACGTATTTACATAAAAAATATTTATTTACCTACAAATCCGAGCCCTACTTATTATACCTGTTGGCTAGGAGCGTCAATCTTTAACTTCGTCAGTGCTGGCCTTTTCAAAAAATGTGGTCTGATCTGGTGTAAAACGTTCTTTCTACAAAGGTAGATGACCGGATCTGGCATGTAGGTAGCGATTGCTATGTGCACTTGTTTTGTGGGTTCTATAGTTTTGGGAAGGCGTTCTCAACCTTTTTGAGACTGTGAGCACCACCTTCCTGCCATACCAAGTACCCGAGTGCCATTAAATTGAATATAATAATAATATAGCACAAAAATCCGCCTTTCTTTCCTTTGCCTATCTCTCTCTCCCTCAGAAGTGCTGGGGATTTAAGGCTCACCAGGCATACTACAACGCCTTGCATGACTCTTGCAGATAAGATACATTTACGTATGGACAGTCGAGTCGAATCAGCATTTTCGTGTTGCTCATAAAACTGAGATGTCCAGTTATTTTTACTGTTGATTTAAATTACTACCGTATTTCACAAAATAATAAGATTTCTGACTCACAATTTGTAATGAAAACACTATTATTCCGGTTCATGCAATAAAGTGTGATTTGAAGAATGGATCTCGGTGGACCTTCTACTCGCGAGCGCTAATTGGCTCGTATGAGGAGAGCACCAGGTTGAGAAAGCCCGGTTTTGGGTGTTGTCTAATCAGTTATAGATCAGAACATCGAGGGCTATGTTCTTCCATTCCCATTGTGAAGTTGGTACTCAGATGCCAGGAGTTCATGAAGTTTAAATCCTGCAGTGCTCTGTCTGTATTCACACATCAGAAATTCTACATATCTATAGTAAAGCTATCCTTACTTCTGACTTGAAGTTTCAGTGCTACGCTAGAGATATCTAGCAGTCAGAAATGAAATCACTTTAACCAGCCAATCACAGGCAGCCATTCAAATTGATATATCATGATAAATCTAGTTTTGTTCACGATTTAGCATTTAGGGTTTCAGTGGGATATGCTTTATGACGTTTCCTCGAAGTTGGTTGCGAAAGCACTGGCAATTAGCAATAGGAGGGGTGACCCAATGTCTGTTCCTGAAGTCTGTCGGGTCATCTCCGCCTTGAAAACAAAGAGTATTGAATTGACAGTGTTCAAGAGGTTTGCAGGGGGCTAATGGCTGCAGTCATCATCATCCATTCTCCGCTCCAGCATGCCGGGTACGGCTCTAAGGGCTGCAGTAACTTATTTAAGTATCTGGAAAAAAGATGGAAGATTGTAGTTTTACGTGACCGTGAATCTTGTGATTATGAGCCACGGGACCTCCTTTTTACGTGGAATCCGAACCACAGGACATGGCATTTCACTTCGAAAATCTCGCATGCATTGACCGGGAATCGAACCCGGACCGCCTTGGTGAGAGGCATACAGCTAGACCGCTGAGCCACCACGCCCCTTTTAAGTATCTGGCTTCAGCTGAATATCTTCAGGAAGGTGCTTCTGACTCTAATACTTGGTAACCCACTGTTGTAGTCAAACTGTCTAAGCCACAGGACATGTCTAGAGTGGAAGCTGAGCATATGCTCTCTCTGGTCATCCTAAATGTGGTTTTCCAACAAAACTTGCCACTCTTGCTAGAAGCAAATGCTGGTCGAGGACCTTATTTTACAGTCCCAAGACACCTCGCCCAGTCCCCAATCATAGATCTAAATAATTATATTTACTCGACTGCAGTTGCCACAATAATGGATCATCAGACAAATATCATACATACACGAATACACAGGGCTGATGACCAGTATGTCCTAAGACTCTAAATGAAACAGCTGTAACCTAATAATTTGTTGTTTCTCATTCCTAACATGCACTAAAATTCATTTAAAGTTTGGCTGCTAAAGTCAGTTCGATAATTTCATGTAGAATTGCTGTTGTGCCTAATGCCCCCTCCCTGTTCTTCATTATTATCAAATGTTTGTTTACATGAGCTTACTGTGAGAGTTATATGAACATTTCTATCTCAAGATTTTGGTCGTTCGGCTGATAATATTGGTATGAGCCTTTTAATTACTAGCCTAGTAATCTTAACACCATTATTTGGCTTTCAGGTATATGTGGAGGAAGTGCATCGGGAAAAACAACCGTTGCGGCTAAAATAATTGAATCGTTAAATGTTCCGTGGGTAACTCTGCTTAGCATGGATTCTTTCTATAAGGTACGGTGCAAATAATCGTTCTTATATCTAATATTAAATAATTTCAGTTCTCCCTGCTATACCCCAAGATGTTTGATCAGAATTTAAAGGTAGATTTATGATGTAAGATTCTTATTAAATTAAGCAAATAAACTTTTATGATGCCTAATCGTTTGTAAAATGAAAATTTAACAACTGATCTATATGTGCTTTATTTAGTCATTTATTAGCTCTGAAACTACTCAGACAGTGTAGCCCTCAGGGCAGATGACCTCGCTGTTCTGCCCCTTAAAAACGATTGCTAACTAAAATGTATCCCTCACATACACAGTACATTGTAACATTACTGAAGTTTACGTCCCTTTAAACTACCGCAGCTGTTGAAAAGCCAGAGTGCTGGAGGGATCATTAATTGTACTAGTAATTCTAATGACATAAATTTCTTGCATTTAAGCGCCCTTAAAAGCTAGACAGCCGGGATTATATCCAGCAACCTTGGGCTAAGCAGACAAGAACCAATTGCTGTGCCACTCAGACAGCAACACCCTTGCTGATATACTTTAAGTTTTGAGTTTCTGAGAGAATTCATTTATTTGGAAGCCTTTGGAAAAGTTAATTAAATGTTTCACAACTCTTAAGTGTCAAAACTTACGGCTTTCCAGCTTGAGGTATAGGTTGAGCTGGAAACTGAGTCTCCCCTCTAATTTGTACAATAGAGATACAGACCCATAAGCTTGCCACGGTGGGTGAGTGGATAGGGTGTCGGTCTACTAAACCCATGATTGCAGGTTCGCTCCTGGCCGTGGTAAGTGATTTTTGAAAGGCGGCAAAAATACGACACAAATGTCATACGATGTTGGCATGTCAAAGAACCCATTTGAATTCAGTAGGCCGTGTTCATATTGGCAAAACTAATCTCGGGAGTTTCCGCCAACACAAAGTTCCACATTTCTCTACTAGAAAGTGCTATGGTGTTCAAGGAGCTTGGATATCTAACCTCCTTGACTTTCATAGTGATTCAAGGTACAACAAAATTCGACATGCAAGCTACTCTCTGGGTGTCAATTTACAAAGCGTGCACCCGGCACCCGAGGCCATACGGTGTTATTATTATATTATACAGACCCATACTAAGAATTCTCATTTACAGCTGTTGATTTCAGTAAATCAGTGCAATGAAGTATTGGTCAGTGAACTCAATAGACGATGGGTCTGAATCTCATAGTAGGCAGTCCTGGAAATGCTATTATGTGATTTCCCATGTCAGCTTCAGTTGTGATAGTGACATTCATAATGCAGCAGCAACAAGAACAAAAATAATTATTCATAGCTTTACAATTTTGTGTGTGACCTGGACTTGCAGGGTGGCTACTAAACTGGGAATACAACACTAGCCAGGAATGTAGTGCTGAACTTTTATTATTTTGTCCAAAACAAAAATGAAATTCATTATGTTGGTGTTTTCACACCTCTGATTGTTGTCAGTTGGAATATTAGAAGCCATTTTTTTTTTCAGTGTTGCCTAAGTAATCTATTATTATGCGCTTTTCAGTCGGTCAACACGAGAGTATCCAATTAAATTGGGCAGGGAATTGCAATTAATTTCCCAGTGCTTGAAATAAATTACATGAATTATTCTCACGCTTGATTAAGCTTTTAACTGCTGTGTTATTTTCAGACGTCTTAGTGCCATTCTACATCAAGACCCTAAATCATTTTAACGAATTCTCCCCCTCCTCTTCTCCTATTGGTTCCATATATTACATATTACATTGAGTTACATTTTACACACATGTACTCAAATAAGTTTTCTTCCGTTTGATCTGTAACCGTTTTGTCGATAGCACTCTCACATAATGTCCCCCCATTTTGTGAGAAATTAGGCAGGATGCGTGGCTCAGTGGTAACGTTCTCGCCCACTGGGCCTAAGGTTGCATGATCGGATCCTGGCGCAGTCAGCTGCCATTTGAGGGTGCGCAAATGCGAGCCTTGTCAGTAGATTTACTGGCACTATAAAGATCCCGTTTGGGGCGAAATTCCAGCTCCGCGGTGTCTCTAAAAGCCGCAGTTAATTAAATTTAACTAGATTAGGAAGGCAACCCTGAAAAATGGCTTCTAAAATTATTCTATACAAATTCACCAGGGTCTTCGAGGAGGCACCATACAGTCCTCTTTTTCTACTTGACCCTTTCGAGATACTGCAATGGCTTGGAATATCTTAACAACTGGTCTCTTCTCTGTAAGATTCTTGATCTTTTTCTGATCTGAAAGTTCATTCAGTGTGACATTCACCTGCAAGTAACTTCCTAGCTCTCAGAGTAAGACCTTAACTTAGGAATAAGCTTGTGAGCTGTTGGGTAATGACATCCTTCAAGCATTGTTACAAAATCAGTGATTGAAAGCAGTGTTCCTTAGGATAAGGTGCTTCATACAATCTGTTTTGTTGCTGTTAAGGTATTGGAAATACTTAACGGTATTACTGGCATCACCGAACTCCTGGAAGTACAGTACGCCTACTGTATATAGATTGCTGAAGTTAACTAGGAACCCTAGTGGGTCAATACATGCATGGGAGAAAGTTAAGCAGTCTTTTTATCATCACTGTATTTATTCCAAAGGAATTTCAAATACCTGTCCTTGTATTTCTGTGTGTTTTGGAATGCCTATTTTGCCTTGGTAATTGTAATGTAGCTATTGATCCTACGTATAGTTTGTAGACAGAGTACGAAACACAGGGGCAGATGACCTCGTAGTTCTGCCCCTTAAAACAACAATAACTAACTAGGGTCATCATCATAATCATCATTTCCCCTTATCCAGCTCCTGCCGGGTCGGGGTATTTATGGCACTTCTCCACTTTCCTTCCTTCCACGATCTTGTCCCAGTCCAGATTTCTTTTTCTTACGCTATTCTTCACTGAATCAATCCACCTTGTTCTAGGTCTTCCTCTTGCTCTCTTACCCTTGCACTTCGCCTCCAGCATCTGTCTTGGTATTCTATTTTCCTCCATCCTCTTTACATGTCCAAACCACCTTAGTTTATTCTTCTCAATTCTCTCATTTAGTTTTTCCATCCCAACTTCCTTCCTAACATCTTCATTCCTCACTCTGTCTTTCCTTGTCTTTCCTATCATACTTCTTAGGAATTTAATTTCACTGGCTTGGATTCTACTCGCTTGCTTGCTTGTTAGGGTCCAAGTCTCAGCTGCATAAGTTAATTGGGAACATAGTACACTTTATACATTACCTCCTTGCTTTTCCTTGGTACTTCCTTATCCCAAACAAGTTTTCTTACAATTTGATAGAATTCATTGCTCTGCTGTACCCTCCTGCCAATCTCCATGTCCAACCTACCAGTTTGCATCAATTCACTTCCTAGGTATTTGAACGTGTCCACAATTTCCAAACTCTGACTTCCAATTTTCACAGTGCCCTTTCCTTGTCTTTCCCCTCTTGTCATCACCATGGTCTTGCTTTTCTCTATACTGATTTTCAGGCCGTACTTCTGAATATTTTCGTTCAGTGCATCTAGTTGTTTTTGCACTTCTTCGGTGTTCCTTCCCCAGACCACAATATCATCTGCAAATAACAGTAACTTCATTTCTTTATGTCCATATGCTTCCTTTATTTCCTTTACAATTTCATCCATCACCATTATGAACAAGAGAGGTGACAGCACACTCCCCCTGTCTTAGTCCAGTCTTGTTCCTAAACCAATCTGTCTTTCCAACTGGGGTCAGTACCCTGCTAACACAGTTATTGTACATTGCTTGCACCATTTCCAACATTTCTCTTCCCAGTCTCTTCTTAACCATGGTTTCCCATACCTTCTCTCTGGGGACACTATCATATGCCTTTTCTAGATCTATGAAAGTCATGATCAAATCCTCTCCATATTCCCAGTTCTTTTCCATCACCTGCCTCAAGCTAAAGATTGGGTCCACTGTGGATCTTCCACTCCTGAAGCCATACTGTTCCTCTTGCAACTCTCCTTCCACCTTTCTTCTCATTCTTCTTTCTAATATCCTTTCCAGTATTTTTACTATCCTTGATATGAGGGTGATCCCTCTATAGTTATCACACACCTTCTTGTCCCCCTTCTTAAACACTGGTATTATTAGCCCTTTCTGCCAGTCTTCTGGTACACATTTCCGTTTCCACACACACTTCAGCAGTCAATACAACCATTGCATACCAACAGGTCCAACAGGTACAAAACAAAATGATGAATAGGGACATAGTTTCTTCCACAGATATTGGCTTGAGGAAGATCTAATATATTGTCACAATTAAAATCGACCCAAACCTGAAAGAATCATGGACTTGGACAAATAAGAGTCAAATTGACAGTCCAGTAAGAGCGGTTAAGCTGTCAACAACCAATTAACTAACTTAACCCTTGAGAGCTGTAATAAAAAATATAAAAAGATTTTAGATAGCGTGATCTTTTGTCGATTTGTCCATTCACGTCCTGATCCCAGGGTAGTTTTAACTTCTTGAGTTGGATACTCCCCTGCAGAAATGCCTTTGTAATGTTCAGAACAATTTCTTCCCTGTTACTTTGTAATTTTTCTTTTAGCATTTTGCAATGTTTCACTGATCAACATTTCACAAATTTTTCATAAGCTTCTTTTCTTTTGTATTGAAGATTCCTTGCATTATTTATTGTGCATGTCTATATTCCCACTTAATTCAAACACAGCAGTATTTGCACCTAATCATTTTATTTCTGGTATGAAGTATATAGCAACCTGTGGTTCATGGAAGCATTTGAAAGAGGGCCTTGTTCCTTGTCAACCCAGACCCTTTAGAAATAGTCCTTGATATCTGGCAAGGGTTGAAGGCCCATGTTCTTGATGATGATGCCAATAAGAACGTGGATGTAGTTGGATGCTGCCAAATTCTCAATCTGCCTCATTTTGTGACTGGTGTCGCCTACATTTTTCAAATGTACCCTTGTATTCTAGTTTCACAAAGAATATCTTCAATTACTTCATTAAAAAGAATTATACAGGAGGCTTTTCTACATCAAAGCTCGATGGTATTATTGGCCCATGATTGGATTGGGGGTGATGTTCGTGCATCCACGATCCCTATTACTCACGTCTGTCTGCTCATCTGCTCGCTCACCAGCTGTTTCACTTGTGCCGTGCTCTCAGATCAGTTGGAAGAAGAATTTTCTTTTCTGGAGCAACTTAAACTAAAATCTGACAAATCGCCCAAATGATTGACACTATATCCACATTACTAACCCGTCTTTGCGAAGCCATTACATCAGAAGACTGTCAAAATATGTCATTGATCAAGACACAAAAATACTGTGTTAAGCAACTTGCAAATTCTCAGCTGTCACTGCCAGGAAAATTATCTTAATATATTGAGGGGATTCCCCACATGAGTAAGGTTGATATGAACAGCTTATGCAATCTGACTCCAGCTAATAAGATACCTTCAAATTCAAATAGCCCCAAAATGTTGGAGACTTGGCTACAGACATATTGGTTATTATTATACTTATTCTTTGACCACTGCAGTGCAGTACTTAAACAGAACTTATGTGGTTCTGCCCACTGAAGAAAAGTAGAGTATATATACGATGGTTCTGCCTGCTGAGGGTTAACCATTTACTCCTCTGCATTAGAACTTTCTGGCTGCTTTCTGATGAACCCCTTCCCCATGGTGGATACACTCAATAATGGTCGACTTTTAGGCAAGTCGCGAATCCAAGAGGGTAGATTTCCTCCTCATACTTTTCCCTGCTTATTCCAACCTAATACTGAAATGGTGCCTTTCGTAAAGTTCCAGGTCAGCATTTTTATTCCTTACTATGGCACCTAATGCACGGGTAACATTCAGTCAAATAGCAGGTGCTGTATGTACACACTCAGACTTTCCCAGAGAGAGGTAACTTCATCTGGAGACTGAAAATGGAAAAACATGCTTCTTGTTTTCTATGCACCTTGTTTTCTATGCACCTTGAACACAGCAGACAGCTAGCTTTGGGGACTTTTTGGATAATCGTAAGTCTGCATGTGTGAATAGCTGCAGTCTTTCGACTTACCTCCCGGACTAGTATGATCATATATGAGGTGTAACCCCTGAAGTATAGCAACTGTAATTGACAATGTCTACCTAATGGTTGTCTACTTTTTTTGACTGTTACAGGTTCTCAATGAGAAGCAACATAATCAAGCCGCCAGAAATGAATATAATTTTGATCATCCTGATGCATTTGACTTTGAGCTCCTGAGACAGACTCTCGAGAGGCTAAAAGAGTGTAAGAAGGTTGAAGTTCCAATCTACAACTTCGTAACTCACTCAAGAGAAAGTAAAACTGTAAGTTTACAAGTCTTGCTTTTCTTTACATCATCTGAGAAATTGTAATGAGTTTGTCCTTCCGCAAGGATGTGTGCCTTAGTTGCACTACTAGATAACCTGTGCTGCTCCGTAGCATTCAATTCAACAATCCTATAGCACTTCTTTCCATACATTTGCTGTTCGCATGCCTTTATGCTAATGGCCTGAACAGACCTTTACAGTCGCCTTTCATTTTTTAATATCTGTAATTGAGGTTCTCCTCCAACTCATCATTTGAATCACCTTCTTAAGACATGGTGGCCACTACTCCTGGAAATCCTGGAAAATTATGAAAAATTTGAAAACTCCTGGAAAATAGCCACTGTTAATTAATTATAAAAATCTTTCCATCTTAAATCACACTCCCACTGCGGTTTTGGTGAGCACTCTATCGTTAACGAAAGAAATTTCCTCAGGCTACCTGTTTCTGTGTGTGAGAACACGCGATAGAATTTTTGTAAAACATATTGATTATAGACAACTTCAGCGCAATAAAGTGCAGGCGGCTTTCTTTTCTCTTTTTTTTAAGCGGATATTTGAGTCACAAAGGCTTTTTTAAAACAACAATTAAATCATTTGTGTGTAGGCTTGCATATCAATAACGGAATTGCCACCAATTTTTGTCAACATCTGTATGAGTAAACCAAACACAACTGCTTTTATTGGTCTTGAAGTAGGCACTCTAGCTTATTTTTAAGTCTGGAAAAATTAGAATTACTCCTGGAAAGCTCCTGGAAAATCGTTGACCGATTTGAGTGGCCACCCTGTAAGAGCACACACAACCTCTAAGAGTGTATGCTGAAACAAAATGCTAGCCAGCACTTGAATATTGCAGCAAGACTGGCCATCTGGCTCCAGGGCAGTTGGCTGGCTCCTCCCTTCACTGTGATGGTAGACAGCTTGGTCTGAAAAATGACCTTGGTGAAAGGAATATTCGCAATTATCTTAATACACAGATGACCCAATCAAGAAAGTGGGGCTCGATGGATAATGCGTAACGTGCAGTGTGTCTCAAACCAACAAACGTTGTCATATTACAATTACTGGTCAAGTTATTTCAATAAAATATGACATTTCTTCCCAATTATTTTAATATACAAGATAAGACCTGTGCTAGACGGAGTGCAGTATGATGATGATGGAACTTCTAAGGGGGCTGGAGTGCAAATGTCCCAAGTCCCTAACTAAAATAACACTTCCTTATAGTGAACAAAAAATGTGGTACATATGAGGAGGTGACACGCAACGACGAACATGTCCACAATTTTAAAAAAATGAGATACAATATGGAACGGGACGTACAAGATGAACGGAATGGAAATAGATCGTGCCATTTAAGCAAACTTGAATAAGTCCCATGATACAATCCTGTGAAAATGCATGGTTCAGAGCAAACACGAACTTGTCCACATCTACATTTCCTGCAAAGACGAACTAGTCCATACGGCCAGTAGGAAGCGCTGATTCATGTCACGTGATTTCCATTCCGCGCGAGACCAGGCGTTCCCGCGCAGAGCAGCTGACATTAGCATTAGCTCCGTGCTTCTGTGCTCCGGCTTAATAATATTACATATTGCTATTAAAATTATTACGTCAGTGTTGTAGCAGAATGGATGAAGAATGTGTTCGTGTGAAGACTGCAAACAAGGGTAGCAGAATGACGAAAATGATGATGATAATTGTTGTTTTAAGGGGCCTAACATCTATGTTATCAGCCCCTAATAGTTTAGGTGATAGTGAAGGATGAGATGAGAATGAAAAACTATAACTAATACTAACCTAACCTAACTTACATACTAGAAGAAGAAATTGTAAACAAATAAAGGATAAGGCAAATAAAGGACAGGAAGAAAAGAAATGCCCTCAACCCTCGAAGAATGAGGATTGAGGAACTTATTTATTTATTTATGTCTTTTGCAGTGGCGAAGTTAGGGCTCGTGGCCCTCTCTTACACTTAACCACATAGTTATAATAAAATACACAAATACTACCATTGAATAAGATACGTAAACTAGAAATTAAGTTAAAATAATACAGGACATAAAAAATAAAGATAGCAATGCACATCAAACAAAGAAGCATATAAAATTGTTACCTGAAACAATAATAATACTAATAATAATAAGTGATAGTGTTAGATCTAGTAAATAACTGGGTATTTTGATTTTTATTTATATACCATAATGGCTCAATCATGCTGTGTATCATCCATCACCAGTCACACGAAACAGTCAGCGGTGTTTAAAAGGAAATCTCTGCAAGCAGTCTTAAATTTTGTGTAGGTCTTGCATTTCCTTACGTCCGCTGGGAGTGTATTCCAAAGTCGCGACCCAGTCACAACGAAGGATTTATTGTACTTGGAAGAGTGGTTAACGGGAATAGCGAGGGAAGAGCCAGATCTAGTATTAATATTATGAAATGAGGACAGGAAATGAAATTTCGAAGAAATATACAGTGGGAGATTTTCGTCTAAGGTTCGATATACCGACGTCAAACTATGAAAATTTCGACGCCCTTCAGGTTTCAGCCAAGAAAGAGCTTTGTAGCTAGGGGTTACGTGAGAATCGTAATTCAAGTTGAAAGCAAACCAAAGACTAGAGTTCAATGCTCGTTGCAGTTTTTTAGTTTGTTCGCTAGTTGCATCAACAAGGACCACGTCGCAATAGTCAAGTATTGGTAGTATCAAAGTCTCGATAAGTTTTATCCTCACATCTTGTGGTAAAATGTCCTTATGCCGTTTGAGTGGGTGTAGCGTCGCGTACATCTTCCTGCAAGTATTACTTACATGTGCAGACCAGTCAAGAGTTTCAGTCAGAGTCATACCGAGGTTTTTCGCTGTTTTACTAAACGGGATTACGGTTGCATTTAAAGTCACAGGAGGGATAGTGTAGTTTTTATACATGGAATTCAATAATCCCTGAGAGCCGATTATAATAACTTGAGTCTTTTTGGGGTTGAGAAGGAGAGCGTTATCACTAGCATACACACTGAGTTGTTGCAGGTCGGTGTTTACATCTCGTATCGCGTTCGCTATATCTTTGATACCAACGTGACAGTAAATTTGGAGGTCATCCGCATAAAGATGATATGTATTATATTTTATTACTGAGGAGATGTCATTAATATAAAGGACAAACAAAAGAGGACCAAGAACGGAACCCTGAGGGGTTCCTGCCTTTCTGAGTCGCCACTGTGAAGCAGTATCTTGTGTTATTACACATTGCATGCGATCTGTAAGATATGCGGTGAAAAATTTTAAAGCCTCATTACCGAAAAGGCATGCAAGTTTCTTCAACAATGTCTGGATATGTATCGTGTCAAGAGCCCTACTGAAGTCAAGGAGTGTGAGTATTGTCAGTTGTCTTCCGTCCATTGCTTGTCTGATATCATCAGTCACTTTTAGTAAAACAGTTGCTGTGCTATGGCCCTTCTTGAAGCCAGATTGAAGTGGATCCAGAAGAGAGTGAGCATGCAGGTATTCCAGTAGTTGAGTATGTACCAACCGTTCTAACGCTTTGGAAAGAGCGGGGAGAATAGAAATTGGACGGTAATCGGATAGAAGTTTAGAGCCTGGGTTCTTGGGAAGTGGGATTACATTAGCGTATTTCCAAATTGCAGGTGATGTGCCGTTTTTGAGACAGTGATTAAAAATATGGGTGAGAATGGGTAGAATAGCGCCAATGATATTATGTATGAAAGTTATAGGAATATCGTCGACACCACTAGCTTTCGATTTAATAGAATACAAGACTTTCTTAACTTCATTAGTGCTGTTAGTACGAAAAGCAAAGCATGGGCGACTTTGTGGGACAAATGATGGGTCATTATTTACATGAGGTATGTTAAGCGGATTAGACTGAACTCTCTCTTCCGTGAAATACGCATTTAAATCGTCAAGTGGAATGTCAGGTACCTGAAGCTGTTCCCGTGTTTTGGAAGGAAGGAGAGCCATGAAAGGAAGATGGGAAAGAGGAGAGGGTCCGCCCCAAGGTCAGAGGAAAAAGCGGGCTAAACAGACCCAGCTCAGGAATACCTTGGGGTCGCCAACTCACCTGCCGTGAGCCCTTGAGGGTGTAGCATTATCCAGGGTGCACCAGAAGTGGTGGGGCTACATACACTCTGCCTCCTTGAGGGCCTTGTGTAGAAGGCAGGAGATAACATAAAAGAAAAAGAAGGCTAACCCCTCGAAGAATGAGGGTATCAGGAAAGATGAGACAAGGGCCAATTAAGGCGGGAAAGTGAAAGACTCCCTAGGCCTCGGATACCCTAATGCCGTTGGGGTCTGAAAAGAAAGAGTTGACCAAGGGAGGTCGACAGGAGAGAAGGCGAAGAGTAGCCCGGCACAAGTAAGTGGAAGCCATGCCAGACTCGGCGGGGGTCCCGTGGTCGCCAACCCACGTCCCACTAGATGTGAGCCCCTGGGGGAGAAAGAGGAAGAAGTATTATTCGCGACGTGAAAAGGATAAAAGGAAACGGTATGTTGCAGAGTTCAAGAAACAGCAGTTCAAGAGAGGAGGGTAGCACGAATGATGTCATTGAAGAATGTTCAAGGAAAATGCCCTCGAAATATTGAAGGTGAAAATAAACTGCGTAAATTTAATGTCAATTACTTTATTTTGGTATCTTATGGCAAACATTAATGAATAAAATGTAAGCGATTATGAAAAAATAAAACACCTTCCTTTTGAAAATCATTCAAAGCCAAACTTGTCCAAATGGTTCATGCAAAAGAAAACATGTCTACAATTAAATGTGCTATTTAAACAAATATTTTCATTGTAGATTTATTTGCAGTCATAAATTGCCCTTTTTGCATGAAAATGAAATTGTTTGCATTTCAATAAGTTATTTTCATTATCATGTATGGCTGAAATACGTTTTTTGTTGATTGTGGAAAACTGTATTAGGTGGACATGTTCGTCTTTGCGTGTCACCTCCTCATATATGATCACCAGACGTGGCGGCCAAGAGAGCTAACACGCTAGCTCGTCCCTCGCTGGCAAACTAATGCCAGAGCTAATCTTGCAAGGGGCAGGTTTTTCAATCAACTTAGCCATTCAAACCAGGCACTATAAAGGTTAAATAACAGACAGCAATCTCAAAATGTAGACCCGGAGCAACTACCGCGCATGCCCCGATCTGTAATTGCAGCGATGCAATGATTAAAAACTGAGCTTACTTTCTGGACATGCTTAGAGTTTGAAATTTGTTCCATTGCTGATGGTAACTTGGTGGTCAAAATAGCAGTTCTGCATGTTTCTAACCCATTATACTCATACCATGCCTTGTTTGGCAGATTTATTGTATCTTCAAAATATCGCCGATTAAATGGTGCATGCTGTCGGTTTAAAAGTCACTGTATCATCCATACTATGGCGTGTTTCTTTCACATGAAACTGTTTCATTTTTTCAGAAAACCATGTATGGTGCAAATGTGATCGTCTTTGAGGGTATTCTGACCTTCTACAGTGCAGCTGTCTTGAAGGTAATTTCACATTTTCTGTGTTGTACAGTTTTTGCTTTGGTTGTTCATAATGAATATTACTGGACAGTTTAGATTTTCTTCATATCAGTCTTGCATGTTGTGTTAGGGTATAATTTCATCAGTTTATAAAATTTTCTTGTAATCAATTTATGGTATGTGTGTTGATTTATACTGTACTGTATTAACTATTCAAATGCCCTTTCAAATAGTGGTGCTTTTATGTTACAGACCACTGAATGCTGTATTACTGTATTTCCAGACCATGATTGATGGTCGGTTAATCCCAATTTTGAATTTTGCATCATATTCAGTTTCATTCAGTCCTTCATATGCAGTAATGGGTAGGATTTAAGGACAAATGGTGTCAGCACAACCATTTCTGTATGACTGTATTAACTCGAGCCTTTTATGCTTACGATATCATGAAAAATGGCTGGTTTAGAACTTATTTCCAATTATGGAGATTTATTACTAGCTAATGAAAATTATAACATGAAGGACGAGAAAGGAAAGAACATTCTATTGTTAAAAGCTATGTGCCAAAAAGAATCTATTGTTTACAAGCCCAGCAATCAATTATTGCAAGAAACATTAATAAATGAACATCAATCTTGGCCTGCAAATACAGTATTACAACATTAAGTGGTCTGAATCATAATAGTATCACTATTTGAAAAGTCATTTTAATTCCTCATACAGTACACTACAAACCACCAGATGCCTGGTTAACATTTTTATAAATGTTGTTATATATTTGTTGGTAAATCAATATTGCAGCTAGAGCTAAGAATGAGATGGAAAATAAACATTTCCGTCATTCGTTAGACAATATTGCAGCCTTTTAAACTGACAAACCTTAGCCTGAAGGTACATTCTCAAACTTGCACCATTAATGCACAAGGGTGCTTAATTGTTGGTAGGTTTATATGACATTACTTACAATCGAACCACCAACCCTGTTCACATGAAAATCTGCAGACATACATATACCAGCAATTAATATAATCTGAAAATCTGGCTTACCAATTCCAAGTGGGCCCATGTGGAAGTTGAAATTATGCATGCAGTGTCTAGTAAATGGGTCTCATAGCCTTCATGCAGCAAGCACGAGACGTGAGGGGACATACAACATGGAACTTCGGTGCATAAGCAGTTCAATCTTGGTTGTTATTTACATGCTGAACACTAACTAGACCCGGGTCCATCAGTCTATTCAAACTTGTGCTTTGGTATGGGTTATTTGTGATAGCACTATGTTGCTGAGTCCAATTAATGTCTGGAGACAGAGGCTCATTACAGTGCAAGTTATTCGTCTTATAAATCATTGTCAAGCTATGCACCATGTCCCGAGAAGAAATGCAAAAAAGTGGAAAATCCAATTAGAGAAAGTGGTAACAAGCCCGGTGAGAAAGCAGTTGTAGTTATATTCACGCTCGTAAGAGATTTTAGAAGTTATTTTTCAGCGAACTTGCTGCAATCTTCCTATCGTGTATGTCTGTTGCTGCAGTTAAATTACAGCCCTTTCTCTAGCAAGCTTATTTCCTCTGCTGAGAAAACAACATTCTTTCTGATATTTACCCTATTGTAAAATTTTACTCCCTTACTGTTAGAGTTGCCATTGTTAGATATGTTGTTATACTGCTTTTCCCAAGCCTAATTGTTATTTTCCAGCGCCATTATGTAGGGGGCTATCCGCAAGGTTCGTTTATCCCAGTGGTATAATGATATGACCCAACACGCCAAACAGTACTTGTTAAATTAAATAGCATTGTGAGATTGTCGACTGGAGCTTTTTGGATAAGCTCAATAATTAGTCTACTTGCGGGTGTTCCTTCTCTGCACCTGAGATGCCAACAAGCACTGTTGATCCGAGCTGTCCTTGTTTATTCCATAATCTGAATTGCCAGCTCTGTTGCTCTTGTCAAAGTCATTCAGCAGGTGGAAATATGATTGGAATACTATCGTCCTACTATCTCTTGTATTGCACCTAGTAATTTGGCCCCATGCATAGTATCATGCCTTGATATTATTCTGGATATGAACACTGGCCTGGAATTAAACACTCGCATCTCTCAGAGGCTCTTCCAGTTTGTTCCAAGTTCAGGGCTTCGATTTGGGGATGGTTTGAGGTTAGGCTGTGTTTTCATGTTGGAAGATTGTCACATTCTGTTTTCCCTACCTGTGGCTTATTGCGTGTACACGGCAGAACATTGTGCCATTCTAGGAAACCTGTTGTACGGTACATGCTTTCTTATGGTCACCATTACTTTCTTGTGATTTCTCTTTGAACACACTGCTAACATTAGATGTGTGTTACTCGAAACACCAACTGGGTGTATTCACGTCCTCATGGCAAGGTTATGTGATTATGGCTCCAGTGAAAAATGTATGTGCCTTCCAAACCTGTGGATAGGGCTGTGAAAGAAGCAGTCACACTCCCCATATAAGGGGCCCAACAATATTGAGTTTTGCTGCTGTGGAGTGAACTTAGTCACACGTACACACCATTGTCTGCTATGTGGCCTGTGCTTTAACTATTGCAAATCAAGCCTAATATGTTTGTAGACAAAACTTCAATTTTTCATTTAATGAAAGAACGAGATAGTGTAGTTTTTATGGCTCCCAAAACATTTTCTTTTGATCGTGGATTCAAAAAAATTGACTATATTTTTGCCGATGATATGGAAAGTATGGTTTTGTTGAACGAGGCATGGATATAGAAGCCGAGATTGATGTGCAGTCAAACATCGGCTGTAATGTTATCGATAGCAGGTTTGTGTAGGAAGACAAGGGTTATTACAGAGGGCAAAAGAAACTGTTTACAGCAGAACATGGGCCTGAGATAATTCCAGTTATGCTATTCATGTGATTATTTGACCCCATGGTACCAACCATGAAGTGCCTCCGCCTACCAAGCAACCGCTGTACAGCCTTTTGGTCTAGAGATAGCAGGTGTTCCCTCGGTATTAATCTTGGTTTTCCTTGCGTCAGTTTCTACATTTCTTGATGGAGCCAGGAATCGAACCCAGCGTCTCTGGGTGAGAAGCTGACGCCCTACACAATAGGACCTGCTTGTGTGTTGATTCAATATTACCAAATCCATTGAAACATTTGTTATACCTGATAAACTAAATGCCTTCTTTGGGCTGCAGAACAGGGTAGCCAGGGAGTAAAAGTCGTCTCACGGTGAGAGGTTTAAGTTATATTGGGAGGAGGAATGGCAGACCAATAAACTGAGAGTAATCTAGGAGACTACAATGTTATGGAAATCATCCCTGTAGTGGGTTGCATTCTTGGCTGTCGCCCCATTCCCGGCCCTGCCAAGAAATTTAATTCTGGTCCGAGGGCTAGAATGGGGTAAACTCAACCTCAAGAGGCAAACTTACAAGAGGTGAGTTCGGTGCCTGGTTGGTTCCTAACTGAAGTCCACGGCCACATCCTTCCCAATCCTCACCTGAATTGCAAACACACACATTGCTTCAGACACCACAATAACACAGGTTATTAGACATGTTTTATATGTACACGCACATGGGGCTGAATGACTACGATGTCCAAGTCCCTCAAATGAAACAACAGAATCTTCCTTCTAAACCAGCCACATGGGAGCTGTGGTACTGCTGTGTGCACATGTGGAGCACACTAATTGAGTAGCACTGAAACTGCAAAGTACATTTTGAAAACTCTCATGCCTCCCAAGGAAACTAGATGTTTGGTTCTTTTCAAAGAGGATATAAAAAGTTGGTTGACTCAGGCAAGGAAAGTATTTCTACAAGAAAGGAATCTGTTGACATCGAATATAGATTTAGGTATTAGGAAGTAATTTTTAAAAAGCCTTTGTCTGGAGTATGGCACTCTATGGAAGTGAAACTTGGACTATTGATGCAGCAGAAAAGAGAAGATTTGAAGCGTTTGAAATGTGGTGTTACAGGAGAATGATGAAGATCAGATGCAGGGTGTCTACCGGTAACGAAAAGTAACGAAAAAGTAGCTGATTTTACAAACGGGTAACGAAAGTAAGGAAAAGTAGCTAATTTTTATGTCTGGATAGTTTGAGGTAACGAAAATTTGCCGAGGTCGGTTTAAATCATTTAAACCCGCGCCACTAGGCTCACAGATTGCGATGAAGCGAGTTTTTTGCAAGCGGCGCAGATTGCGTGAGCTATATTTCCCCATGCACGACTTCAAGGAAATGCATACCTTCAGTGGTACTGTATTCTTATCAAGGTTCTCCATGATGGCATGGCATGACAGGTCAGGTTTGCCATCAGAATAAGATGTCCGATGAATTTCCTGTTACCCATGGACTGAAACAAGGATGTGTACTGGCTCCAACGCTTTTCGCGCTGCACTTGGCTGCAATGCTTTACGATTCACCCACAAACATCCCAGGTGTGGAGGTCAAGTATCGTTTTGATGGAGGGCTTTTCAACCTAACTCGTCTCCGCTCCTTGAGGAAAACTCAGGTTACTAACATGTTGTATGCAGATGATGCTGCGTTGCCAACTCTCACACCAGAAGAGCTGCAAGAGTCAGTTAATTGTTCCAAAAGTGCATGTGATCACTTTGGTCTTATCTTCACCAGGCACACCTCTTCCTCAGTTCAATATCTCCATCTCAAATTTGCCATTAGAACAGGTAGACCACTTCTCGTACCTGGGCAGTACCATTTCTGTGAGCTGTACCTGTGAGCAGGATGTGGAAGAGAATTGGCGCAGCCCATGCAGCATATGGACGATTAGCGCACCGGGTCTTCATGAATAAAGATCTGTCCATGAGTACAAAGCTTATGGTGTACAAAGCAGTAGTCATTTCTACATGTTGTATGGCTGTGAAACGTGGACCCTTTACCGACGTGATCTCAGGAAGCTGGAGCGTTTCCACCTACAAAAACTTCGATCCTGAGGATTAAATGGGAAGACCGCATTACCAATATTGCTGTTCTAGAAAAGGCTCAAATCAACAGCATAGAATCATCCATAATAGGTCACCAATTTAGATGGATTGGTGATGTCCATCGGATGGATGACGTGAGATTACCTCGTCAAATGCTATATGGTGAGTTATGCTATGGCACCAGACTTCATGGTGGTCCTAGGAGGCGCTACAAGGACCAATTTAAGCAGCCCTGAAATTGACAGGTCTTGATTCACAAAGCTGGGACATGCTGGCTGAAGACCGCTCAACTTGGCGCCGTACCATCTCGGATACTGTAAAGACGTTTGAAAGGGATCGACACACACATGAAGAGGCCAAGCGTCAAGCTAGGAAACTTCGAGCAGCCCAACCACGTCCTCCTCCAGCAATACTATGTGACTTGTGTGGTCGCTTGTTCCATGCCAGGATTGGACTCTTTAGTCACCGTAAACACATCCACAAACTGGACTGAAGGAAGATGATTTATACTCGGATTCGAGTTAAAGCCGATGATGATGATTCATCGGTTCAACGTATATTTTCGGCATCAAGAAGAAGGTGTTTAGTTTTGCGTGAAATATGTTTCTGTATTCGGAAACCTGACTTTTTGCGAGACGTTTATTCGCGATAACTTCCAAAACTCAACAGAAACCTCTCGTTTCTGATATTGACCTCTAAATTTGGATATCTGAAATTGAAGTCTAGAAATAACTCTAATTAATTTATTGTCGCAATTTTGCGAAATGATACCATTTCGAAAAAGAATCGCAAAAATGCTTTGAAATAAATAGCTATATTTTATAAATCTATCCTTCTCGTAAATTTGCGACATCCAGTGTGGTTAATTCGAAACTCCGTTATATGTCTATTTTTCCTTCCTACTTTGGTTCCATTGGATACATAATAACCAGTTATCTCGAAAACTTGTATAATTTGAATTCGAAAGAAAATGTGCCATCGTGTCGTATTATTCGTGCAATCCTCTCTGAATAATTCGCAATATCCGATACCTACTTCATACCTGCCAACTTTTACGGTTTATCCGTAAAATTTACGGAAATTGCAGCATTTTACGGTTTTACGGATGAACGGTGTCATTTTACGATTTCGCGGACAAAAATTTGAAACGATAATTAACATTCGATAATCCCTCCCACTTCCGTACAATCGATTGTTTGCGTGGGTCGAAGGCAAGTCCGCGATAGTCGATAACTCGTTCTTTGAGTTGATTTGTACTTTTGACCGTGTCATGTTTGTGTCGTCATTGTAATTGAATTTGAAGCCGGGATAACCGTTCTTCCATGTGAATCTTAGGTGTCAACACGCTCTGCTTCGCAAATTCTTTGTTCCCCTACGTTCGCTCGTTGCGATTTAAACGATATTCTTTGACCACGTGAGTTGAGTTGTTTATTGTTCGCGAAGTTGGCGTTCTTTGAATGTTTTCGTATTTTAAGGTTATGGCATATATTAATGAAGTGTTCGAGTTTTTGTGCTATATCTTCGTGCTTCGCAGTTTCCTGTATTCCTTGGACTAATTACATTCGTTCCACGTGTGTGTTTTTTTCTCTCTACCATGTGCATATTCTTTCTTTACGAGGTTGGCGTCGTATTCATTTGACTTGTGTGCTTTGACTTGTTTTAATGAAGTGTGGGCTGTGTTTTATGCGATTTATGTTATAATTTTATGTGACGTTTAGTGATCCAGGTTCCTTTCGATGTTTTAGTAGATATCGAGAATGAACAAATACAACAAGAAACAGTACTTCCAGACATTTAAAGAATCATACTCGGTTGATTTTCCGTGCATACTAAAATCAAGAAAGGGAGAAAAATTTGCCTTTTGCACGGTATGTGCGTGTGATATTAATATTGCTCATGGTGGAAAAAACGATTTAAGTAATCATGTGAAGTGCGGTAAACACATAAGTTATGTTAAATCGAAGGAAGATAGCAAGAAAATCAACACCTTTTTTGCCAAGGCTGGTAACGTTGACAGTGACGTAATTAGGGCCGAGTGTCTGTTTACTTCCTTTTTGGTGGAACACAATGTGCCCTTAAGTGCGGCTGATCATGCTGGCGCTTTATTTAAGAAGATGTTTCCCACATCAGAAGTTGCAAAGAAATATAGTTGTGGTCGCACGAAAACGACGTGCATTGTAAATAAAATGGCAAAAAATGCATCATCTGAAGTTGTTAAGTGCCTTCAGAACGGACCATTTTCTTTGGCAACGGATGGAAGCAATGATACGAATGCCAAGTTGTATCCTATTGTTGTTACATTCTATGATGTTCGGCAGGAAAAAGTAGTGAGCACTGTGCTATCCATACCAGCGTTGGACGGGGACTCAACAGGGCGAAACATAGGTAACCTGATGTTATCACAGCTGAGTTCTCATAATATACCAATTGAAAACTGTGTGGCTTTCTGCTCCGACAATGCTCCTGTTATGATAGGACACAAAAATGGGGTTTCAGCAGTTCTGAAGGAAGTTCAACCAGGTATTGCCATCATAGGGTGCATTTGCCACCTGATTAATCTAGCAGCTGAAAAAGGTGCTGGAAGATTACCAGTTAAAGTGGATGAGATCCTTGTAGATATATTTTATTTCTTAGAGAAGAGTGTAAAGAGAAAAGAACGCCTTCAGAAATTTCAGAACTTGCACAATAAGGAAGCAAAGAAAATTCTGAAGCATGTATGTACTAGGTGGTTATCTTTAGGCAGATGTTTGGATAGACTACTGGACCAGTGGGATCCTCTTCTTTCTTTCTTCAAGGAGGAAGTAATATTATGTACCCAAAACATTTCCACAAGCTTGACATCTTTCAGAATACCTAAAGTTGAACAAAGTGGATCCAAAGAGTATCAGAAGAAGAGAATTCTTGATTCTGCTACTACACATGCCCCTAAAAGAATAGCATATTCTTCCAAATGTGACAAACCCATCCTAAAAAATAAGACTTCTGCTACAACTCGTGAGGAAAAATTGTTTATGTTCCTGTCCTCAAACTTGAACAAGGCCTTTTGCACTTTTCTTCATGTGACTATTCCTGTATTTGACAAATTGAATGTTGCCCTTCAGACTTCTTCCCCACAAGTTCACTTGTTATTAGAACTTCTAATGGATTTGCTAAAGCAGCTGTTCACCAAGTTTGTTAAGCCCAAAATTGTCAAAAGCTCCTCATTGCTTGAAGTTGAGTACAACTTGATTCAAAATCAAAGAAGTGATGATGAGTTAGTTATTGGCATTCAAACTTCGAACATAGTGAATGATCTCCAGGATACAGATAAATCCCTTTTCTTTTCATCAGTGAGAAACTACTTTTGTACTGCCTGTGACTACATCATCAACAAGTTTCCACTCAAGGATGACGTGCTAAAGAATGCTCAAGTTGCTAGGTTAGACAAAATTGAAGATGCACAGTTTTCTTCCGTTCGTTTTTTCTTGGAAAAGTTTCCTATCATGTTATGCAAGGAAGAGAATGAAACTACCGATGAGGTGGTGAATGAGCTTCAGAGGCAGTTTACAGCTCTTCAGGTAGATGACACTTTGGCTGCACATCAAGATGCTGCAAGTGATTCCAGTTGGGCACAAATATCAAGAATTCGTGGAGCCGATGGACTTCTTAAGTATAACCGAATTTCTAGAGTAATGCTCTCTATTCTCACCATACCCCATAGCAATGCAGAATGTGAACGTGTTTTCAGCCTTGTGAAGAAAAATAGAACACAGTTCAGGTCATCCATGTCCAATGAATCTCTGGAGTCTATTTCTATTTTGAAGACCAGGAGTTCTGGTCCCTGTTATGACAAAGCATTTTCTCAAGACTTTTTGCTGGAAGCTAAAAAGGCCACAACCATGACTTTAAAGTCGAACTAGCATGTGATTTGCAGTGTGTATTATATTATTTCTTGCCTGTGTTACGTTAAACAAGTTTTATTGTGTAAAACCTTTTTCAAATATCGTATATCGGCTTAATTTATCAAGGAAGTCCTGTTATGTATGCTCCAAACCAATATTCACCACGCCTGCTGCTGATTAACATCGATTTCTTCTTGATTGTTATGTTCATCTACAAATCATGTAAGTAGATATGATTTCATTGAAATATCCTGTTTAAAGCATGAATTATTGTATTTTGTTGCCCAGAAGTATTATTATTTTCGTCAAGCCGGGGTATGTCGAAAATCGTTAAATTTTTTGTCGCGCGTGAGTTTTACTGATAGCCCTTTTCAAAAGTTGGCAGGTATGCTACTTCGAACGTTCATCCTCCAAAATCACATCCTCAAGACGGCCGGCTGACCACACGACTTGCCTGCGGGAATCTCGTCAAACGGACCGAGATCGACGCCAGTTGCGTAAAATCATAAAACCCGTGCCCGGTCGCGAACTTGTGTCCACGAGGGCTGCGGGAATCCTGTCAAAGGTGGTTGGGCACCCATCACGAAACATATTGAACCCTACTCGCCACTTTCCCATGACCGTATGCTTAAAAGTGTACGGAGCAGGAGAAGTGCATCAACCCACTTAGAAATAACAGACTACGTGGCATCACGATACCGTACACATTTGTTCTCGTGATCCACCGTGAACTTCCAACCATGGTATAGGGACAGCGGGAATCACAGCGCCTACCATACAACAGGTCCATAACTGCTTGTGAATTTTAACCATGCCCAACCTCGAGCTTGCCTCCGCCATTCTTCCAGGGCAGATAGTCAAGCAGACAATCGTCGGATGCAGTGCCGATTGCATTATATCGCGTTCTCGGTGTCCAACCGCGAGGACAACATGAATCTCATAAAAATGACCGAGAGCGGCGACGATTGCGATACATCACGATATTTCTCCGCATTCGATGATGAATACAACTGGATTCCTGTCAAACGGACAGCATGCAGCCCCGATTGCGTAATAATACTATATTTTTCCGTGCCCAATCTCAAGGACAATAGAAATCTCTTTGAACGACTGAAAGTGACGCCGATTATGTAAATCGCGATTTTTCTCAGTGTTCTATCGTGAAAACTATGAATCGCGTCAAACGGCTCAGACCAGCCCCAATCGTGTAACGTCTCGATATTCTTCCATACTTGACTTCGAAGACATAATTCGGTGACGATCACGTAACGTCGTATATATTTCTTCGTGATCTGCCGCGGGGACAAAGGAAATCTCCCCAAACGGCCAAGATCAGAGCAACTTCTTGGTAATCATAACGTCTTGTACACAAGGCGGCATATTAGCTGAAACAACTAATTTGATATTCAATATCCATTATTTATTTTTATCTTTAAAATTTTTATAACACCTTAAATGAATTTTATTCACTGGATTAAACACAGTTCATTGTTGTTTTTCTTCACCGCGCGATGAGCTTCTATGCTTGCCGACCGCAGACGTATCTTTAATTAAAGGTAACTAAATTAACTAAAAGGTAGCTAAAAAGTAACTAATTTTTACTTCATCCTTACAGTAGACACCCTGAGATGGGTAGATAGGGTTACAATCAAAGAGGTATTAAGACGAGTGGGAGAGGAGAGATGTTTCTGGCAACTGCTAATGAAGAGAAGAGATAGGTTGGTAGGAGCTTAGTTATGGAAGGAAGGGTCATGGACAAGAAGTGTAGGGGTAGTTCAAGGTTAGAATATGTTAAACAGATTGCCTTGGATGTAGGGTGTGGTAGCTATGTAGAGATGAAACGATTAGCTCAGGACAGGGAGGCATGGAGAGCTGCATCAAACCAGTCAAATGACTGAAGACTCAAACAACAAGAAATGAGAATATTAGTACATAGAGATGACAAAATAAAAGTTGTCTTCTTTATATGGCACACACTATGGTCGTGCAAAGGTACCAAAGTCAGTTTATTGTAGATGCTTGGGGAATGTTATTTGCTAACTTTACCTATTCAATCGCATGGTTATAGCATTGACATACCTGCCAACTCTCCCGATTTCAGACCATTTCTCCCGCCCTCCCGCTTAACGTATTAAATCTCCCGATTTTTCAAAAATCCCACGCGTAATTTCGGATTGAATGTGCGAGATGACACTCCAGTCGTCTATCGAACGGATCGACTTTACGTGTTTTGAAGTTATATCTCGATACCGCAGTTTCGCTCTGTATCGTTAATGGACAACTGCGTACTAACTCCTGCCAAGACTCCCGCGTCACGTCCTGCTGTTATAAAAAGTTCGCTCGAATATGTCTTTGTTTGAAATCGTCGATGGTTAATTCAGCGCTTGTTCCTAGATGTTTTGCCTAATGACCTGTGGGTGATAGGTAGTTGTGCGCTGCGGATTATTGTATCTGTTTCACACATGAAATTATATGATTTATGTATAACTTAGTTAGATGTTGTTGGCGTTAATATGGCCGTAGGCTATTGTGATTTTTTGATCTGAGTGATTGCGTCCGTTCCTCGGTAATATGGCGAAGAAATATGATGTGATATTTAAAAGTGTGTACACAGATAACTTTTCGCATATAACTGAGTCAAGAAGAGGCGCAACATTTGCATTTTGTAGTGTCTGTAGGTGTGATTTCAGTATCTCACATGGTGGAAAGGGAGATATTTCAAAACATGTGCTCTCAAAGAAACATAAAGACAATGTACAATGTGTTGGGAAAAACAAGAAACTTGATTATTTCAAGTGTAAGGAGGGAGACACTTGACAGTATACAGGGCCAGCGACAGGCCGGTGTAGGGGGTGCTACAGCACCGGGGCCCGGCCTGGGACCAATGTTGTAATGTAAATTTTTGTGGTTGGTACAGAATTCTAGGCCTACCGTACCTCATCCAGTTCCATCCGGGAAACTGGAAATGTGTCTGGCTATTAAATAAACTTGATTTGTAATTTATACCATACAAATCACAAAACAAGCTTACTGTTTGAAAAATTGATGTTGGCAATGCTGCACAACAATCTATGAAGCGCGTGCGTGAAGATTCCCGCTCCGAGGAAGGGTTTTACCCGCTGTCCCCGCACTGGCCACACTGTGCTGCGTAAATAATGCTTTGTCATCCACTGTCAGTCGATTGTCTAATCCAATAGTAATACGTTGTGTTAGTGATTCGCCACGGTTTGTGTGATTTGTATACGTCAGTTTTAATGGTGTCGGTGTGTAATATTGTTCGATTACGGATTACAATTTAGAATGCGTATAGTGTGATTTTTAGTGTAACTTACTAGGAGTTGCAATTACAAACACAAATCAGGTGCTCAAAACTGGAAGGAAAGAGAAGACAGGGAGTTGAAGGAAAGAGCATCGAAGAAAGGCCAGCTATCGCTTAGACAGTTTTTAAAATGTCTTTCATAATCGTCAGTTATAGAAAATGGTAACATTACTAATAGGCCCACCAATAGTAATAGTTATAAAGTAGATGCTTTACCTACAAACGAACAACAAAATGAAATCTAATCAAACCAGGAAGAACCAGTTCCCATCACTGAAAGAGGGACTCCTAGTCCTATTCAGTCTGTGTCGCCTACGAATATTGAATCTATCAGAGGCCAGAAACCGCCTTTACCTTTACCAGACAAATCTGTTGATGTAGGTGACCCTGCATTCGATAGCAGCCGAGACTTAAAATACCCTCATGTTCCTTTGCCTGAACAATTTCCTGTGTATTCGGTAGGCTATTCCGTTCCCGTGTCGGTCTTCCAAAAGATACTTACAAATGGTGAACTAATTACTCGTGATTGGCTTGTTTGGAGCAAGGTTAAGAAAGCGTTTTACTGTTTACTTTGCAGAATATCCAGTACGTTTACCCGGCCAAAACTATCTTCGTTCGCTCTTTCTGAAGGATATTCTGCGGAAAAACGTTGGAAGAAATTCTTCAATATAGTGCCAGAACATGAGAGTAGTTCCAGTCATAAAAGCTGCTATATTGAGTGGAAGTCAGAGGTGATCAAATTTAAAAAAATATATAAATTGCTAACGGACTTAATCTTTCACTCCATTCAATAAGAAAAGGAGAAGTGGCGTGATCTTTTAAATCGACTTCTTAATGTCACTTTATTCCTAGCTGAAAGAGGACTTGCTTTTCGGGGTAGTATTGATAAAATCGGGAACCCCTTAAATGGCAATTTTTTGGAAATTCTAGAACTACTGGCCAATTATGATCCAGTTTTGAATGAACATTTAAATAGAAAAGGGAGAAAGAATGCAAGTGAATTATCTGTCTCATGATATTCAAAATGAGTTTATTACTCTTTGCGCTGTCCAAGTTACGAAGAAAATTTTAGAAGAAAGAGAAATGGCAAAATATTATGCCATAATTGATGCCATAGTTGATGCAACACCAGATTCTGCACATGTTGAACAGACTGCGTTTCTTTTGATATACGTTTATTTGACTGAAAATGAAACTCAGCCTTACCAAGTCGAAGAAAGGCTACTTTGCTTTACCGACTGTACCAAAAAGAGTGGAGAAGCCATTGCAGAGCTTATTTTAGATAGGCTAAAGGTGTTTGACATACCATTGAGAGACTGTAGGGGTCAAGGCTACGACAATGGGAGTAACATGAAAGTAGCGTACAAAGGATCTCAGGCAAGAATTCTCTCACCTAACAGTGAAGCAGTTTACTCTGCTTGTCATTCCTTGAATCTATGTGGAGAACAATCAGCGGAGAGCTGTGTGGCTGCAGTAACATTCTTTGGAGCTGTTCAAAAGTTGTTTAACATATTTAGCTCCAGGCCCCAAAGGGGAAATTTTGAAAGGAAGGATACCAAGCGCTCTTCACTCGACGTCGAAGACTCGCTGGTCTGCTAGAGTACACAGTGTTAAACCAGTTGCAGCTCACCTTCCAGGGATAATAGAAGCACTGGAGGCATTGACTGAACTGAGCCTAACTTCTGAATGTCGTCGAGGCCATGAGGAATTGGAATTGGACTGCCTTCTTCTTGCGTCTATTTGGTTCAAGGTAAGAATACATCATATATATTGTATATATTTATTACCGTATTCATTATATACCATATATTCGTTTAGAATAGATGCGTGTAGCTACGGTAGTCAAAAATACCTGCGGGATAATTGGTCTTAACTACCAAAGAAAATATTATTTATTTTCCTGGTAAAATAGCATTTCTTTGACCTACAAAGATATGTCAAGCAACATAAAAAACATAAAAAACAAACACTTGTCACAAAAATACTAACTACAATAGAACCTGGTTAAGTCGGCCCTCTTTAACGCACCCGTCTGCGTAACACGGACTGGGTTTAGTTGTTTTTATTTTTTTGTTGTTGTAACATTTACTACTCAGTTAATGTCCCTCGAATCGGTAAATTGGCAGTGCGAGTGGACCAGTTTTGTTTGACGGGGCTGTAATCTACTCACTATCGTGACTGCGTAGAGTAGACGATGAGTCATCGCCCGTCCCCTCACCCCTGCGCCAATGGAGTAAACCTGTTGTATTCAATCACACCGCATCAACATTAGACCTGCTGATGAGCGAGAGCGCGCAGTGCTACCACTCTGCTAACTACCACGCATCCTAATAAGATGAAGTCTGTCGGTAATCAGTTGACACATTTATTAGGTTTTAAAAGTGAATTGCACAAAATGCAATTTAGTAGTTCAGGTTTGTGTAGAAAACTTTAATAAATAATCTATATATAGAATAACAAAGATAAACATTTTTTAATTATTCTCAATTTTTTTCAAGCCGTGAGGGGGCCTTAAGCCCCTTAATTTTGAAATTTGATTAGCCACAATAAATGACTTTTTCAGAAAAATTCATATACTGTTTTAAATATTTTTGTTATTTTAAATTATAGCGATACCAGTTTCATTTAAAAAAACATTGTCAGTTGTTTACAAATAATAAGCGTTAGCGAAGGTCTCATTTTTGTTATACTGTAGTTAAGAGCAATAATCTTCCGTGCAGTTGCAGTGTAATGATGGCAATTTAAATATTACTGATATCATGTTTTTAAAATAAGGAAACAAACGAATTCTTTCTTTCTTTCATTCTTTCTGTCAGGTTTTAAAATCAATAGACATTGTCAACAGAGTTCTTCAACGCCGAGATGAAACTATGGATGTAGTGGCAGAGAACTTAGGTTCTCTGATAGAATACTTGAAAATTATACGTTGTGAAGGTTGGGACCGTATATATAGTGAAGCTGAAGTAGTGGCAAAAAATATAGGATGGCCCCAACAACTTTAAGAGGAAGAAAAGAGACGAAAAAAAGAAAGAGTTAAGCTGATGAAGAGGATGACAGTCATGAAGACAGTAATGATGCAAAAACTAATTTCAGAAATGATGTGTTCAATGCAATTCTGGACATTACCTGGACAGTGCGGTTTCGATCAGTACAATCTCTTTGTAGCGGGTTTTCTGTTTTGTGGCAATGCAATGGCAGATGAATTAATTTTGGAAAAATCAGCTAAGCATGTAAGGCGCTATTCTAATGACATAGGAAACGACCTTTCTGATGAATTACATAACCTGAAATTAATTTACCGAGCTAACTTTGGTAGCAAAACTCTTACGCCCTCGGACCTTCTCAATAAAGTTAAAACTTTAAATTTGGAAACCCTATTTCCTAATCTTAATGTAGCATTGAGAATATTTTATTACCATCCCTGCAACAGTTACGAGCGCAGAGCACTCTTTCTCGGTTCTCAATCGCGTAAAAAACATTTTCCACGCGACAATGTACCAAAATAGACTTTCAAGCTTGGTTGTTTTGGCTGTTGAAACGGAACTTGTGAAGTCTACCAATTTGGACAATATCATAGAAGATTTTCCCCAGAAAAAGGCCAGAAAGGGGGTCTTAGCCTAAGTTAATATAACTGTTTGTATTGTAAGTTTGTTTTGTACATGTACATATACTGTAAGCCATTAAAGATGTACAACTTTATTGTGAATTTAGTGTTTTAATATTTTATTTCTAACCTTTCAGTTCAGTTTACAAATAAGGTAATGAAATCTTAAAGAATCGATTTTAAAAAACTAATCGATTGGATTTTTAGGTTTAAAAAAATTAGTTTTATGAACTGCATTGTTTTTAAACTGAATGGGTTACTGTTTATTTGGGAGTGAGAATTATTAAAATGAATTGGAGTGCTTACATGAGTTGACATTTAAACCTTACAAAAATATGGTTTAAAATCTGTAATGCATTTTATGGAGAGTTATAAATATATGTGTATGTATAATACACTAAATACATGGCTGCGATTAGTGAATTTGGGTTGCAAAAAATGCATGAATGGCAGGGGCCAGAAATACCCCCCAGCACTGGGGCCTGCGGCTGCTCTCTCTGGCCCTGACAGTATAGCACGTGCTGAAGCATTGTTCACATCGTTCATTATTGAACATAACCTCCCTGTCAATTGTTCCGATCACGCTGGTCCTTTATTTAGGATGATGTTCCCAGACTCAAAAATTGCCGGGAGATATGGCCCAGCCAGAACTCAAGTAGGACAAATTGTCTAAAGTTATGCTTTCCATTCTGACCATTCCGCATAGTAATGCAGAGTGTGAGAGGATGTTCAGTCTTGTCAGAAAACCAAGAACGCAGTTCAGGTCATCTCTCTCCGAAAAGACTTTGGACAAACTTATAACTCTGAAGTCGATTCAGAAAGGGAAGTGTTTTGAGCAAGAATATAGCAAGACCTTTTTGAAGAGGGCAAAATCAGCCACAGTCACCTGCAACAACGACCAATAATATGATCTTCGGTACGTCACTAGTTTTGTATGCCTGAGTGTGGCCGAAAGAAAGGTATGCTTGTTTGATAGACTAGTTAGAATTTAAAATTACTCAGTCTTAAGTACATTTGTAAACTGGGATGTCATATCATGTTAGTCATGTACAGTTTAATAGTGTAACTTATATATTTGCTGGAATGTCTTAGCCTGTGTATGTATTATGATGCATCGCGCCGCCCCCCCCCCCCTCCCAATCGCCGCCGCGTCGAATCTCCCGATTTTTCATTTTGAGAGGTTGGCAGGTATGCATTGAGGAAGTGTGTCCTGCCAATTTGTGGTTTACAACTGCATGTTTTTCCTACTCTTGTAGAATCAGCATGTAAGCTCTACACAACAACAGGTTCTCTTCCTTCATAAATGAGTGTCCTGCAACATTAATATGCCTGTCCATGAGGAGGATGATGATGTCTGTCTTGTTCGGTGTATAAAATACTTCTTTAAAATCTTGCAGATGTTGGATATGAAAGTATTCGTGGACACAGATGCTGACATACGTCTTGCCCGTCGTCTGAAGAGAGACATATCTCAGAGAGGGCGTGACTTAGAAGGTGTTCTAAAGCAGTATTGCAACATGGTGAAACCAGCATTTTGTCACTACATCGCTCCAACCAAGGTGCATGCAGATATCATTGTGCCCCGAGGAGGAGAGAATGAAGTGGCCATTGAACTCATCGTCCATCACGTCCACACCCAGTTACAACTAGTGAGTATTCTGTTTCTTTTTACGAAGGTTTTTGATTTCCGACCAATAAGAAATTCACACCCAGTAATTTGGATTCCAAAGCAATAACAGGGAGAGCAGCTTACATGACGGCACAGCATGCACTAGTAAATACACTTGTTACAAAGTTAGCATTTTTGTGTTTCGATGGAAATGTCCGTGTACAGTCGACCCATCAGGAGATTTTTTCCTTTACCTAGGAATAAATCTTAGAAAACTTCTTTTTTACTTTTAATATAGTGTATAGAAGAGAAAGTGTGGAGACTCCCGAATCTGCCGGATCTTTAGTATGGGTAGTTGCTGCGCCCGCCGACAGACTGCACAGCGGTTGACTGTCGGTGGCTGGAGTCACTTTCTAAGCATTCGCGAGTTTGAAACATAGAATTGCTGCCGTATTTAGTCCTTATTTCTTGGTGTTGAAACGTTTATGTGACAAGAAGCGATTTCCACGATAAAAGTAAGTTGCTGTTCAAAAATCGAGTAATAGATTTTAATTGCTACGGACAGGTGTATGCCATGAACACGTCCCCTGAGTTCGCAGGCTTGAAACCTTGTCCAAAATTGACTTCCACACATATAAACCCTACGTCTTTCCAAATGAACACTAAACTCGCTTTCCACTTATTCAGCAATGCGACCGCCATTAACTTTTCCGGCAAACTAGCCCCGACATTTTTAGCGGTAGTGAGAATACAGAATTATTCACGAGAGACATGAACAATCTAGCAGATGCGCTTAAACTCCAGAATGCCAACAAACGCACTACAACGATGCCCCTTCGCACAAGACATTAATAGACTTTTCTGAAACCATTAGCTCAGAAAATAACACATTTGCCTCAAAAAGAACAATGAAATCTCTTCATCACTGGCACGACAGCCCTCTGTGGCCCTTGGCCTTCTGAAGAAGTTTTCCCCATTCTTTCCTGTTAAGTGCTGAGCTCCTCCAATTCTTGATTCCAATTGTCTTTACATCCTCTCTCACTCCATCTTCCCACCTTAGCTTTGGTCTTCCGACTTTCCTGGTTCCTTCTGGCATTGCATTCAATAACCTCTATATCATTTTGTCATTAGCACGCATCACATGTCCTGCCCACTCCAACCTTCTGATCTTGATACATTTTACAATATCTGGTTCATTATATAAATCATAGAGTTCATGGTTATATCTTCTTCTCCATTCACCCTTTTCCTCCACTGGCCCAAAAATTTGCCTCAAAATCTTTCTTTCAAATATACCAAGTTTTCTTTCATTAGATTTTGAGAATGTCCAGGTCTCGGCACCATATGTTAATACAGGCTTTACTAAAACTTTATACATTAGGACTTTAGTTTTCCTGAACAACAGCTTGGACTTCAGATGCTTTCTGAGGCCATGATAACACTTGTTAGCAGACAGTATACGCTTCTGAATTTCAGAGCTAACATTGTTCTTCTTGTCCAAGATAGGTAAAGCTACGCACAACATCAAACTTATACGAATCAATTTCTATGCATGTGGAGCCACTAGGGTATTCTTTCTTGGTTACGGGCATGTACTTAGTTTTCTCTTCATTTATCTGTAGATTCATCTTTCTTGCTGCTTTTTCAAAGCTAGTGAAAGCCTCTCTCATTGCTCTTGGTGTTCTTGCAATTATATCGATATCTTCTGCGTATGCCAAAGTTTGAACAGATTTATATAAGATGGTTCCTCTCATGTTGATTCCTGAATCTCTAATAACCATCTCCAAAGCTATATTGAACAAAAGGCATGATAATGAATCTCCCTGCCGAACTCCATTCTTGGTCGTTACAACATTTGATATCGTGTTCTGTATATTAATTTGACTCCTAGTATTGTTCATGGTAGCTTTCACCAGAGTGATCAGTTTCTTAGGGATCTCTAGCTCTTCCATTGCTACATAGAGATTATTTCTGTCAATACTGTCATAAGCTGACCTAAAATCAATGAAAAGATGGTGTGTATCAAATCCAAATTCTTTACATTTTTCAAGTATCTGTCGGATTGTGAAAATCTGATCCGTAGTAGCTCTTCCTTGGCGAAATCCACATTGATAGTCACCAACTGCATTTTCCACATATGGCGCCAGTCTGCTAAAGTGGATGTTGGAGAATATTTTATAGGCAATGGATAATAGGCAAATCCCTCTATAGTTAGAGCACAACATGATATCACCTTTCTTATGTATCGGGCAGATGATACCTACATTCCATTCATCAGGAATCATTTCAATTATCCATATCTTAGCCACAAGTTTGTGAAAGTGTTTAGTAAATTCATTTCCAGCATTTTTCACAAGCTCTGATTGTATTGGGTCCATTCCTGGGGATTTATTATTATTTAATTTCTTAATGGCAAACCCAACTTCCTCAATAGTAGGTACCGATACTTCTTTTTCCGATTCTCTTGTATTTACAGGAGTTAAGGTTTCTTGGTCGTCAACTGGACTTCCATTCAGCAGTTCACCAAAATATTGTGCCCATCTTTCTAGTATTGCTTCCTCACTGCCCAATATTATTCCCTCTTTATCTCTACACAAATTTGTTCTAGGCTGGAAATCCTTACGGCTCTTATTTAGCTTCTGATAGAAAGCTCTTGCATCATTCATCCCCTTCAACTGTTCCATTTCTTCCAATTCCTTCCCCTCATACTGTCTCTTCTTCTTCTTCTTGTGCAATCTCTTTTCTTGTCTTCTGGAAGTTCTGTACTCCTCGACCGCTTTTCGGGTGTGATTCCTCTGTTGCATTCTCTTGTATGCTTAATTTTTTAAGGTTGTTGATCATGCACATTCTTCATCAAACCAATAGTTATACCTAACTTTCTCTTCCCTTCCTAAAACTTCATTTGCAGTTTTTAATAGTGTGTCTTTTAAGATTCTTCCAGATTTCATCAATACTCTCACTATTAGACAAATCTATCAGAGCCTCATTAAGCATTTTGACATATCTCAAGGCGGTTTCGGGCTCCTTCAGCCGCCCACAGTTAAACTTTCTTGCATTGGATCCATGCTCTTTTCTCGCATTAGATATTCGACTTCTAATGGTTGCTACCACAAGGTAGTGGTCGGAGTCAATATTGGCCCCCCTATAACTTCTAATATTCCTCAAGTTTGAGAAGTGTCTTGCATCTATTAGGAGGTGGTCAATTTGGTTAAAAGTACTTCCATCTGGAGATTTCCATGTCATCTTATGTATGTCCTTGTGATTAAAAGTTGTACTTCCCAGTACCATATTTCTTGAAGAGGCAAAATGTACAAGTCTTATTCCATTATCATTAGAAGTATCATGCAGACTCTGTTTTCCAATCCAAGGTCTATATTCGTCTTCCTTTCCTATCTTCACATTCATGTCCCCAAAAATTATTTTACAATCTGCTCTTTGGCATTCATTATAGATTTCATCTAATTCATCATAAAATGAATCTTTATCTTCATCACTCTTCTCTTCCATTGGAGCGTGAACACAGATCAGACTATAATTGAAAAACTTCCCTCTAATTCTGAGTCTGCACAGTCGATGTGATTTTGCCCGAAAATCCATGATAAGATGAATGAAATCTCTTAGTTACACTAAAGAGTACCTTGAAGTCGCTCAATATTTATGGTCCAAAGGCTTTAGATACGTCTTGACAGGGAAATTCAATAAAGACCCCTTGGAACGTCATTTCGGAATTCTAAGCTTCATAAATTGTGAATATCACACATCAACTGTAGATTTTCTGCATTTGCATATGTTACAGTGCGTGTATTTTTCAATTAAGATGGCTATATCACCGTCCTGGAACTGTGAACCTAGGTTAGAACCACCTCTCTCATCATTTGTTAATCAAATGTGATTATGTGCAAAGCAAACTGAGGAACAAAACAAATCTGTTAAGTTTTCTGCGGAGGACAAAATTAGAGACAAAGTGGTGGTAACGGACTGAGAGAATGATCTTCCCCTTCCTTATGAAGACAACATTCCGAAACAATGCTTGGTTTACTATCTAGCAGGGCATATTATCAAGCAACTAAAAAAAAAAGGAATCAGCTGTGTGAAGTGTGCAACAACCCTTCAAAGTGAAAGGCCTTCAGACACAACAGCTGCAACTTTCACTAACATAAAGGACTTAGGCTCGATAAATACCCCTACTTACCTAACCCAACCGTCCGACAGTGTCTTCAAAATTCTTTTACAGGTCGAAGTAGTTGTTGAAAGGAACTGTGAACTCAGGGGACGTGTCCATGGGATAAACCTGTCCGTAGTAATTAAAATCTATTACTGTTCCCTCTCAAATTTGTGGGATGATAGGCTATATTTTATGAGTGTTTGGACAGCATTGATAGGATTGTGATTTAGGATATGTTATGGAACATAAACTGGACCCTATTGGAAAACTCTTTTGATTTCATGAAGTGCCGCTTTTTCTCTTCTACAAAAGAAATTAGGAAAGAACAGTAATCTGCTAAATTGTCGCGTAAGCTGTAAGTTACATGGGTGAGTTTATATTATACAGTATTATACAGTGAGTCCGGGAATATTCTCCGCAGCGCCTACATGCGTCTGCGAGAGCTAGCTACAGCAGTTACGTTGGTAGCACGGCTGCCACTTGCATCATCTCTACTTACTATAAAACAAAGTCTCCGTTTCTTGGATGTTACTGGTAAACTCAAGAACCACTGGATAGATTTTGATGCGGTTTTCTGTAAAGGATATATCGAGTATGATTTCTGTAGAAAATAATTTATTTATGATCAAAGGAAGCCGAGCAGTAACAATTTTAGTGGAATAGTCGATAAAAAAACCTGGCGTCCGAGCGCTTTGTAAGCTTACGCTGCGTAAACCGTTAAAAATATCTAAATACTATGAGTGTAAGAATTGTTCAGCATGAAAAGTTCTACAAAAAAGTCCGCGAGAGCATATGTCTATCTTCCATACATCGCCCACTATAAGGGAACAACTGAAGCTTGTCTCTTACAGCTTTATGTGCTGCCGACTTGGAGATTCCTCTTTGTTGAGCTAATTTTCGTGTTGATTTACTTGGACTACGCAGCATATATCGGAGATTTCATCAAGTTTTTCGTCTGTTAAAAGCGCAGGCCTGCCTGTTTCCGGTACATCGTGAACTGAGCCAGTCACACGAAATTTACTTACCAAACCCCGAATGGTATCACGGTTTGGACACTTTGAATTAGGAAACCGTGCCTGAAATCTTAATTTTACATTTTCTGTAAACCGATCGCCTTCGCGAAAAACGTATTCCACCAAAAAAACTCTCTCTTCAGTAGTAAACATTACCGCCTGTATACTGTTGCACTCTTCCAATAATAATATATCCGAACGCTCGCTGACTGTAATACACGCTGCAGGCTCGCGCGCTTATCGCGATACACATCGACAGCTCACGCGGGGAAGTCCCACTTTGAAGGACACAGTGCAATGCGGCCAACTAAAACTCATGACTCAACCACTCACAGCTGCACGTACCCACTGCGGAGAACATTCTCGGGCGCCCTGTATTTACTGTATTTGTGCAGTAGTGAATGGTCTGTAGTTGATGATTTTTACACATTCAGTTACATTTTGATCCCCTTCAGAATGTTTCATTTACTGTATTATATGAACCTAGGACGTAACCTGATGTTTCATAATTAACTCAACTGACGTCAGTGTTTTGCTGTATATACTCAGTGCGGAAAATTTTAAAATTGGGTCATCTTGTCTAATACAACGTAGTGGAAGCTGATAACTGAAAGGTAACATTCAACTGCTGGTATTGATACCGTCCGCACCCTACACCTGCCGACGCTAGAGCCTAGCGGCTGGACCTTACAAACTCCACAAGTCGCGTCACATTCTCTTCTATATACTATGCCTTTACTAAGAAATTCAGTTGTTTTAAAGAAAATTGTTCAGGTTTGCAGTAAATCAGAATATCTCATTCATTTATCAGAATTCAAATAATTTTGCATTTTGAACCATTTATGCATTTTACCGTGAATTGAAACTAAATTGAAGTCAACACATAGGGGTCACAAACATGAATTTTGGAAAATTTGCATCTATTTGATAATTGACATAAAATACCAATGAGTATTTAATAATTTATTTCCACCTAATGTCAATGTTAAAAACCTCACTAGTGATACTGATACATCTATTAAACTACAGTAGGACCTCGTTAACACATCCCTCATTAGTACATTTTATCGCATATTATGTCGTAATTTTCAAGTCCCGATTCTTTTCTAATGAAATTAATGTTAACGTACCTCATTTATCACGTTGCATATTTTGCCACTTATCGCTTAGTACGATCACATTTTCATCAGCCCTGAAAGCATTCTTTGTTCACCCCTGGAGGAATGTGAGCCCATCCCCTCAGAGATAACATTCCCTGCCAACAGGTGGGTGAGGGTTGCGACATAACAGGTATGATAGTGCAACATCACTTCTCAAGCCAGTAAATGCCCTAACCCATTGTGCCTATTTATGGATTTGTGTATTAGGCAAGTATAGTGTTCTGAGAATGCTAAGTGTCAGTAGGAACTAGGAGCTAACCATACCAAATGTTTATGTGAGCGAATACTGTATTTACACAAATACGCATTACACTACCGAAGATGTTGTGAAACTTGGTGATAATTTTGTTGTGTCGTATTGAAATAATGGAGACGAAAGTAGTTAAATCATTAACTAGTGATGAGAAAATGGAAATTCTTGAAGAAGTAAACAGAAATCCTCCCCTTACCCGTGTTACTTAGGAAGCAAAATAACCAGTGATGGATGAAGCAAAGTAGGTTGGCTCAGGCAAGGAAAGCATTTCTACAAAAAAAAGGAATCTGTTAACATCGAATATAGATTTACAGTAGGTATTAGGAAGTCATTTTTGAAAGCCTTTGTCTGGAGTGTGGCACTCTATGGAAATGACACTTGGACTATTTGTGCAACAGAAAGGAGGAATATTGAAACATTTGAAATGTAGTGTTACAGGAGAATGATGAAGATCAGATGGGTAGATAGGGTTACAAACGAAGAGGTATTAAGACGAGTGGGAGAGGAGAGACGTTTCTGGTGACTGCTAATGAAGAGAAGAGATAGGTTGGTAGGACACGTACTAAGACACCCAGGAATAGCAAACTTCGTTATGGAAGGAAGGGTCGAGGACTAGAACTGTAGGGGTAGACCAAGGTTAGAATATGTTAAACAGATTGCGTCGGATGTAGGGTGTGATAGCTAAGTAGAGATGAAACGATTAGCTCAGGACAGGGAGGCAGGTGGAACTAGCATGAAAGCTAAAACTCGCTCTTTCAACGTTAAACACTATTGTTAGCAACTGAGGCAAAATAGTAGTTGCGTACAAAGAGAATAGGAATGGAAAGAGAAAACATGTGCGTGAAGGGAAGTTTTCAAAACTGCTAACAATGCTCCTGCAATGGTTATATCAAGCCCGTGCAGCAAACATTCCAGTGGATGGAAACATAATTCGTGAGAAAGCGAATCACCTGTACTTCGTGAACCAGATGGGAGTAGCAGACTTTGCGGCGTCAAACGGATGGATCGAGCGGTTCAACAAGAGGCTGGGTCTTGTTTACAAGTGCGTGTGGGGAGGAGCAGCAGCTGTTGACAGTGGTACAGTTGAAATGTGGACAAATGAAACGCTACCGTCCTTGCGGAAGGTGTGCAAGCCCGTAGATGTATTAAACGCTGAAAAAATGGGTCTTTCTGTTCAGCCTTCTACCCGACAACACCTTGATGTATAAAAGAGAATTTTGCCATGGTGGAAAATTGTACAAGGAAAGGTTAACCGTCCTTCTTTGTTGCAATATGAGTGGAACGGAGAAGTTGCCTCCACTTATCGGTAAAGCAATAATGCCTCGTTGCTTTAAAAATGTGAAGAGCTTTCCGTGGCAATATAAAGCCAACGCAAACGCTTGGATGACTTCTTCTGAAGATTTATTTGCAAGCCCTTGATGCAAAAATGGGGAGTAAAAGTCGTAAAATTTTATTAATAATTGATCAATGTGCTGCACACCCTGTGAATGTTCCACAAGGAATGTGAAGGGTGTTTTCCTTACCGCCAACTGCACAAGTCGGCTTCAGCCCCTTGACCAAGGAAGAATCTGCGTGAAGAAAAAGTACAGAAAAATGTTAGTGCAAAAAATGTTTGGCCAACATTGGTGGTACACGCAAGAAGATCACTGTTCTTGATGCTATGCATTTCTTAAAATGTTCTTGGGACTCTGTGGAGCAAACCATAATTAGCAACTGTTTCCGCTAGGCAGGATTTCGTGCATTGCATGAAACTCCGGAGATCTAAGAAATGGAAGAAGAAAATGTTGGAGACTCTGAAATTCAGAACTTCGTCAGCTATGTTCAGTGTGACGACAACATTGCCACTTGCCAGATTTCGACGATCGGCGATATTTTCCAAGAACATGTGAAGGAAAAGAGAGGTGGAGGAGGAAGATGTGGTACCAACCATACAAACCTTAGGAAGGGCATTGAAATCGATGGACTTTTCCTGAAGCTTTATTTCAAGCTTTTCATTTGATGAAACTGTCAAAATTAGATGTTACATTGTACTCAATTGGACAGAGAAGTTGTTAGCAAACAACAATGGATATGTTTTTTGAATGCCAGTGATTTGTGTTATTTTGTTAAGTGTATAAAATAATAGTGTGTAAATATGTTAATTATTAATTTGTTTCATGTAAATTAATGTAGCCTACATTTGTTTGAGGTTAAAATCTATTTGTGTGTGTTGGCTAAAATACATCAGTTGGCCTGATACGGTTAGCAACTATGAAGTTACAAGATTATAAAATGGGTAAGTGTACTGCAAAATCCATAACCAATTTAAGAGGTTTTGATAATGGATGTTTGTTTCTGCCATTTATAAATAATTTTCAGTATCATGAGAGGCATGTTACAAGTTCTAATCAGTGCTGTGTTTTGCCACGTTTTGATATTTGTTTGTGATCGGGTGATGGCGAAGGTTGTTGGGGGTTTTTTTTCTGTACACTCGGGAGCATGTCTAACTTCAAAATAACTTCAAAAAGGTACTCTATAGAAACTATCAGGTCTGAAAATATTTCATCATACAATACTAAATATTTCAACTCGTTCTACTGTATTAGAATTCTGAGTATAGTACACTTTTCCCCATTTTCATTGCTCTAGTTTCTCTATACTGTGTGAACTAGTTCTGTAATACAGTAATTCTGAAGAGTGTTTAAAATTGTATATTCGATAGTACGTACTTCCGATTAACGAGTTTTATACTTTTCCCTTAATGTAACAAGTTAATGAGCTTTGATTATGATTTTTCAGTAGCACGTTATCCCGCTTTTTGCGTCAAAATTTTTTAGTCCCTTCTAAAACTTACTAACGAGGTTCCACTGTAATCTGTGGCAATCCTCCACTCTCCACTTCCCCCTGTTCCTTTGACAGCTTGGGATGGAGGGTTGATTTTAAGCATACTTTGCCTTGTATCATATACACGGTCTTTATATTTGCTTGGCAAGGACATTCTCGCTCCGCCAGTGACGGCTCAGTTGCCCGCCACCGCGGGAGCATATGTATGGCAGAATAGGGTGCTTTAAATCAGTATCATGCATTTTTACTCACCATGTTTACAGTAGATGCTGAAAATGTTCTCCATTCACTGCCAAACATAATCGGCATCTTATGAAGTTTCCCGTTATTCCGGTTAATTTAGCTTCAGTAAGGAAATGACCTTTTTATTGTTTACTGAACCTGTACGTTTGACTCTCTTAGCCAGTTGTTTTATTGTCCGATTTAACTTATCGTAATGGGTCTCCCTGGAAATTTCACTCGAAACTTTTGTCTTGTTCTAGTGCACGATGCACTTTATGTACGTATTGTGCAGATATACACTTTCACGTAACAAATATTTCACATAAGGCATTACAACACTCTACACAATCACAATAAAACACCATACAATACGATATGCAGTACACAGTAGCGCTATAAAACACCCAATTAGCTGGGAGCTCACAAGTCTACCGCAGGAAGAGCGTGGGAATACGGCCGGAGACCACGCGCGCCAACCTGTAACCGACGGCTATTGGCCGGTGACCGACGGCCAAGGTTGAGCGGAATCGCCTTGCGAAGCAAAAATAAAAGACCCTGTACTTGTCATATTGTGGTGAGACATACTTTCATTTTGCCTTTATTAAAATGATTTGTAGCAGAAATGATAACTCTAGCATTTGTGTTTCAGAGAGGCTTCAAACTACGTGAAGAGTTAGCTCATTCCTACAGTGGCCAGCCACTACCCAGTACTGTGTACCTGCTGCCCTCAACTCCACAGATAAAAGGTCTTCACACATTCATTCGTAACAGGGACACTCCTCGAGATGAGTTTATTTTCTACTCGAAACGATTAATCCGTTTGGTGATAGAGTTTGCTCTCTCCCTCTTACCGTTCAAGGTATGTATATCTTTATATTGTACTCATTTTGCAATACTTAATATCCCACATGCTAGGCACTAGATGAAACTTAATGGTTTTTCAGTTAGCATAGTGACAAAAGACTTAAGCTTTCTTATAACATTTTGTGGTCCTTTCTTTTTGAGTGCTTGGTTTTAGTTGTTTCCTCGCTCCATAATTCGGGCAAGTTTTATTGATCTCTCAGTTCCGTAATGCAAGATCGACAGAGCTGAGTATTCTTCCTAATCAGAACTGGCACCTTTTACCGCAAAAGCGACTACAGCCAATTGAAAATGCAGGTTTCTACCTTCTTGTGTGTTTATAGCAAATTAACGTGATACAGTAAAATTCCACGGTAACAAACACCAGTATAAGAAAATGTTCAGCATTGTGAAATTATTTTTTTGCCTATTTTTTCCTATTTATTGTGTGTTAAAACATTTCATGTTAACGAATTTCGAACTTTCAGTATGACGAAAGCCAATAATAACATAAAACAACAAACATATTCATAATATTATATCAGCGGTTAATATGCTTGTACTTGCAATGAGATTCTCACTTGAATTGCTTGGGACATGCACACTCCTGCGATTCCTCCTGCATCTATAGTCAAACTACCTTGAAGTTATATTATCCCCGTATTTACAATGGACTGATGGACTGTGTATACCCAATATCAAACTATTTGATCTATGGCTAATTTTTAATCTTATTTCTAAGCAATAACATGGGGCAGTCACATCCAATAGAAAAGAAGTCAATAAAACTGTCACATTTGCTAATTTATGCCAGTCAGTAATTGAAGACCTCCCCGGAATAAGGATGTAACCATCAACTTTTTGAAAAGCGAGATTTCAGTGGAAATAGGGTGTATCATCATGCCTCTATGCTGTGGTGCCATCTTGTGAACTTCAAGCTATATTACAGCCAGCCTAAACTTGCCCTCCGTGGAATAAGGATGGAACATCAGTCAAGATGGCAGACAGTGCTTGTGTAGGTTCATCTCCAGGTGTCATAAATCATTTAAATAAAGGCCGTAGGCGCAAAATACATGTTGATGAATGGAAAGATGTGAACAGGTGGTGTCCGAAGCAGAGTGGAAAAGAATATACAACACGGAAAGGCATTGTAAAAGCTGCAAAGAAGCCGAAAACAGATGTAAGTGGAATAAGGATGTAACATTTTCAAATTATATTTTTAGAATCTTCCTTTTTATCATTGTAACACCCTAGTGTAAATATTATGTTAAATGATCTTTCATAATTATTTTCTGTTTCTCCGATTTAATAATCATGTTCTTGCATAAAAGAGAGAAATTATATCATGTTTATACCAGAGAATATCAAATTAACGTTATAGGTATGTTCAATATTTAATGTAGGCCTAAATAATAACACATAATACTGGAATCATTGTTTCGTGAATACAGTGGAACTGTCTGTGAGAAAAGGAATTTATGTCTGCTATAAGTATTAAAATAACCGGGCTAAGACGGTAGAGCGCTGGACCTCTGTGCTTACTTTGGCGGGTTGGATCCCGGCTCAGTCCAGTGGTATTTGAAGGTACTCAAATATGCCAGCCTAGCGTCGGTAGATTTACTGGCATGTTAAAGAACTGGGGGGGGGGGGTCAATATTCCAGCACCTAGGCGACTCCATTAGTGGGACGTAAAACCAATAACATTATAACATTATTATTCATATTAAAATATGCTGACATTTAACAGCAAGATGGCGGCAAGTGTGACGGTTGAGTGAAGTTGCTCTTGCTACACCCTGCTTAAGTAGAAAGTTAAGTTGCAGAAAGTGCTGATTCGTGTGAACTAAGTTATATTATTAGGCATCCTCTTCACTAAAAAGTAAACGCGACGTTTTTAAAGGAAGTAGGTAGGAAGATATCGGCTTTCGAAGATTCCTTGAAAGAATATCAAGCTCGTCTAGATTCAGCAGTCTGTGCCGCCAACCCACCAAACGTGCTCCAAACGCTTGGCGATGAGTTCCAGGCGTTCAAGAAAGAAGAAGGAAGATTGTAGTTTTACGTGACCGTGAATCTTGTGATTATGAGCCACGGGACCTCCTTTTACGTGGAATCCGAACCACAGGACATGGCATTTCACTTCGAAAATCTCACATGCATTGACCGGGAATCGAACCCGGACCGCCTTAGGGAGAGGCATACAGCTAGACCGCTGAGCCACCACGCCCCCCCCCCGTTCAAGAAACAGGCCAGTGATGACATCTCCAGGCTTAAAGGGGAGTTGAGGGAACTGGAAAACCGGCTTCATAAACAAGACTAGGTATTGGATGAGGCTGAACAGTACAGTCGCCGAAACTGCCTCTTGTTGCATGGGGTCCCTGAGGAGCCATCTGAGGACGTCTACAACAAAGCCCTCGAGACACTGATAAAATAAACTTCCAGTAGATATCTCGCTGCTTGATGTGGATCGCTGCCACAGGCTGGGCCGCCGAAATCGAACGTCTGCTGAGGTGGTCTCGCATGGAAATCGACCGATTATTATCAAGTTCCTTCGGTATCATGATCATGATCGTGATCGTGTGTGGCGTGCGAAGCGAGCTTTTAAGGGCAGTGGGCTCATGCTGAATCACTCACAAGTGTGAGAAAAACTATCTTAAATCAGGCACGGGATATATGGGGATTGCAGAAATGCTGGACTCAAGATGGACGTATTTGTGTTTTAAGGGAGGATAGAAGCAAAATTCAAATATGCACGATGATCCAGTTAAATAACATGGCAGGGAGTAGGATGAACAAGTGAACCTAGGAAAGAAATTATGTGTATAGTAATTAGCTTATATTTGTGTGTGTGTATGCATGTGCTTGTGAAAGTCAGTGAATCTTCTCACCAGGTTGCTCGGGTAAGCTCATTTTACTTCTTACTTAATTTTAGTTCCTACTGCATACTTTCATATGTTTGTTGACCAGGACAACGGCAATACCATTGACCTGCATTCCTCTCCACTAACCTCGCCCACCCCTTCTCTCCCGTCCCTTCCACCTTCAACGGGACTTGTGTTGCAAGAGCAGCTTAGCAGCCACCCGCGGTCGTTACAATGTTGCCACCTAAATGGTCAGTCATTATTAGCACATCTTGAGGAGGTACAGGCTATTTTTTGAAGTAAACAATGTACATATTATCGGAATCAGTGCAAGTTGGATGCGTAAAGACTTGCCGTCATCGGCAGCTAACCTTGATGGATACTCAATATTACGCCATGACCGTATTGACAAAATAGGTGGTGGGCTTCTACTTTAATACAGAAACGACCTAAAATGTAAGATAATTTCCACTTCTGACCCAACACTTATACTGCGACCCGAATTTATGTTTGTAGAATTAGACTGCCATAAAAAGATATTAATAGGGATTGTATACAAGCCACCTAAAATAAGACAGACTGATGATTTTGAAGATGAATTAGCAGGTCTTGCCTCGGCATACGACGACATTATAATCATGGGTGATTTTAACACTGACCTTTTAAAGCAGACTGGTGAAGCTAACAGCCTACTGAATTTATTTCTCGCCACAAACATGACAGTTTTACCCCTGAATGCTACTAATGATGTTCATTACTCTGACCATACAAGTCATACCTTAATTGATCTTCTTGTGACAAATCAACCTCGGAAAGTAATTAAACATGGGCAGATCCCTGCTCCTGGCATCTCTTCACATGATCTATTGTACGTATGTTATTCTATACGAATACCTAAGTATAAACCACGCTACATTACAATACGAGACTTACGACATATTGACCAGAATAAACTGCACTATGATGCATAAAACTTGCCTTGGGATAATATATGTAATTCTCAGAACATAAACTCTAAAGTTAATACATTCAATTTAATGGTACTAGAAATATTTGACAAACATGCGCCAAAGAAACGGGTAAGAATTACCCTCTCTTCATCTGCGTGGCTAACGGCTGAGGTAAGATCTGCTATGGCCAGTCGTGACAAACTATACAGACAATACAGACTGACACATGATGCTGTTGATTTTGAGAGATATAGAATTCTGAGAAACAGAACCAAGCAGCTAATTAGAAATTCTAAATATAAATACTTTCAGGAACTGATGAAAACCAACAGCCCTAGACAAAAATGGAGTAAATTACGTGTGTTAGGTATAGGTAAGACAGTTGAACAACATGTACCAAGCATATCACTAGAGGCTCTAAATGATCACTTCGCACGGCCAAAAGTAGCCTCTACCTCCTTCCCTAAAAGTCCACTACCGGTACCCTTGTTACAACAGCAGTCTGTTTTTTGAGCAATTCTCTTTTAGAAATATCAGCTCAAATGAAGTTAAAGGTGTGATATACTCTATTTCATCCAATGCCACAGGTAATGATGACATTCCTATATCACTGATTAAGGATGTCTTGGGAGCTGTTCTGCCAATACTAACTCATATATTTAACTACTGCCTGACAAACGGAGTGTTCCCAGATGTTTGGAAAGATGCACTAATTAGACCTATCCCGAAGAGCTCCAAGTTTGATTCTCCTTCAGATTATCGCCCAGTATCCATCCTACCACCATTATCCAAGGTACTTGAACGTCTAGTTCATACACAAGTTACTGAATACCTTACAAAGCATTCCCTACTCAACCCCTTCCAATCCGGCTTCAGAAAGGGGCATAGCACTGCGACAGCTTTACTACGAGTGACAGATGATATCGGATGTACAATGGACCAACGGGACGTGACTGTACTGACATTATTAGATCTCAGTAGTGCCTTTGACACCGTCAACCCTCAGTTGCTACTGCAGAAACTTCGAGAACTAAATTTTAATAGTGTGTCACTTCGGTTATTTTCCTCTTACCTCGAAAATCGCCGGCAACGTGTGATAGTGGGAAATGCGAGTTCGGGATGGCAAAGTAAGACCCTCGGCGTCCCTCAGGGTTCGGTTCTTGGGCCACTGTTATTTATCATCCAAATAAATGACATATCAAAAGCCCTTAATTTCTGCAAATTGCAAGTATATGCAGATGATGTACAGATCTACTATCATTCAAAACCGAGTGATATCAATAATGCAATTATTAAAAGAAGTTCTGACCTACAACAGCTTAGTGACTATGCTTTTAAAAACAGTTTATTAATAAACCCAAATAAAACTAAAGTGATTATTATCGGTACCAGTAAAAACTTATATTCCCTCAAGCAACGTGACATCTCTCCAATAATTTTAAACAATAAAATCATACCCTACTCTACTTCAGTGACAAACTTAGGAATTATTATGACTGAGACCTTAAATTGGACTAAACAGGTGATAAGCACATGTAATAAAGTACATAAATGCTTATATCCTCGGAAACTGTTCGGTATTGTATTCTCTGTTCGACTTAAAGTACAACTAATTCGCTCTCTGATACTACCTATATTTGACTGTGACACTGTGTTGACTGAAATAACCTGCGACAATAACCAGAAACTGGACCGGCGCCTCAACAACTGTGTAAGATATATCTTTGGCCTGCGATATGATGATCATATATCACCCTATTATAAGGAGCTGTTGTGGCTTCGAGTGCACCAGCGTCGTGAACTCCACATGTTATCACTACTGCACAAAATATTTTCCACTAATACCCCTAACTATCTTGTTTCACAGTTTCCTTACCTCTCATCCTATCATGACCACAATACGAGATCTGGCTCCTCTCTTGCCATACCTATAAACCGTACTGCTGTTTACAACCGCTCGTTCATAATCTCTGCGTCCAGGTCATGGAATTTGCTACCTGCGAACATTAGAGGCAATCCCTCTCATCGCAAGTTCAAAGTGGCTTGCTGTGAGTATTTGCTGGGTGGATCCCGCTGACTTCCTGGATAAATGTTGAATGAATGAATGAGATGAATGATCGGATTACTGTAGTTACGTCATTTAAGGGTAATTTACTTTGTGTATTTTTAAAATTAATGATTCTACCATTATTCATATTATCACTATTCTTATTGCTATTAATATTATTTGTGCTATTGGTATTTGTAATTTTAAGTCATGTTGATGTATACTCTTCTAGTGGTTAAGTGTAAGAGAGGGCCTTGGGCCCAAACTTCGCCACCAATAAAGGCATTATCTATCTAACAGTGTATAATTTTGTTTGCAGGGAAACGATTGCAAGTGTAAATATGAATGATGCACAATACTTGATACCAATGAAAAGGAACTTCTGTTTGCTGAGTATTATTCCAAGACACTCAATGAACAATCATCATTCTTGGTTCAACAATGCATGGAGATCTGTGATGTTCAAAGACGTTACACTGAGGAAAACATCTCTCGGAGACAGTGTAGCTTCAAAAAATTTAATGTGCTATGGGAAGAAAGTGCAAGTATGTTTAAAGACATTGCGTAATGTTTATGCTGTAACCCCAAAACGCATTCAGGTACTGCAGTTGAAAATGAAGAGTGGTGAATCAGTTGAGGATCAGAGAGGGAAACATTTGAATCGGCCCCATAGAACCACAGTAGAAGCTTTAGATATGATTATGCAGCATATCCGTTCATTTCCTACCCAATAGAGTCGCTACAGCAGAAGAAAAAGTAACTGTGAATACTTGCCACCCAACTTGAATATGAAGAAAATGTACCACCTGTTTAAAGAACAATATCCTGATGCTTCTGTCTCACTTCACCAATATAGGGATGTGTTTAGAGGGAAGTTCAACCTGAAATTTGGTCTTCACGTTCTGACACTTGTCAGAAATGTGATAGGTATTATGTTCAACTGAAAAATGCAGAAACAGCTGAAGAAGCATGCCAGATAAAGGTACAATCTGAATTACATCACAGAAAAGCTGAACAAGCTTATTCATCACTCAAGGAGGACACAGAAATTTCTCCCGTGTTAAGTCATTCAAATGTTTTCTACCAGCACCAGTTAAGTACATATAACTATTGTGTGGCTGACATTGCCTCTGATGATGAAGTGACTATGCACCTCTGGCATGAGGCAGTTGCAAAGGGAGGAGCGTCTGAGATTGCTTCTTGTCTATTTAATTACATAATAAATAGATTCCAACCATTATCCAGTGGTGACATGAGGCATCTGATTGTTTGGTCCGATCGATGTGTTGCTCAAAACAATAACCACACATTGCTCACACTTTTGAGATATTTCGTTATCTGGAGGTATTTTTCTTCAGTAGAGCAAAAATTTATTTGCAGTGGACTCAGTTTTCTTCCCTGTGATAGACATTTTGCACTTATTGAAAAACAGAAAAAGAACTATCAGATTTATGTACCTTTTCAGTGTGTTGAATTGTTTGCAAATGCAAGGCCTAAAAAACCTTTTCATGTGAATTACATGGAAACCAAAGACTTCAAAAACTTTTGCAAATCTTTTGCAAAAGAATCTCTCTCCTCCAAAAGAGTTGAAAATAACAGAGGCAATGTGGCTTAAAATTACAAAAGATTATCTATTTTCTGTTCACACAAAGAAATCACATGGTATTTTACAGCCATGGTGTAAGGGGAAGACCTAGAACAAGGTGGATCGATTCAGTGAAGAACAGCGTGAGAAAAAGAAATCTGGACTGGGACAAGATCGTGGAAGAAGAATTGTGGAAGGAAAGAGGAAAGTGGAGAAGTGCCATAAATACCCCGACCCGGCAGGAGCTGGATAAGGGGAAATGATGATGATGATGATGGTGTGTGTATACTCTACGCCGCAAGAAATCACGAGGAGAATCTGTCTCCCCCACTACAAGTATTATTCCTGAGTCACTGGTGTCTTTATATGAGGATTCATTGCCAATCACCGATGAAAAGAAGAAAGATCTTCTACATATGTGCAACTAAATTCCAGATGCTCAGCATCGTCAGTTCTACCTGAATTTGTAGATTTACAACCAGCAGTCTACATGCAGCATTAGAGTATAACAATGTTATGTTTTAAATGTGGTTTTAGAATAACAATGTCACTTCAAAGAGTTTGATAATGAGAATTGCAAACCATAAGAAAGTTTGTAAATCATCAATATTTAGAACTAATTTATATTATTTTATATTTTCTTGACATCTTCATTAAAATTGTGTTATTTCTATTATACCAGTAACAATATTTGCAATAATTTGTGTTCCAAGTGCATGTACAATATTTATCTTATGTATTATATAAACGTTAGAAATACTGCAAAATTGCAGATTATTTGGTGGAAGAAAATGATGATACATCCTTTTTCCATTGTATCACTTTCAATTAGTATGTTATTTTTTAAACCTTAAGTTATAACGATAAAATATTGTTTTTAATAGCTGAACACATTCGTACACTTGCATATGAAACAGGGTCAAGTAGTGTATGTCATGTAACAGGCCCCGAAAATAAATTTCCTCTCTCCTGAAATATTAATGATTTGTTGGTTACGTCCTTCTTCCGGGGAGGTCTTCAATTAAAAGAAACGTCAGACCCATATTGTTTTTATGACGATGGTAATTGTCATTTTAAGGGGCCTACATCTAGGTTATCGGCCTTTGTTGTTGTTGTTGTTGTTGTTGCTGTAAGTAAAATAAGAGGTCAACGCCCTATAACATTATTCTCAATTCCAGATGTGTTCTATTGTTGCTAGAATGAAGAAAGCTTGTCTTGTCTCTGACTCACCTACATAAAATCATATAGTGCTGCATTATGCTTGAAAACAAAGTAAAGGTGAAGAACTTCACTGGAAGTTGGATATGATGAAATGTCACCTACTGATATTACAACTAATGGGGCGTGGTGGCACAGCGGTCAAGCTGCTGGCCTCTCACCACGGCGGACCGGGTTCGATTCCCGGTCAAAGCATGTGAGATTTTCGAAGTGAATTGCCATGTCCTGTGGTTCGGATTCCATGTAAAAAGGAGGTCCCGTGGCTTATGATCTCGAGATTAACGGTCACGTAAAACTAAAATCTTCCTTCTCTTTGATATTACAACTTGTGCACCTATACATTTATTTTTGCTCCCAATTCTACTGTCATTCATTCATATTTTGTTACACAGGAGCAGGTGGTTGAAACGCCCCAAGGTGTATTGTACCATGGAAAGCGTTGTACCAGCCTGAAGATCTGTGGTGTATCCATTCTTCGTGCTGGGGAAACCATGGAACAGGCAGTGTGTGATGTATGCAAAGACATCCGAATAGGCAAAATCTTAATTCAGACCAACTTGCAGACAGGAGAACCTGAGGTATGTACATTGCGTGTTTGTCCATACAGTATTTGAATGTAAGACCGCCCAAAATAAAAGGCGAGGGCAATTTTTAAGTGTCTGGTAGGGGACGACGAGTTACTCTCTACTTTGCCCACATTTGCCAGTGTCAGAGCAAAGTAAATGTTCTGTGATGAAATTTAATTCCAGTATGAAGCTTATTTCACATTTCCGAAGTATATTCCAGTAACATTTCTCAATGGGTCATAACGCCATGACGGCACAATAGTGTCGATATTACCATATACACGAATACTATCCACATTTGGACATTTGAGTCAAGGTTGGTACTGAACTCCTCCCCCCCCCCATCAGGATTTCAATGACGTCATTGTGTCCACCACACACAATATATGAAAAGATGCTGGCCCCATATCCGCGCATGTACACACAGTAATATCACAGTGCTTAACTCCCATAGACCCTGAAACTGCACTGTTATGGCGGCTGGCGAAATGCTCTACTTGCTGCGGGTCTTTAAAGGCCCAGATAACTTATTTTGGCGCTGAGCGAAGAAAAACCTATTTTGTCGGCCGTAACAGGCCGGTAATAGCTTAGCAGGCTGTGGAAAGATGGCGACAATGCATTTCTGGTACCATTGTTTACAATATTAATACATGCACATGTGGTTGCCAAGCGATTGATTAAATCTATAAATTAGATCAGTTTTATTTTAATTTTATTGTCAATTTGGGTGTTTAAAAAGGTTCCTAAACACAGTTTCGTACGTGCTAGAGCAAACAAGGATCCAAATACCTATTTTATATACAAGGTTGTGATGAAAATTCAGCATGTGACTAACCAAGCGAGGTTAAGAGCGACTTCAGAAATACAAGTGCCTCGGGGTCTAAATTGAACAGTGGTTTTGGTTATCTTGATACCTCTGCAAATAATGAGATTTTCGGAGGATATAGGCTATTCGGTTTAGAGATTCTTTCAAATGTAATTAATATCTCATGTGCATGTGGTGTTTGTGGTGCCAAATCTGTATAACCGTTTGGTGATAGCCGGCCCCGTGGTGTTGGGGTAGCGCGCCTGCCTCTCACCCGGAGACCCCAGGTTCGATCCCCGGCTCCGTCAGGCATTTTAAAACTGACGTGAGGGTTGGAACGGGGTGCACTCAGGCTCGTGAGGACAATTGAGTAGCTGTCTGACTGTGAGACAGCGCCCCGATCACGAATACCAAGATTAACGGCCAAGGGGAACCGACGCGCTGATCACGCGATACCCCAATATCTGCAGCCCAAATGGCTGGGCAGCGGTCGCTTGGTCGGCCTTAGCCCGTCATGGGATGGATAGTGCCAGGGGTTGTTTTTTTTGTTGTTTGAAATGGCATTGTATGCAATTTACTTTGTACTATGAAAACTGTGAACATGATGTAGAATTTAAAATCACACATATGATGGAATAGCATTATGGGGCTAACATTATGTTAATCTATTCAATGAGCATGAGGTGCTTGGGTTAGGAAGGGAAGGGACTACCTTGTTTGTGGATTGATGAATATGCCTCAACCAATAAGTCGATTCACTGAACATGAGTGCACGATATATACCAATTTTTTCAGTGGATTTCTTATTTTTTTATTAGCAATCAATGAAACTAACCACAGCTATGAATCATTATGTTATAAGTATTGCTACAAACTTTCAATGTTGTATCTTTAAAATTTTAGAAGTTATAGAACTTTGTTCCAAGTCATGCGTTTTGCCCTACGTCTCCCCTTACCGTAATTCGTAATCCCGTGTATATTATTTTCATAGAGATCACCGAACACCAAATGCGTACCTTCACGCACTGGTCTCTGTTGCGATATTTCCACAGTAGTAGCTGGCGTACAAACTTATGTAATATAAATATTGTATATATTTATTTGTGTTTAGGTGTGATTCATAAACATCGTCCCCTAGTTAAGCCCAAGTGAACAGGATATGAGAATGAAACATGTCATCCAGTTAAGTATGCTTGTTTCCCCCCTGGGCACAATTCGTGTTGACCGACTGAAAAGCTTTCTTTATTGGAATTAGGCAACACTGAAAAATGGCTTCTATCATTACAATCCAAAGAGAATTAAAATTTCTATATATCAAGAAGAATCGCGTCAATAACAAACTTTACAGCACCCATTTGGAAGCATCGAATGCATCCAACAAAAAGGAATTGGATAAAGTCATGCCCCAAGCCTATCAGTCTCCACAAATTCACATTAATATGAAAAAGTCTACATTGGACATGGACGTTAAAAATAGTGATCGTAAATATCAACCTGAACACATTTCACACAATTTTCATAAACCTGTTTAAAATCTGGCCATAGTAAATATCAACCATGCCAAATTATGCATATTGGAAAAAGGAATGAAATACAATTGGGAAACCAAGCATATAAGAACAATCTCACAAAATAACTGAATCAGAAGCGGCGATTAGAAAACTCCCCTTCAACAAACAGAATGAAGCAATAAGCAAGTGTCGTTCACTTGATCACGACTTTGTGAACGAAACTCTATTTACAAAATGTATTGAAATACTTTATTGTCCGTCAAATCAATACTTCAAAATTAAGTGAAACTTATACATGTTTCGAATTATGTTACAATCCTTCATCAGCCAAAAATATACTAAAAGATTGGATAAAATCATGCACACAATAACATTGAATATAAGATCTCAGGTATCATGCAATAGGGCAAATAAAAACGACGAAAATAAGCCCTATTCTGTCTCAAATGCATGGTTGCATGCAGCCCATATACAATATATGATTAAAAATGTTAAAAACTTGTTAAAAACACAGTATAAATATCTCATTTAATGTTCATGTGTTCATTGTCATTGTGGTGACTGTATCAAATGATTCCTGCTGCTTCTTTTCCATATCAAATGGTTTAATTAATGGACTCATTAATGCTTTATGCATTCACTGTCAATGGTAAAGACTGTTGGAAATTCCTTGAACTGTATACAAATGACTCCTGTTGCTTCCTTTGCAAATCGAGAGGCTCAAACAATGGAAATGGTATCCCCGGTTGTGCAGCCTATAGAATAAAATAAAAGAAAATTACCAGTATGTTGACGAATTAAAAACCTTACTGAACAAATTAAGAACTGACAGCTTGCTGAAAGCTGGATAAAAACATTACTCTTGTTCTCCAGAGCTGCTTGAAAACTCTCTACGAACAAGAAACCAAAAACATACCAAATGAGAACCCAAATTCTCAATCACAAAATAAACATCAAACTGGGAAGCGAGCATGCCAGCTTACCTGAGATGTATTGGAGTGCAGGAACTGTAATGGCTCAAGCCAGCCTTCACACTGCGAAGCAAGGTCATGGACTAGACCGGAGTAGGGGGAGGGAGACATTATCCGGTCTGCCGCTGTAGCATAACTATAGGTCAACCGAAATAACTTACGGAGGTTTTTTAAGTTTGATATTCATGATGTGATCCATGAATGTATCATATAAAATGTTATTCTCCAAGGTAATTTCCTTCAGGTTGTATAATGGATTAGTTTTTTGGACATGGTTTATTTCTATCTGTTCTAGTATGTTGAACATAGTGCCTTTGCTGCAGTAATGCAAGATTTCATGATCTTCTTCGATTTTAGAAAAATTTTGCTTGCAATCTATCATGTGATTATTAATAGCTGAATTTTTTTATGCTTTGCCGCATTAATATGTTGAAGGTATCTTATGTTAAAATTGCGTCCTGTTTCACTGACATAGTCGGCATTACATTCCTTGCATTTTATTTTATAAATGCCTGATTTTAGAAATTTATCCTGTGTGTTGATTGGTTTGGAGTTGAACAGAGGTTTCATTGTTGTGTTGGAAGTCCTGTAGGCTATTTTGACATTGTGCTTCTTTAAGACATTAGTGATATTATGCGTCAACTGATTAGTGTACATAAACACTGCAAAGGAAGATTTATCCTTGAGGATGGGTTGTAATTTCGTGACGGGTCTATTTTTAATTTTGTTTATCAAATTGTTGACATATGTTTTGTAAAATCCATTAGCATCAGCTATCTGATGTATCGTGGAGATCGCTTTTTTCAATTTGTATTCGGAAAGGGGTACGCTTAAAGCTCTGTTAATGAAAATGCTCTCATGTGGCTTGCTGGGTGGTTAGAATCCTTTCTAATAGTAGAGTGCGTTTGAGAAGGTTTTCTGTATATGAGTCGTCTAGTATCAAAACCGGCCAAGTCACAAAATTTACGAAAATGAGTTAAGGTTATCAATTTGAAGTAGAAGTATAGCACTATCAGGCGAAACAAGAATATGCTTCAAAATCGTCCATGTCTTCATGTTACAGAGCACTGAATTCTTGGTCGTGCAACAAAATGAGCCATGTCATGCAGGCAGTGCTTTCATAACCGGCCATGTCAAAGAACGAGTAGCACTCTTCATGTCGCAGCATTATTGTTTGGAATCTTGCGTTGTTAGATTATGCAAGAATGTGATAATATCAGTAGGCAACATTGTTCCTTATACTGTATACTCTTCGATGTCATAAAAATTTATATATTTTTTAGTTTGCAACACTGACTTCCTTATTCACGGGCTTCTTACTGCATTGGCGTGAAAGCAATCGTATATCCTGTGTGCTTGTCTTTTGTCATTATTGTGTAGTGTAACGTGTATATTGTTCCTATTTTAATAAGTGACTCATTTTCTTTTACTGTGTTCAAGATCTAAGTGAACTACTAACTTTTAATGATTATTTTGTATTCTCCTCAGCTTTCTGATGTTCATCTTCATATATTACTATCCAATTTAAGCAGAATGCTTTCGTTTTTATTGCAATAAAGACAGGTGATTACAATGTCAATTTATTTTAATTTAATTGCCTTTTTCTTCACTGGGGTTTGGAATTTAAAAAGAAAAGTTTTACAAAAAAAAGACTAAAATTATACCAAATTGCAACAAAAACGGCCAAGTCAAAATTAATATTAGCAAACAAGATGGGTTCATTATGAATCAGATTTCTCAAAATAGCAGAACTTAAATATTAAACCATTATGGATGTAACTATGCAATAAAATCTTTTGTGACCACCATTGCTTTGTCTCTAGAGGTTTTTCATCCATACTGAAAAATATGCCTTCAGTGACTTGGCCGGTTTTGATACTAGACGACTCATATGTCGTAATGAAGACTCTTGTTGGTTCTTGTGACAGTTAAATCTAGAAAATTTATGGACAAATTAGTTTTTGACATGGTGGTAAATTTAATGTTGCTACCAATTTGATTGAGTTCTGTTGAAATATGGTGGATGTTATTGATTTCATTATCTACTATTAAAATTATATCGTCCACGTATCTCTTCCAAAAACTTATGACCATTATCTGGTTGATGGTGTTTTCCAAGTGATCTATATAAATGTTGGCTAAAACTTCTGAAAGTGGGGATCCCATGGCCAATCCTTCTAATTGTTTGTATATTTTTTTATTAAAACTGAAACATTTATTTTGTAAAGCAAATTTTAGTAAATCCATGAACTCTTTGATTTTATCATGGGAAAGCCTACTATGGGTCTTCAAATTATTTTCTATTATGTCGATGGTCAGGCCTACCTGAACACTCATGTACATATCACTAATATCAGCAGTATGTAGCGTCTCGGAATCTTTAATGCCAAGATCCTTGGATAATTCGCTGAAATGAACAGAGTTTTTAAGGGTACTATTTGCCGAAAGTTTGTAGTGTTTATTAAGAAAGTTTTGTAAAAATTGGGATAATTTATAAACCGGGCTACCTCTAAAATTGACAATGGATCTTATAGGTATATTGTCCTTGTGCGTTTTTGGCAAAGACCTGACGGTCGGTAGGCTCGGGTTCATATTGACAAGTTTACTAACCTGATGCTCATCTAAAATCATGATGGTGTTTTTCAAAATCTGCTTAAGTTTTCTTTGTTTAGGACCGGCAGGGTCTTTATTAATCGTTATGACATTTTTATTATTCAATAAAGTTTCAGTTTTATCTATATAATCAGATTGATGATAATGACAATACCTTTGTCTGCTGTGGTTATAACAGTTTTTCTGGGAAATTTTCTTTTTAAGGTGGGAGACATTTTGCATGGTGCATTGTCTACTGACCTCCTGTTTTATTATTTTATTAATTTTCTGTGTTAAGAACATACCTAACATCTTTTCGCTTGTCTTGTGGTAGCTTATGAATTGCCACCTCTGATTCTGCTATTGAAAATCCACAGCCTGCTTCCAGTCTCCGACCGGGTCAGGAATGGAATGAATGAAGCCCCCATCTAGCGGCGAGGATATGGACTGTGCCGGCTGCCGAGGCCTGACGCACTCCTCTGGGGCAATGATTAAATGAATGACAAATGAAATGATAGTGGAGAGTGTTGCTGGAATTACATTTTGACAGGGAAAACCGGAGTACCCAGAGAAAAACCTGTCTGCCTCCGTTTTGTCCAGCACAGATCTCACATGGAGTGACCGGGATTTGAACCTCTGATTCTGCTATTAATCTTGTTAAATTATAGACAGCTCCTTAACCCGGTCCATGAGTCAATCCTAATTGGCTACGTGGATAATTCTTGCCAGGCGCGTCCACGTCGCGGGGGTGGGCAACGGTACTGTAATATACCAAGGAACTACAGTACCGGCTAAGTTCTGGTGAGGACCCAGTCCTATGGGGTATAACATAGGCCCCGTGCACAGGGTTACGTGCGAAGACCTCAACGGAATCTGCAGCGGAGAAGATGGACTTCAGAACGGTGGAGATTGCGGAAGAGGCAACCCAGTACTCAGGGAATAGTATGAGTACAGCATCAATCGGCAGCGTCTGTTTCCCATGTTAGGGGCGGCTGCAAGGGCGTCTGTTCTCCATGTTAGGGGCGGCCTGAATAATAGCTGGCAGTAGCTTCATAAAATGCCTTTGGGAGTGGCGACCCCATCGTAATAATAGCCTAAAATGGAAATGGCACTTCCAATGATTCGGAAAAGGTTAGGGCGTACCCTGCAGGCGACGCGCAGTTCCTTTGGTACTGGGGGAACTGTGAGAAATGGGCGACCAGTAACCGAAATGAAAGTGGGAATCATGAATGTCATGACCCTGACAGGCAAGGTGGAGGAGGTGGTAGACTTCATGGAGAGGGAGAAGGTTGGAATGATGGGGCTGAGTGAAGTGAAATGGAAAGGTAAAGGAAGGAAGAAATTGAGGAAAGGATATACATTATACTGGAGTGGTGGCCAAGAGGCAAAAAATGGCGTGGGACTGATAACCTCGAAACAACTGGAGGAGTATGTTGAAGTGGTAGAGTGTGTGAGTGACAGAATAATGAAAATTAGAATGAAGATGAAGAATGATGTGATGGACTTCATACAAGTGTATGCACCACAGACTGGAAACAGAGAAGAAGATATTGAAGTATTCCTGGAGGATGTAGAAAGAGTAATCTCAGATGTAGAAGTGGTGATCATGGGAGACATGAATGCACTAGTCGGAAATGAGAGACAAGGAAAGGAAGAAGTCGTTGGACCATATGGATATGGGAAAAAGAATCAGGAAGGAGATGAACTTGTAAACTTTTGTGAAAGGAATGGACTGATAGTGGGTAATTCATGGTTTCGGAAGAAAAACAGCAGGAAAATTACGAGATATGGGTGGGGTGATAGAAGAACAAAATCGGTAATCGACTACTTCCTGGTGGAAAGGACAAATCGCAGAAAGCTGATGGATGTGACAGCTTTACCAGGAGAAGCATTTGATGGGGACCATAGAGCTGTGGTGGCAAAATTTAGATGGGGAAAATTGGAAAACCTAAAAGAGATCAGAGAAAGTAAAATAAAAGTATGGAAATTGAAAGACAAAGCTGTACAGGAAGATTTTAAGGAGAGATTGAAGCAACAAATCCCAGTTACTGAAGTGGAAAATGTAGAAGAGGAATGGTCCCACTTTAAAAAGGCATTTGCTGGTGCAGCAGAGAGTGCTTGTGGTAGGACGTCAACAAGAGTGAAAGAGAAGGAGACACCGTGGTGGAATGAGGAAGTGAGGAAAGCAGTGAAAGAAAAGAAGTCTGCATGGAAAGAATGGAACCGAGATCAAACAGAAGAAAGCAAAAGGAAGTATCACGACAGCAAACGGAGGTGTAAGAAAGTGGTAGGAGAAGAAAAGAAGAAAAGTTGGGAAGAATTTACACGAAGAATGGAAACAGATGTAAGTGGCAGTAAAAAGATGCTGTATGGGCTTCTAAGAAGTAAGAGGAAAGAAAGAGTTACCACAAAGCTGGTGAAAAAGGAAGATGGAGGGTTGTTAACACACCCAGAGGAGATAAAGGGACGAAGGAAGGAGTATTTCGATAAGCTATTGAATGTGAGCAATTGTACTGGTGAGATCGAAGTGACACAGCCTGACGACTCTATAACAGAAGATGATATAACAATGCTGGAGGTGGAATTAGCAGTACAGAAAATGAAGATGGGAAAAGCAACAGGGATGGATGAAATCAGTGTAGAAATGATAAAGGCTGCTGGACCTGTTGGTATGCAATGGCTGTATCGACTGCTAAAGTGTGTGTGGAAACGGAAATGTGTACCAGAAGACTGGGAGAAAGGGCTAATAATACCAGTGTTTAAGAAAGGGGACAAGAAAGTGTGTGATAACTATAGAGGGATCACCCTCATATCACAGATAGTAAAAATACTGGAAAGGATATTAGAAAGAAGAATGAGAAGAAAGGTGGAAGGAGAGTTACAAGAGGAACAGTATGGCTTCAGGAGTGGAAGATCCACAGTGGACCCAATCTTTAGCTTGAGGCAGGTGATGGAAAAGAACTGGGAATATGGAGAGGATTTGATCATGACTTTCATAGATCTAGAAAAGGCATATGATAGTGTCCCCAGAGAGAAGGTATGGGAAACCATGGTTAAGAAGAGACTAGGAAGAGAAAATAGTGCAAGCAATGTACAACAACTGTGTTAGCAGGGTACTGACCCCAGTTGGAAAGACAGATTGGTTTAGGAACAAGACTGGACTAAGACAGGGGAGTGTGCTGTCACCTCTTTTATTCATAATGGTAATGGATGAAATTGTAAAGGAAACAAAGGAAGCATATGGACATAAAGGAATGAAGCTACTATTATTTGCAGACGATATTGTGGAATGGGGAAGGAACACCGAAGAAGTGCATAAACAACTAGATGCACTGAACGAAAATATTCAGAAGTATGGCCTGAAAATCAGTATAGAGAAAAGCAAGACCACGGTGATGACAAGAGGGGAAAGACAAGGAAAGGGCACTGTGAAAATTGGAAGTCAGAGTTTGGAAATTGTGGACACGTTCAAATACCTAGGAAGTGAATTGATGCAAACTGGTAGGTTGGACATGGAGATTGGCAGGAGGGTACAGCAGGGCAATGCATTCTATCAAAGTGTAAGAAAACTTGTTTGGGATAAGGAAGTACCAAGGAAAAGCAAGGAGGTAATGTATAAAATGTACTATGTACCCATATTAACTTATGCAGCTGAGACTTGGACCCTGACGAGCAGGCAAAAGAGTAGAATCCAATCCAGTGAAATGAAATTCCTAAGAAGTATGATAGGTAAGACAAGGAAAGACCGAGTGAGGAATGAAGATGTTAGGAAGGAAGTTGGGATGGGAAAACTAAATGAGAGAATTGAGAAGAATAAACTAAGGTGGTTTGGACATGTAAAGAGGATGGAGGAAAATAGAATACCAAGACAGATGCTGGAGACCAAGTGCAAGGGTAAGAGAGCAAAGGGAAGACCTAGAACAAGGTGGATTGATTCAGTGAAGAACAGCGTAAGAAAAAGAAATCTGGACTGGGACAAGATCGTGGAAGAAGAATTGTGGAAGGAAAGAGGAAAGTGGAGAAGTGCCATAAATACCCCGACCCGGCAGGAGCTGGATAAGGGGAAATGATGATGATGATGATGATGATGATGATGAGGAGGCTTTCCAATCATCTTTATATACCTTTTCTACAAATCCATTTCTGTTGAATCAAAAACGACACAGGATACATTTTCCACCGGTTTTAGGAACTTGTGGGATGGGTTCTCAGGTTTGTCGTCACATTCCACACCCGCCTGATGAATTAATTGATCAAATTTCTTCCTTCAAATGTTGACTTTTTTGTTTACATGAAACGCAACTATTTTCTCTACATGTAAGAGGAAAGAGTCCCATTCCTTCTTTTCCGTGACGTTAGCTGCTTCTGAATGAGCTTCGTAAAGTCTGTTGTTTAGTTGGTTCTTCTTTATATAAAGGAATTTTGATTCACGCTGTAAAATTTTATGATTAATCATTTGCTGTGTTTTACGTTTTTTTTTTTCTCTCTCTCTGGAATTAATTTATGCAACCTGCATTTCCTAATGAACTCAATATCTTTGATGACGTTAGCCAATTTGACTCTCAGGTGTTTGAACCTATTAGCCTGACTAGCCACTTTAGACTCAGGAATATTTGTTTCCAGTCACCACAATGACAATGAACACATGAACATTAAATGAGATATTTATACTGTGTTTTTAACAAGTTTTTAACATTTTTTTAATCATATATTGTATATGGGCTGCATGCAACCGTGCATTTGAGACAGAATAGGACTAATTTTCGTTGTTTTTGTTTGCCCTATTGCATGATACCTGAGGTCTTATATTCAAGTCTGGCTGCGTGTCTCAGGGGTAACGTTCTCGCTTGCTGAGCCCAAGGTTGCAGGTTCGAAACCTGGCGCAGTCAGCTGGCATTTGAGGGTGCGCAAATGCGAGGGAGCCGTGTCAGCACATTTACTGGCACGTTAAAGATCCCCTTCGGGGTAAAATTCCGGCACCCTGGCGTCTCTAAAAGCCAGGGTAGTTAAAAGGGACGTAAAACCAATAACATTATATTATCTTATATTGAATGTTATTGTGTGCATGATGTTATCCAATCTTTTAGTATATTTTTGGCTGATGAAGGATTGTAACATAATTCGAAACATGTATAAGTTTCACTTAATTTTGAAGTATTGATTTGACGGACAATCAAGTATTTTAATACATTTTGTAATTTGAAACGTCAATACGGACCAAAAAATGGAAAAGAATATTCCTGAGAAACTCGATTTGTCGTGATATATCTATTTGAATGGCTGCCTGTGATTGGATAGTTAAAATGGTTTCACTTCTCACCGCTAGATGGCTGGAGCGTAGCACACTGAAATTTCAAGTCGGAAGTAATGGTGGCTCTAATATAAATATTGATATTGTTTCTTTTTCTCGTCTACACTGTGCGTTGAATCAACATCCATGCTAGTGTAACTGCTTCCTTAAATCTTCATTTGGTACATTGGACAAAATAGCTTACAATACAGTAGAACAGACATGTAAATATTTCTGTTGTATCAATCTCGTGTATCTGAAAATGGTAGCTGTGCAATGATGTTGTCGAGGAAAGGTTATATCAACATTTCTGTCCATATTAAGTCCTCCATCCAGCTACAGTACCTTGACTGTAGATTGCCACGGTGGGTGAGTGGTTATCGTGTCGGTCTACTAACCCCAAGCTTGCAGGTTCGCTCCTGGTTGTGGCAAGTGATTTTTGAACCGCGACAAAAAGCCCGATACGCATGTCATACGATGTTGGCATGTTAAAGAACCCATTTGAATTCAGTAGGCCGTGTTCATAATGGCAAAATTAATCTCTGAATATTCCGCCAACACAAAGTTCCTCATTTCTCTACTAGAAAGCGCTGTAGTGTCAAGGAGCTTAGATATCTAACCTCCTTGACTTTTCTAGCGCTTAATGTAGTGATAAAATTCTACATGCAAGTTGCCCTCTGGATGTCAATTAATAAAGCTTGCACCCGGCACCCGAGGCCATACGATATTATTATTATTATCACCTGCACTATAGTGCGTCTCTACCTTAAAAGACAGTACGCTTTAACCTTTTCCGCTCGTGTGTCGACTACAGGTCGACAGCCACCATCCAGCGCTAACACTCGTGTGTCGAGCTCTGGTTGACGTGTCGCATGACTACTCCATGGACTACTCTATGAGTTCCATTTATTATTCAACGAATGCTGCTATCTTCCGGACATTGTGAGAACCAAGTTCAGACAACTTCCTTTGGAATGCGATGGCAATAATACTCTGTTTCTTTGGAGAGGTATATGCTCAATGGAAAGCGATCGCGGGAAAATGGCGGCGACTGGCTTGACGGAAGATGAAATATTAGCGTCAATTTCGACTGAATTTGCAGACAGTGATCACGAAAGTGATGGAACGTTTCGAGACAAGTGATGAAAGTGATGTTTCAGCAAGTGATCTGAGTGACAATAATAGTGACAGCGAGGTGTGCGATGATGGGGAGGTGATAATGGATTGCCGCGATGCGGACTTCACCGACGTGTACAAAATTCCAATACTGCTTGGAGATCGTGGACAACAGGTGATGTAGGCTTGCCTAAATTCCCTTTTAGGTCAGTAATTGGATTTGTGAGTCATGGTAGACGACCTGTTACAGCATTGGAGTACTGGCAATTATTTTTTACGGACCAGTTACTAACCTCAATTGCGAACGAGAAGAATGAATATGCGAAGCTAAAAATTCAGCGTAACACTCCACTTCAGAAGCGGTCTATATGGCATTCATGGAAGGAAGTTACAGTTGAAGAAATGAAGGCCTTTATTGGTGTAGTGATAAACATGGGCATGAACAGTAAGGCGGAAATGCAGGACTATTTTAGTGAGGACTGGCTAGTTAAACAGGTGTTTTTCAAAGATGTGTTTTCTAGGGATAGATTTTTACAAATATTTTGGAATCTCCATCTCTCCTCCCCTCAGACTGACGAGGCAGGACCACAATCAAGGGGATCTCAAGTGAAAAATATAGTGTCATACTTGGATACGAAATCCAGGGAATATTTCATCCCAGGGCAAGACCTACTGTCGACCAAAGTATTATGTGCACTCGAGTTTGAAGGTTGTTTGTGAAGTAACGAATAGACCTACATAAAATCCAATAACATCATCATTTTCGTCGTTCTATATTACGTTAGGCCATGTAGGTTTGGAATTTTTAATTTATATTTTAATATTTTCTATCGCAGTTGGAACACAAAAAGTGCACGTTTTTAAGCGTGTTTCAACCATGCGTCACATTTAAGAATTATTATCTCAAAAACCCGTCATCAGATCGAATTCAAATATTAACACAATATACATTGGAATGTTATATAACGGGTTTATTAATTTCAAAATTGTGAGTGTCCAAGAAACAATGTTATCATTTTTGTAAGGTAACGTTTTCTCGGCTCGGGGTGGTTGGAAAATGTAGTTCTTGGTTGCATTGTAATCCTTATACATCGAAAAGTCATGCTGTATGACTGTGAAATACGTAAATTAGTTCACTTTTTTTATATTGGTTTGTATTTCTATGGGGAAATAACACATGTTTCACCAGCTAGCCGCTCCGGGAAAAGCTGTACAGCGTTGCCGAAATGGTGCCCACACGCATCATGGCGCGTCTCGCTCGGAAGTGATGGGCTCCATCTCAGCAACGCTGTACAACTTTTCCCGGAGCGGCTAGCTGGAGAACCATGTGTTACTTCCTCGTACAAATACAAACCGATATAAAATAAGTGAATTAATTTACGTATTTCACAGTCATACAGCATAACTTTTTGATATATAACGATTACAACGCAACCAAGAACTACATTTTCCAACCACCCCGAGCCGAGAAAAAGTTACCTTACAACAATGATAACAACTTTGTTTCTTGGACACACAAAATTGTGAAATTAATAAACCAATTGTACAACATTCCAATGTATATTGTGTTAAAATTTGGATTCGATCTGATGACGGGCTTTTGAGAGAATAATTCTTAAATGTGGCGCATGGTTGAAACACGCTTAAAAACGTGCACTTTTTGTGTTCCAACTGCGATAAAAAATATTAAAATATAAATTAAAAAATCCAAACCTACATGAACTAACGTAAAATAGGACGACGAAAATGTTGATGGTATTGGATTTTATATAGGTCTATTGGTTACTTCACAAACAACCTTCAAACTCGAGTACACATAATACTTTGGTCGACAGTAAGTGTTGACGAAAGCACTGTTGGTTTCAAGGGACGTATTGTTTTCAAGTGCTACAACAAGCTGAAACCAACCAAGTGGGGACTTCGTATTTATGTACTTTCTGACTCTGTTACTGGGTATATCTGTGCAATGGAACCTTATTATGGTGCAGTAACAACACAAGCACTTATTAGGTCTGATTTACCTTTTACTGCTAGGATTGTCATCCATTTGGTGACAAAAATCTTGCAGGCTACCAATAAAATAGGATTTCACGTCTACACCGACAGGTTTTACACTAGTTATGAGTTAGCGGTTGAACTGTTGAAACTGAAAGTCCACATTACAGGCACTGTAATGGTCAACAGGAAAGGCTTACCTCCCCAGGTGAAACAAGGAGCAACCAAGAAAATGAAGCAGCATGATGTAGTTGCAGTGAGAAAGGATGACATCTCGTGTGTACTTTGGAGGGACAAGAGAATTGTTGCCATGCTGTCAACATTCTTCGACAATTCCACTCAGGTGGTGAAAAGGAAAATATGGGGAGGAGCTGAGGAAGTTGTTGACAAACCGGTTGTTGTATGTGGTTATATTCAGTATATGGGGGGAGTTGATGTTTCTGACCACTACATAAGTTCATACCCCTTTACGCGTAAATCAGTCAAGTGGTGGCGGAAAATGTTGTTCTGGCTTCTAGAGGTATCCATTGTGAACGCCTACCTACTATTTAAGGAATCTAACAACCCAACTTGTTGGGAACATTCAGAACCGGAAAAGGGGCAGGCCATCCACTACAGATGATGAAGTACGACTAAATGGCAAGCTGCATCTGCTTTATCCCAATCCCCAAGGAAAGACAAAGGACTGCAAGGTATGCAGCAATAGGAACGTTCCCGGGGGGAGGCGAGAAATGGTTCACTTCTGCAAAACCTGCGAGAAGCAACCAGGACTGTGCTTCGAAAAGTATCACACTCTCCAAAAATACCGATGAAAATATGAAAAGAGACGATCTGTGTATTCCTTATGGCTTTGTGTACAATATTTTTGGCTTTTGAACTTGTACAAAGTTGTTATAAATGTGTAAATAAATGTTTCGGAATACATCTCCCAGTATGGCAAAATCTGTGAAAAATAATTACAAGTTCAGAGAAGTCATGGCTAGGAAAATATTCGGGGACAAAGGGTTAAATGGGGCGTGCTGATGCCAGATCTACTGCATATACAAAGTTCTGCGAGGCCAGTCACATGATGTTACATAACCAGCTGAACAAACTGACGTGCTTCGTTTCTCTTTACGGTGACCTCTTCGACAGAGCCTTCACCGAGCTGGTTGAACGGCAAATACAGTGGCTTAACTATGGGAGGTGATAATAAAAATATGAAATTTCTTGAAGTTTTTTATTTTTAATAAAACCAATCTTTGGATCGATGGCAAACGATTGGATTATGTAACTTAATACTTATTGAAAGCATTCTATTCACTTGTGTTAAATTTTTAGTGTGACCCTATACCTAACACTTACTAAAGAAGTAAACTGGTCAACTGTTCAGCTAGCCACAGGGGTGGCAGTGAGATGGGTGTGGCACCATCTTTCCTCGTCTCTTTCTGAAAATACACCACTTTCAGTTCCCATCCTGTTAGTATCTGAATCTGATTATCATCTTGGAAAGTATTGTTGTTTTCTGTTAGTTGAAAACTTTAGTGTATTAATTTTTTTAAATTATCGGGGAATATAAAGAACCAGATGATTTCGTGAAGTAAACTAGATTTTATACTTTAATACTAACAAAATTGTTAATTTTCAAGCATTTGTACATTGTTAGGTGCGAACACAACACATCAAATCCTAAAAAAATCAAACACGCAAAAAATATATACGAGGGTTGGGGCAAAAGTCATGGCAACTTTTTTTTTTTTTTTCATGAAGATAACAGTCCGGTTGGAAAATGTGATATGTACAGATGAAAGGGCAAGGTGTTAACTACATGTGTGGACAATGAATAGCACTGAAATATCGTAACACACTAATTTAATTTATTATGGTAGTATACAGGGCAATATGGCAATATAAGAGACGGAAGGATCCTACGGATTATGTTAGAATGGTGAACAAAAGGGGACAAGAGATAGAAAATAGGGAAGAACTGAAGAAAATGTGGAAAGAATACCGTATTTTGAAGAACTCTTGAACCCAAATGGAAACCACGGCGAGGAGGAAGAAATCGGGGAAGAGGTAGATGAACTGCAAACAGAAAAGGACTTAAGATGGAATGAAGTGGAAGATGCAGTGAGGAAGATGAAAGGAGGGAAGGTACCGGGTGTGGATGAGTTGAGTGTGGAGATGGTGGGGATACAATGGTTGTACCAAGTGATGAAGACAGCATGGAAGGAAAGGAAGACCCCAGAGGACTGGAAAAAGGGAATAATTGTCCCGATCTTCAAGAAAGGTAGTAGAACAGAAGGCAGAAACTATCGGGGAATGACACTGATGAGTCATTGTGCAAAGATGTTTGAGAAAGTTTTGGAAAGGAGAATTAGGACAAGGATAGAAGGAGGGATGAGGGAAGAACAACATGGCTTCAGAGCAGGAAGGTCCACAGTGGATTTGATTTTTGCTGTAAGGCAGTTACAAGAACAGCACTATGAGTATGGAACAGATCTACTGATGGCCTTCCTGGACATTGAGAAAGCATATGACAGTGTATGCAGAAACAAAGTATGGAAGTCCCTGGAGGATAGAGGAGTAGAAAAATGGACTATAGGATAAAGGAGATGTACAAGGGAAGCGTGAGCTGTGTGAAAGCGGGAAGAGATAGGTCGGACTGGTTGGAACAGAGAAACGGCCTGAAACAAGGAAGTGCATTGTCACTGTTACTTTTCATTGTGGTGATGGATGACGTAATGACCCGAGTGGCACAAGTAATTGGGGAAGGAAAGATGATAGCAATGGTGTTTGCAGATGATTTGATGATTTGGGGAAACAAGGAGGAGGAGGTTCAGGAACAGTTGGACGTGTGGGAAGGAATAATACAAGGGTATGGGATGAAATTTAGCATAAATAAGAGTGAGATGTTGATCACAACAAGGAAGAGGAAAGAACCACAACAGGAATAACAATTGGTGGGGAACAGCTGAAGAAAGTGGAGAGTTTCAAGTATCTGGGAAGCCTGATACAAGAGAATGGAAGAAACGATAGAGAAATAAATGAGCGGGGGAGACAGGCAGAAGCATTCCGGAGGAGTGTGAGAAGCATGTTATGGAGCAACGATGTCCCTCAGAACAGCAAAAAGATCATATATCGGACGTACTATGTCCCTATCCTGACGTATGCCTCGGAGACCTGGGTTATGAAAGGAAGGGAGAAGAGCAAAATACAGGCCAGTGAGATGAGGTTCTTGAGAAGCAGTATTTGAGCTACAAAGAGGGACAGAATAAGGAATGAGAGAACCAGAGAATTAATGAAGGAGGAACCATTACAGGATGGTATAGAGAAATCTAGACAGATGGTATGGACATGAAAAACGAATGGAGGAGAAGAGGATACCCAGGAGGATACACGAGACGAAGTGGGAAGGAAAGATACCAAGAGGGAGACCGAGAGACAGGTGGCTGAAGGGGGTGGAAGAAAGCGTGAAGAAGAGAGGAGAAGACTGGACAAGGGTGGAGGCTGAGAGATGGTGGGAAGACAGAAGACGTAGGAGAGGCTTGTGTTCCAAACAGACCCGGCCAGTGGCTGGAAACTGTGCAAGATGATGATGATGATGACAGGGCAATATGGCCTTCACGGTGCAAAAGAATGACAACACAGTACACATACAGTTTACATGACAAACCTGGGCCTAAAAATTCTCAAAGTATTCCCCTGCTACTGTCACCACATGCTGCCAACGATGTGGGAGGCCCTGAATACCATCTGCCTCAGCATTTGGCGCACAGCATTAGCAATGTCCTCTCGTGTTGCAAACCGCCTACCCCGTAGTGGTTCCTTAATCTTTCGAATGAGAGCAAAGTCACAGGGTGAAATGTCGGGAGAGTACGGTGAGTTCTCCAATTCTTCCCATCCCTAACGTCGCAGTAACTGCCCTACACACCCTGCTTTATGTGGTCTTGCATTGTCGTGCAGGATTATTGCACTGTCCACAAGATCTGGACTTTTCTCCCGAACGCCACGTCGTACCTGTCGCACAGGAAGTCCCTGTAGTACTGTGCAGTCACTGTTCTGCCATTTGGAACAAAGTAGCATACAATGACACCCCTGACGTCATACGCGACAATCACCATCAATTTGACTGGGGAAGGATTCTGACGGAACTTCTGCCTCCTTGGTGATCCAGCATGTCGCCATTCCGCGGACTGACGTTACAGTTCTGGTTCATATGCCCTGGCCCAAAATTCGTCGATGGCGATTATTCGTGACAAGAATTGATCGCCGTCCTGTTGCCAGCGTGCAAGGTGGTCGGAGCATATTGCATAGCGCACCCACCTTTGAACTTCCGTCAGTGCATGCGGTACCCACCGCGATGCGATTTTGCATAGTTGCAACTCATTACGCAATATCCTGTGGACGGTGCGTTTCTCGATGCCACTTGCCCTCTCTGACTCCAGTAGCGTCCATCGTCTGTCTTCATCCAGGAGCTGCTCGATGACGGCACGTGCCATGTCGGTCCACACACTGACAGTTCATCCCGAATGTTGCTCGTCACTGGTTGACACACGTCCTTGCTGGATCTTTCCTACCCACCGTGCTACTGTACGGTATGGTAGGGCATTATTACCAAGGGCTTCCACTAATTCACTACGACATTCCATCGCATTTCTCCCTCGGAGAACGGCTATTTTGATGTAAGCGCGCTGCTCAACACGGGTAACTTCCATCTCGCACGACACTCACCAACTGACTAATCTCACAGCACACGCTGCTCTACTACCAGCTATCACAGAGCTATCTGTTGTTCTGTATACACACTATGCCTGCAGAACGTCCATACAACACACACACATGTTTGTGATCCGTTCACATATCTACAAGAAAAAAAATAGTTGCCATGACTTTTGCCCCAACCCTCGTAAAAAGGAAGTTTTGAAACTTCGGGATCGTATACAGGGTCTTTCATATAAAGTAAGAACGACAAGCGGCAGTTTTGTTATTCGCTTGCTGCGGCGGCCTTGGCCGAGCTTGTGGCGCGCCATGGCCCCCTGTTGTACTATTGATAGCGCGCGCATAGTACATATGAGGGCTGGGTTGGTTGGGGTTTTTTTTTCGATGGACTGTATAAAAATAACAGATTGACATACCAAACTGATTTTACGACTAAATGTTTGCTTGTTTTATTCTTATGTCTCAACATAATTGCCAAAACTATTGAAACATTTGTCGTATCGTTGCACCAGCTTTCCAATGCCCTTGGCAAAATATTCTGCTGCCACTGAGGTGGGTGAGTTACGTCTGGACAGCCTCCTGAAGTTTTTCCTTTGGCTAGGCGTTGCCGCCCAACCATACCTTCAATTCTCGAAAAAGGTGAAAATCTTTCACGACCACACTGTACCAACGTTAGCCTACGATAGACATTTACAAAGATTTCAAGTGTGAGATTTTGGATCATCTGCCATTTAGTCCAAACCAGCACTGAATGACTTTCACCTTTTTCGAGAATTGAAGGCATGGTAGGGCGGCAACCCCTCGTTAAAAAGGAAAAACTTCAGGAGACTGTCCAGACGTACCCATCTCAGTATTATGTGCACGCTTTCTGTAGTACAGCAGGGGGCCATGGCGCGCCACAAGCTCGGCCAAGGCCGCCGCAGGAGCAAATAACAAAACTGCAGCTTGCCGTTCTTACTTTATATGAAAGACCCTGTATTTGCTTTCATTGATAATGCCTCATGTTGTCCGAACCCTCTCTCCCCAAAATAAGCACATTGCTTTTCAAAAGCAAACCCTAGTAATGCCACTGGGCAAATAGCCCGTGTTGTGAACTCCAACCCCCCCACAGCACAAGCCCTGTATCATCCATCACTAGAGCCCTGCGCGGATACACAAAACGTTATCCGCATCCGCACGACTGTTATCCGCATCCGCACGACTGTTACCCACTCGTTTGTTATCCGAATCTACTGGCATTACAATAATATTTTCAATGTGTTGCTTTATACTTTATCTTTTACACATTTGAGCAGCAAGTCGAACCCTTAGGCTATGTACTGTACAGTATGTCATGTGCTATGTCTAAAATGAATGTTACACAGCCAGAATTGCAACCCTTTTCAGTTCGGAGTACTGATTGTGCTTAATGACATTGTGCTTAATGGGATTAGCGTAAATCATCATCTTACGTTTGTCATGAAAAACCATAACGGAAAAATATGATATGTCATAAACAACCGGGCCCTAATAAGGGAGAGTGGGGGAATGGTGCGCACTTAATCAAGAATCGGTCTTGTGATGATGAAATAATAGATAACACAACTGCAGGTATGAATAAGGGAGCCTTAGTAACTCTATATTCGATGTGCAGAAACAAATGTAATTCAAAAATAAATTTGGTGGACTTTAATTCGAAATCTCGCAAATATGCATTTGCGCACGATTACCCACCCTGCTGGGCAATCATGCGCTTGGGGTGGGGAATTGTGAAGCATGGGATGAGTGTTGGAAAGCCATACTAATACAATGTGAATTGGCAGAAACTTGCACTGTGCATTAACATTAGAATATTCCAATGCTTTTTACAAAATCATAACAATGCAATGAACTAAAATTCTGCAGTTTTGGATATTAGAATAAAATATCTTCGTTTCGCCAGCATTAAAGGATGCAATCCAATTTAGGCTTGTTCTTTCAGGTTGTCTCAACGTTAATGCGGGATATCTCTTCAAGAACTCATACAACCAATATTTGCCTGCTAGACTTTTAACTGTATGGAAATTATCGGGAATCTTATTCTCCTCTGCAAACTTGAACTCGAACCGTCTGACAAGCTTTGTGGGCGTTAAGCCATAAAATAATTTTGCCAATGTCTAAAGGTATTCGGATAATTCTGACTCCATTTCGTTCGTAAAACAGCTTTACGGACTAGACGAGGTGGAGCAAGACAATTTTGCAGCAACTGCTTTGGTAGGATTGACTGGGGGAATGTTGAAACTTCTCCCCACTTCCCTTATTTTCCTCCCATCATCCCTAATTGCACGTCGAGATTTCTGCACATTTACTGCTGGGTAGGAGTTTTTCTTCGTTTTCCGCGTATAATTTCTTGGCATTTGGAGAACAACACGAAATATTTTGCTATTAATGTCGCGTTGTACTTGTAGTACTTGTATGATTGATCTGCGCACCATTATCCCACTCTGCTTTTAAAACGTAACTCACTGAATCCCGGTAAACTAATCTATTATATTGAAAAATAAATACATGCAAAACCACTGTACACACTGGCATTTAAAACTACTTTTAATTTTAAATAATTGATCACAACTGTAGGCTTACCTTCTTATTTGCTGGCTACAGAAAATAACATGCAACATGTTAAGTTTCTTCATCCAAGCCTCCGGTTATCATATAGCGACTGGAATCATGCTGACTGTCCATATCTGATAGGTACGATGACAGCTTGAGGGTAGCAGTGAACTGAGTTGCTAGTTGTACTACCAACTCGAAAAACATAGGTGCGCACAATTACCCAACTTTCCCCATGATATCCAACAAGTTCGGATTGTATTCTAAAAACTATCCGCAAATTTAATACAAACATTATCCACAGCTTATCCGCTATCCGCAAAGACATGCAAACTATATCCGCATCCGCGCAGGGCTTTATCCATCACCCCATGTACCACCCAGGTCTAAAGAGCATCTTGAGACGAGCTTTCGTTTTGCCGTCAGTCTGGGATCCCTTTCACAAGAACCCCACACCCAACTTGGGTAAGGAGGGCATGACGACGCAGTGGTCAAGCTGTTTGCCTCTATTCCCAGTCAATGCATGTGAGATTTTCCAAGTGAAATGTCTTGTCCTTCACATAACAAGGAGGTCCTGTGGGTCATGTTCGCGAGATTAACGGTCAAGTAATACTACAAGCTTCCTTCCAACTTGAGTAACATTCTCACTCGCAATGATCCTCATCAATTTGCCCCCTCCCCAGGCCCTTTTTTTTTCTTGTGAACGCATATTATGCTGCAAGACTCTTAATTGTAGACTGCTAGATCCACCAGTGAGTGGGTTCGATCCCCACCCAGGTAGTGGATTTTAGAAACAAAACTACCACTTTCGGAAATGCAAATAGCCCTGGGGTTCACTCAGCCTACAACAGAAATGAGTACCAGGGTAATTCCTGGGAGCAAAGACGGCCGGGCGTGTAGCTGACAACTCCATCCCATCTAGTGCCGATGTCACAAAAAGTGGAAGCCTCTACCTTCCACTACTCCCAGAGCCTCCATGGCCTGTATGGAGTTGGTTTTGGCTAGATCCACCAGTAACATTATCTACCAGCTCCCGTGCAAGGTCTGCCCTGCTTTCATGGCACCTGTACATCCACCAACCCTGACCTCCCTACACCCATTCACCCCTGCAGTCACCTGACAGACCACTTCTGACGAGTGTTTCACTGTCAAGAAATAACTCCTCCCACCCCATTACCCTAAGGGACTTTGAGGTGGATTATCAGCCGATACTGAAGCTACCCAAACAGCAGATAATGCTCCATTCCCCCTCCTCACATTCCTCTTCCCCCTCCTCCACCCTTCCTACATCAATTTCTAGGTGTGTGTCCTTCCTGGAGACCATTTTTTAAACAGTTCTCCACTAAGGATCACGCTTCTATATGTAACATCAATCGTGTGTGTTCTTCTTGGTGCACTTACCTTCATTCTCTGTGTTGTCCATGTTAAAAGTATGTGACATTCATTGACTATGAACTCTAATTACTATGGAAGGGATTCCTTGAAGGTTGTTTCGTTGTGTGTCATTTATTGAAAAAACCTTGGGATTTGTTTAATGTGCAACATTGTAACGATGGTGTTTTTGTGTTGTGATCCATACATAGTTCTGTTTGTTATAGCTGTACTACCTTAGACTTCCCAAGGACATTAAAGATTACAAGGTGATTCTGATGGATGCAACCGTAGCTACTGGAGCGGCTGCCATGATGGCCATCAGGGTATTATTAGATCACGACGTACCTGAGGAAAATATTCATCTGGTCTCACTATTGATGGCCGAGTCTGGTGAGTTCATTGTGCTGTGCTCTTCTGATGAGGTAAGTTCAGTTTTAAGAGACATATTGCTCAAAGCTTGTTTTTTCTTCTAGGTGTACACTCGATTGCCTATGCTTTCCGTGGAGTCAGGATAGTTACTACAGCTCTCGATCCGGAAATCAATGAAAAGTTCTATGTTATTCCTGGAATTGGTAATTTTGGAGATCGCTATTTTGGGACTGAACCATCAGAAGAATATTAGTTGGTACACGAGACAAGTCCAAAAGATTTGTCCCGATGTAGCTGCTACTAGTGCTTCAGTCAGGATGAATAATGTGTTGAGCTTCAGTTCTAAATTAACGAAGGTATGTAGCCAATTCCTGAACTCTGAATTGGATGCACAGAAGCATCATTATTGGTGCGGCAAAATAGAGGTACCCTATCCCTCGATAACTGCTAGTGTGTGATTGGTGCGGAAGGTAAAGGAGGACATCCAGTTGTTAATGTTTTGAAAAGTTCCCTAATTTTCTATCCAGTATTGAATTGATGGTAATGATTGCTGTTTTAAAGAGCAGAACAGCAAGGTCATCTGCCCCTCAGGATAAAGTTAAATCAGAAGGGTCCAAACAGCATGCTGGCGTGCTTCTGGCTCAGACAGCCTTGCAATGGTGGGGGAAGACTACTATATGTCTCCCTCACTTTCCCATCGCACTTCCCCCCCCTCATACTTCCTTCGCTGTGTCAAACGGTCGCGCTGCGGTGTTCCTTATCTTGCTAGCTGTAGGTGTCACTTGAGATTATTTGATCACGGGGATAAGTAACGTAACGTTTGACTATGTCGGTTCTCTCTCTCTCTTTTTTACCGATTTAAAGAACTTGCAAAACTTCGATCTGCTTTTTATTTGTTCGTCAAGCTATTTACTATGAAGCACTCGACTTGCAGATATTTTTGCTATTCAAAATTACCACAGCAAGAATATCAGAAATTGAAGACAGCACAACCCACATGGGTACTCCATTTCATATCATTCCTCACATGGATTCCCAAGTACTTGCACGAGTCTTTTACTACAAGTATTTCCGAGTCAATATTGTATTGAAAATCATGCCTTCGCCCTCCCTATTCTCATGAGATTACATTTACTCTTGTTTATTTTCATTTTGTTGTACTAGGTAAGCAACAACATAAGATGGGTAATAATCCCTTCACAAAATCGTGCATAAATATACTATCGCCTCACCAAAATGAATATCAGCATCAAGCGTAATCTGCATGTTACAAATTGTTACCAGAAACATTCATTCCCCAGTCGAGTTATGTGTCATAAGTTTTTATCGATAACATCAGGGAATAATGAACCAGATATCCCTTGAATGTTCCTTTTAGTCACCCCGAGTCTGGGAAATTTCACCTTTCATCTGTTTTCTCACCAGACGCGTACAGTTTGTGTTTTATACTTTATTTCCCCCTTTTTGTTTATGTCCATCTTCAAGTCATCCTCTTCCCTTTTGTTTTTGCAATACCAACAGAATGGAACTCGCATCTTTCCTCTTACCAGTGTGCACAGGCCAGCCACCAACTAAATTGTGTAGTACATCAGCACCTCACCAGGAAGCATTTTTAGGAAAATTCTAGTCTAGACTCGAATTAATACTGAGCGTTCCGAACCTATAGGTTTCGAGGTCCGGAATAATGAAAAGCGGCCTAATTAATGAACCACACCTAAAATAAGGAAATATATGTGAAAAGGAAATTACGAGAGATACGATGGATCCAGGAGACATACTAAGTTTCATATATTCCTCTAAATAGGAAATCCAAATCGGAATAATTGTAGTCTTGAAATGATAATTCTAGAGACTTGCCAAAATCGGTGCGTTCCACTTAATTGGAAATCTCAAATCGGGACCAGAAAGGAATAGGCTTTGGTCCCAGTAATCACTAAATGTTTTAAGATTCTACGTCGCCAATGATGAGACACATGAATACTTCTGTTGTGTGGAGGAAAGTTAAATCCCATTCCTTTCTGATAATTCAGCTATGAAGGCTTATTCTCTATGTGTTTGTGTTATCCAATTCACTGTAAAGGCAATTTTGGTTATACACTTTGGTGTTCCTTCAGAATCAGCTTCCTAGTGCATAAGGAGAAATGGTATTGTACTTTCCAGTAACATTGTTACATTTGTAAGTATTGTGTTTGCCTATGTTGAATGGGTCTCTTAGATTATAATTGTTGTTTTGTTGCTGCATTAGGGAAAAATTGTCTCTCATTGATACATGTGCATAATAATTCTTGTCAGTAGACTTAGCTAAGAACCTTCTAAATCACTTGTTTCTCCATCATGGAAGCAAAACTCAGGTACTGTGATTTAGGCTATATGTAAGTATTCAATAACCTACCATTGAAATGTGAAAACCTTGAGAATTGTGCATATGTTTACCTTATGTCTGTACAGTGCTAAAACTGCTTTTCTATCTGAAAGTGGGGAATTAAGGTTAACACTTCAAGTGCCTTCAGATTATTTTTTTTATGCCCACCGTTTTCAGTAGAGGTTATTTACCTAATTCTTTTAATGTTCCACTAAATAGGAAATACTAATCAGGGCCGAATTGTATTCTTGAAAATGATAATTCAGCAGACATGCCAACATTGGCATAATCCGCTAATTGGAAATTTCAAATCGGGAGCAGAAAGGCTTCAGTTACAGTCGACCGACAGATGGTTGTTTGATAATTTTGACAAGTTGACACACTAATCACTAATGTTTTAAAATTCTCCATCAGCAATGATGAGACATCAAGTAATTTTCAGTGAAAAGGAACATTTTTTCACATGTGCTTACATGGTTACTCCACCTTGCTATGTAGGGCAGGGCACTCCTAGATGAACTTGAAAACATCAAAATTAGAATGTGAAAGTCAGGAGACTTCGTTCTTGTAAACACATTTGAAACTTGCATCAGCCCAAGACCTCTATTTTGCATATGCCTGCAGACTGTGAGGAAACTGTAAATTCATTGTGTGAACCAGATTTTTCAATATTTCTGGGGGGACCCTGACAATTAGCAAGGTCTTTTCCATGAGTTTTTAAAAATAAGTTACTTGTCATAATTAGTCTAAATAAACGCACAAATTGGTCATTTAGGAGGCAAGCAACTCTTCACTGTTCGTAAAATTTCACCATTCTGCTACAAGTTCAATTACGAGTTGTGTCCTTTTCTAGATCTTTCTGAAAGCTGTCTTACGTGATTTATAGGAAATAGGCCTTTGCAACAAGTAATCTATTTCATAAAGAATGTGATAATGGATAGGCATTTGATAAAGAAGGGATGTCTTCAAATTGTGAGCAAAGAATATTTATGGCTTGAATTTGACAAGACTTGCATGTTGTTTCTTGCCCAAGTTTTTGTGAGTTAACCTAAAGAATATGTACTCTTATGTGGTCTCCAGGTGGATTTTACTCTAAAGTGGTGTGTAAAGAAGGGAGAGTTCAGTAACTTATTAACCCCTGTACTTAACTTAACAATTTTTAGAGGAAAATTTTAGTATTTCTCAACTGAGCATTAAAAATTTTCAAATAACAATTCAGCATGGTTCATCAATGTCACATGTTATACTGTTTAAAAAAGTGGAATGCTCCTGAGACATGCTCTAAGGTTGTTGAAACCATTCAGAGGGGGTCTAGCAACATTAATTTGTTTTCGATATGTGAGACTATGAGTGTCTGTTCCATTTGTGACAGTGTATGGCTTTGCTAAAACTTGCACACGTTTACTTTAGACCACAAGGAGAACGGCTGTGCTAAATTCACTTAGGTCATCTCTGGAGAGCAAATACATGCGGGAGATGTAAAGCAACGTCGACATTAGTAATGATTTACATTATATTTGGCCTGCAGTGCAAATTTATGTGTGTGGACGTATTTGCTACACTCAAATACATACAATACTTTACTCTGCATTCAACATTTTCTTTTTCAAATATAACCAAGATATTTGCACTGTAAGCTGATTTGAGGGCAAACATTTTTATAATTATTGTTTACGTTTTACATTTTTACTTTTTAATCTATTTGTCAGTTTTTTTTTACATGAAGACTTCACAAACTCCCAGATCCAAGCCAGGGGAACTAGCCACAGGAGATTATAAACCCAACGGCTCGGCTGCCAAAGCCTGGCATGCAAACCAATTAGCCTCAGAGCCAGACTATTATGTTAACTAATCTACACTGACAATATATGAAAATTTTTTCAAAATCTGGCCACTTCTCTTCTACTGTTCTTAATATGATAAAGCTTGGTAGTCATTCTCTTTATTCTCATTGAATTTCACATATGGGCTAAGACTTCCCTTCGACGGCTACTTTTATTTGCTCGTCAGCAATTAAATCATGGCTTTAACAGTAGGAGATTGCCACATTTGTTTCTTGTTGACTGTACAGACATGTGGGTGTGCCCAAAGTGTGATATCATTGTCAGTAGTTGTTTCACTCCATTCGTGTCCTTACAGTCCCTAGCCATGTATGGGTATACCCTCCCATTGTGGCGGGAGTGCATTTTACAGTAAGGGTTATATTCCTGTGTCAAAAGTAAAGCAAAATATTCTTTATAGTAAACTGTTCTCCTTGTGCATATTCTATATTCAGCTAGGAAACAAATGGAGTGAAGCAACTACTCCACACAGCAGGTTTTCTACCTACAATGACGATATGTTTGTAATGATTTTATATCAACCAGTTGATATAAATTTGACATATAATTGCATAAATAATTTATCTTTAGTAGTTATTTTTATCCATCAACCCTTGTAAATGTGATTGAGCCCAAATATTCAAACTTTCAGGGAAGCAAAGCAGCAAAAATAAGTGATACTAAGCAGATTCACACCAAATACACTGGGTGTCTCTCCTAAGTGTAGTCGGTCACATTTTCTGCCATGTTTATGAAGATATTTTTATTTGAAGTTCATTTTTTCTTATGTGTAGGTGGAGTCAATCCAAATAAACAACCAGTGGTTCTTAGGAGAGACACCCAGTATATCAGTCAAAGCTTATGATTCTCATCACTTCAGATTGTTAAATTTTGAATTGCATCGCATTTGTATAGGATGGGTCGTAATGTCCATTAATTTATTTTTGTAGTTCCTTTCTTTCATTTAAGAATTTCTCCTTCATCTGGCTATTTGCATATTTATTTGATATAATTGGGGCCAAAATTAATCCATATAAAGGAGATTAATATACTTCAAAGATGAGGATATGAAAGCTAACAAATGACTGGAGTAAGGCTTGATTTACCATGTGCACGTTAAGATCTCGGTTAGCTATCAGAAACTCAGGTACATACCTTTTTTTTTCTATGTTTGCTAAGTTAATGGAGACTAAGCCTTAAATTGCACATGATGTGAAAATTTAGTGAAGTTCTCAGTAGTCTGAGATTACCGAATGCTAGTGTCGCGAGGTGGGGAATGAAATTCACATTTTGTCTTTAAAGTATATTATGTTCACTCCATTTGAAGGAGGAAATCTCTTGTTAATTGATTGTTTTAATAAGTGTTCACGCATCCATAAGTGGAAAAATCACGGAAGAAAGTTGATTACTTATATATTGTCTAGAATGTAAGTAAAAAGTTTTAAGATTTGACTTTTTGTAATTTTTTATCATTATGATTACTGCCTATTCAATGAGATGATTGTGAATTGTCACAAATCTGGTTCATTTGTGATTCTTTAATCCATTGTTGGACATGATCTGAATGAATTCTGTTTTGGAAAAGGATTGCATGTGCTCTTGATGCTGTATTTATTTAATTTATTTTATGTATTTATTTCCTGAGCAATTTCATGCATTTATGTACATTAAGATTTGTTTTTATTGTTGACTGGTGCTAACTACGTTGCAATTGAAAAGCGTGTGTGCATAATTTAATTCAAGGATTTGGTATAGAACAGTGGTTTTCAGTCCATGCTTCCAGTGTCAAACGGTTAATGGTCCAGTATCTGTGTACTATTGAGTGTACTGCTACTACCACTTCTATGGTGGTGGTACTACTAAGTTGTTCTTGTTGTTAACTACACCCTCTGTCTGAAAAGTTCGGTGAATGGGTCTATATTATGAACGGATTGTTGGCTTACCTGAAACAGCCGTTACTGTCCTTCGAAGTAATCCCCTGTGGATCGTTACGCACTTCTGAGAACAACTGAACAAGTCCTGGAAACTCCTGGCATAGTCTTCTTTTAGGAATAGCCTTCAGTTTGGATCGTCGAAACTCAAAATTGAAAGCAAGAGAGAAGCGTGAATTTATGCAGCCAGCCTTGCACACCTGATAGACGGGCGGCAGTGAGAAGGGTGAATGTATGCAACCTAACGTGCACACCTGTTCAACGGGTGGCAGTAAGAAGGGTGAATGTTTTTGAATGGTCCTGAAAACCATCGTCACTGGTGACGAGACCAGGTGCCTGAGGTACAACCTCGAAGGCTAGCGTCAAAGTATGGAGTATCGGGGTCCAGGGTCGCCGAAAAGCCCTGAAGGGCCAGAGGTTTTCGGACATTTCAGACATCCAACGTAATGTGACAACCCAACTGAAGGCTATCCCTCAGGAAGACTATGCCAGGACTTGCACAGCCGTTCTATGATGTGCATAACCATCCACGGTACTTCGAAGGATAGTAACAGCTGTTTCAGGTAAGCCAACAATCCGTTCGTAATATAGACCCATTCACCGAACTTTTCAGACAGAGGGTGTATGTTGGAGCATTTTTGCCTGACAGATTGAGGTGTTGTTTTGCTGTGGAGATAAAGGTTTGTTCATGCGGTGAGTACCAGACTCTTGCAATGGCAAATGCCAAAATGAAATACAATGGATGATAATCGAAGCTGTGTTGCTAAAGTATTTCATCATCATCAACTAGAGCAGTTTCCAACCGCAGGTTGGGTTTGCTTGGTAAAGTATTTGAAAGTTCTCAAAATGTGTCAAATTTCCACAATCGATTAATGAAAACATAATCTTATTATATAATACGCTAAGGCTAAGGTGTATGTATCACAAAACTCAGGCTCCTAAACCAGAATGAGTTAGAAGGTGTGGTTTGTACCAAAATATTCCAAATTGTCTCAATAGTACAGGAAAAATCTTGCATTTCTTGAAAAGTCAACGGAAATGTATGTATTTGTTTATAAAGTGCCTTTAAACAAATAAACAAGACGATAGCCCCTGCAAGAACTCTGTCGCCTACAGCCTGCATAGCACTAGTGCCGGGTGGGTAGTCTGTACCCATGGGGCGCGCACAACCCATTATGCGAGAGTTCTCGCACGGGTCCACTAGTTCATATAATTATTTTAACATCAAGGCTATCTTCAGTATTGCTCAATCTGAACATGCCTACATACCATATGTTCCTTTATTCTAGCACATTCAATTTAATCTGAAATATGGTAATGGTGTTGTCAAAATTAAGGGAAGGATTTTAAATAAAATGGAAGAATTATTACCACAACATATTTAAACTGGAAATAGCTGCTTCCCTTTCTCCACACAAAATCTTCGTTCTCATAGTAAAAACTTAAGATAAAGGTGTCATTCCAGTTCAGTTAGAAAAATTAGCGACAGTGCCATGCATGTCCTTGGTTCAGGCATTTGTGCATGGTGAAGCAATTATATTGAACTGCTATAAGGAGCCGTATAAAATTAGGCATTATACATATTATGTATATTTACATATTTCTGCTACGAATTAGTACTGTATCACGTTTACTCTCGTGTTTAGATCAAGCTCAACTCTTTCGAAGCCATAATGATTACTGCTGAACTTAGTCAGTAATGTAAGTTGAGTGCTCAGTTAAAAGTTGAATTCTAAGCTGATTGATTAATTCTGAGGATAAACTATCACGGTCCATTGCGTGATGATTGTTGATTGGCATCTCATTTAAACGAGCATTGGGAAAGGCTTGGGGGAACAGGAAACAGGCAATTAGCCGTACACCATTTTTATGTGTAATTTGGGGAATAAAAGAAAGAAAACTTAAAACTCAGCAATTTTTCTAGGTTTGTGCCGTGTCTTGTGCGGGGTTTCGCCTAGGACACCAAGCTGGCTCATCACATTCCGTGTGAAATTAAAATATGGTCTTATGCACTTGTTCTGGAGCAAATCGCTGTCTAATAAGCATTCTACCATAAAGAGAGATCAAATATTGTACAAACCCTTACACAACTATTTGAGACAGATACTAAATATTGTGGCAAGTTTCAGTGGTGCTTGTGAGTGAGTGGCTTAAACAATATCTAAGGGCCATGAATCTGATGCATATATAAACAACTCGAAACTTGCATTACCAATAGTTGGAATAGGAACATAGGACATTGACTTGTTCCCTCAGAGGCTCTTGTACCCTAAAAGGTGAGGGCTATGCTTGAAAATCATCATTCATTCATTCATTTTGATGGGAGTTAGCATCTAATGACCAGTATTATAACAGATAATTTATACAAAATAGTAGTTTGTGATCACTTTGTCATGCATTTTGATACAGAAAGTAGTGTAATGAGTGATGTGTGATCTGCTCAACTTCCTAAAATGAATTGTGACTGAAGATATGAATTTTCCAATGTAGCCCATATATAGAGTACCAAAGTGGTGAGTCTAAGCCCAGACCCAAAAATTAAAAACACCAAAAGAAGCCCAATTTAAAACTGTGCTTTTCTTAAGTTGTCCTTTCATCTAAATAGTTACAAATAGGGTTTCCTTGGGTGCAAACAGAAAGTACACATGCCCAAGAGACTGGAGATTCGCACTCTTCAGATAATGCTCATCTTGTTCCACAGAATAGTGCATTGTGCTGTAGGAATTGATACCTTCTGATCAGAACTCCACAGCCCCCTTCCCTACAGCCCATTTGGGCCCTGACCTACCAAGCGACCACTGTTTAGCCAGACGGCTTACATGTGGTTGGTGGTCTGCACAACTGGTCCCCTCAGCCATTAAGCTTTGCTTTCTTGACGGGGGCGCTGCCTCTCTGTTCAGACAGCCCCCACTTTACCATCGGATACCGAGATTCTTCACTCGACGCAAGGTGGCCTTTGACATTGTCCTCGGTAATACATGACCTATGGACTCCTGCTTGGCGATGGAAACCAAACTATGATGCTAGGAGTAGTCCCGGAAGCGGCACAGAATTCCTGTGTGATGCGTTGGTGGCAATGATGGTTGTCGAATATGTCGTACAACCAACTTCAACACTCAGCTGTTCTGGGGAGAGGGTCATTAAGGGTGGGCGCCCTGCATATTGTTATTCTGTACACGTTTCACTTCAGTATCACATCGGACACTGGGGACTTCAGGATGTTCAAGAAGAGTGGAAATCTCATTTGAGTTCCACAGAACGTTCTATTCTGGTGTTACAGGCTGTATATTGCACACTTTAGATGGTGGTACTGCATCTCCCAATTGGGGAAGTCACGTTTCTGGGGTGTTCGGATACATCTGATCACATTGTGTATTTATACAAGCCTGCTTGTTAACGGTTATGGGGGGGTGAATAGGCCTTAGTTATCCGCCCTGCATTAATCCAAAATTACTCCACTGTTATGTTCAGAAGTTGATTCGACCAGTATATGGATGAGGTATTTCCAAAGGGGAGCAAGCTGGATTGCTGAATGCACATCACCTCATTATCACACAGTATTTTCCCCAAAAAATATCTTGCACTGGAATGTAGTTTTGATGAGCTGTTCTTTTCAGTGCTACTTGTTTTGGGGAAGTTCTATAAAGTGCTGGATGAATCAGAACTACATTCAAGTAGCCTTTGACAGTTGCTGGCAACGTATGTCAAAATAACCGTTAAAATGAGTGCACCTGGGACAAGGGTAGAAGTAGTGGGGATCTCCTATGCAGGGTGTTTCATAGTTCCTATAACATACCTATAGAGGTTTTAGAGAGAACTTAGAAGATAACATTTGCACGGTCATTTTGATGCTACATTGATGAGAAGGTTTATCAGAACACTATTGAATTTGTTTCAAATTTTATATTTGCAAAGCATTTACTGTATGTTATATGTTCATTGCTGCACTTCGTACAATTTTTGTAAAAATAATACTAGCATTGATGATCCCGGACCATATATTGCTGTTGAACCCTTGTTTAAAAGCATATGAATGCATGGCATGACGATTTCTTTCAGCCCAAATATAGCTGTTGGTACAGTTGAAAACAGCATTCGTGATGAACTGTGCTTCATCCGTGATAAGGATGAGCCGAGGAAAATGGGGAACGTCCACACAACAGTGTAGAAACCACCTATAGAAATTGACATGTGGTGCAAAATCTGTCCGACTCCTTGCCTGTACCCTCTGGATGAAGTTGCTGGTATGCAAAACACACCATTGCATCGAGCTTCACTGTAATTTAGCATCATCTCAATATAATCGGGAAATGTACCATCCTGTACTTAAGTCTTCCTCCACAACTAACTAGCAAGTGATGTGCTGCAGGAAGTAGTACATCATATTTTGAACAGAAGACTTGCGACATCACGTGACTACTCGTGGTGTTCTCTCTGTTGGTTGCCTTCAGCACAGGATAATAAACTAAATGATCACAGAAACCACAAGGGCTTGAATATGGAAATTCAATACTGTGATGGGGGATCTGCAAAAGTTTCTTAGACCTTGTCATAAATATAGCATCGAAATAGCATGTTTCCGGACATGGGTTCGTTGTGCAAATGTTATCCACCAACTCCTCTCTACAAACCTTAGACGTGTCTGATAGGAATTTTGAAACATGCTGTATAAGTTTCTGCTTTGCATTTCAGAATTTTTCTTCCATTATCATAATTGTGAGGCAGAAAGCAACAAAGAGACCTCTTGTCGATAAAATGATATTTTGAATTTATACTATTTTCAAATTCTTCATTAATTTCTGAAAATGCCTTTACCAAATAATGATTTATTTTTTTCTCTCTTACAAGACCTTTTTGCTTTTTGCAGATTTTACTGAAAGAGACAGTTTTGTATGAAAACAAGTCTCATATTTACCCCCAAGGACAGTGGACAGGTTTTGTTATTGTTATATTATGTGTAAGCTTAGAAACTGTTCTATCATTCTGACTTTGGAATGTCAATACTGTGAAACTGATGGCCATATGAGGCAGTTTGAAAATCACTGTTGTAGAGTACCGCACTAGTAGTGTAAGAGTGCCTCAATTGTTGCTGGTTACAGAATATTTCAGTGTTATTAGTATATCACTTCTGCTCAACAGAATGATGAAAATAAAATCAGTTCTATATATTGTCTTTTTTATTAAGTTATATTCCTTATACTGTGTTATACCTTTTCCCCATTATCTGTATTTGACAACCAAGTAAATCTAAAGCTTGTTTTACGTGTGATATCACTAACCACAGATAGATCACACTTGTTCGACTCTGGCTTAGGACTACAATCTCAGAGTAGCACAGACCTTGGCTGTGGTAGTGTCCACAGAAAGTTAGGTAAAGTAGACTGGAATTCAGCATGTAACAGTGGTTGCGGCATTAAAGGTGGAGCAAGCAGCCCGTATTTATTCAACTCTCTTGAAGTAAGCAATGGTTCAAACATATCAACAGGAAATACACTACTGTTCATACAAAGTGAAACACCAAGAACAAGAGATGTGACCACATTGCAGTTTATACCACAGATTAGGGACATGACAATACATTACTGATTAGAAGGACAGTCCGGTGCATACACGTTGACGGTCTATCTCCAGTACGGCGTCGTGCCACCAAGTGCTGCACTCAGAGCCGCTAGACGTGGCATGGAATCATACAGCGCTTGAATACACTGCTCGGGAATACCGTCCCACGCGGTTTGTAGGCGCGTCCACAAAGCATCAACAGTGGCGGCAGGTGGACCTGAACGAACAAGTTGCCGACCGACCATATCCCAGACATGTTCGACATCGACATGTCAGGCTAACGGGCAAGCCAGGGAAGCAGAGGTATCCGTCGTTCTGTGAAGAAGACTTGCACATTCCTCGCCACATGCGGGCGGGCATTGTCCTGCTGAAATATAGCCGTGGAACGGCCTGCAAGAGGGGCAGTGCCGTGGGCTGTAAAACTTCCCTGTTCAGATTGCCCGCAAGATGTACGAGGCGCGATCGCCTGTTATAGGTAATTGCGCCCCAAACTATTACACCTGGTGTTTGTCCGCTATGCCGCTCAACAATACAGTCTGCCTGATTGCGTTCTCCACGGCGGCGTCCAACGCGTATGCGGCCATCACTGTAGGACAGGTTGAAGCGGGACTCATCCGAAAACCCTACATTTCACCACTCAGCCTGCCAGTGTCGACATGCACGTGCCTATTGTAGTCGGAGGCGTCTGTGGTTCCCAGTCGATGGAAGCCGACGCAGTGGCATGCGTGCTACCAGTCCAGCCCTCAAAAGACAGCGCCGCACCGTCGACGCAAGCATGTCCACCTCCGTTGCAGTGCTCCAACGTCGAGCCAACATAGAGGACGACTCTGTTCTGTCCGATACGGCTATGCGGAGAAGGTGGCGGTCGTCTCGCGCTGTGGTCATATTGCATTGTCCTGTACCCTGTTGTCGCTGTGTACGGCCCTCCTCTCTCCACTGGATCCACATACGCCTTACTGGTGACGCAGCGTGCTCTGTACGAGCCGCAATGTCCCGGAACGACAGATCCGCCTCCCGGAGCCCAAGCATTCTGCCCCGTTCAACCGCTCTCACATGCTGATAGTCCACCCTGTGATGCCGGCAAGGCATTGTTGCACTTGCTTACATGTTTCCACTTGGTATGACGGCCTCACGCCAACAGAGTAGTGCGGAACACTGACCTGTCCGGTCCCACGACAGAGGGCACTGGTGGACCAATGTGCACGCCATCTCTCTGCGATTTCAATCACTTAGTATGGTACCGCAGGCCTACATGACCCCTGTTCTGGGAGTGTCTCCGACCATTTCTTCTAGGTGTTTCACTTTCTACAAACAGTACTGTATTTTAGAACTTTTATTTACAAACCAACTGGTCTCATGTTTCATTAAAATTCCTTTTCAGATGTTAACAATGTAACAATCCTTTTCCCACTTTTCAATATGGTACAATTTGTTTCAATTAAATACACCTCTTATTTAATGGGACATGTTTATGTCTTTTGGACCATCATCAGCCTTAGTTGTCTTATGTCTAATAAATACCTATATTTGATATACAAATTCATAAAAACTTAACATTACTACTAAACTAGGTTGCTTACAATATCATTATACATGATTTAAAATCCTTTTTTAAAAATAAACTAAAAATCTTTATCACTAAGCCTTAACTAGGGCAAATAAGTCATAATATTTGAAAATAATAAGACATGATAGTTGTTTTTAAAGTGTTATTTTAAATGATATTCAGATCAATGTTTTTCACTTGAGATCTTGGCTGCAAGTCAATACAACAAATGTATCATTCAAAACAGGTCACTGGTTGTCGAAGGACACATTCCAGAGTCAAGAACAGCATGTATTTTATAACGAAATTGTCTTTTCAACAATATTATTGTTTTTAATAAGCATGTTTTAGTTTATAATATTGGTATTTTTAATGTGTCATATTAGAAATATCAATTTTTTTTTATAATGTTTATATGAAAGTGTATGTACAGGCTGATGAAGGGAGATTAAGGATCTCTCAAAACATGTCCCTATGAATGTGTATTGAAAAGGTGGACAATTTCAATTAAATTAACTTAAGTCAATATGGAGCATTCTGGAGTTGATTATTCCTGGAGATGACATGCTGTTTCATATAAATTTGATATTACTGATCACTAAGGTTCGGAAGTTAAGGAAAAGTCATATTTTTTTTCCTGAGCTCATTTTACCCGAAATCCGAAAAATAAGTTTGAATGATGGGTCCCTGACCACGCTTAAAGCAATTGGGTGTTGCCTGAGAATGCATATTTCGGCCATTTTTATTGTTTTGGTCTTATTTGGTAATATTTTAGTGATATAAGGTCATATTTGGTTATAATTTCAGCATTTTCATTTAAATTGAGGCATCGTTAACAAGGTACGCGTCGAGTTTCAAACACAGGATTTCCAAATAGTGCAGTAGATATATTTTTCTTTCTTTTCCCGGAACAGGCAGATAGCAGGTTTAGAAGACCTGATTCCAAGAAGGCGCTCCTCTACGGGCGTCTTTTAGCACATATTTCTGGACAAGTTAGATTGCGACACTGTACGCATGAGATCACGGAATATGACTATGTGTGCTTCCGCCTTTCAACAGGATGTCACGCTTTGGCACTTAAGACGTTTACTGCATGTTAGTGATACTCTACCTCTCCCAAAAATTCATATGATATTTCATAGCTAAGGTTTATAATTTTTAGGTCATATTTAGCTAGTTTTTAGGGCATATTTTGTACTTCTTTAGGTCTTAAACTTCCGAACCCTAATGAATGTAAACTATATTTTGAGCTATTTAATATTTTATGCAATTAAGTATTTATTCAATTGTTTTGCCAAAAATTATCACACTTCTACCTCTGGTCCGCCTCATTGCGCAGGGGCTAGCATTCTTGGCTGTCACCGCGGAGTCCGGGTTCGATTCCCGGCTCTGCCAAGGAACTTAATTTTGGTTTGAGGGCTGGAATATGGTTCACTCAGGCTCGTGAGGCAAAACTGAGAAGAGGTGGGTTCGATTCCTACCTCCGCCATCCCGGAAGTGGTTTTCCGTGGTTTCCCACTTCTACTCCAGGCAAATGCCGGGATGGCACCTAACGTAAGGCCATGGCCGCTTCTACCCAATTCCCACCTCAATTAAAGATACAGACATCACAGGTTATCAGACAAATTCTACACACACACACAAGTACACGCAGCTACATGACCACGATGTCGCAAAGCCCCTAAGATAATCGACAACAACTTCTACCTCCATAATCTAAAAATATTTTAATTCACAAAACGTCCAGAAGGAAGCAAATGTATGATATATTTCAATAAGCAATTATATGCAACATTGACTACCGTTAGGTATGTAAATATTTTTGGTGTAATAACATCCTCGATAATGGTAAGTGATTATGTGTCGGACCACCTCACTTCTTAATTTAATTAATGTGGATTCTTTCCATAGTTTGTGGTTTAATTGCACCTGCAATATTTATAAAATAACAAGGAATATACTGTATAGACTTATATATCATCCCTCAATGTGCAATACCTCGTATGTGGATATGCCGTCCAACCGAACAATTCACTTTAGGGCCATTTTCCTGTGGATATTTATAAAGAAAAATGAACCGTAAATTCATTGTACTGTAGAAACGTATATTTCGTGTAGTTATGCACTTTCTACAGTACAGTATATTTACGGTTCTGTTTTCTAGGGTAGAAGGTGGCTGTGGCCTTATGATCGGAACCATACCAGCATTTGCCTGGAGTAGAAGCGGGGGAAACCACGGACGACCACTTCCAGGATGGCTGAGGTGGGATTCAAATCATCTTCTCAATTTTGCGAGTGTACCCCGTTCCAGCCCTCACACCGGAATTAAAATTTATTGGCAGAGCCGGGAATCAAACCCAGACATCCTGGGCAACAGCCAAGAACGCTAGCCGCTACACTACGAGGTGGTCTGACTTACTGTACTTAGCGAAAGAAGAAATGGGCAAATAAGGAATTATGGGAAAAGAAAGGTCCTCAACTCTCAAAATACGAGGATTGACGGGCATGGAAAGAAATAGAGCTATGAAAGGCAGACGGGAAAAAGAAAAACGGACCCAGCTCAGGAAACCCTTAGATTCGCCAACTCCCGAATTCACCAACCGTGAGCTCTTGAGGGTGCAGCTTTTTACAGGGTGCACTGTGCGTGGTGGATCTACACACACTCTGCCCCTTATAGAACCTCTAGGTGGGAGATGCCATGAAAGAAGTAGTTCTCGGAAAATTAGGGTATCAGGAAAGAAAAGAGGAGGACCGTTTAAGGCAGGACATCGAATGACACCCAAGATCTCAAATACTCGAATACCTTCGAGGTTGGAAGAGAACAAGAATTGGCCATGGAAGGTCGACAGGAAGTAGGAGAGGATTCTGGCACAAGTACCTGGAAGCAATACTGGACTCAGTTGGGGTCCCATGGTCGCCAATTCGCGTTCCATTATTTGTGAGCGCCTCAGGGGTATCTTAAAATAACATTCCCATGTGTTTATAATTATATCCTTATTGAGATTATTATGAATCCTTTGTAACTAGTTCCGCAAATCACCATTGCTTTCATTGCCGTCATTCAACGAACAGCTCAGTGGCGGCTCGTGCATTTTGTTAAGAGGTGAAAAGAAGTTAACTTCATAAAATGAGACCATCTTAAATAAAACATGCAATAAATTATCCTACATCCAGATGCACAGTTTCAAGCATCCCTCTATAAAATAGACAATCTTACTATATCTTTCAAATTATATTGAAATGTCAGTCCATTTAGTTTATTTAATATTCTTCTTGCATACAATGAGCAAGTTTCCCGCGAGGACAAAGCGTATCTAATACAACACTTCGTCTGTCACTTCAGTACCTAGGTTCATCAACATATTTGTTATGAAGTCGTTCTATGGGCCGTAGACATGATTCCTGTAGATGTTACAGGAGCCTTTTAAAGTTGGTAGTATGGTGTCAGCTATCAAAGCCTTCCTCAAGCCAAAGGAAATTCCACGAAATGACGTGGAATGGTTCCTCTTGCTCCGATTAGAAGGCCGGTGACATTACTGTAATGGTCTCGGAGTAATACCGTACTTGTCTCGCTAGTACGCAATCGTGCTTTCGCAGTATCGCCTCTTTTCCACGTCTTGGGGTTGATTTTGATCTGACTCGAACCGAGTAGTCGTATTAATTATGTATCCCTCAGAATAGTTGGACTTGAAGGCAATGATGTCGATTCTCCGGTTCCCGCCTTCAGTTGCTACACCGTGCACCTCTTTGTATACTGTATAGGACTTCTGTCTGAGAGCAACGGCTATATTAGTGATCTAGCAGCATGGTGACGTGAGTTTCTAAGGATTTCGCTGTATGGGCAGAATCCCAGGACATAAGCAAAGTGTTTCGAACTCTCTGTGGCAACGCCGACAGAGGTTGTTGTCCTGGGACCTACCTGGTACACTGCGTACAGAAGATACATTGGCAGTCATTTTTAGCCAATTTTCATTTATGAAAAAAATAGGCTTATGAGATCAACTTTTGTCCGTGTGCTGGGCGCAGTCCAATTCGACCAGTTAATTACACTGATAAAATCGGACAGACTTTTCCGGCAAGCATGATCTGCCCCTTTGATAAGACATAGTCCAATTGAGCCTGTGATAGCTCATTAGCGTCGTCCCCTCTCCTCCCCCACTCTGCAGCCAACACATACCATATTGTACACACGTTCCAACCTTTCCTCATTTAACTGTGGGAGGGAAGGTGACTCTCAGTTTCACGGTCCCAGGGGTGTCAATTAACTTACTATAAAGTCGCATATGTATGACCCAGCGTTCAGGATATGGTGACAACTGTATGTGGAGGAGCTTTATACAAAGAATACGATATGTCCTCAGTAGTTTCACAAATATGGACATCGATGAGATTGTGTCCGATAAACTGACAGCGTTAATATAATTTATTAGAAGAAATATCCATTTCAGGTTCCGTGCTGACAGTTAATATGAAAACTTAAAGTTTTAATTTTGAATAAGGCGGAAAATTAAAAAACTTCAAGCGTTAATATAACTTAAGTGCAAGCTCTAACGTTTTATCTAATCTCCATTGCATAAACTAATGAATGAACAAAATTAATTTAAAAAAATACAAGTGAACAATTTTCATTGAATAGCCTAACCTATTAGATGAAATTAAAACATACTTAATACCAGTAATTAATTGTTGGAGATTCATTTTAGGGGCTGGAGAAGCTCGGCAATCAGCCCCGTGTAGGCCTACTGAATCTTTAATTGGTGTAAATTACATACAGTAGGCCTATAAATATTGTATTTATCTTTCGACCATGCAGCCAGTCTGAAATGGTTTTCCATGCTTTCCTATTTTCAACTCTATACAAATCCAGGAACTGTCCTTCCTTCCAACTCCTTACGTTTCCCCCCTGGCACTACAGCCCATGAAGGGCCCAGGCCTACCAAGCGACCGCTGCCCAGTCATTTGGCCTGGAGATATTGGGGTGACGCGTGATCAGCGCATCGGATCCCATCGGCCGTTAATCTTGGTTTTCGTGAACGGGACGCTGCCCCACTGTCAGACAGCTACTCATTTGTCCTCAAGAGGATTAGTGCACCCCGTTCCTGCCCTCGCGTCAGTTTCTAAAATCCCTGACGGAGCCGAGAATCGAACCCGGGGCCTCCAGGTGTGAGGCAGGCGCGCTACCCCAAAACCACGGGGCCGGCTCCTTACTTAGGTTCATTAATTTCTTCTCTCATTAACTCATGTTGTGAGGTCGGCTCCAGGAAGGGTATCCGTCCGCCAAAAATACCCGCCACATAAAAATTTCATGGCATCTCATGCCCGTCGAGAAAAGGGTAGATATCCCAAGTAAATTCTACCTTAAAAATCCTCTTGGTGTTTTCTTTTCAAATTACAATAATACGACGCCAATTGCTGCAGAATTCCTTTCTACGCAGTAGCGAAGGGGAATATCACATGCTCATTTCAACATCATTTTATATTTTTGCCATTTTATGTTTCATGATTTTTAGACAATTTTACGACAGTATTTACAAATATGATAATCTTTCACATAATTTTAATGCATCATATTTCTTTTCTCATACGATCAAATATGTTAAAATATTCTTCATAGGCAAGTAAAGTTACTTGCTAGGGGAATGTAGTTGGTTTTGTAAATATGAAAATCCACAGCCTGCTTCCTGTCGACCAACTGGATCAGGGAATGGAATGAATGAAGCCCCCATCTAGCGGTGAGGATATGAACTGTGCCGGTTGCCGAAGCCTGTCGCACTCCCCTGGGGCAATGATTAAATGAATGACAGATGAAATTAAATGATAGTGGAGAGTATTGCTGGAATGAAATTGTGACGCGGAAAACAGAGTACCCGGAGAAAACCTGTCTGCCTCCGCTTTTGTCCAGCGCAAATCTCACTTGGAGTGACCGGGATTTGAGCCACTGACCCAGTGGTAAGAGGCCAGCGCGCTGCAGGGTTTTGTAAATGATTGTATAAAAGAAAATCCTACAGCTTACACAACGAGTAAACAAGTTGTTTTAAGTTAAATGAGAGAAGTGTTCTAAATAATTTGAATTAATTCCTAAGTATTGCTGTATTAAATTACTCCAGCGAATCGTTTTTTTTTTTTTTTTTTTTCCCATCCGGGAAGTTTGTCTTCATGAGATTTTAATTAATATGGTTCTAAAAACATTTGGAATAAGAATAGGCCTAACATTTTTACTGCCATTTCTATATTGAAGTCCTATATATTTTAATGAGAGTAGGTAATTGAGTAGTGAATAAAACAGGATTGCTTTTATGACTCCTCCGTAAAACTGTTGCCATATTTCAGTTTGATCGTGGTTTTTTTAAGTCAGTCTTTTTCAGATTACATTTCATTGAGCATTATATTTTTACCTCATTGTGTAGTGGCTGTCACCGCGGAGGCTCGGGTTCGATTCCCGGCTCTGCCAAGAAATTCAATTACGGTATGAGGGATGGAACGGGGTACACTCAGTCTCGTAAGGTAAAACTGAGAAGAGGTGTATTCGATTCCTACTCCCGCCATCCTGGAAGTGGTTTTCCGTGGTTTCACACTTCTACTCCAAGTTTATGCTGGATTGGGTCCTAACTGAAGGCCATGGCCGCCTCCTTCCCAATCCTCATCTGAATTACACTAGGCCTGCACACAATAATACAGCCATCACTGTACCACAGGTTATCAGCCAAATCCCCACACACACACCCAAGTACGTGGGGTTACATGACCACGATGTCGCAAAGCCCCTCAATCAACAATAACATTGAACATTAGGCAGTAGGCGAATTTTCAAGGCATCAACATCCGCCCTCAGGTGATGACCATTCACATCATGTACTATATTTACGTTCAATTAAATTATATTAGAAGAGACGTTTAGCCGGCTCTGCCGTTTCCAGGGTACACCACGAGGAGGTAGTCTCTCATTGCACCCCATTTTTTGTTTGAATTTTATTTTATTTTTTTGCTTGATTAATTTATTTACAGGATATTGATTCCTGCACGTCTCATATTATTTATTACGGCCAGTTTACATTATTTGCATTCATTTGTTGTCGTTTTCCCTTTTCTTATAGTGGTATGAGGCACAAGTTGTGTAACGTAACCTGATAATTTTCCCCTGTTCGTATTCCCGTCGCGTTCGCTCCATAATCTCAATCCACTTCCTGTATTGGCGATTGGTTGGCATTTTCTTGATTCCCACACTCTTAATAGAAATCTCGGTTTCCATTTGCCTCTGCTTTAAAACTTCCACGAAACGGAATATATTTGGGTGTGCCGTGTATAAAGAAGATCCAAAATGCGAATGAAAGCTTTCACATGCGTTCGTTGTACGAAGCGAAGATACTGACGATGATGCCCAAATAGTAGGCGGGAATTTTGCGCTTTCTGTGATATATGTTTCCGTCAAATAGTCACAAAACTCAGTAACTCGTTCGTCTTCAGGCTTGCCGGACATGAAATCTTCTACAAAGGCATAAGCAACTTCTTCGAGGTTCAATAAGGTAAGGCCAAAAATCGCTCGAAGCCATTGCCCCAACTCCGATGATTTTTCCACGTACGCTTGTGAAAGGCCAAATTGTTGGATTTTCTTCCACCAGGACTGAGTGAGATGAAACCTACAACCAATTACCTCAATACCAGGCCATACTCTCCTGGCGGGGTGATGAATTCCTTCTTCAAAGTCCGCAACGATTTGCCTTGGTCGAAACGTAGTTCTTAATTCTTGACATTTGTCAATAATACTTGCAAATGCCTTATCGTAAGTCGTCGTCTTCTTGTTGGGTAAAAGCAGAAAAATTGTTGGTATATAATGACCGTTTTCAAACACGTGGATGGTAAAAAACTGATAAAAATACTTTGGACAATACGTGAAAGTGCCATCGACGAAAATGTTATCTCGACCACAAGCAAATTTCAAATTCTTCGCTGTTGTGAAGCATATTATGCCATTCTCGGTGTCATTAAACTGCAAGAAAAGCTCGCCCTGGTTTGTTGAAATGTTCATTTCTTGAAGAGCACGTTGAACCTCTGCGGCTGACTTAGGTAAGACGGGCTGTTCCCTTCGACGAACTCTATGCACACTTCGACGTAGGAGATTAATGTCGTGGATAGTTAGTGACGCTGCAGTGCTCATATTGCAGATTTCCCTTCTGATGATTTTCCTTGGTGTTTTATTCAAGTCCTCAGCAGCCTTCCTCTTCACATTACTTGCAGTAATTTGGCGAGCTAATTTCTCATTCGGTGCATGGTTATGTTCGCCTTCGTACCTGAGAATAGTAGTTCCGTTTCCATCGACGTATATTTTTGCTAGACAGTTTGTAACCATACAACGCCACCTCCAACCGTACAAAGTCTCATTAACCCGACGAAATTTGTACTTGTTGTAAATAATATTGATTTGCCCACGTGAGCTTACAGTCTGTTCCAATTCCATTTTGAACAAAAGCCTGACTAATAACTAGTTATCAACATTCACTGTGTCTTATATAAGAGCAGAAAGACTGGAAACTCCCTCCACTGCATGTATTAATAGGCATCATTCTCCCTTGGGTTTCTCCAAATTATGCCAAAGCATACAAATTACAATAAATATGTAGGCTACCGAATACAGATATTCATTCTACGTAGGAAGTACAGAAATCTTTCTTTGTTATTTAGTACTTTCCCAACTCGGCACTACTATTTGTGACCCCCCAGGGGCTCACATCTAGTGGGACGTGGGTAGGCGACCACGGGGCCCCAGCTGAGTCCGGCATTGTTTACATTTACTTGTGCCGGGCTCCTCTCCGTCATCTTTCCTGTCGACCTCACTTGGTCAACTCTTGTTCTCTTCCGACCCCGACGATATTAGGGTATCCGAGGCCTAGGGAGTCTTTCACTTTCCCGCCTTAATTGGCCCTTCCCTCATCTTTCCTGATACCCTCTTTCTGCGAGGGGTCAGCCTTCTTCTTCTTTTCATGATTTCTCCTGCCTTCTGCTCAAGACCCTTAAGGAGGCAGGGTGTGTGTTGCCCCACCACTTCTGGTGCACCCTGGATATAGTGGTGAGTTTGGGAGTTGGCGACCCCGAGGGATTCCTGAGTTGGATCCGGTTTCCCCCCTTTTATCCTTTACCTGTGGGGTGGACCCTCTCCTCTTTCACTTTCCTATCTGCCTTTCATGGCTCTCCATCCTTCCAAGTCCCTCAATCCGCCTTCTTCGAGGGTTGAGGGCATTTCTTTTCTTCCTGTCCTTTATTTGCCTTATTCTCCTTTTGTTTTCCATTTCTCCTTCTAGTATATAAGTTCGTAGTTAGTTTTAGTTTTAGTTTTTCATTCTCATCATCTTCTCGATCACCCAAACCATTAGGGGCCGATAAGCTAGATGTTAGGCCCCTTAAAACAACAATTATCATCATCATCTACTATTTGTGATCTCGAAAATATACTCCTAAGATTTATCAGGTTATAGGTACAGTATATCATTTAAGTTTCACGGAATGGTAAGAGCACTGTTACTCATAAAATAATGATGATGAATACATGGTAGTTCGAATATAGTGTAACAATTATATTTTGTCCCGTGGATTAGGCTACGCCAGTGGTTCCCACCCTGGGGACGATCGCCCCCAACTGGGCGATTTGGGTTATCAGGGGGGCAATAAATAAGTGGGGGGGATTAAAATAGGACTGTACAGTAGAAGTTGCCGGGTAGTACACGGAAAAATGTGACAGGAGCGCCTCCCGTTCGCGTGTTCATCAATCATTGCCAAGTTTGATATTCACGAGGTAAATATTGGCCGTTAAGGGCTGATTCAGTCTCCAACCCTTCAAAAGTGTTCAGTGTCAGATAACGAGACTCGTGAACTCCCAACAGACAAAATCCTAATTTTTACTGGTCAGATCAGCTTGACCAGGTTAAAAACTGACATGGAATCAAGATTTGAAGATTTGACCAAGTTACAAATTCCGGATTGGGTTCTAGATCCATTCTCGTTTGAAGCTGTGGATAAGCTTGATAACTCTTTGCAGACGGAGTTTCTAGATCTGAAGTATGTGAGCCGAAAATCATTTTCAAGCAGAGCGGTTACGAGTTAACCTGGGAGAAGCTTATGGACACTTATCCACAACTGTGGGGAAAAACTGAACCACTTCACATCTCGTTCCCGTCAACATATTTAGTTGAAAAAGGATTTAGTTCTGTTGTCCAGCTCCTCACAAAACAAAGAAATAAGTTGGACATGCCTCAAAGGAGACTTGCCCGTGAACTTGACGAACATAAAACCGGATATCCAAGCTTTAACTGAAATCTAGCAAGCACAAGGCAGCCATTGAAAAGGTAAAATAAAACAATAACAATGTTTTCAAACTGTCAGCTGTTTTTTCAAATTTTAACTGTCAACTTTTTCCAGATTCCAATTTAAAAAAGAAAACACGAACTCCTATTTTTTAAATGTACGTCAATGATCTTAGTTAATTATTTCAATTCTTTGATCTTAAAAAAAATGTAAAAAAATGTACATTTTAATTTTAAGAGTGACCGGATAAAACTGCTTCGGTTGTTTTTATATACGGTAATAAAATTGTTTAAAATAATAAAACTGTCGTATTATTTTCACTTTACTTCAATTCAAGTTAGACACACAATGAAAATGAAAAGGGGCGATAGGTGTTAGTCAACCTCCAGAAAGGGGAGATGGGCCACAAAGGGTTGGGAACCACTGGGCTACGCCTACCGTTGATAAATTTCCAAATTAGAGAAAAATAATTGCACATGTAATTTTCAGGATAAGCATGATTATGTAACAAGTTTGATAATGATGATGATGATTGGTGTCCTAACGGACGGAACAGCGAGGCCATCTGCCCAAACATAGGCTAATGTTATGCAAATATTGTTAGTCTGAGTGAAACAGTGATTAAGAACTTATTGAATGCAAATATCTCTAGACGAATTTAAATCCACGCAAAATAACTCGAACTACCCCGTGGCACTACAGCCCATGTTTGATCCTGGTCTACCAAGCGACCGCTGCCCAGCCATTCGGCCTACAGATTGAAGGGTGAAGCGAGGTCAGGTCGCGTCACTTCGACCGTTAATTTTTGTCTCTGTAACCGGCGCGCTGCCCCACTGTCAGACAACTACTCAATTGTCCTAACGAGGCTGAGTGTACACTTTTCCTTTTCCTGATGCAGAATTGAGAAGAGGCAGGTTCGATTCCTACCTCAGCCATCCTGGAAGTGGGTTTCCATGGTTTCTCATTTCTACTCTAGGCAGATGCCGAGATTGTACCTAAATTAAGACTACGGACACCTCCTAACCATATCCTAGACCAATTACAAGTCCACAATAGTACGCTACAGCATTTAAAATAACTCAGATTATCAGACAGATCCCACATTCACCAAAGTATTATATACCGTAATCATAAAGCCTTCAAAATGAATAAACGACAAAAAGTACCCCTTTCCAGCCCTCAAGTCAGATCTTAAGTATGACTGGCTGCGTTGCTCAGTGGTAACGTTTTCGCATGCTGTGCCCTAGGTTACAGGATCGAATCCTGGCGCAGTTAGTTGGCATTTGAGGGTGCGTAAATGCGATGGAGCCAGAGCCATGTCAGTTGTTCTACTGGCACGTTAAAGATCCCATTCGGGACAAAATTCCGACACCCCGGCGTCTATAGATCATACGTTTCTGGCTGGAATCTAACCCAGAGCCTCCTCGGTAAGAGAAAAGCGTGCTATCCATACACCACGAGGGAGAATAATAATAATAATGTAAGGGGTTTAAGGTACCTTTTAACTGTTGTAGCCTTTTAAAAGAATAAAGGCATAATGTTTGTTTCACTGAAATTGTACTAGATCCAATTTTGTACAACCCTATATGGAAGTGTGTTTTCGGGAAATTACAGAGCCAGTGGGTCATTCTGCAAGATCAAGTAAGTTATCTTACTTTTGGGTTTTCACAATGGTAGTGTTGGGGGACCGAAGGGAGAAGGATTTCAGCGGAAGAACCAGAACTTGGCCTGGGGCAAGTGGCCAGAAAGGACTGTGCGATGAAATGACAAGATAAGAAAGATCCACTCAGAAGATTAGCTGGTTCAATTCGCCAACACCCCGTGTGCGTGCCTGTGTGTGTGTGCGCCCCCCCCCCCCCCATAACTTCTTAACGTCTGGAGCGATTTCAATGAAACTCGGTAAGGTCATAGTACTATTTCAGCCGACCCCGACCATGCAATTCAAATGTTATTACGTCTCACCAATACAACATGGCGGCTGTGCGAAATATTTCACCGGCATTCTTTATCTCCGAAACTATTACTCATATCACCCTGAACTTTTGTACGGTGATAAAGGGCACTACTAGACGTTCACCTATGTGACTTTCAAAAACCTGTTAATTACAAAACGAACATGGCTGCCAAGCGAAGTTGAAACGTTTGAATAGACTTTTCTCGCGATGTAACTATTCGAACGCAGTGAAACTTGGTACAGCAGCAAATCACTATACAAATTGCAATGCACTGACATAATTTAGTTCAATTGTTTACATAACCTCTAGATGGCGGCTGGGCGAAATTTTCAAATTAAGTTTTTATTTCTTGTGTTTTACTGTAATCATGGGATCGAAATCAACATTTGAATAATGAACGTACACAATAATCCTCATCTAATAGTACATAACTCTATGGCCAACATATATTAACACCATGGCGACCATCCGAAATATTTAGACGGTTCTCAATATCTATTAATCTATGACAGCAATCAATCTGAAATGTTCTATGTGTATAGAGGCAATAAACATAAGTTTACCTATCGGACGTTCTATAACCTGGTGAGCACAAATCCAACATGGCGGCGACGCGAAATTTAAATATTCAAATGGACGTTTCTCGCGATTTAACCATTCGGGCGCAGTGAAACTTGGTACGGTATATGCTTATATGAATCTTAATTCACTGGCATCTAATTCATTTAAATTATTTTCATAACCACAAGATGGCGGCTGAGCGAAACGTTGAAATCTCGTTTTTATTTCTTGTGTCCTAATCATACGATTGAAGTTTGAATAAAGCACCTACACAATAATCTTCATATAATAGTACATAACTCGTAAGGCCTATATATATATAAATCCAACATGGCGACCATCCAAAAGATTTAGACGGTTTTCTATATCTACGAATCGATTACAACAATCAAACTGAAATTTTGTATATTGATAGAGGCAATTAACATAAGTAGGGTATATGAAAATTGCCTGTATAGTTCTTCACGGAACTACTTGTTATTGATTCACGCCACTCGCTACATAATAAGCATTTGTGATCTCTAATCCACTTGTTGGAATAGGATCACTCACATCTTTCCCTTTGTGAGGTTTTTCAGTCCACTTCTTAAATATCTTATTCGCAATTCATGCCTCATCTCTACATAGTATAAAACAAAGTACCTGATTCTTGGATGTAACGTGTCATCTCGAGAACCACTGGATGGATTTTGATGCGGTTTTCACCATTCTGTAAAGGATTTCTCGTGGAAGGTTCTTGTAGAAAAACATTAATTTGTGACCAAAGGAAGCCGATTTCAGTGAATCGAGTCAAAGAAAAACCTGCCGTCCGTGCGCCTTTTAATCTTTCGCTGGGTAAACCGTTAAAAATATCTATATACTATGAGTGTAAGAATTATTCAGCATGAAACGTTTCACAAAATAGTCCAGGACAGCATATCTCTATCTATAATACATGGCCACTATAAGTGGTTTTTACGTTTTCATTCATTCCAACAATCTTCATTCAGTGGAAATTGAATATACTAGCTTCGGAGCGAGTTTACGAGCTAGCGAGCGAGCCTATCCCCCCAACTTCGGTCAGCATCAAACTTGAGTCATGTCGAGTTATGACTTCAGAGAAGAGTATATGTGTTTGGAGTTTCACTGTTCACCTAGGCTTTTCTGAATTGCGTCTGGGACCTGCCGTCCGTGCGCCTTTTAAGCTTACGTTGGGTAAATCGTTGAAGATACCGGACGACGCCGGGACGGGATGCAAGTAGTATATAAAATACAATTAATAATATTCATTTTAGGGGCAGATAACCTTGTAGTTCCGCCCCTTAAAACAACAATAACTAACTAATATTCATTTTGAAATGAAAATAAATCATATTTTCACAGCTCTGCTTGTAGCCATTAGCATAATGATCTGTTAACTGATTGAACGCAACACTGCTTAACGGCACCTGTTGAAAGTTAGCCACACTACACGACGGAGACACGCGCAGAACAAGGGGAGGATATCCTCGCTTGCCGTTCATTTGGTTGCGTTAAACTGTAGTTCTTTCTATAGTCGCTAGTGCGCCTATGTCTAATTACAGTACAGGAGGAAAGTATGCGCTTTCCTCCGTACAACCAACCAGACTGTTCAAGTAGTATAAGAGCGCGCGTGGTTTAAAACTCGATAAAACATGTTCGTTTTGTGAAATTGAAAATAATCCAATGTATCTCGAATTTCAAGCTATAGTATATATTTTATGTGTCAATTACTGAAAAATGTGAGTATGAAATTCCTCCCCTCCAGTGACGTTACTAGGATTTATTTCTGGAGGGGGATGAGCGGAGTCAAATCTGAACTAATTGCGTTTTTGGTATTGTGTTTGTGGTTTTCTACTTTTTCTTCTTTGTGTTTTTCTTCTTCTTTTTTTGGTGGGGGGTGGGGGGGTGGTTTGTGTTTGTTTTATGCTTTTGCTTTTGAATCTTGATATCTTTGTTTTTTGATTTTGTGTTCGTTTTCTGCTTTTTTATATATATTTATTATTTTGCTTTTTGCTTTGTGTTTTCGATTTTGTGCTTGTTTTCTGCTTTCTGTTTTGGTTATGTGTTTGTTTTTGCTTTGTGCGAGGGGGGGGGGGGGGCAAAATAAGACAATGGATGAAAGCAAACCTACGCGATTTGTCTCGATAGCATTTGATTCGTTTTATTTGCACCTCTCAAAAGCTCGGAAATGAACAGGTTTGGTAGGACTAACACTAAATATTGTACGCAAGTAAAGATAAATATTCTCGGGGAGCGTGATGGCGCAGTGACTTAGCTGCTCGTCTTTCACCCAGACGGCCGGGGTTCGAATCTAAGTGACAGCGGGGTGAAATTTTCACCTGAAAAATCACGTGGCGTCAGGAAGGGCATCCGGCCTTAAAAGGCAAAAAATGAGCCTGAGTGGCCCCGGCGACCCCAAATTAATTGTGAAAAGCCGAAGAAAGTTTCTGAAATTCTCAAATTATAAACGTACATAATCCAATCGTTTATCAACAATCCGAAAATTGGCATTTAAAAATTATTTCATCAAATAACGAATTATTTAAACTATTTGGCTCTGGGGGGGGGGGTGATTGACCCCCCCCCCCTAGTTACGCCACTGCTCCCCTCCCTCCCTCGAGGAACCACCACCGGAACAGCTTCTTCCTGGGCTCATGATTTTGAACTGTAGGGCCACCTTTCCCATTCCTTGGTCTGCCGAATCAAAAATGTGTCCATCGTCCACCGCACTTAACATGGAAAACACCCCACTGTTGAACTCTCAACTTCTGTTCTGCAGCTGAAATATACTTTGGGGTTGAGGAAGTGCCCAGCTGTAAGGGCTAGTTCGAGGAGTTTTACGAGCTCAGGCCCGTAGTCCTTCCAAAAATAGTGGTGTAGCGGCTATCGTTCTTTGCAGTCGCCCCGGAGGTCCGGCTTCGGTTCCCGGCTCTGCAAAGAAGCAAAAGCTTGTTGATTTAAGTGAACGTTTATCTCGCGATCATGAGCCACGGGACCTCCTTTTTACGTGGAATCCGAACCACGGGACATGGAATTTCACTTAAAAAATCTCCCATGTATTGATCGAGACTCGAACCCGGTCTACCTTGGTGAGAAGCATACAGCTTGATCACTGCACCACCACGACCGCTCTGCAAAGAAATTTTAATTCTGGTGTGGGGGCTGGAACGGTGTACACTCGTGAGGTAAAACTGAGAAGAGGAGAGTTCGTTTCTTCCCTCAGCCATCCATGAAGTGGCGTTCCGTGGTTCCCCTCCTTCTACTTCAGGAAAATGCTGGGATGGTTCCTAACTTAAGGCCACGGCCGCCTCCTTCATAATCCTATCCCCCAAGTTACAAATACACACAATAGTACAACCATTACAATAACACAGGTTATCACACAAATTCCACACACACCCAAATACACGGAACTTTATGACCACAATGTCGCAGCCCCTAAAATAAGCAACAACAAAAAATAGGAAGTCATAGCAACAGAGCAAAAGTGAATTTTGTGAACAACCATTCAGGTAGAAGCAGCTTCACTGGCACTGAGAAGTAGACGGTACTTCTAACATAGATGCCGTTATGGTGCAATATAGCTTCCCACCGGGACGACCTCAGTTCGATTCTGAGCTACATTGGAATGAGGTGCGCTTATCTTCGTAAGGAGTATTGAAGAGAGAAGTAGGCTCCAATCATATCCCCGTTCATGTTAAAAGGGTTAATCTAGTGATGCGCGTCTCTAACTCCTTCAATTGTCGACCCGAACCCACAAACTCCGGTTCGGTGAGCAAGTGCCTCGGCCGCCTTCATAACATTACTAGACATTTTAAGACATTTTTTTAAATTTTTAGAGGCCATGCTTGCGGGGCGAATGGCAGTGTAAAGCTCTCACGGGTTTTTATTTTCTGTCTACGACTCTGCAAGTAAGGCAGTCAGTCATCTCCTGTACCCAAGGTATCATCATAATCCATTTATATTTAAGGCCACTTAAATGTTACAGATATGGGTCACTATATTAACCCTTCATAAGGGAGAACTATTATTAAAATATTTTATTTGTTTTTCTTTCTTAGTCGTTTTACCCACCCTCGGACCCAGCGAGGGATCCCACCTTTACCGCCTCCAGGGCAGTGTGCTGGAGCTTGAAACATCGGGTCGGGGGATACAACTGGGGAGGTGGGACGAGCACCTCGCTCATGCGGCCTCACCCGCAAAGCGAACAGGGGCCTCATGAGGGATGGGAAGATTGGGAGTGATAGGCAAGGAGGAGGGGAGGAGGCAGCTGTCACCTTACGTTAGGTAAGGGGAAACCACAGAAAACCATTGCGAGAATGGCTGAGGTGGGAATCGAACCCCCTCTACTCATTTGGACCACCAGAGGCTGAGTAGACCCCGTTCCAGTCCTCATACCACTTTTCAAATTTTGTGGCAGAGCCGGGAATCGAACCTCGGACCTCCGGGGTGGCAGCTAAGCACGCTGACCACTACACCACGGAGGCGACGATATTTTATTTGTATTTATTTAAATTTAATTATTTTAACCTAATTTTAGTTTAATAATTTTAATTTGTGTTCTCTATTTCATTTTAATGTTTATATTTATTTTTATAATTTCATTTTTATATTAATCATGAACTTATTTTTTTATAATTTTAATTTTATAAGCTTTTTTTTTGTTAACATCATAAGCTTACTTATTTTGGGTGGCATCTGTGGCGTAGTTGGTAGCAAGCTGAGCTTCTATGCCCAAGGTTCAAACCCGGCCGAAGTTGACGGATTTTAAGAGCGTTAAAAATCCCTCAGTATGCCTTCCTTCGGAGTGGAAGTAAAGCCGGCGGTCCCATGTCACAGATTTATGGCATGATAAAGAACCTTCCACTAATTACACTTATGTGAAGCTAATTATAGGTTAGATTTGACTAACGCTCTTCGGTTCCAACGTTCGTCGCCAGGAGCCGACTGCGGTGGCATCTGGTAACCAAGTTAAGAACTAGTTGGTCGTTGATGGTGGCGTTTGGTAGCAAAAGTTGGAACTACTTGAAAATCAAATGTCTGAAGTCCTTACTTGAATTAAAAACAGCTAACACACACGAATACAGCCATCACAATTAACACCGGTTTTCAGACAGATTCTACACACACCCAAAGCACACGGGGCTACATGATCGCGTTGTCGCAGCCCCTAAACTGAGGAACCAACCGTTACTTATTTTGATATTTACAACCATAATCTTTTTTTTTTTCGTAATATTTTATTTTTTATAATTCTAATTGTTTTTGTCAGACTGAAAGACTAGACTTTGTATCATTTTATGCTACAATTGCTGAAAAATGCTAGAAAGGCTGGAGGCTTCTCGCTTCGCTCGAAGCCAAAGACTCTTGACATGTTACAAAATTATCTGCATAATACTTATCTTGCGTATCTTGTTTCAAATTACTCGCGAACGTGCAAACCAAGGGCAAAGCAAGGTCAAGCGCCCGGGATGCCGTCACGCTCACCAGAGCGCTCGGGGACGTGCCCCTTCCATCCAGTCTAAAAACACTTATAGTGGGCGATGTATTGAAGATAGAGATATGCTCTCGCGGACTTTATTGTAGAACTTTTCATGCTGACCAATTCTTACGCTCATAGTATATTAATATTTTTAACGGTTTGGCCAGCGTATGCTCAGGAAGCGCACAGACGCCAAGTTTGTTTTCGACTTTTTCACTGAAATCGTTACTGCTTGGCTTCCTTTGATCATACATAAATTATTTTCTACAAAATCTTTCCTCGAGATATCCATTACAGAATGGTAAAAACCGCATCAAAATCCATCCAGAATTCTCGAGATTACCCGTGACATCCAAGAATCGGGGATTTTTGTCTTATACTGTACTAACGAAGTAGAGATTGTCGGGGAACACATGCACCAAGCGGTACTATGACGTCACACACCTCAGTGCATCTGGGTACATTTCGTCCCGTCACCGTAACGTAACGTCAGACTCCAGCGTAACGACGAAGTCGACAAGATCATTTAAATTGATAAAAAAATCTTCAAGCATCTTAGGTTAAGAAATATTATTTGGTTTTTAGAATTATTAACACTTCCACAAGAAAATTCGTTGAAATGATGCTGAAAGATTCATCTTTGATAACATAACCTATGATAGGTGGTTGCTATGAAGACCACTGTCCTATAATGTGTTAAAGAACACCTCCAAGATGTTTATATTTTATTATTGTCATTGCCATCATGATGATAATTTTGGAGACAATACCATGACGTGCAAGCAGTTCTTTTATCCATGTGATTGCCTAACCCTCCGGTCTTGCCTGTTAACCACAGCCTCCCTGTAAGTGCCCAAGAATATTGAGACACTCACAATGAACAATATTATTTCTCCTTCCTTGGCTACCATTATCTCTCCCAAGTGTACATGACAGCCATTCTTTCTGGTTATAATTATAACGTCTTGCTTTAAACAAAGAATAACTTAGACCTGTCTGCACATTGTGCGCGGTGCGAGTAGTGTCTCTTGATGGATTATAAGGGCCACTTTCATATTGCTCCTGTTAGCATCGTAGTTTCCTTCGCGTCACTGATGATTTAAATATTTCATGATGTTGGTTAGTTGCTGAGAAGCTACCAAATTTCTTCTTCGAAAGTGATAACGGCAAGCTTGCAAGTGAAAATGAAAATCCACAGCCTGCTTCCAGTCTCCGACCGGGTCAGGAATGGAATGAATGAAGCCCCCATCTAGCGGCGAGGATATGGAAGTGTGCCGGCTGCCGAAGCCTGTCGCACTCCTCTGGGGCAATGATTAAATGAATGACAGATGAAATGAAATGATAGTGGAGAGTGTTGCTGGAATGAAATTGTGACAGGGAAAACCGGAGTACCCGGAGAAAAACCCGTCTGCCTTCGTTTTGTCCAGCACAGATCTCACATGGAGTGACCGGGATTTGAACCACGGACCCAGCGGTGAGAGGCCGGCGTGCTGCCGCCTAAGCCACGGAGGCTCAAGCTTGCAAGTAAGGTTCATTTTTTCCTCAGAGCTTGGAAGGAGCACTGTTGACCCATGCTGGAAATTAGAGAGCAAAAAGAAACTATGTCCCCAACATTGAAATATTGGAGAGGGGGGATTTGACGGGGACTAGTCTCCGCCGTCACTTTTGGATATTGACAGTCATTTATCTAGTAAACTGGTGACTTAAGGTTACAGCCCATAAATTGAAGAAGTCATTTGCAAAACAGCACAAATCCACTGAACACAGTTTTTAGAAAATAGTATTTTTTTTAAGTTATTTCATTATTAGATGTATACAGACTTGTGATTTTTGCCTGTGGTAGAAATGACTCCCTGAAAGTATGTGTGAGTGTATTGTTTTTGTGTGTCTAATGTCTTCCTCTAAATCAATATATAAAGTACTTCGACATATGTCATTTTGCAACTCGCTATATTTATTAAGAAATAACAAAACACTGATTCTGAGCAAACTACACACATCAAAAAAGATACAGTCAGTCTGAGAGACTAGACTTTATATCATTTCAAATGGCGTATGCTGCAAATGCTACACATGTTAGAAAGGCTCAGGAGGGCGTCTCGCTTCGCTCGAAGCCCCAGGACTCTTTCAACAGACTCCATTACCCATTAACTTAGGCTTCCCGCGCGGGGAACGGAGAGCGGGAGGTGCACTCTGCTGCATGACGTCACGCACTCGCCGTCTCCGTATCGCATAACGCCAGACCCCAGGAGTAAACTCAGACTCAACAGACTCCATTACCCTTTAACTTAGGCTTCCCGCGTGGGGAACGGAGAGCGGGAGGTGCACTATGCTGCATGACGTCACGCACTCGCCGTCTCCGTATCGCACAACGCCAGACCCCAGGAGTAAACTCAGACTCGGTGCATATGGACTGAACAACATGATGACGTCAGACACACCGTAACCGTAACGCATAACGGTAGACCAAAGCATAACGATGAAGTCGACAAGATCATTTGAAATGATAAATGGTTACGCATATTGCCATGGAGCACAGTGGGGATGAAAGTGAGGTCGGGCTTATTTATTCAACAGTGTCTACGCCTTCTCTACACAATTGAGATCGGGAGCACAGGCAGGCCATTCCGTTCTGTGAATAGACCCTACCATTCTCCTGAAGAAAGGCATTGACTGTGCGGGCGAGCGTTATTGTCCACGAAAGTGAAATTTGGGCCACAATTGTCAGCATAGCCTTTCACTACATGTGCCAGGATAGTATCCCTGTAACGTATACCTGTCGAACGCCCTGGGATGTACAAAAGAGGGGATCTGCGACCAAACATGATGCCACCCCAATACATTGCACCACCACCTCCCTGTTGGTATCGGTCTCGGATGTATATTGGTCGTGCATACGTTCTCCGGATCGTCTCTACACTCGCACAGATCCTATCCACATTGACGCAGGCGAGTGAACTGTACACAGCCGATATACACGCACGCAAGAACGACTAGCCTAATGGGTTTGAGACTACTACGACTCTTGGCCAGCAATATGCAAAACTCTTCTTGATGTGTGTACACTAAAAATATTGTTATTTATGACCTTCTAATCACTGTCAGTGTCCCAATGCTCATTGCTACTCTCTGTATTTTCGCTAGTAAGGTTTCCGTACTTCTTTACCAGCTCTTGATACGATAACTTAAACTCACTAGGAATACTGTCTATAGGCTATACTTCATTATGTCTTTTGCTTCTTGGCACTTTCAGAGGTGCTGTTTTGCAACTGCCTTAATTTCTTTCCTACAATTATAAGGACTTTCCCATGGAAACTTATGTTGTTTTGCACTGTACATGAAGCGTAGCTGTCTAAAGAACTCTATTCCGGTCTCAACTCATTTATGGTCCAAAGTGGACTTGTGCGGTTTTGCATCCACCTTCTTCAATTTTAGTTTTATTGGGAAGAACACACTCTCACTCAGCTATGTGGTTCCGAACATACTCACACCTGGAGTATGGCAAGTTTAAACATTGTCGGATTGACGGAAATTCTTGTAAAACGTTGTCATATTCGCATGAATGCAAAACCTCCTACAGAATTATCACACTGCATACCTATAAAAGTTACACACAAATATTTTTCGGCTACAATATATTCATATTTCAACTGAAAACAAAAATTAAAAAATATTAGTCATTTTCAAAACTATCGAGGTCCCTTAACCGTTGCAGATATGTGATTTTCTGGACAGGAAAACCTCAACATGCTCTATAAATGGACCACAGTCTTGGAAAATGCACAGCATGATTTCGTTACATGGCGTTTCTAAAAAACTGCCTTCTTTTGAAAATCGGAGTTACATTCGTAAATCTTCCTCCAGTCTACAAAATTATATCCTTTGCGCTTAGTTCGTTTATAGTAAGAAGCAGAAGAAGAATGGCCCAACCTTTCCAAGTCCAGATTACAGAAAGCCTCTGGAGAAGGTTGCGTAGTTATATAAAATGAAATTCGCAAATACATCCAAAATATTACTGCAATAGTATTTAAAATAACAACACTGAAACAACATAATTAAAACTCCGAAATTTGTGTAGGTTTGTGCCGTGTCTTGTGTGTGGTTTCGCCTAGGACACCAAGCTGGCTCATCAGCGGGCTCTTGGTGTCCCCGCCCGGACCCCCACAGGAGTAGCGAACTGCGCGCTACCTCCCTTTTTATAAAGCGCACCTCTTTACTGCGAAAATTAAAGCTCAAGCATCCATAACCTCCCTATGAAGGCTTCCAAAATGATGATATATTGGCTTGGTGTCCTAGGCGAAACCCCACACAAGACACGGCATAAACCTAACAAGAAGTTCCGTGACGAACTAAAGAGCCTACTTTTCTTAAAATTTAAGATTCATGCCAATGATTAATCTATATGGATCTATCTAGAATAATGACGAAATTAAGTTGCTAATATCGAAATTTATAATTAGTTCGAAATACTGTATACCTGGCATAATGTAGCCTAATAGAGCACTACAGTTGTCAGCCCTGGTACTGAATATATTCTTAGTTCCATCTCCTAAGGTACAGAATACAAAATTTGGTTGAAGTCCAATGAATAGCTTGGACGTTACATGCAGTAAAACATTGGATCTAACAGCACGCGTAAAATCATGTTGGCAACAATGTCATGCATGCATTGGTCAGAAATGATCTGAAGTAATATGATCTATTGTTGTGCCAATTTTGAATGAAATCCATTAGTTACATGCATTTTAAAATTGGACCTATCAGCAGGCTTAGAATCATGTTGGCAGCACTGACATATATTAGTTACTCCAAATTCATCTAGAAAGCCAGGTACAATACGTGTGCAAAGTTTAGAGCTATTGGCTTGCATACTTTCTGATATATTGATATTAGCGTAACAAAAATAGAGACAGCACATATTAACAGTTGGCAGCCCTGGTTGCTCTTAAGAATACGCATAGTCATATCTATTATGGTACACATAGCACATACGAAATTTGGTTGAAATCCAAATGATAGTATGGAAGTTACCTGTATTTAAAGTTGAACATCCCAGCAGGCTTAGAATCATGTTGGTAGCACTGACGTATATAAGTTACTCCAAATTAATATAGAATGTCAGGTACTATACGTGTGCATAGTTTAAAGCTGTCGGCTTGCATACTTTCTGATATATTGGTATTTGGATAAAAGAAATTAAGAGCATTTATTAACAGTTGGCAGCCCTGGTGGGTCTTAAGAATACGCTCAGTCATATCTGGTTATGTACACATACAACATACGAAATTTTGTTGAAATCCAATTGATAGTGTAGAAGTTATATGCATTTAAAATTTGGACCTATCAGCAGACTTATAATCATTTTGGCAACACTGCCATGTATGGCCTCCTGGAAATTAAACTGCAATATTATTATCTATACGTGTGCCAAATTTGAAATAGCTCCCATTCATACCTTCCAAGATATCCAACATGGAGCTCAAATTTCAATTGCGATTTTTCAGCAGTTGGTAGCACTGATATCATTTTCAAATATGGCCGTGAGATATTCAGGTATAGATCTTTACTCCTACCAAATTTTGTTTCGATTGCTCCAGCCGTTTTGGAGTTGATAGGGACACACACACACACACAGCCAGACAGACAGACACACATTTGCCCGATCCCATAAGTCTACTTTTTCCTCATTTTTGCAAAATGTGAAAAGTAGGCTAAAAACATTTCTGAGTTTTAATTCACTGGCCGTGAAAGCCAATATACCAACATAATTAATGTTATGTTTTAACAATTTCCTTCTCTTGTTGCTCTTTTTTCCTGTTTTTGTATTTTTATTTGGACTTTTTTTCCTTCTTTTATCTAAAGCTTCGGTATTTATTGTACTGTTCATATCTTACTGTAGTATCATGATCCCACAAAGCCATCACAAGTGCCTTATTTGTGGGATCAAGTTTCTAGATAGAACCTCACTCGTGAAGGATGGTAGCATAAAATTAAGATGGATTTTCCTTTTTAAACCTGATATTTTACTTAACTTATTTATTAAATTTAGTGAGACTGTTCAAAGCCTAGCATAGTTGGCTGATAGTTTTTCTGCACAAATTTTCAATTTACCTCTTGTATTTGAAGATTTTTTAATGTTGATGGTAGTGAACTAAGTAATCTTGGTACTGGAACTTGTTTCCCATATTAACTAATGTTAAGGGGAACACTGTACTGACTTTAGGGTGCTAGGATACTATTCGATGCTGTACTGTATCTAGCATTTCTACAACATGCTAGGAGTACTGAGCTCTTCAATAGAAAGGAATTTCTGCTTACAGTTATCTCTATTTTTACACGTTTTTAAAATCTCTTCTGGATAACACTTAACATTTGTATTCAACTCCCTCTGGCCTCACCCCAAACTACAATGCCTTAACGGAGTACTGATTCGACAAGTGCCTGAAATGCCCATTATGCACACATTTGTGGTGGCGCAACAAGCACGTGTATGGTCTCAGATTCTTTAACAGCCATTCGTGTGATTGTTCCATTTAAAATGATCCTATACCGTTCCTCCCAGCTATTTATAATTATTAGGGACCGGATTCTTAGGTTTTTACCTATTTTTTCCTTACTTCTAAATACAAAAATATAAACCTCTAATAACCCCAGTACTACAGCCCATGAAGGGCCTAGGCCTATCAAGCGACCGCTGCCCAGTCATGTGGCCTGCAGATATTGGAGTGACGTGTGGTCAGCGCGTCAGGTCCTCTCGGCTGTTAATCTCGGTTTTCCTGACCAGGGCGCTGCCTCACTGTCAGACAGCTACTCAATTGTCATCACGAGGCTGAGTGCACACCGTTCCAGCCCTCACGTCAGTTTCTAAAATCCCTGATAGAGCCGGGAATCGAACCCAGGGCCTCCGGGTGAGAGGCAGGAGCGTTACCCCAACACCACAGGGCCGGCGAATACAAAAATAAACTTTTCCGAATCACACATTCATGTCTGGACCACGGCCTACAAGTCCGAACAAGTTGTACTTAATTATGAACGCCGGCCGTGAAAGCCTAAGCTGGTATATCTTACTGTCTGGTTATTTACTGTCAGGAAAGTGGGAATAAATCTCTTCTTATTTCCGAGAATCCTATATTCTAAATAAACAAAGTTAATTAAACGGGCTTGAGTGTGAAAATCACCTCTGAGTCTGATATCCTTGGTTTTATTGTATTTGAATAATTAACAAAATTATATAAGGAGAGCAAATATTGCCTATAAGTGTGAAGGTCTCAGTGATAGTTTGATGACGTATCATTACCGTATATAAAATATTTACACTCGAGTTGCAATCAGATTTTCTACTAACAATTAAGCATTAATTTTAAGCTTTGCGCAGTTTATGTCCACTTTAAACATAAAAACCTATTTAAACCCTATTCTACCTATTAAAAAACCTAAAAGAGACCCTATTTTATATTCTTGAAACCCTAAAATGACAATTTTAAAAACAAAAAATCCGGTCCCAAATAATTATTCACACATTGATTTAAATTGTCACACAGTTGGTAAATTAAGTAATTTATTCCTTACAATGATTTTAGTGCAGACAGTTGAAGGTTTGAAAATTTAATCTAATTTCTTCTTTAATTACGTAAGCCTCCGTGGCTTAGGCGGCAGCACGCCAGCCTCTCACCGCTGGGTCCGTGGTTCAAACCCCGGTCACTCCATGTGAGATCTGTGCTGGACAGAACGGAGGCAGACAGGTTTTTCTCCGGGTACTCCGGTTTTCCCTGTCAAAATTTCATTCCAGCTACACTCTCCACTATCATTTCATTTCATCTGTCATTCATTTAATCATTGCCCCAGAGGAGTGCGTCAGGCCTCGGCAGCCGGCACAGTTCCTATCCTCGCCGCTAGATGGGGGCTTCATTCATTCCATTCCTGACCCGGTCGGAGACTGGAAGCAGGCTGTGGATTTTCATTTCAATTACGTACATTCTTTACGTAATTCTTTAATTCGTACATTAAAATTATAGAATTTTTGCAATTAAGAGTGAGATTATTATGATGACTATCTTAAAACATTATCTAAGCCTTTTTGCAACATGTTTGTTACCCATTGTACTTCATTGACAAAGTTACTGGCGAAGTTAATTACAATCGTACCAAAGGGATGTAGATTTCCAGGAATGTCAGGGGTTCATGCCGCGTGATATCAGATATTGGTGACCTTGCGGGATACCTGGAATGTTACTACTACTACTACTCTGTCTGTTAGGTAGTCAGCCTGGAGGCTGGTTGGATCCTCAAGAAGTGCCACTATAGGTTATGTTGGCTGAAACCCACAAAAAACAAAGGGAGCACTATAATGAGTCGTACTAAGCAAGATGAGGAGTGAAGTAGTTTGCCATTGATTTCCTCACTGAGTTGGTACAGCAGTACCAATCACCTTTCACAGCATCCACAGACACTAGTTGTACCTTGAAGACCATTACTTAGCACCACTCATACCTCAGTAGCTTCCATATAATCACAGCCATGAATGACACTGAGATATCGGTGAAAAGCCACATTTTACTCTAGCCTGTGCCAACAGACAAATGCAAAAATACTGCATCCATCAAGAGCTGGTTAACAGGCTCACTACTACTACTAATAATAATAGACTAATAATAATAATGTACCATTTGTGTGCTCGTGAGGAACAACAATACTGTAATTTTACAGCGTTGTGAACTCCTGAGGGATGATGATAATACATATTGTGAGGCCTGGGAGATAATATTAATGTCGTGAGGCACTGAGGGATGATAAGCTATCGTTTTTAGCCCCTGGGGAACAACAATAATATTCACGGTGTGAGCCCTTGGTGTGTGAAGATTGTAGCAGTAGCTTCCAGATAAAGCAGATACCCCCGTGGTGTAGCGGCTAGCGTTCTTGGTTATATCACACCGGAGGTCAGGGTTCGATTCCCGGCTCTGTTAAGAAATTTAAATTCTGGTGTGAGGGCTGGAACGGGATACACTCAGCCTCGTGAGGCAAAATTGAGAAGAGGCAGATTCAATTCCTACCTCAGCCATCCTGGAAGTGGTTTTCTATGGTTTCCCCACTTCTACTCAAGGTGAATGCCTGGATGGTTCCTAACTTAAGGTCACTCCCACCTCCTGCCCAAGTCCTAACGCCTATTACACATACACATACTAGTACAGTTATCACAATGCCACAGGTTATCAGACACTACGTCGTGAAGCAAATTTCCCCCAATCTTTTTAACATCCACACGGAGCAGTTCTGGAAGAGTGGAATCGAGGAATCTCCATTGGATTGTTATTGTTAATCCATTTTAGGAGCTTGGGACATCTTGATCATCAGCCCCGTGTAGTTGGGTCTGTGTAGAACTTGTCTGATAACCTGTATTGATGTGATGTTTGTGTTAGGGACAGGGATGGGGGTAAGCGCCTCGGGATTTGAAGTAAGGTACTATCCCGACATTTGCCTGGAGGGAGTGTGGGAAAACCACGCTCAGGATAGACGCTGTCAGCGCCGGGATTCAAACCTGCGATCTCCAAACTTGCTGCAGCTGCCATCGCTGCCGTGGTGCACGATTTAACGAGCACGGCTACGATGCGGGAAGAATGATAAGTAGTCTGAGATTTGCCGATGACACACACATGTACTCAGTGCAACAACAAGAGTTCATGGAGATAAGCAGGGAATTTGGCCTGGAAATCAATAGGACAAAAACAAAGGTCATGACTCATGGTAATCGACAGACCGGCAGACAATCAGCTAGGCGGTAGGATTTGAAGTCGTTGGTAATTTTATGCACTTGGGTTCCCTAATTTACAATTTAGGAGGATGTGCCGACGAAATTAGGAGAAGATGATGATGATAATTGTTGTTTTATGGGGCCTAACATCTAGGTTATCGGCCCCAATTAGGAGAAGAATGGCTATGGTGAGATCAGCAGCCACAAAACTAACTCGAAACTGGACCAAATTGTCACAAAAGACACAAAGCTTCTTCCCTATCGCGACCTACGCCACTGAGATATGCTTTATCAAACAGGACAAGAGGGAAAAAGATAGATTTGAAATGTGCATCGTAAGGATCATACGACGGGCTCCTCTTTCATATTTCCTTTTCACCTCACTTGGTCAACTCTCTGCTTCTTCCGACTTCGACGGTATTGGGGTATCCAGCACCTTTGGTGACAATTATTATTTTCCCCGCCTTAATTGGTCCTGATTTAGGCTACATACCTCTTTCATTTTCTTAGTGTGGGTGCGGGTTCGAATACAACCACGGTATTCCCTACCTGTTATAAGAGGCAACTGAAATAGCATAAAGGGATTAGTTCACCACGCATGGTGCATATTTCAAATTATATCATCTATTGAGTTTGTGTTTCTACCTATAATAGTATTGATAATTTTCCATGTTTCTCTGATATATTACGACTATTTCTATACGATAATTATTTTTTTGTACTAAACCATTTTATTTCTAAATAAATTGTACTCTTTCCTGTGTTGCTCATCATTTCTACTGTCTTTCCATTTATTTATTTTTATTTACTTGAAGTTCATTTGAAAACCATGGTTTATTTGCTCTGCTTCTGCTATAATTGTTATATAGGAATTAACATAAATTGCACTGAAAGTGTTAACAAACTGAGAGTAGAGCTGGGCTGGACACCTTATATTCAAATGGTCATGAACCTCGCAGTCCGTCAGCACTTTCATACTTTGGAACTGGATGAGCGATTTGCTGGGACAATTGGATCACAGGTCCATACACCAACATGCATCGTTGATATCTGACCCGATCACAGCGGGATGTACAACACTGTACTCTGTCCTTGTCTACACTCTGCAGTATAATCAATCAGAGTTTTAGCTCCTGTTTTAGAATCAATTCTGGTAGTATGGGTTATTACTGAATATAATCCATGTGCTGCCATGGTATTATTACAGTAGTTGCCCGTATTATTATCCTTATTTAAATGATCAATATACATTATATATCTCCGAGAACAATCAGACCTCTGTACTCGCTAAAAGACTGTAGGTGTATGTCTACTACACTGCACTCGAATTCACCAGCCTGCTCGCTTTTAATCGCACGATGCAGAACGCACAAAACCTCCCATTAATATTACTCTTCATAAATTCGTCATCTCACGGTACGTTTACAGTGGTCGTAGCTTCCGATAATCACGAATGAGAGCTTCAAAATGAGGCCAAGATTCCTGCTGCACGTTTATACTGGGCTGAGAAAACGTTACTTCAGAAAAAGTATAAGAACGTTTTATTGGGTAGTTGAAAAAAATTCAAACTTGAGATTTAATCTACCAATACTTGTGCCTATAACATATAAAAATGCCAATACCCTTAACCAAGTAGTTTTCCATGTATACAGTTTTAAGTGAGCGGTTCCTAGAAAAGACGTCAAAAACCCAGACAATTTTCATACACCACAAATAAAAACATAATTATTAAACTTGCGAATAATTGGCTTATATAGTCTGACGCAGAATTAAACAAGGAAAATATTGGTAGCCTATAACTCATTTTTCAATAGGTCTGTTGGTTTGTAATTAAGACCGAAACTAGAGTATCCATATTTTTTTAAAAACGATAGTAGTTCATCAATAAAGTTGCGTGTATGATAGCCATATATAAAGAGTTGTTGTTGATTCTTTAGGAGCTTTGCGACATCGTGATCATCTAGCCTCTCGTATTTGGGTGTGTGTAGTAGTTGTCTGATAACCTATTTCACTGTGATGTCTGTACTAGTGTGTGTATTTGTAATTGACGTAGGATTTCGGTGGGAAGCGGCCGTGGCCTTAAGTTAGGTACCATCCCGGCATTTACCTGGAGTAGAAGTGGGAAACCACGAAAAACCACTTCCAGGACGGCTGAAGTAGCAATCGAACCCGCCTCTTCTCAGTTTTACCTCACGAGGCTGGGTGTACCCCGTTCCAGCCCTCAGACCAGAATTACATTTCTTGGCAGAGCTGGGAATCGAACTCGGGCCTCCGTGATGACAGAATTTCGGTAGGAAGCGGCCATGGTTTTAGGTTAGGTCCCATCCCGGCATTTGCCTGGAGTAGAAGTGGGAAACCACGGACAACCAAGAATGCTAGCCACTACGCAACAAGGTGTAGTCTCAGCCTCGATTCCGGGCTCTGCCAAGAAATGTAATTCTGGTCTGAGGGATGGAAAGGGGTACACTCTGCCTCGTGAGGCAAAACTGAGAAGAGGCGGTTTCGATTCCTACTTCAGCCATCCTGGAATATGTCTAATTTGTGATTAAAATAATTTCAGTTTGAAGTGCCTCAAAATATTTAACATTAGTAACTAAGCCTATTTTCTGTAGTGCGATATTGCTTCTCGTGGAAAGTGCAATTCCTCCACCTCTCCTAGATTCTCTATTAAAAAAAACGGACATTGAAATAGATTATTTTTTTAAATATTTATCTTTACCAAACAAATTACTGCACATGAATTCTTTCAACAATTTCTTTAAAACAGTTTTTAAAAATAGTCTCAATTTCCCGTCAATGAACAAATATTTTATGACATTATATTTAAATGTTAGTCATTTAGTATTAATATCCAATTTATCCACAAAATACCGAAAGCGGTGGTCTCGCTCGCTAAACTGCAGCATTAGGTCATGGGGCCAAGCTCTCTGCTGACTCGGTAGACGCGTGGGTTCGATCTCCACCGTCGGCCGTCCTTGAACTGGTTTTCCGTGGTTTCCTATTTTCAACATCAGGAAAGTGCTGAGACGGTGCCTTCTGACAGGCCTCAGCCGCTTCTTTCCACATCCTTGCCCAGTTGTATTCATCTTCATCCATTCTATCTCTTATCCCGGCGCGTAGGTCGCCAACGGGTGTCGACTAGAAAGGCATGCACTCGGCCTCTCAGGAGGCCACACGAAAAAAGAAGATTCCACAAAATCTCCAACGCTTTCATATTCATTTGTGAAATGTCATCTGTGGATCTTGCGTTAAATTGTCTAAAGCTATTGGAATATTCGAAATGTATTTCTCCGCGACACGTAAACCATCCCACTCTATTTTTGCCTGATCGCCAATATTCAGGTGATTCCGACGACCCTGATCTCCTTGCTTTTCCATCCCAGAACACGACCATTTCTCAACCACACGAATTTCCACGGTTCCTCTCGAACCTTTCCCTTTAATTAGTTTGCCACAATAATTCCCGGCAGTTCTGTGTGAAACTTTCGTTCACATAATGAGCCTGCGTGGACCAGCTGGTAAGCTTCACGTTGCGCTTCTTAAGCAGTACATTTATTTTTAACAACAATAAGCGCAATTTTCATCTTGTTCTTTAGTGGCACCCGATAAATTTCCTCCACTTCGAACATATTGCGGTTGACTTTGAGTTCCTCCGCCAGTTTATGAACTACGTCATCCAGTTTTCCTGCTCATGCGGTATCCCACTATTTTTTAAAAAAGTTGTTGATTGACCGGCCACGGTGACCGAGAGTGCTAACGTGCCACCTCGTGCCTCGCTGGAATCGGAGGAGCGTGGGATCGAATCCCACCTCGGCCATCCTGAAAATGGTTTTCTTGGTTTCCCATTTTCACCACCCGTTAGTCTGAACAGGTCCACAGCCGATTTCCTTCCAAAATCCCATCCCTGACCCTTCCTTAATTACACCCAAGTAAAGGCTCAGTCACACAGAAAGCGATCTGTCGCGGCGGGAAGCGATATCTGACCGAGGCGGTCAGGCGGTCCAGTTGTGTTTCCCAAAGTTGCATCAACCCTGGCACACAGAACGCGGTCTACAGTCACCCGCTAGTCTTTGTCGCGACGACGCGCGATCCGGTTGTACAAATTTACAGATTGCGCGCCTGACCGCCGCGCCGCGCCGTGCCGCCTTCGATTGTGATGAGTGACCAAACTGAAGTATTTATTGAAACTGTGCGTAAATACACGTACTTGTTCGACAGTTCACACGAACATTATAAAAATGTTTTAAAGAAGGCTGAAGCATGGAATCGCGCAATTCCTCGAAACATTCTCGCGACATACGAAAATACTCGAAAATCCTATCCTCATGTGACTCCAGTTCGATACATAAGCTAATTGCTCTCTTCTTATTGATGTCATCCACCAAACATTGTATTTTCTTCTTTGTGTTTTGGAAAGCAAATAGGAGAAGGAGTTGTTCTTCTTTCGAGCTCATACTCAATAATAATATCAAACAATACTTAATATGAAAACACACTACATATTCTCTAGAAGGAAGCGGCCAGACTGGACCGCTCACACAAAGGTATCGCGTCCTATGTTACGTCCCCATATCGCAGACCGCCGCGACAGACCGCTTTCTGTGTGGCCGGTGGTCATCTGTGCGATCGGCCTGTCACAATACACACGCTGTAGGCTATCTGCTGACAACGTGTGCTCCGCTCTCAGACACAGTCCTTGCGACGGTAGAGAAATGACCCCTCGCAGAGTCTGTGGGTGAAGCCGAGCTGGGAGAATTTTAATAAATGAGTATTTTTAACACTTTCGTCTACCTTACTCTTCAGTGATGAAATTTCTTTGGTTATACTCCGTAGCACTGCCTTGAGGTCGTTGTCAACACGTCCCTTCAACTTACAACTCTACTTCTTGTCCCAAAGGATAGCAAACGTTGACAGGTGACCACGGGACCCACATCTTACTGTTACTCTAGAACTGCTGTCCCTTACCTGAATAAGGCTCCTTTCTTGCTTTCCTATTGTTTGGTCAACTCTATTCTATTTCACATTGACACATTAGGTGTCTTCCTCTCATTAACCTAGATGTTAGGCCCCTTAAAACAACAATTATCATCATCATCATCTTCCTCTCATAATCCTCCATCAGAGATATCAGCTGGGGTTATTCGCGCCCCAAACCCTATACATTTATAAACCAATATAAATGTAGATTCGTCTCACCAATTACTAATTAAATTGGCCAACGAGTACCCACCGCTCATCAAACATTTCGGCGTGCGATTGATCCTCAGCCCTTTTCAAGTCGTCTCTGAACGTGCAATACTGCGTATCTGCCAATGCTCGTTTTTTTCATATGACTGGCTGCGTGGCTCAGCGGTAACTTTCTCACGTACTGATCCCAAGATAGTGGGATCGAATCCTGGCACAGTCAGTTGGCATTTGAGGGTGCGCAAATGTGAGGGAACCTTGTCAGTAGATTTACTGGCACGTTCAAGATCCCCTTCGGGGCAAAATTCTTGGACCCCGGCGTTTCTAAAAGCCGCAGTAGTTAAAAGGGACGTAAAACCAATAACATTATTATTATTATTATTATTATTATTATTATTATTATTATTATTATTGTCTTGTCCATATTTTCTTTATGATTAATCACGCCCCCCAGCCTATGTGAATGTGCTGTCCAACAAAACAATTCACGCTAGTTTACAAATTCTTTTGTTGTTGTTTCATTTGAGAGGCCTGGACATCGAGGTCAATTAGCCCCGTGTACTTGTGTGTGTGTAAAGAGACTTTGCCTGATAACCTGGGTTGTCTGTAGAAGAGTATTTGTATTTCAGGTGCAGATTTGGAAGGTGGCGGCCGTGGCATTAAGTTAGGAACCATCCCGGTATTTGCCAGGAGTATAAGTGGGGAAACCACGGAAAACCACTTCCAGGATGGCTGAGGTAGTAATCTAACCCACCTCTTCTCAGTTTTGCCTCACCCCGTTCCAGCCCTCAGACCAGAATTAGATTTCTAGGCAGAGTCGGGAATCGAACCCGGGCCTCCACGGTGACAGCAGAGAATGCAAGCCACTACGCAACGACGCGGACTTCTCTCCTTACATCATTACATGTGTGTTTCTTCCTATTTTATTTTCGCTTTTCGCATTTGGATATGGAAATTTTCCCCAACAAAAGAAAAAAAAGGGAAGTGTGTCGAATACTGTTTATAGAGCTCTCTCTGGTCAGTATTCGTTTTTCTTGGAATTCCTACAATGATGGTCTTATACCACTAATGTAAAGGACAAGGTCAGGCGAGTCATGAGAGTGACGCGCACACAGAACGTTAAGAAATGTAATTTTGTTAGTTCTCGGTATGGAGCGTGAAAACGAAACTTGGTACCATTTCACAGTCCGAAGACACTAGCAGCCTCTGTTGGAATCATATGCAATGGTAATGCACCACCATACGTATACGCTCTTGTAAAAAGATTAGTTGTTAATGCATTTTAGGAGCTTGGGACATTTGGTTATCAGCCCCGTGTAGTTGGGTGTGTGTTGAACATTTCTGATAACCTGAATTTATGTGATGACCGTTGTAGTGTGTGTAACTGTGTTAGGACAGGGATGGGGTACGTGCCTCGCGACTTGAAGTAAGGTACTATCCTGGCGTTTGTCTGGAAAGAATGTGGAAACCCCGGAGAAAAAACACACAGAGGAGAGCCACTGTCAGCGCCGGGATTCAAACCTACGATCTCCGGACTTGCTGCAGCTGCCTTCACGGCCGTGGTGCACGATTTAACGAGCACGGCTACGCCGCGGGACCAAATATTAAACATACAGCATTGTTGGCTGTTACCGCGGAGGCCTGAGTTCGATTCCTGGCTCTGCCAAGAAATGTAATTTTGGTCTGAGGGCTTGAACGGGGCACACTCAGCTTCGTGAGATAAAACAGAGAATAGGCGGGTTCGATTCCTATCTCAGCCATCCTGGAAGTGGGTTTCCGTGGTTGGAGAAACGAGGCAAATGCTGGGAAGGTACTTCGCCTAAGACCACGGTCACTTCCTACCCAAATCCTACTTCAATTACAATTACACACATTAGTACATTCACCACAGCGATGATGATGATAATGATTCTTGTTTTCAGGGGCCTAACATCTGGGTTATCAGACAAATTCTACACACACTCAAGTACACGGGGCTACATGACCAAGATGTCGCAAATCCCCTAAAGAATCAACAACAATATCGTTTAGTGCACGCAGTCAGCCGCACCTGTATCTGTATATTTTCAAGGCACGGGCAGTGGTCCAGAAGCCACTAGATAAGACAGTAGTTGTTGTTGTTGCTGAATCTTTTAGGGGCTTTACGACATCGTGGTCATCTAGCCCCGTGTACTTGAGTGTGTGTAGAATTCGTGTGATAACCTGTGTCACTGTGGTGTATGTACTAGTGTGTGTAATTGTAATTGAGGTAGGATTGGGTAGGAAGCGGCCGTGTTCTTAAGTTAGGTACCATCCCGGCATTCACCTTGAGTAGAAGTGGAGAAAACCACTTGCAGGATGTCTGAGTTGGAAATCGAACCCGCCTCTTCTCAATTTTGTCTCACAAGCCCTCAGACCAGAATTGCATTTCTTGGCAGAGCTGGGATAGAAAGAAGGAACAAAATCCATTCTCATTATTTATTGATGTGTGAATCTACGTAACCTACTTTATTCGGGTATAAAAAGGTTTTTTTTGTCGTGTGGCCTCCTAAGAGGCCGAGTGCAGGTCTTTCTAATCGACGCCCGTGGATGACCTACACGCTGGGATGAGAGATGGAACGATGAAGATGAATGAAACGGGGCAAGGATGTGGAAGGAAGCGGCCGTGGCCCATCAGAAGGTACCGTTCCTGCATTTGAAAATGGAGAAGCCACGGAAAACCATTTCAAAGACGGCCGACGGTTGGGCTCAAACCAACGCGTCTACCGAGTCAGCAGAGAGCTTGGCCCCATGACCTAACGCTGCGCTTTGGCGAGCGTAGCCACCGCTGTCGGTATAGAATGTAATAAACAAGTATAGTACCAATAAATTGTGGAACATGAAATATTGTCGTGCTTTTCGTTTATTCTGATTTATTATTATTATTATTATTATTTTATTTTTTAGAATGTGTGGCCTTTGCACTCTTTCTCCAGGAACAAAGAAACCCGTGTTAACTTATCGTGATTGGCTCCTCATAATTTATGAAGGGTGTTATCAGTATTTTATTTATGGGACCCTAATATTGCGTGTGCCTCTACTTTAGTTATTAGTGCAATCAGTACTGGAGCATCTGATCTGAAAATTAGGTTCCTGTAATCTCTCTGCATGGATGCCTCAGTATTCCCTGATATGGATATTATTTCTCCACCACGTGCTCCACGTGACCTACATTTTACGCGGAATCTGTAACACTTATTCATTTGTAAGTCATCACGTCATCGTTATCGCATTCTCAGCATCATTTTCATTTGTTACTTTAATGTTACAACAACAAAAAACTAGTTGCCTCATAAATGGCCTCGTGTGCAATTTTAAGTAAATGACAAGAACGATTAATAAAACAAATGATAATATCCAACAACTTGATAAAGACTCTTCTTAATCCCCGGGTGAGTACAGAGATCCTGAAAGGATCTGGCTCGTGCAAAGGCCTTATCCACAACTCCTAGAAACGTATAAAATGCATGCAAGCTAACTAAAGGCATGTAACTAAAAATTACTACAGTATTCTACCAGGAGCCATTCACCAAAATACATTCAGAAAATTGACCAAATGACTTTAATTTACATAACAAAATATAAAAAATTGGCCCTAAATATTAAGCCTGGCATTGCCAACCAATTCTCTAATATGCACAGAGTTCACATTACTCAAGGTGGATTCCCTTCCAGCCGCATTCCTACTGTTGGCAGAGAGTCGCCAATTTCTCATCGCCACTGCGATTTAGCGGATCTTGGTCGCAGGTAACAAATAATGATCGTAGACTCTTCAGTACCCCCAGTACCGACACATTCTTTCTCCGAAGACGCACTCACTCAAAGCACATTAATGAGTATTCCGGTCTAACAGCCTGAGTAACTACCTTCGCTTGTGCAAAACAGTTCCTGTGCTTCAGCCAACCAATCATAACTTGGGTTATAGTCATTGAATCCCCACTCCTCCGTCCACCAATTATACAGTTCAAATTCAAAATGATGTCCAGCAATCACAGAGACACACGACTAATGACCAACACTCTAGTCTTCAGCGTTGCCATATCACTAGTGCGATGAGTCATGGAACTGTACCATGCGTCATTGGTATAATAAACCATCGTCGATTATCATTATCGCAGTATCACCATTATGCTGATCGGAATCATCACCACATCGAATATCATCAACATATCCCTTAATGGAATCATCATTGACTATCGTCATCGCGCTCATCAGCGACATTGATCATGATCGTCATCTATTATCATCATGCCATAGATTTATGGCATGTAAAAGAACCTTCCACAAATTAAACTTGTGTGAAGCTAAATTTGCAGGTTAGATTTCGTTGAAACGCTCTATCAAAGTTCCAACGTTCACCAATAGGTATCAGTGACATCTGGTAGCGAAAGTTGGAACTACTTGAAATTGAACGGAACTTGTAGCTCACCCCATGGGTGTCCGCATAGAAGCAGCTACAGCCTCTGGCGAGCCGAACATATCCTCGGACCCTCCCGGAACTAAAAGCCATACGCTAAATAAATAATAATCATGATGATAATCATCACATCATCAACATAACATAATGCATATCATCGCGTCATGCTATCTGTGCCAGAATTCGAGTCTGCAGCCATCGGCACTACGCCTCGCAGCTGGCAAGTACTACAGGGCGCCCGAGAATGTTCTCCGCAGTGGGTACGTGCAGCTGCGAGAGGTTGAGTCATGAGTTTAGTTGGCTGCACTGTGTCCTTGAAAGGGGGACTCCCGCGTGTGGGCTGTCAGTGTGTATTGCAGTAAGCGAGCGTTCAGATAGATTATTGGAAAAGTGCAACAGTATAGAGGCGGTAATGTTTACTACTGAAGAGAGTTTTTTTGGTGGAATACGTTTTTCGCGAAGGCAATCGGTTTACAGAAAATGTAAAATTAAGATTTCAGGCGTGGTTTCCTAATTTAAAGTGTCCAAACCGTGATACCTTTCAGGATTTGGTAAGTAAATTTCGTGTGACTGGCTCAGTTCACGATGTACCGGGAACAGGCAGGCCTACGCTTTTAACAGATGAAAAACTTGATGAAATCTCCGATATAATGCTGCGTAGTCCAAGTAAATCAACACGAAAATTAGATCAACAAACAGGAATCTCTAAGTCGACAGCACATAAAGCTGTAAGAGGCAAGCTTCAGTTGTTCCCTTATGAAGTTACCGTGGTTCATGTCATGAATTAAAACAAACTGATTGCGGAAAAAGAGTGATGTACTGTGAATGGTTCCAGCATCTGTTATGAATGGCTGTGGTGAGTACAAAGTTGACTGTTTATTTGTTATGATGCAAGCGACAGCCGTGCTACCAACGTAACTGCTGTAGCTAGCTCTCGCAGATGCATGTAGGCGCTGCGGAGAACATTCCCGGACTCGCTGTATTAGTGTGAATCCACTGAAATTATTTTTTTAGTTAAACCCTACGATTTCTGCCAATCAAGTCTCCTTACTATTCCTAGGGGGCAGATGACCACGATGTTCCGTCCCTTAAAACGACCGTTTACCACCACGTCTATCTACTACTACGATAGCGTTGAATATCAGAAGAAAATATGCACAAAATTGTTAAAACTGATAATAAATACTTCATCGAAATATGAAGAACGCTCAGCTGTGTAAGTTATGCTCTAATAGTCATTTGAAATTACACGAGGATACTGGATTATTATTTTAAAATTTAATATCTTAATCTGTTGCGTTTCAAGAGTGTTTTATTCATATGGATATTATTTATTTGATTTTAAATATTTTTTTGCAAATTTTACTCCGTACGTTATTCTGATGTATATAATAATAGTCTATGCCACTTGGTCACTTTCGTGACAGTATACGTTTGTATATGTTTTTCACGACAGCCCTGGTTTACTGTTCGCTTTTTCTCTTCCCGAAAACTTCAAAACAAGTTAATATGTTAAACACTTTATTGTATTATAATTCATTTATTTATATATATGTAAGCTTCGTTTTCTAAGATCTTGCCTCAAGTGTTCCAGTGCTCACATTCTCAGCCATCCACACCCTCGGCATACAGAGCGTCTACTATTGTGCTTTGGGCTTGCTGCGTGCCGGTGTTGGACTGACGTCAGTTTGACCTTCATTCAGCCAATGGCAGGACTCTGCGGTCAGGTGGCTCCTTGTTCGAGATTGTTCTATCGCCTCCGTATATATGAGACACTGCCTGTTGGAGTTCTTCAGCATTCAGATCGTCATTCAGATCAACGCTGCTTTCTCTTCGCATCACTTCGCACGCTGCCACTCCTCATGGTGCTACGTCACCTCGCTACTATGTTACGAGGCTCCACGCTGAATACATCGCTCTAGATGGCTGGAATGTTTGCAACCCGCAGTACTCTACCAGTCACACCTCAGACGGTATTCACGGCAACAGCAGTTTCTTGGCTGCTAACTAGTTCATTGTTTTACTGAGTCATCGCCTAGACACTACAGGTGACAGGCCATGAACGCCTCCTGCGGAAGAAATTGAAAAGGACTTTTTAACCAACATTATGTCAGCTGAGATTTTATGGAGCGGGCTCTTTGGAAGATAAGTTAAAGTTATATTAAGAAGCTACATTCTTTTATAATTCTTTTATCATGGTATATTATACTTCAATCTTATTCTTATTCTTCTTAAATTAAGTAGTTGGTTTCACTTACTCGGGTTCTGTAAAAAGACCGTTCCAATTTGTTAAGCTTAAATAGTCATTTCTGCTTTACCTTTGTGTGCATTTAATGTAATTTTTGATGTTAATATTTAAAATCTTGTTATTTTAATAAACATATTTATACCTTGTTATTTAAATTTGGTTTTCTGGTGATGCACCTTTTTGCCCACTATACCGCACCGCTTCAGTCTATTTTCTGTTTCACAGTAGCTATTTTGGTCAGGCTTACGCCTGATTCGCGTTCTCCCTTTATGGGAAAGATTAGGGCAGATCTTTTCTCCACCACTACAGCCCATAACGAGCGTAAGCCTACCAAATGACCGCTGGCCTGTAGATTGCGGAATGACGCGTTGGCGCCCCCGAGGGACTCCTGAGCTTGATCTGTTTTACCCCTTTTTTCCACTGACTTTGGGTCAACCCTCTCCTATTTCCCTTTCCTGCTTGCCTTTAATGGATCTTCTTCTTTCCGAGTCTCTCAATTCTCGTTCTTAGAAAGTTGAGAGTGCTCTTTTCCTTGTCTTTCGTTTCTCTTACTCCATTTTTTTTTGTTCTTTTCTTCTTCTAAAGCGTAAGTTGGTTGTGAGTCAGTAGATAGATTTAGTTGTAGTTTTCAAAACTGCTACAGCCATAACAATAGTACAGGTTAGCGGAGCTGTTGATAACGATGTACGAAGGCAGTATGAACTCCTCTCCACCGGTAGTTGACTTTTCACTGTCATGTCACACTCTTTAAAAAGAATTAAAAAAATGACACTCGATTTCCGTTTCCGGTCTCTTTGTTCTGTTCGTGTATCGATTTCCACCTCCTAGCGTTGATTCAACTTTTGCTAGAAACGGTTCCTTTACCTCTGCAGTACGTGGCGATAACTGAATAAATAATGTCAGTGGGCAGAAGGAGTTGAGTGGGTGTTCTCATCGCTTATGGTAGTAGGGCTATTATCGATTGGCTGCGTGGAGCAGCGGTAACATTCTCGTTTGCTGTTCCCAAGGTTGCAGGGTCGAGTCCTGGCGCAGTCAGTTGGCATTTGAGAGTGCTTAAATGCAAGGGAGCCGTGTCAATAGATTTACTAGCACGTTAAGGATCCCATTCGGGGCAAAATTCCGGCACCCCGCAGTAGTTAAAAGGGACGTAAAACCAGTAATATTGTTATTGTTATTATAAAAACATTCCTGACCTGAAGGCACACACACAGTGAAGGTTGGTTTATTTATGGTCTAGGGTCATAGTAGTTATCAACCCCGTGTACTTGGGTTTGTATGGAAATTATCTGATGACAATGATGCAAATGCAATTATTGGAGTCCAGAATGGGGGAAGGTGATCTGGGACTTAAAATAAGCTAATATATCGGTATTGCCTGGAGTGAGTGTGGAATAAACGGGAGAAGGCCACACTCAGGATGGCCACTAGGAGCGCCGTGATTTGGACTTGAGAACTTCGGATCTCCGAACTTCCCTTTCGGTGACAGAGGAAAGTCGGCACAAGAGCTGGAGGTGAAATCTGATAGGCTCTTTCTCATACGCAGTGACAAATAAGAGGTACGCTACATCACCAGAGCCGTGGAGAGCTAGCACAAGTCCTAGGACTACGTTTTGCGGGCCCCTCCATATTTGTTCATCCTGGAAGCATGAAGTTCGCATTTACACTTTTAAGCCGCCCCCGGACCCATAAAAAATCTCCATGGAATTTAGATTTTTATATTTGTACGTTTTAATTGCTTTTCAATGTCTGTTTAAAATGTCGTTTATGTTGTAGGCTACCTGACAGAAGACCAAGTCAAACGCCTTTCACGACTATATGAAGTAAAAAGTCGGATTTTGCAAACGTTATCTAGTAATGTTCCACTCTATAAAGGCTAGACAACTTTGGAAACTTTTCTTCGGTAGTAAAGATAAAAACATAATGGTTATTTAAAAAATCGATGTAGCCTACTGTATAATTATAATTTTGATAACGTTGTTTGGTCTATTCACTGCATTCAGTTACAATTATTATAGGCCAGCCAGAATATTTCAACAAATTTGTATGAAAAATAAATCGAGTAAGTAAATTTGTTTAGTCAGGGATGTAGACGCATCAGGTCTGTACATTGCTGCACGCATTGCGACAGTGCGTACGGAGTGATGCGTATGCAAGGAGCAATAAGGAGGCGCTCTGTCAGCTCTCTAGCACGCATTGCCCACGCCCCCGTAAAGGCTCTGTCTTCAATAGCAAATAATACGGTGTACTTGGGTTATTGTAGTGCTATACTCTGTATTACGAAAGGTGAACGGTGACGGCTGTCATCCGCTAAAAGGGTGAGGTGTGGAGAGGAGATGTGTGGGGTAACGGTCTCCATGGCAAGAGCCATGCAATGTATGCAGAGACAGTGGTAAGCACATGGCTTGAGGCAGTGATCATCCCGCGTACGGCTGACACACAACAGACCGCCAGCAAGCCTCTTGGAATGTTATGAGTCATGACCTGACTCAGTGGAAACGCAGCATTTCCCCACGTGCTAGCTTTGACAGAAGTCAGCGTTCATTATTCGTAATTCAGATTATAGATATGGTCATTAAAATAATGCGTTTCCGTTGATGATATACTGATCAAACAATATGAGTGATTAGTTAGATACATGAGGGTGAATTTTCACTGTAAATATTCCGTCATATCCGTCATACTATATTTGTGTATTTCAGTAGCCTACTGAGATATAATGCACAGTAGCAATACCCATAACGGTTTTGCAATGTACAGTACAGGGTCTTTCATATAAAGTAAGAACGGCAAGCGACAGTTTTGTTATCCGCTGCTGTGGTGGCCTTGGCCGAGCTTGTGGCGCACCGTGGCCTTCCTGCTTTAAGCGGGTGTACAATCCTGTATGAGGGGCCGATAACCTAGATGTTAGGCGCCTTAGAACAACAATTATCATCATCATCAATCCTATATGAAGTCTTATCTTATAAAAGTTGCTGGAAATGTCGTCCTTTCTGGGTTATACAGGCATTGTATCTGGTAACCACATTCTGGCTGACGCGAGTGAGTTCTGCCACTGTAATGTTTCTGATTGCATGCGTAATGTTACCTTTCAGTTCCTCCAATGTGTGAGGATTTGTGAACATTAATTAAAATGACTTTTACATAGAAAAAATTACGATGTTGCAATGATAACTGTCTCACCATGTTAGCAGCTAAGGTTCAAACTGGCGTCTGGAACACCTGCACGCTTATTGCAATGTGAAGTATGTACTATGCGCGCGCTTTCAATACTACAGCAGGGGGCCACAGCACACCACAAGCTCGGCCAAGGCCACTGCAGCAGCGGATAACAAAACTGCCACTTGCCGTTCTCACTTTACATGAAAGACCCTGTATATGCATTTCCATCAATTTCAGCTAAAATGACCTAAACATTAAATAGAATACAGTGGAACGTAGCTAATTCGAACTTTTATAATTCGAAATCTTCTTTAATTCGAATTTTTCGTTTGGTCCCTAGCATTTTATATACAAACAATGCTAAAAAAAATCGTGGTTAATTCGAATTATAACTTGGATAATTCGAAGCTTTTAGTGTAAAAAGCCGATCGGAAGCCAAACAGTTGGGTGAGTTGGGTCAGTTTCCGAAAAAAAATGTTCCGACTGCAGCCCAAGCAACAAACCACATCACAAAACTTAGGCGTTATTTTTAAGTAGAAATGACGTAAGTGATTCTGTTTTCCGTTCCTCAAATTTGTTAGATTCTTTTGTGATGGCTGAGAGACTTAATTGTAGGAAACAGGTAAGAATCTCAACTTTTTTGAAAAACAGTAGATTTCTCAAAGACTTAACTAGATTGATGGATTACTACTGCCGTTAAATAGATGAATAGTACATTTTGGTTTTATTTATTATTTGAAACTTTTGAGGTTAATTACGAGTCAGCCATTATAAAGCACCGTTGTCTGTTAATCTGCTTTGTTGAACGTAAATCATTATGTAAACGTTATACAATATATTTTCTCTAGCGTTTTCAAAGAACTTTCTTAATTCGAAATTTTGGATAATACGAATTTATTTACTGGTCCCTTGAGGTTCGAATTATCCAAGTTCCACTGTAGTATATTATGAAGAGTTTAGGCATTGACTTACAATAGTCTACTTTGTGCGTCAAAAGTAGGAAAGTTTTGATCGAATAACAGTCCTATTCCTAACACTTGCCAGCTACGGTATGTTTTGAACACTCCAGTGGGCGTGCCCGCTGGCTTCACTCGTTGGTCGTTAGTAAGTCTCCTTATCACTCCTTGTGCGTATGGTGCATTGGACGGTTGTTGGTGGGGATCTTATGGTTCTTCCCAATATTTGTTCATTAAACATGGTAATCAGAGAGGCAGAAACATTTCTGGACCCGTAATATCATATGGATTGCCTTCCTCTGTTTAAAGTCTCATTGGGAGGAGGAATAAGGAGCCTCTACCGGGAGTTACCGAGGAGACAATGACTGTATGGAAATCTTCCGATCCATTTTTATAGTGTTTAACAAACCACATCTCCGAGCAGGCTGTGTAGAGTTGTTGGTTACATGCAGGCCCGACGAGAGGGACGGACAAACGGGGCTGTAGCCGGACTTGCTGAGGGCCCGGGAAAGTGGAAAATCCCAGGGTAGACAAATTTGAAATGTTCTGATAGTCCTGTATTGAATGTATCTGAATCTAGATAATATACTACAATAATGAATTGTGTACAGTGAGGGACCTCCATATAGAACGGAGACTCGCAGTTGCCGTGTGGCAGCCGGGGTACTGTGTGTTTCAGCGTGTTGAGCAAGGCATTGGCGCTAGCAGCAGCGTAGCGTCCAACTAGTATAACACATGTATAATGTAGGCCTATACCCTTTATAGGGTGGGTACTTTCTAAATAATCATTGGAAAGTCTAAATTAGAATTTAACCAACTAGAATTCATAAGATTCTGAAAGGGTTTTCTTGTGATAAGAGGGAGTCCGATACAACCAGAACGACATTAAAATTTCGCATTGAATAAAATGCTCAAAAAAAAAAGTAAAATCAAATTTAAAAGCCCACTGAGTTTTAGGGAGCTTTAAAACGGAAGGAACACTTGTAATTATTGAAGCTAGGGTTTGGGGGAGGCCCTAAGTTAGATTCCATTTGCCTGGAGAAGAAGTGGAAAATCACGGAGGAGCCCGGAAGTCCTAGACCTAGGGCCCGTACACGGTCTCCACAGCCCTGGTTACATGGCTTTAGTCTGTATTGCGAATGAAAAACGGTGTTAGCTGTCATCCGCTCGTAAGGTGAGATGTGTAGAGCAGATGAGCTGCGTAACGGTTTCCATGGCAACAGCGAGTGGTATTGCAATGTTAACAGGGACAGTAGCGAGCACGTGGTTTGACGGAGTGTCCTAATGTGCTGTGACTCGTCACTGTCATTATAGTCGGGGACAGCTTAAATGAGTTACTAGATCAAGACAGGGTAGGCAACATTAACAGCCGTCCCCTATGCCTACGTAAATGTTGGTTTATGGTTGCATTTCTTGAAGGTAAGTTGTTTTCAGGTGCGAGCACATTGTCGCCAACCCTGCTTAAAATCCCGCCATCTCCAAAGACCATAATACCAGTAAAATTCCGTACGTCACAGTTGCCGACATGTTTCTGGCAATAACTCCCAGAATGCATTTTTCACAAAGTCAGCCAACATTATAATTACGACTGTAACTAATGACTTATTATTTAAATAAGTTCACAGTTTTCTTTGGAAATTCAAGTCTAATGAAGTTGTAACAAATTGTGCAAGGTAAGTACTAGTAATATACATCGATTAAAACAGTTTATACAGTTATTATAGACTCTTGATATGTGTGTGTCAAATCCACTTGTCTGAGATGTTTCGAAGCTTTTATTTAATTAATTTTTGGATAAATTCTTATTTAGATTTCATCATGACGCCTAAAAAATACGAGAACAAGATTGGAGATGGATTGGAGTAACTCTACAAAGATCACTACAATTTAAGCAAGTAGGCCTAGCCTAGACTTACACAATTTAAAGTAAGGAGTTATTTAATCGTTGTTTTATTTATTTTTATATTCAGTCAGAGCACAAAAAAACGTAATAAAAAACCTTAATGGTCTTTGGAAATTTTGAAATAGTCTTCCGATTGCATTTTCCGTATAGGCCTAATTCAAACATAACCTAAAATATAGCCTATGTAAGTTCTCTTTTGGGAATGTATTCTTAGGTTCAATGCGCCTTCTAATATAGTAATGTATATTATTCTCGACTTCCAAATGCCGTCAGCCATAATATTATAATACATTGCACATGTAACTCTTAAGCTTAAGTCTATGATTCACACTCGGTTGGTGGTAGTGTATGTATTGGTGATTATTTATGAAGCTTATAACATATGTACTTGGCTACTGACCTATAGCCTACTTAGTAGTAGGCAGATAAAATATTTATAATAGGCCTATTTTTATTTGTTTCAGTCATGGTTGCGACAGAGTAGTGTGATACCCTTCAACGAACTTCAAGGGTTGTGCAACATGAATCAATCATCATTCTGAAAAGCCATATACTCACATGTGCATGGTATATGCACTACGCAGGAGTCACATATGCAAATTTTCAGAGAATACCAAAAATATCTCATAGCTTTCTTTTAGTTCTCGACATAAGTTACTGCGCCACTGAATGTCTGGGTGAAAATTACTGATGTACTAATGTTGGGTAAGACAAAGTCATTGTTCGCTACTTGGTTAGATGACACGGTTTGGGCGAAGCCACTGGTTGCAATAAGTTATAAATATTGGTCGCAGCTATAGCCAACTTGTATTATTAATTCTGAATGAAAGTAGAAAGTGGCTTATACACCTGCATCGGACATGATTGTGACTGTATGCTGTGATGGCTGCGCTAGAATTAGTAGGACACAGGTAACGATATTTGTAGGCTATACATTATACGGTAATAGAAAACGAAAAATTTCATAGATCTCGTAGGCCTATACTACACAGCTTAGACATTCTTAAAATTCACGACACGTGAATAATGAAATAAAAGACAAACCCATTGGTCTGGATAAAGATTATTGATGCTTGACTACCTCCACTGTGCATGACAAAAACCGGGGGTATTATATATTAGCTAACGCGGCCCACGTTACCTCAATTTTTCATATTAAAGCATTGTTGTTGTTTCTTATGGCTAGCCCAGATTCCAATCCATCAGCTTTCCTGCATTCCAATAGAGTTGTGTGAGGTTTCCTGAAGTTCTAGCAGTCACATCAAGTTTGTTGCAATGTGGCAGGTGCCCCTTATCCATTTTACTTCCAGGTTCGTGACAAAGTGTGCATTTTTCAGATCTCAGGATGTTCCAAATAGGATCACGACTTATATAGATGGAATTCCAGCTGAGTCTGCCATTTTCGCTGTTAATTATGCACAAGTACAGTATTGCCAATCCCACACTTACGGGACTACTTTGTATAAGCGCGGTACCATGAAACAAAATAGCGCCAAGTTTGAACCAGTTCGCAATGGATTGTGCAAGCTGTTTTTGTCTAGACCAATAATTGTTAATTCATTAGGCCATACAAACACCCCTGGATTTTGTCACGCACAGTGGGGGTAGACACGCATCAATAATTTTCATCCAAACCCATGGTTTGTGCCTAGACCAATAACTTTTAGGCAGTGAGGCGCTGGTTTTGGCGATTAGTTCGAAACATGAAATTCTTGCGATCAGCGTTCATTACAGTGGTAAATACTGTTCTACATACAAAACAAACCTAACCTGGGGCTTATGCCCAGACCTCCTTGCTTGTAGTGCAATCGGTAATTTTCGTCCAGACAGTCGTCTAACCAAGTAGCGACCAATGGTTTCGTCCAGTCAGTCGCCTAACCAAGAAGAGCTCGTTTATTTCTTTTTCTCACATAATTACAACATTACATGTGTCGTCTAATGTAGGCCTATTTAGTATCGGATATGTTGGTAACTAATGACGTCAATGTGATCGCTCACTGCGGCAGTTTCACATACCAAATATGCTGTCGAACATGGCTGCGGTTGTTAAATATACAATAAATAAAAACACATGTTTAAGTGATTTAGCACATATATCCGGTGCAGAAGTGATCAAGGTTAGTAGTTACAATTGATAATGTCCCCCTCCCGCCAAAAGATGAAATAAGGTATGAAAATGATATATTATCAAAGTGAAAGCGAAAAGAAGAAAGAGTGATACATGGTACAGAATTAATCTGAAATTTCACTACAGTATATGTCGTTTTATAAACGGGCATAGCGGGTGGGTTACAGACAGTGAAGGAGGAAACATCTATTAGGACATCACTTCCATAATTATTATTCATCATTACACAAGGTATTTAGGCTAATTTAAGTATTCTACTTGGTTGATCACTCCTGAAGTGTTACCTTTATTACGTATGTCGTTTTGCCTTGAACATTTTTGGTTGAAGGCAGGCTATTATTTTATTTTAGAATATGCACTGAAAATTTGATGTAATCAGCGTAACCGCAGCCTTCGTAAAGAGGTTTACGCAGGCCAGCACGTATCCCATTTTTGAACAGCTGACTGCGGTTGACTGTAGCGTTGGGGATCTGCACCACTCGCGCTGGCCAACAGCGGGGCGCACTTGAACTCGGTCAGTGATAACACTATGTATTGTATTCGTCATGATAATGCTATTATTATGATCATGTAGAAATGAGTGGAAGTGTAGAGGACGTACCCATTCGCGACAACGCTGCCTCAGTTCAATTCCCTCTCATATATTCCGCTCTCGCAATTTAAATATCTCAGCTCTCCACAGAAAATTGTTTTGTGTTGGTATCTTATAATTATAATTTTCAAGATATTACTCTGTCGATAAAGCTTGCCTTTCAACGCCTGTACTTAACTCGTCAATTTCTCAGTGAATTCATTGAATTTTCTACAAGTGGCTTTTAATGTGTCGGTTGATGAGAGGTCAGGAGACTATTCTACCAACCATCTCGCGTTATGCGGCTAGCATTGTTTGGCAGTTGGTCCAGGTTCAATTTCCAGCTCTGCCAAGAAATTTTAATTTTGGTCTGAGGGATGGAACAAGGCACACTCAGCCTCATGAGGCAAAACTAAGAAAAGGAGGGTTCGATTCCTATCTTAGCCATCTTGGAAGTGGTTTCCACGCTTCTACTCCTGGCAAATGCCGGGATGGTTCCTAAATTAAGGCCATGGCCACCTCGTTCCCAATCCTCATCTGAATAATAAATGCACACACTAATCCAGCCATGACAATAACGCAGGTTATCAGACAAATTCCACATGCCCAAGTACACAGATCTACATGACCATGATGTCACAAAGCCCCATAATCAACCAACTGCTGCTTTCTACCATTCCAAGACGAAATCTTCGAGTTGCCATTAGTCTAATGCCCCTAAAATCCACGACTAGTTCGAATGGTTTTAGGCCTAAGCATTGGATCAACCATCTTCTTGCATCTCAATAGAGATTTGCCAACAGGCTTTCAACAGCTTGTCTCAATTCTGCCTTCATATACACACATCAAAAAAAGTTTTGCATCACCTCGGTTCCCAGATCTCCGGCATATAGACGTTGACTGTGTATATTGTATCAAAGATACAGTCCCTTTGACTGTTCATAGATGTCACTAAAACTGCTCAAAGATGTAAACAACCATGCATGAGCAGGGCCTATTAGACGGAGGGGGTACGACAGCCGATCAGTTCCAGTCATTCCACCAGGACGAAGGTACGCTGCTCATGTTGTCTGTAGTTCTACCATGCCTAGAAGGTCAATACCGCAGTTCGATCGCGTCCGCATTGTTACTTTGTGTCAAGAAGGGCTCTCAACAAGGGAAGTTTCCAGGCGTCTCAGAGTGAACCAAAGCGATGTTGTTCGGACATGGAGGAGGTACAGAGATACAGGAACTGTCGATGACAGGCCTCGCTCAGGCCGCCCAAGGGCTACTACTGTAGTGGATGACCGCTACTTACGGATTGCCGCTCGGAGGAACCCTGACAGCAATGCCACCATGTTGAATAATGCGTTTCGTTCAGCCACAGGACGTCGTGTTTCAACTCAAACTGTGCGCAATAGGCTGCATGATGCGCAACTTCACTCCCGACGTCCATGGCGAGGTCCAGCTTTGCAACCCCGACACCATGCAGCGCGGTACAGATGGGCCCAACAACATGCTGAATGGACCCCACAGAATTGGCATCACGTTCTCTTCACCGATGAGTGTCGCATATGCCTTCAACCAGACAATCGTCGGAGACGTGTTTGGAGGCACCCTGGTCAGGCTGAACGTCTTAGACCCACTGTCCAGCGAGTGCAGCAAGGTGGTGGTTCCCTGATGTTTTGGGGTGGCATTATGTGGGGCCGACGTACGCCACTGGTGGTCATGGAAGGCTCCGAAACGGCTTTACGATACCTGAATGACATCCTCCGACCCATAGTGCACCCATATCGGCAGAATATTGGAGAGGCATTTGTCTTCATGGACGACAATTCTCGACCTCATCGTGCACATCTTGTGAATGCGTTCCTTCAAGATAACGACATCGCTCGACTACAGTGGCCAGCATGTTCGCCAGACATGAACCCTATCGAACATGCCTGGGATATGTTGAAAAGGGCTGTTTATGGACGTCTTGACCCACCAACCACTCTGAGAGATTTACGCCGAATTGTCGTTGAGGAGTGGGACAATGTGGACCAACAGTGTCTTGATGAACTTGTGGATAGTATGCCACGACGAATACAGGCATGCATCAATGCAAGAGGACGTGCTACTGGGTATTAGAGGTAGTGGTGTGTACTGCAATCTGGACCACAAATGCTGAAAGTCTAGCTGTATGATGGTACAACATGCAATGTGTGGGTCTCATGAGCAATAAAACGAGCTGAAATGTTGTTTGTGTTGATCTCTATTCCCTTTGTATTTAAAGGTTCCGGAACTCTTGGAACCGAGGTGATGCAAAACTTTTTTTGATGTGTGTATGTACCAAGTAGGGTACATTTGTCACGTGGTGACTGTTTGTATATGGTTTCTTGTATTCGTAAGCAGATCGAGGTAATTTCTTCGTGTCTTTATACATAAGTAATAAGTTTTACTCGTTGATGGAGTGTAAAATTAGTAAAAGCAACGTATATTGCTCAGTTTACGGCTGTAAGTCGATGCATAAAAGAGGGCTGCGGATATAAGTTTTCATCACTTTCCAAAAGATGTAAATAGCAATAGCCAAAAGGTGACGATACCAAATAAATACGGGCAACAGGAGCGGGTTGGACCACTCACCACTACACTCACTGACGACAGGACGGGTTGTTCACTGTTTCCGCCGAGCCAAGCCGTACCAAGGCAGCTAGGCCTACACCAGCCGACTACAGCCAAGCTTCATCAGTCAGGTATCCTTCCCCCTCCCTAGTTCATTTCCAATTACCCTACCAACCGCCATCACCTCGCTCTGCGATATCCGAGCCATTCCACTACGAGTCATATAGGCCTAATTTGACTTCGCAGGGTAAATATCTACTCTGCGAGAACCTGCTACCAGTCCGATATTCTACACCAAACCCACCAGCTAACCATCTAAATCAAGCAATTCCTGTGTCCCCCGAGCTTTAATACAAGTTAAACTCATCCCTTCGCCCTACCAAGCAGCAAATAATTTCTACAGTCTATGGTACAGTGAGCAAACTCAAATATAGCTTTTAAAGTAACAGCGCCATGACTCGAACTGCTCAAAAACAGATACCAGCAGACAACCGATGCTTGATAATATGCAATTGACACATAAAATCCAGTGGAACACACAAATTAGAACACGTGTATCGCACAGTTATACATATATACAATTGAAAATAACACTCATTATTTTAGGGACCACATTTACTGATTATAACCGAAAAATAAAAAGTGTTCCATATCAAACGCATGTTATTGAGTATTTTTACCCTACTTATCCAGACCGACCACAGCGCCCCAAGTGTTAGTTTGAGTTGCCAATACATGCAAGAAATGAGTACGGTACTTATCAAAAATAAAGAAATAATAAGCTAATATGTACCCTACTATTATATTTCTCTCCTGCTCCTAAATCCTTCTCTGAACACTCATTTTAAAACAGAATGGTCTGCATATTTGGACTAATTATAAAAATATAGCCTATAAGAAGAAATGAACATGCTCATCTTTAGCTCCCTGGAGAAAATAATTGAGTAAGTATTAATGTTTCTGTTCTTATGCATTTTATAATAATAAATTTTATTTCAGCCAATGGCCATTTTATGTGATGCTTTAAAAATCAATCTAGAAGAGATAATTTAAGTTAACTTCACTACCATAATACTGCTTAAGAGTTACTGTCGAGGACTGATGACCAAGATGTCCCTAACTTGAGCAAGGACTGCTTCACAACTTCATGTAAAACGTATTTTCGTAAAAGAGCCTTTACTTAGTTTGGATCATTTGCGATACGTGTTACATGGATGTGTGTGCTGACTTTTTGGTGTTAAATGATGTAAGTTGGCAACACCAAATGTGGCGGCCATGTTGGTTTTCTAGTAACTTATTTAAGGTGTCCTGGTCTATAGAAGGGTTCCTCCGCTATATACGCTGCCGAAGTCAGCGTCACTTCCGCTCCGTTGCTAAGCAACTGGAGCAATACAACATGCCTCCCTTGTAGCTTGCTTCAGTCTTTGAGCCGTCATTATTTCCTATTTGTATCGTATTAAACTGTAAATGCATGGATGAACAGAGGAATGAAAGCATAGAAAAGTAAATTTTCCACAGTAATTTAACACAGTTGTCCAGTAAAGTTGTAAAATATTGCGTACGATATGCACATTAAGTGCTATAAGTCGTAGAAATGTGGCCTACGATATTTACCTTAAATTAAGTGAAAACATGAAATTATAACATTTCTGGATATTGTGAATCACGTCCCGTATGAATGACCAATACTATGGAAAATAAAGTACCGTAGGCCCTACCAGTAAGTGACAAATAAAATGAACTTAGGGTCTATCAATGCATAAGGGAACAGTTTAAAATATTTGGATGAGAGTTTAGGCCAAATCTCATCAACAGCTATAGAAGAAACAAAGACTGCATTTCAATACAATTTGTGTGTTTACCACAACGCCGCGTTTGTCTGAAAACGAACCAATTAAATTAACAAAGCCTAACCTGTGTGCTCACTAACAGGTTAGAAAAGTCTACAATTAAGTCCTATCATCCTACCTCATTCTAAATAATGGGGCACTTTTCGTATCCTAGCTCTAAATATAATCAAAGCAATCACAACAAGACTTGCCACTCCATCACTTCAGAAATAAGCAGTATTCATTGGCTTGAATAATGTCACTATACTGTACTGAAACTTTGTTGCAGGGTGTAGGCCTAGGCTACTGGTAGGCCTACATGATAATTGTTTTCTGAAAGTGCATAAAATAAAATATTTAGGCAGAAATTTTCAGTCTGGGATAGGCCTAATTGTTATTTGGAAAAACAATTCACTGCTTAAATAAATTAAGTGGAAAATCACCACTCAGAAAAGTTGTAGGATAAAATGTATTGGTGTTAGTGAATCAGCTATAAGGTTATGTAGGTTGTCGTTTATAATACTTATAGTACAAACCATATTTAATTACAACTATACTCCCCACATGAACCAAAAACCCCTTTATGTGACATATATGTCCTAAATATCTCTCTATATTAGATATACTAAAAGCCTCCGTGGCTTAGGCGGCAGCATGCCGGCCTCTCACCGCTGGGTCCGTGGTTCAAATCCCGGTCACTCCATGTGAGATCTGTGCTGGACAAAACGGAGGCAGACAGGTTTTTCTCCGGGTACTCCGGTTTTCCCTGTCACAATTTCATTCCAGCAACACTCTCCACTATCATTTCATTTCATCTGTCATTCATTTAATCATTGACCCAGAGGAGTGCGTCAGGCCTCGGCAGCCGGCACAGTTCAAATCCTCGCCGCTAGATGGGGGCTTCATTCATTCCATTCCTGACCCGGTCGGAGACTGGAAACAGGCTGTGGATTTTCATTTTCATTAGATATACTCTATCCACCAAATGATGTGTGTGTGTGTTTATGTACTACGTAGTATTGTATATTAGTGTCTTCTGTACTTGATTAATCGTGTTAGTGTTCAGTCAAAACACCATGATGAAGTGCCATTAATAAGTTTAAGGACAACAAATAATACAGGTGATTGTGTTCCTGGACTTTTTGTGCTAGCATTTACCGACTGGTTTTCTCCTATGTATTGTGTCAGTATACATACTGTATGTCAGTACTGTTTTCATTGCATGCCACCGATAAGGAGACAGCAGGAAAGAATACGATGAGAAAACAAAGTGCAAGGAATGCCTTATACTACTTCGTCAGGAAAGCATGTTGCAGCCAAGAAACCTTCACAAGATAGTGTTTGCAAGTGTAAGTACAGTTGTAGAACAATTAGTAAAGAGTACAAAGAATCATTATTTACCAAGTTTTACTGTATGCGTTCCGAGTATCTATCTTATAATCCACATGCAGATTGTAAATATTGGTAGATGGCGTCATGGCTACTACAACTTGTTCAGAAGGCCTTGAATTGACAAGTCATGTTAAGGAAGACTGGTTGATATTATATGTGTTCAAATGATTATTGATTGCTGTTAAATGCTCGAAAGTGCTGTGTGACTAGTTTTGTTTACACTGATTTCGTGTGCACATTGGCAAGTATAGTGATCTAGTATAGACCGCTACTAGTAATTATAAATACGATTAGTACGAAATACAGGAAATCGCCATTCTGTATTGCTTGTCATATAGGTACGGAAACAGTGAGAATATTTGCACAGACTGAGCATACTCGTGGTCCAAGGGGTTGTCAAGGAATAAAGGAGAGTGTAGAACGTCACCAAAGTTTCATTCCAATATGACGTCAGGAAAAACCAAAGATAATAACACGATTTGCCAAGAGTGCAATAAATCATTTACTGATGTTGACAGCGCTGTTGGATGTGTTGGCAACTGCAGACAATGGTATCATAAAGACTGCGCTGGTCTATCAGCAACAGAATTCAATGCATTGAAGCTGAAGAGAAGTAGTCTCTTTTGGATGTGTAGTAAATGCAGACATCTATTAGTTAATTTTGGAATTGCTACATCCGCAGGCCAAGACGATAAATTGAAGAACTTCATAGATGGAAACAAACAAACTTGCACAGAAATTAAAGATGATGTGAAATATATAAAAGACTCTATGGAAGGCATGACGTCCCAACTACTAAGAAAAATGACTCTTTTGGAGGCCCAAGTTCAACCACGAGTTCAACAAACGGATATACAACTAGTCCGAAATGAACAACCTAAAAAAGCACTAATAAGACCTTCTGCTAATAATGCATTCGATACTCAGAATGCCAAGAGTAGATCAAACACATTTTATAACAAAGATAATGATCTGATGACCCAAACAAATCCGAAATACATGGAATCATTTCCTGAAATCAACGACTGGAGGTTGGTAAAATCCACCGCAAAAATGCATAGGCCTTTAAAAAGCATGACTAAAGAGCATTCACAGTTGAGACTGCAAAATAGATTTAGCTTGCTAGAGGATGAGAGGGAGGAAGTATTATCTGCAACACAGGATATGAGCGAACCTCATAATCATGTTCCAAAACATCAGCAAACAGATATGTACCAAATCTCACCTATGCCGAAGAAATCGAAGTTAATTATCCTAAGTGACAGCCACGGCAAGGGTCTTGCTCCGAAGCTTAATATAAACACTGACAGCAACAAATGTCAAGTTCTGGGCATCACACGACCTGGTGCAAAGTTAGATAGTGTTTTGGAAGGAAGCATAAACGTTACATATAATTTATCCCGTGAGGACTGTCTTGTTATATGGGGTGGAGCCAACAACGTGTACGAGAATGAGGCAAATGACGTAGTTCAAACTCTACGAAATGTACTGCCAACCCTATTAGGAACAAACGTTGCTGTGATTGGCCTTCCACACAGGTATGACTTAATACCAACGTCATGTGTAAACACTGAAATTAGGAAGACTAACAAAAAACTTAAAATATTGACGAAATACCACCCTAACTGTACATTTCTTGATATTAAATTGCCTAGGAATTGTTACACTAGGCATGGGCTCCATTTAAACTCTAGGGGGAAATCTGAGTTAAGTAGCATATTAGCTGATTGGATGCACTCTATCTTACATTCCAAGGGAACAGCCATCCCTCTCCAGTTTGAACCAAGTTTGGACAGTAATGAGAAGGCAGAAAAATGTATTAACCTGGAAAGTGATCTCACCTACCAACGTGAATCAGGAAGTCAAGTAATGATCTCTGATGCAATCAAGGACATTGACATATCAACAAATGCACAACCAGGTTGTAGCTCGGTTCGCATGTCCTGCAGAAAGAAAAAGACAGCCACCCGAAATGAAGATTTTTTATGGTTTTGCCCACTCACCAAATAAACAAGACAACACAAAGGAATAGTTCTTCATCTAAAGATATTAATATCAGTGGTTATTATCAGAATGTAAATGGACTAAGGTCAAAATTAACTGTTCTTTCTCAATCAATTAATATGGCGAATTACGATTTCATAATCCTTACTGAATCTAACCTTTGTGAAACCATAGGTAACGGTGAGTTAGCTCTAGATCAATATGATGTTTATCGTTGTGATCGTTCCATAGATGCTAGTGAATTAGAATCAGGAGGTGGTGTCTTAATTGCAATCAGGAAAACTCACAAATCTAAACTAATATCCCTAAAAATTAAATCTGTTGAACAAGTCTTTGTTGAAGTCCAAATTCATGACCAAACATTCATTCTAGGCTCTGTATATCTATCACCAAGCTTAGAATTGCAAAAGTACATAGAGCATACCATTACAGTTGAAGACATATTGGAATCTCAAAATGAAAATTGCCATTTTCTGTTAATGGGCGATTACAATCTCCCGAATATAACATGGTTTCAATCAAATGAAGACTGTATGGGGTTCCTCCCATGTGGAATTAATACTGACAAATCAGAACAAATTATTGACTCCTTTTGCTATCTAAACTTATATCAGTTTAATAACATTCCAAATATTCTTAACCGTAATCTAGATTTAATATTCTCCAATTTTTCCTTAACTGTTAACCCTAGCATAGATATTCTAATTCCTGAGGATAAGTACCACCCTCCTCTAGATATTGATTTTAAGTTGGCGGTTGATCATCAACCTCTTTCAAGTAATTATAGTTATCACAATTTTGATAAAGGTAATTATATCGGTCTCAATAATTACTTAGCTACAATAGACTGGAGCTCTGCATTGAAGGAACAAGATATAAATTCTGCTGTAAGCATTTTTTACTCTATTCTATATGAAGGCATTGATAGATTTATTCCTCTTGCTTATTATAAGGACCCATGTTTCCCACAGTGGTTTAACAGTGAACTAAGAGCCATTGTCTTACAGAAGAAAGCGACCCATGCCTTATACAAAAAGTCGGGCAGCACTCATGATTATTATGCTTTCTCGGAGCTTAGAGCCAAATGTAAACACTTGTCTAAACTATGTTATACTGAATATTTAAACAAAATTAGATCTAATCTATACAGCGACCCAAAAAGCTTTTGGGCTTTTATCAAGACAAAAAAGAATGATAAAGGTATTCCTGGTACAGTTTATCTTGACAATGTGAATGAAAGTGATGGACCAGGTATTGTCAATCTTTTTGCTAAACATTTCTCCTCAGTCTATAAGGCACCAATCGTTAACACCCAAAAATTTGAAACTCCTTACTCTATTAACGTCTCCACCTGCCAGGTTGAAAAGAGTGATATTTATAACAAATTAGAGAAACTCTCAAATAACAAATCATTTGGTCCTGATGGTCTCCCACCAATTCTATTAAAATCTTGTCGATTCATTATAACAGAACCATTATTCATCTTATTTAACCTCTCTCTTGGAACTGGTAAATTTCCTGATAGATGGAAGAGTAGCTATGTAACTCCTGTCTTGAAATGTGGTGACAAATCCAATGTTAAAAATTATAGAGCTGTTTGTAAATTGTCCTTTATACCCAAATTATTTGAATCTATAATTACTGACAAAATTACACCCCGATTTTCCTCCTACATAATTGAACAACAGCATGGCTTTATGCCAGGTCGTTCAACATGTACAAATCTCCTAGTTTATTTGGAGTACTTACTGAAAGCAGTAGAAGAGCACAATCAAGTGGACTGCATCTACACTGATCTAGCCAAAGCCTTCGACTCTCTCGACCATAAAATTCTTCTTTCAAAATTACAATCTTATGGTATACAAAGCCCTCTATTATCATGGCTGTCCTCATATTTAGAAGGCAGAACTCAGATTGTCAAAATACTTAATTTCTTATCTCAACCAATAGTTGTCTCTTCTGGTGTTCCGCAAGGTGCCCATCTTTCTCCTTTGTTATTTCTAATCTTTATTAATGATATCAATACAGTTTTCAAACATGCCAAAATCCTCCTGTTAGCCGATGATACAAAGTTCTTTATGAAAGTTCAATCTCTACAGGACTGTATACTTCTTCAGGAAGAACTTTGGCGTCTAGAGGAGTATTGTTCTTTAAATGGGTTACTGCTCAATGAAACTAAATGTAAACTAGTCAGATTCTCAAAGAAGAAACAGAATATTGAATTCTCTTATCACTTTCTATCGTCTACTCCACTTCATGCTGTTAGAAGTATTTGTGACCTGGGAGTAAAATTCTCAGACACGCTTAATTTTAATGAGCATATGGTAAATATTAAAAAAAAGGCCTTGCAGAGATTAGGTTGCATAACTCGTTATTCCAAGGAATTTTGTGACTCTAATATATATTTCCTACTGTACTTGACCCTTGTCAGACCCTTAATTGAATATTGTACACCGATTTGGAGCCCTTTCAATAAAACACAAATTGAGAGTTTAGAGAAAGTACAACACAAATTCCTACGAATTTATGCATATCGTTTCCTACACCCAATAACGAATCATAACTACACTGAAGTAATGATGCAATTGAAGCTGCCAACTCTTAAATCCCGTCGTGAAAATTTTTATATTCTTAATATGTACAAAATTTTAAACTCTCACATAAACTGCCCAGAATTACTAAATGAAATCAATATATATGTGCCACCCCGTTCGATGCGCAAGCATCATGTCTTTGAAACAAACTGGCACCCAACTAATTATGGTCTAAATAGTCCCATTGACAGAATGATGCGAATCTCTAATGGGGTCAACATAGACCTGTTCAATACCGATGAAAGACCCCTGAGAAAATATCTGTTTTCCTATTCATTAGACAATCTGTATGAATATAGTTGATTGTAATAGTAGGGTACCTTACTTTGTATTACTCTTAATGTCTTTTATGTTGTATAAAAGAAAATGGTCGAAGCCGTCAATAAATATGTATGTATGTATGTATGTATGTATGTATGTATGTATGTATGATAAATATTTATAATTTGCAGTACCCGCCATGCAATTCTTGCCTCAAGAGTGAGGTCAACTTTATTCATACTATCTCGCAAAATTCTCGTATTTTATCCATAAAATTTCACTTATATTTTGTAGTTCCAACACTGTAGATGATCTTCACGGGAGGCGTTTGCCTTATTTCACGCGTATTACACATTTTTATTAACAAAATTCAAGACGCTGCGCAGCGTAAATGCAGCTTCCTGTATATAAAAAGCTAGCAACCAGTTGTTTGGGTCCAATGTGGCTGCGCCCATGTGGTTGCTAGGCGCGTCACTTCGGCAGCGTATTGAGAAACATCACAGCAGTGAGATGCGGGTAATATCTGCACGCGGCCGCTTAGGGACAAGGTGCGTGGTAGACCGTCACACTTTCTGTATCACGCACATTCTGGCTTGACCTGCAGCCCAATGTACTGAACATATCCATGTTAAAACCAAGTGAATTTGTGTATTTTAGTGCAGACAAGCAGGGGGTAAATGCAATGAAATTGCGGGGACAAGTACAAATCCAAAACAAGAAACGTCTCATACGTTCAGCGGACGACCTGTTCTCTCTGAGGAAGTTACTCTACAACTGCGCAAAAAAGTATCGAAGTGTTACAGTGAGTCTCTCTCACGACTCGGCCGGCCAGCGCACCAGGCTTATCCGCCTCCCGTTGACTTATCACTTCCTGTTACACAGCGCGCACTTCGCAGTTCTGGTCCATGCTTACAACGTGTATTTAGTGTTCATCTGTCGCTCCAACTATTCTCGAGTTGTGAAGTGTTACTTTTATTTATTTATTTATTTATTTACATAGGTCCCAATGAGCCTGAGCTCGTGTTAGGGACAATCAAGTAACATAGTTACAGCATGGCATATATATAATTTTTGTAACATTATTGTTTAGTTTAATAGTAACTTAGATTGCTAGTGACTAACTTTACAGAGATAATACGGTATGATACATTGCATTGCTTAAGGCTATTGTACATTGGCTATTCATTCCTTAATAGGAAGTCTTTTGTTTTCCTCTTAAATGTTTTTATAGAGAAACTTTCCCTTATGCCTAATGGTAGCGAGTTGTATTCTTTTATTATAGAGGACATAATTCCTTTAGTTCCAAATTTAATGGATTGGGAATGGCTGGTGAATATTTGATTTACTCCTCTTGTTGCATAATGATGAACGTCATTTGCATGGGTAAAATGGATGTGTGTGTGTATCAATTTGTTTTCTAATTTGTATACAAATACTGTTGCTGACATAGCTATTTGTTTTTGCAGTGGCATAGTTTTAGTTCTTGAGTACAATTCATTTGAGGGTGTGAGCCAAGGTAATCCAAAGATAGATTTTATAGCACGTTTCTGGAGTATCTCAAGTTCTTTTATCAGCTCCTTCTTACAATATCCCCATATGAAATTCATGTACATTAGATGTGAATGTATCAGAGCAAAGTATATATTTTTCAATTGTTGGCTAGTAAGACAGCTATATCTTAATCTGAAAATAATACCAATTAAAGGGCTGATTTTATGTTTTACATTTTCTACATGATTTTCCCAGGTTAGTGTACTATCTAGTGTGATACCTAAGTATGTTGCCGATTTAACCCTTTCTATTTCTTTGTTGGCTATGTTGACTATGTTTGTGGTTTCAATCTTGTATGATGGTTTATGGAAGAATAAATATTTTGTTTTAGTGATATTGATAACCATTTTGTGTGCTCTCAACCAATCCACCAGCTTATTGAGATCATAATTAATATTTAGCATAATTTCCTGTTCAGATGTTCCCAGATAGAGTATAAAAATATCATCTGCAAATAGTTTAAGCTTGTCTTTCAATTCTAATAATACTATATCATTAATATAGGCCAAGAAAAGAATTGGTCCTAAGACAGAACCTTGAGGTACTCCTGTGTCAATTCTCATTTGAGATCCTTTTACATTATCGATTGCAACATATTGTTTTCTGTTAGTGAGGTAGTTCTTGAACCAATCATGTGCCACTCCTCTGATGCCTGCAAATTCTAGTTTATTAAGGAGAATCTTATGGTTAACCAGATCGAAGGCTTTTTGAAGGTCAATTAGTACACCAGCAGCTAGTTTGTTTTCATCTAATGCCTTTTCTACATCAGTTACTACTTCAAATATAGCACTATCAGCTCCTCTATTTGGAATAAACCCATATTGGCAGTTTGCAAAGTAATCATTTTTCATGAAGAAATTCATAAGTCTTCGTTTAACAACGCTTTCTAGAACCTTGCTGATGGCAGATATAATATTAATGGGTCTGTAATTTGATGGGTGGGTTTTGTCCCCTTTTTTGTAGATCGGGACCACCCTAGAGACTTTACAGGCATCGGGGAATATACCAGTCATCAGTGAAAGATTTATTATTTTGACAAGATATGGTGTAAGGCCCTCAAGACACAATTGTAGCATGACATTAGTAGTGTTGTCCTCACTTATATTGTTTTTGTGTTTTAGGGAGTTTATAATTGATTGTATTTCATTAGCATCAGTAGGTAACATAAAGATTGTCTTAGTGCTAGTAGTATTTTTATAGCTTGTAATGTCCGAGGTAGAACCGTTTCCTTGATTTTCCCATATACTGTTAGCAATATTGACATAATATTTATTAATTTCATCACATATATTTTCCTTTTTTTTCGACATTTGTGCCGTCGACTATAAGTTTGAGAATTTCATTTTTCCCCTTCTTTGGTCTATTTAACATCTCATTAACAACACTCCACACTTCCCTCTGATTATTTGCATTTTGAATTTTTTGGTCAAAGTAGTTTCTTTGTAGGTTTCTCTTAAGTTTTGTAACTTGGTTGCTAATAATTTTATATTCTTCTAAAATTTCTGCAGATGGATTTTTAACTTTGGTTTTTGTATATATCTTATCTTTCCTGTGTATTAGTGCTAAAAGATCTTGTGTGATCCAGGGTTTTATTGGTGGGGCACTTGGCTCCTTATTCGTATATTTCATAGTACAGGCTTCTATTCCTTCATTAATAAAATTACAGAATTTATTGTAGTAGTCATTGATGTTAGTTTCATTGCATACAAATTCTTGAGTTATTAAATATTTATTAAGATTTTTGTAGTTTATTTTATCCTTTTCTATTGGCCTATCATCACATATTGAGTTCCTGTTTAATCTTTTTGTTTCTCATTTCACAGATGAGTAAATGGTGATCACTCAAATCATTATCAATATTATAGACATTACATATTTTGTCACAGTCGTTCACCAATACATGATCAATTCGAGTAGAGCTAGTTTGTGTTACACGAGTTGGATATTTTGTATTACATAAGACTAGACCGTATGATTTGACTAGGTTAATATAACTACTAGTATATCTGTCCCCAAATAATAGATCGATATTCGTATCACCTAGTATCATAACAGGATTCGTTGAGTAAGAACTAATAATTACTTCGAGATCAGTTAGAAAGTGTGGAATGTTGCTTTTATGAGGGTTATAAGCAGTGATTATATTGTATTCTTGATGGCCTTTTCTCACAGTAATGTGCAGTATGCTGTGGGTGGAATTTATTTCCTTTACAAGGGTACTGCTACATTTGTTTGAAATATACAAAGATACTCCCCCTCCAGTTTGCTTTCTAACTATGCGATATGCAACATATTTCTTAATATTGAAAAACATTTTTGTTTGTTCTGTTAACCAATTTTCTGAGATTGCTAGGACATCTACACCTTTGATTCTGTCTAACATTATTTGGCTATCATCGAACTTGTTTTTTTATGCTATGTGCATTTATGTGTACGCATTTTAGTGTACTGGTATCGGTTATTATCTGTTTACTGTCCTTAATCTTATAATAATCGCTAAGTGTATTACAGTTACACTCGGTTAATTCTAGTGTATTATTATTTGCATTACCTAAAAAATTTAATTTCTGTAATTCTAGTTCCATATGGGATAATACTTAGTAGATATCTTACCATTACATAGATTTTAGTTTGAGAGGGCGAGTTCATCCAGTATTTCAGCACTTGATATAAGCTTTGAGGGTCCATTTTGATTTTTCCGAATGTATATTTTGCAGTCTCTGACCCAAGTTGCAAAGATTTTTCCCTGTTGTCTCAATTCACGGCACTTTTTGGCGATGGTTTCATTTCTTGGGGTCAGGTGTTCATTGATATATATATTACCACCATCACGGTAACCAATTTCACTCGTCTTCAGGGTCTTCTTTTGTCTTCTGCTACTGAGAATCTCTTCCTTCTTCCACCTATTATTTAATTTCACAATTATCGGTTGAGGCCCAGGCTTTGTTGACGGGAGGCGGTGAGCTGCGTCTATGTTTGCCCTGGTGATTTCAACTCCTAACTTCTTGCCAATGTCCGAGATTTTGTGAAATACATCCTCCTCTCTTTCAGTGGGTATTCCATACACTATCAAGTTGTTCTTGCGCTGGTACTGTTTTAGTTCCTCCAATTCGTTGATAGCTCTAGATGCTGCCATTTCTGCGTCCTTGACGGTTTTTCTCTCTTTCTTCAGAGTTTCAATTTCCCGGTGGAGTTCATCATACTTTTCTGATAAGAAAGTTGCTAGTTTTCTTACCTCGTGGTTTTCTTCTCTCATCGCCGAAAGGGATTCCTCAAGTTTCTGGGAGAAAGATGCCATAACCTCTTTGAGGTTAGGTTGCGGGATGCAGTCTTCACGATTGCATGACCATTTGAAAGTATCATCTTTCCGGAATTGTTGGTACGTGTCTTTACTCATTTTCATGCATGTTACATGAAACCAGCGTCCACACTCACCATCACATCCTACAGCCTGCTGATTGTTCTTGATCTTTTTGCCGCATGGAGCACAGTTGACCGTCATGATATTAAATGTTATATGACTTCTCTTTTAGCAAGTTATGTATTGTATTTCTCTTACGTATTTTACCTACACTGTTCACACAATATTTAACACTTTAGTCACTCGCGTAATCCTCGGTAAACCTGCGTAATTTCTTAATTTTGCTTACGTTTAGAATATAAACCTTTTACATATCCGCCATTATAATTCTCATAATGCCTCCACGTGTGTACACGGTAGAGGTAAGGGTATTTATGTACGATAATTATGTGAAAACAAAGTCTCTGAGGGAAGTCGTTAAACGTTTCATAACACATTTTCCATGTGTGCGCCCTCCACATAGAGAGACCGTGCGGAAGCTCGTAACAAATTGAGGGGAACTGGTTCTTTACTCGATAAGAAGCGAAGTGTTAAAAAACGTGTACTTAACGAGGAAAATGTAAATGAAATCGCAGAACATATCCGGAGAGAAATAGCCTCAATTACGGAAGACGAACTTATGCGTGTGAATCGGAGTTTCCTAAGACGATGCCAGAAATGTGTGGATGTAGGAGGAGAACATTTCCAACATCTCCTGTAATAAGGTACGACCTTAGTTTATTAATTCTTACTTTCTAAAATTTAATTGGTATCTCATGTCATCCACGGATAAAGTGAGCCAAGTGCTGTTCTGTTCTTATTGCTATGCTATGCCGAGCGGGGAGTGATGAGTCAACGGGAGGCAGATAAGCTGGGCGCGCCGGCCGGTCGAGTCGTGAGAGAGACTCACTGTAAAACATATGTGCTCCCGCTTCTCGCCTGACACAAGCAGCAATGAGATGCGGGTAGTATCAGCGCGCGCCTGCTTAGGGGCAAGGTGCGTGGTAGACCGTCACATGTTGTGTATCACGAACATTTTGGCTTGACCCCCAGCCCAAAAGCATATCCATGTTAAAGGGCACAAACTATGCAAGCAAATATGCCCTAAAACTAGCTGAAGATAACCTAAAATAGAATATGACCTAGACTATGCATTTTAGGGATATGTAGCAAGTATTGGAGTATTACCGTCATAAAACGCGATAATACAAGACACTTTTAACCTTTCAGTATCCATTCAGTACGGTAGTAGCATGAAGCCTCCGTGGCTTCGACGGCAGCACGCCGGCCTCTCACCGCTGGGTCCGTGGTTCAAATCCCGGTTATTACATGTGAGATTTGTGCTGGACAAAACGGAGGCAGACAGATTTTCCTCCGAGTACTACAGTTTTTCCTGTCAAAATTTCATTCCAGCAACACTCTCCACAATCATTTCATTTCATTTGTCGTCATTTAATCATTGCCTCCGAGGAGTAAGATAGGCTTCGGCAGCCGGCACAGTTTATATACTCGCCGCTAGATGGGGCTTCATTCATTCCATCCCTGACCCGGCTGGTCGACTGGAACAGGCTGTGGATTTTCATTTTCACGGTTGTAGCATAGCCTTGGGACGCAGTTCTCACTCGCTTATCCTTAAGAAAAAAGAGAACCCAGAAATGAAGTGTTAGCATGCTCTTTGGTATCTGAAATGAAAATCCACAGCCTGCTTCCAGTCGACCAACCGGGTCAGGGAATGGAATGAATGAAGCCCCTATCTAGCAGCGAGGATATGAACTGTGCCGGCTGCCGAAGCCTGTCGCACTCCCCTGGGGCAATGATTAAATGAATGACAGATGAAATGAAATGATAGTGGAGAGTGTTGCTAGAATGAAATGGTGTCAGGGAAAACCAGAGCACACGGAGGAAAACCTGTCTGCCTCCGCTTTGTCCAACACAAACCTCACATGGAGTGACCGGGATTTGAACCACGGACCCAGCGGTGAGAGGCCGGCGTGCTGCCGCCTAAGCCACGGAGGCTCTTCTTTAGTATATATTGGCGTAAATTACAACAGGAACAGTTTAGGCCTGATGGATCTCACTGAAGTGTGACCGATCTGTTCAAATAACGTAACTAAACCAGAGTGCTATATCCCCTCCACGGACGTAGGCGACCTGAATTAGAGCCCTTGGCTTTGTCAAGGGATCACTAACCAGGCGTCTCGAGACGGAGTTTGCGTGTGGTAGGGTGGCCAGTTCCTTTCCACTCCTCCTCCTGCCATAGCATCCGGCAGGTTTCCATTTTGCATCACGTACCAGACCCCATACCAGACCATACCAAAAGTTTTAAATTCTTGGCAGTGCCGGGGATCGAACCTGGAACCTCGTGGCTGACAGCCAACAATGCTAGCCACTGCACCACGAGGTAAGCTGGTTGTGAAAGGGAAAGAGGGCTGTAACGCGACCCAACAAGGCCCGAACTGGGCGTTGGAAAATACGAACTTTCCTTCTTTACTAATTGATCGGAGGTAAACTGATCTGCTGGGGTGGAATCCTACTCAATGAGACATCCGTACAGAATCTATCTCTCTGAATCTGGTCTTCTGAAACTGTTAACTGCCTGTTACAGGAACATAGTGAAAAATATACCTTTTGCACCATTTAGAAATCCCGTGAGTAGTGTGTTTGTACGGGTTCTAGCGCCTCCTCCTCCTCACCCTCCTCACAAGATGGCGGCGGCACGATAACTCCCGAACCCGTGGTCGGATTTTGACGAATGAGGTGGCATTGAACTCGGGCTGACACCCCCTTTCCAATGGGCAACATATTTCCACTCTAAAATAAAACCTACCCCTACTAGAGGGTGAAATTGTATTTTTTTTTAGAAAATCTCTCTTTTCAAGTGCAACATGTGAGAGTTTGAAAGCCAATATGGAATGAAACGTTGTTCTACACATGAGACATGTATACGGTGGAAAGCCACTATGAATTAACATGCTTGATTCTTGATTTTTACGCATGCCCACTCACGGCTTTTGTAAGAGGGTGGGGGAGCGGATCCCTGTGGATGGGTTATTGTTGATGGGTCATTGTTGGCGGGGTCATTGTTGCCGGGTCATTGTGGACGAGTCCTTGTGGACAAGTCCTTGTTGACAGGTCCTTGTGGACAGGTCCTTGTTGACAGGTCCTTGTGGACGAGTCCTTGTGGATGAGTCCTTGTTGATGAGTCCCTTTGGACTGATCCCTTTGGACTGATCCCTTTGGACCGGTCCCTTTGGACTGGTTCCTACGGACTAGCCCATGAATTTATTTAAATTATGTCAAAGGGCCTAACTACATTTTGCGTGTAAAGCAGTGTGTTGAACTGACGTTGTTCACCAGTCCCCCACTACTATAATGTGATAACGATATGAAAGGAAAGTGACGAAATACATGTGAACACGTGTGAGATGACCTTATTACCGTCCTCCTTGTGAAACAAGTCACATCATGTTTTGGTTCATACGTGAGAAAATGCAAGTTCATGTGTAATATGACCTAACACACACGTGTACACAGGTGCACGTGCACGATAAGAGCTAACAAGTCACAACCTGTTTTGACAGTGGTGGGAATAAGGCTAGAGACATGTACGAGTAGTCAAATTACTCCGGCAGACAACCCCTTTCCTATGGATAACTTATTTCCACTCTAAAATAAAATCTACCCCTACTAGGGGGTGAAATAATAATTTTTAGGTAAAAGTCGCTTTCCATGTGCAACATGTGGGAGTTTGTATGCTAATATGAAATTAAACTCGTTCCACATAAAGTGCATGCATACAACTGAATGCCGCTATGATTTATCATTTTTGTTTTTTGTTTTACGAATGCGCAATTGGGGTTTTTGTAAGAGGGCGGGCTTTTTGAATAATGATTTATAGATACGTTTTTTTTACAAATTAACCAAAGATCCAAAAACTAATAGGTCATCGGCTTTTTAATATCTTATGAACTAAGAAAGCTATGGACTTGTATGAGGGGTCGTTGGACTTGGGGTGACGCCCTGTTTTTGAATGTATTATTCATTTTTTGTCAAAAGGGCCTAACTGCACTTTCGTTAATATCTCGCTAACTAATAATCACAGAGGGTCAAGTGAGGTGTCATAGGAATTAAAATGGCCAACCCCTCCCCATGACCAATGAATTTACCCCCCAAAAAACCAGCAAGGTCATAAACCTAAGATTTTATCAACTAATAATCAGAGAGGGACAAGTGAGGTGTCACAAGACTCAGGATGGCCAACCCTTTTCCATGACCAACGAATTTACCCAAAATACCCAAAACAGCAAGGTCATTGACCTAAGATTTTATTAACTTATCAGTAGAGAGGGTCAAGTGAGGTGTCATAGGACTACGAATGGTTAACCCTTTCCCATGACCAATGAATTTACCCCAAAAATCCAAAACAGCAAGGTCATTGACCTGAGATTTTATAAACTAATAATCGGATATCAACATGTGAGGTGTCATAGGACTTAGAATGGTCAACCCTTTCCCATGGCTAATGAATTTACCCAAAAATACCCAATACATCAAGGTCATCGACCTGAGATTTTATAAACTAATAATCGGATATGGACATGTGAAATGTTTACATTGAGTGATGAAACATAGCTAGGTAGTGAAAGAATTATTGTAGGCTACTTGTATGGTGACTGACAAATCTTTCACCATTGGAACTTGTTTTCAGATCAAACTGCAGTACAGACAGAGTATAGGTTGTAGGTATGGGATAATAAATGACAAATGCTGTATACAAAATCTGATTTATCGATTCAAGAAATAAGAGTAGACAATCTTTAATTGATTGGTTAAAGAGGATAGCTAAAATCCAAAATGGTGACTATATCGAACTTAACTGATCCAAGCTGAATCAAACCCAACTAAACCGAACTAAACCGAAGCAAACTTAATCAAAAACAAGCCAATGGTTTAAGTGTAAAACTTGTGGGTGAATGTGGTCATTGGTAATGTCAGAAAGGAAAGGGATAACGCTCTACCTATAGAGGGTAAGGTAAAGCTAGTGCATGATGCTAATGCACACACACAAGTACATGAACCACACACAACTAACCTATACTGTTTTTATGGGTTGACTGTTAAAACTTGCTCAGTGGTTACTGGGACAAGATGGTCGCTACACACAACAAGCGTTAAATACTTGAGGCTAATAATCTACACACACACACACATACACACACTTGTTCTAAACTAAACTGTCTTGCTGACAGTGCTCACACTGTAGGCAGATGACAGAAATGCTTGGCTAACAGAAATACAATCATTTCCTGTTGTCTAATGTTACCAGCTAACCATTTTGTGCTGCAGTGGCGAGCACATGTGCCACTTACACTAGAGATTTTAACTCGATTTCAAGCTCTAAGTCCTAGAACGAATCAAACTAAGAAAGAAGGGCATGGTGGCGCAGTGGTTAAGCTGGTAGCCTTTCACTAAAGTGGACTAGAGTTTGATTTCAGGTTAATACGCATGTCATAAACATATAAAAAAGCAGAGATAGTGTTTTAAACCGATTACACTCGTCTCTTTTCAAATAACTACTTGGATTACAAATACAAAGGTGGACTGGGTGTGATATACAGTTAATGCTGCCTATCGCACACTAGCTGTAAGGAAGCCATATGTAGAGCTATATGTAGAGAACTACCTAGCGATTTCATGAACTTGTATAGGTATGTCGCATAAACGGTCCAGGATACAATCCAGCAACTATAATTCGTATCTTGTGGAACAGAGAAAATGCACTTTTGCCTTGATGGATATCAAATGTGTGCAGACGAATGACCTACACATTAGCCTACCAAGGGGTTATAACCACGAGGAGGAGGTGTGATTTCTATATTTTATTGTTTAGAGACATGGCTTTTGTAACCAGTAGATTTAATTGATTTAGTATTTTGTAAATATTTATTTTTGTAATTGTAAATAGTTATTTTTTTGTAAATAGTGGAAACCATTTATTTTTGTAATGGTAAATGTTAAATGTATAATTAAAGTTCTTTGGGATGGGTGTGCATATCAATGATGTTTTTAGGGATAAATAGAGTGGCTGTGTGTTTGTTCTCAAAGACAGGCATGGTTGTGTGGATGTATGACTACACAGAAAGAGAGAGAGAGAGAGTGTAGAAACAGCCTTGCCTGCAGTAGTAATAGTAGACCTCTATGTTTTGCATACACATAGACAGACTGTACGATCGCAATGGCCAAGCACTCACTTTAACACCATTTACAAAATCTTAAAATGAAAAAAATCATGTTTCGCAAATATGAACTTTTGACCTAAACAAAATAAAAATAAAATGTGTAAACAACAAATTGGAAAATCCATGTTTCCATATCATGAAATTCAAAAACTTTAAACTGACATTTAAAAGAAATGCAAATGGAAAATTGACAAATTGTAATGTGTGAAATGTGAAAATGAACAAATAGCTATCATTATTTAAAAAAAATAAAAAAAACATGGTGCTGTATGGTTGAGGTGTGAATCAAACCCTACTTATTTTGGACCACCCGAGACTGAGTATACTTGTTTTAGTCCTCATACCACTTTTAAAATTTTGTGTTAAAGCTAGGAATTGAACCCAAGAGCTTGTAGGGGGAGACCAAGGTTAGAATATGTTAAACAGATAGTCTTGAATGTAGGGTGTGGTAGCTATATAGAGATGAAACGATTAGCTCGGGACAGGGGAGCATTGAGATCTGCAGCAAACCAGTCAAAAGACTAAAGACTCAAACAACAACGTGTAAGCTCACCAAAATAATGTTGTGTAACGGTAAATGTTAGTCAACGAACAGTAATGCATTACTAAAACCCATGACACGATACCTAAGAGCTTTTCTAAAATTATTTTAAAACGCCTTTAACCCTATATTAAACACCAAGTTCACAAGACTCATAACAGCAATGGTATGGTAAAACAAAACAAAATCTATATTTCAAAACAAGCAAGTGGTTTAATCAATGTATACTGGGAAAAGTTTTGTAAGCACTCAAGTCCACAAGACTAATTAAATTAGTAACTGTCAGGTTGGTCGAGTGGTTAAGGTGTTTAACTTAAGATCAAATTTTCTGTACAAGGAAGCAAGGGTTCGAATCCCTTACCTGACATAACTATTGACTTAACATTGCTTGGCCACACTGTATTATGATACTCGGTACACAAACCATAGACAGAGTGTATTGTTTAAGGCACTCTCTTTATGAACATAGTCAGAGACTGTTGATGGTTAACAATTGCAATAATAGTGGGACATGGGGATAGCCATTAAGAAAAAACAGCCAATACCCATACAATATTTTTATTCATTTAGTTTTTTTTATACAATAGTTACACACTGAATACAACTTTTTATCTCTTTACCATTGTTTGATATAGATTTTAAACACAACGCTTGTTGTAGATCCTTTTATAACTTTCTCCAGGTACTCTTGTTCTTAAAAACTGGGGAAGCCCTAATGGTTTTATAGACATTAAACCCTCATCCTCTTCTTATTCATCATCATCATCATCATTATAAATATTATCTTCATAATTATTATAGTCATTGTCACCATCATTATCATCATCATCATCCTCAACATCACTAGAACTATCCAATTCCTTTTTTTTCCTTTTCAAACGGGACCTCTTGAAGAGTCTGTGTTGCTTTTGATAGTGTTACGGTTTTATTGAACGTTCACAACTGTCCTAACATGACGTTTTGAGGAGATAAATGTTTTTTCACAAGGAAGTCACTATGTTGAGTAACACTATGTTTTTTGGGCTTGCTTTATCTTGTTCTTTTGATCATGTTTTGTTAACACTAACGGTGTTTCATTTGGTATACCACATTGATGAGTACCCACACTTAAGACCTCACCATGTTTACTTTTTAGATGAGCTAGATATTTTGTTGTTCTTTGTTTTGAGCACTGCCAAAATATGATGCCATTCGCATTTTCTCGCTTATAGTTATAAGAGTACCCATGCCACCCACGTAAGCCACCCCCATAAGCCACCAACATCATCCTGCATAAAACGTCAACACAACATCATTCTTTCACCACAAGTGTTCAGACCTTTGTAGTAGGCGGATCGACTATACAAGTGAGTGGCTACTATGGAATATACTATAACCAATAAAGGTAAACCACGTGCCCTGTATCATGGGTACTCTTATAACTATAAGCGAGAAAATGCAAATGGCATCATATTTTGGCAGCGCTCAAAACAAAGAACAACAAAATGTCTAGGTCATCTAAAAAGTAAACATGGTGAGGTCTTAAGTGTGGGTACTCATCAATGTGGTATACCAAATGAAACACCGTTAGTGTTAACAAAACATGATCAAAAGAACAAGAAAAAGCAAGCCCAACAAAAACATAGTGTTACTCAACATAGTGACTTCCTTGTGAAAAAAAACATTTATCTCCTCACAAAGTCATGTTAGGACAGTTGTAAACGTTCAATAAAACCGTAACACTATCAAAAGCAACACAGACTCTTCAAGAGGTCCCTTTTGAAAAGGAAAAAAAGGAATTGGATAGTTCTAGTGATGTTGAGGATGATGATGATGATGATGATGATGATGATAATGATGGTGTCAATGACTATAATAATTATGAAGATAATATTTATAATGATGATGATGAAAAAGAAGAGGATGAGGGTTTAATGTCTATAAAACCATTAGGGCTTCCCCAGTTTTTAAGAACAAGAGTACCTGGAGAAAGTTACAAAAGGATCTACAACAAGCGTTATGTTTAAAATCTATATCAAACAATGGTAAAGAGATAAAAAGTTGTATTCAGTGTGTAACTATTGTAAAAAAAACCTAAATGAATAAAAATATTGTATGGGTATTGGCTGTTTTTTCTTAATTGCTATCCCCATGTCCCACTATTAATGCAATTGTTAACCATCAACAGTCTCTGACTATGTTCATAAAGAGAGTGCCTTAAACAATACACTCTGTCTATGGTTTGTGTACCGAGTATCATAATACAGTGTGGCCAAGCAATGTTAAGTCAATAGTTATGTCAGGTAAGGGATTCGAACCCTTGCTTCCTTGTACAGAAAATTTGATCTTAAGTTAAACACCTTAACCACTCGACCAACCTGACAGTTACTAATTTAATTAGTCTTGTGGACTTGAGTGCTTACAAAACTTTTCCCAGTATACATTGATTAAACCACTTGCTTGTTTTGAAATATAGATTTTGTTTTGTTTTACCATAACATTGCTGTTATGAGTCTTGTGAACATGGTGTTTAATATAGGGTTAAAGGCGTTTTAAAATAATTTTAGAAAAGCTCTTAGGTATCGTGTCATGGGTTTTAGTAATGCATTACTGTTCGTTGACTAACATTTACCGTTACACAACATTATTTTGGTGAGCTTACACGTTGTTGTTTGAGTCTTTAGTCTTTTGACTGGTTTGCTGCAGATCTCAATGCTCCCCTGTCCCGAGCTAATCGTTTCATCTCTATATAGCTACCACACCCTACATTCAAGACTATCTGTTTAACATATTCTAACCTTGGTCTCCCCCTACAAGCTCTTGGGTTCAATTCCTAGCTTTAACACAAAATTTTAAAAGTGGTATGAGGACTAAAACAAGTATACTCAGTCTCGGGTGGTCCAAAATAAGTAGGGTTTGATTCACACCTCAATCATACAGCACCATGTTTTTTTATTTTTTTAAAATAATGATAGCTATTTGTTCATTTTCACATTTCACACATTACAATTTGTCAATTTTCCATTTGCATTTCTTTTAAATGTCAGTTTAAAGTTTTTGAATTTCATGATATGGAAACATGGATTTTCCAATTTGTTGTTTACACATTTTATTTTTATTTTGTTTAGGTCAAAAGTTCATATTTGCGAAACATGATTTTTTCATTTTAAGATTTTGTAAATGGTGTTAAAGTGAGTGCTTGGCCATTGCGATCGTACAGTCTGTCTATGTGTATGCAAAACATAGAGGTCTACTATTACTACTGCCGGTAAGGCTGTTTCTACACTCTCTCTCTCTCTCTTTCTGTGTAGTCATACATCCACACAACCATGCCTGTCTTTGAGAACAAACACACAACCTCTCTATTTATCCCTAAAAACATCATTGACAAGCACACTCATCCCAAAGAACTTTAATTATACATTTAACATTTACCATTACAAAAATAAATGGTTTCCACTATTTACAAAAAAATAACTATTTACAATTACAAAAATAAATATTTACAAAATACTAAATCAATTAAATCTACTGGTTACAAAAGCCATGTCTCTAAACAATAAAATATAGAAATCACACCTCCTCCTCGTGGTTATAACCCCTTGGTAGGCTAATGTGTAGGTCATTCGTCTGCACACATTTGTTATCCATCAAGGCAAAAGCGCATTTTCTCTGTTCCTCCAGATACGTATTATAGTTGCTGGATTGTATCCTGCACCGTTTATGCGACATAACTATACCAGTTCATGAAATCGCTAGGTAGTTCTCTACATATAGCTCTACATATGGCTTCCTTACAGCTAGTGTGCGATAGGCAGCATTAACTGTATATCACACCCAGTCCACCTTTGTATTTGTAATCCAAGTAGTTATTTGAAAAGAGACGAGTGTAATCGGTTTAAAACACTATCTCTGCTTTTTTATATGTTTATGACATGCGTATTAACCTGAAATCAAACCCTAGTCCACTTTAGTGAAAGGCTAACAGCTTAACCACTGCGCCACCATGCCCTTCTTTCTTAGTTTGATTCGTTCTAGGACTTAGAGCTTGAAATCGAGTTAAAATCTCTAGTGTAAGTGGCACATGTGCTCGCCACTGCAGCACAAAATGGTTAGCTGGTAACATTAGACAACAGGAAATGATTGTATTTCTGTTAGCCAAGCATTTCTGTCATCTGCCTACAGTGTGAGCACAGTCAGCAAGACAGTTTAGTTTCCACAGGTATCCGCTCCCCACCCTCTTACAAAAGCCATGAGTGGGCATGCGTAAAAAACAAAAAACAAGCATGTTAGTTCATAGTGGCTTTCCACCGTATACATGTCTCATGTGTAGAACAACGTTTCATTCCATATTGGCATTCAAACTCTCACATGTTGCACTTGAAAAGAGAGATTCTCTAAAAAAATACAATTTGACCCTCTAGTAGGGGTAGGTTTTATTTTAGAGTGGAAATATGTTGCCCATTGGAAAGGGGGTGTCAGCCCGAGTTCAATGACACCTCATTCGTCAAAATCTGACCACGGGTTCGGGAGTTATCGTGCCGCCGCCATCTTGTGAGGAGGGTGAGGAGGAGGAGGAGGCGCTAGAACCCGTACAAACACACTACTCCCGTGTTTGAAACTCCACCTTGTCGAAATTCAAATAAATTATAACCAAATATGACTTAATATCTCTAAATTGAGCGAAATATGACGAACACCATAAAACGTCCAAAATATGCATTTATATTAGCACCGGAAAAAGAAAGACTTTCCCCTAGCTTCCGAACCTTACACGCCCAGTTCACGTCATCGGCCCTGCCGGACAGGGGTAGCCAGGAAGCTCCGTGATCTTTAGTCTTGCCGTAGTCATAGAAAAGACAAGACTTGCTGCACTTAGTGCTGTGCTGCACTGTATAGCCTACTGTTGCCTGTCATAAGCAGTTAAGAACTTATTAATTAATTAATTAATTAATTAATTAAATAAATAAATGCATAAACAAACAATAAATAAACCGCGCTGTAGCATGTAACCGATAAGTCCGCCCGCTTCACATGTAGGCTATACACATCACTGAAGTTGGCTTACGTTCAACAGGCACAGCTCTACTGTATGTACCCCTTACGAGCAGCCCTGCATTAACGTGTTTACTTCCACTATCTCTACTCGGCGAACAGACTTTAGGCCCACCAAGCGACCACTGCCCAGCCATTTGGTCTGCAGTTTATGGGGAGACGCGTGGTCAGCGCCTCCGGTCCCCTCGGCCGTTAATCTTGGTCTCCGTGACAAGGGCGCTGGCGCACTGTCAGACAGCTACTCAATTGGCCTCACGAGGCTGAGAGCACCCCGTTCCAGCCCTCACGTTAGTTTCTAAAATCGCTAACGGAGCCGGGAGTCGAATCCGGAGCTTCTGGGTGCGAGGCAGGCGTGCTACCCCAACACCACGGAGCGGGCAGTCATTAGTAATATCTCGTGTATCTATTGAAGTGTAGACTATTTGTTTATTATTTAATTGGCTGTGTTTCTTGAAGGCATGTGTAAACACAAGAAGGTGATCATGGAGAGGCTTTGAGGTGTCAGTTCTTAAGTGCAATTAAGGACAAAATTGTTATGAATATTGTGTGGTTAGATGAAACTTGGGTCAATGCTAGTTACACAGTATCTAAGTGTTGGATGATGATGATGATGATGATGATGATGATAATTGTTGTTTTAAGGGGCCTAACATCTAGGTTATTGGCCCCTAATGGTTTGCGTGATAGTAAAAGATGAGATGAGAATGAAAACTATAACTAATACATTCTACAAACTTACATACTACACAGTTCAAAGAAATTAGGGGAACATGTTTTGTAACGTCTGGTATGTGAACGTTAATTTTGTAGATGGGGTTCCAATGGTCGTACAGCATGCCTTGAGACCTCAGCTACTCAGGGTATGTCAAATTGAAGTTATAATCCATCTGTAGGCGTAGCCATGCATTAAACTGCCAGCTGACCACGCAAAACAAAGTGAATAGCGGTGCGTCCGTGTGTTGTTGTGAGGTACACAGAGCACAGACTACTGCGGCTATTTGAGCACGTTGTACGTAAACCAGCACATGGCATAAGATATCTAAAGAGGTTCAAGTCGCAAGGGCTGTCACTTTGATCCAGGAAGGATGGAATATTCGCCGTGTTGCTGTGGATCTCAATGTCTCTCCGTCAGTTATTCAACGCTTGTGGAATCGCTACATTGAGACAGGCCAGTTCTCAAGGAGTGTTGGACAAGGTCGTGGACGCATGACAACCCCACAAGATGATCGATATTTGACCATCTGTGCGTTGCGGCGTCGTTCAGCAACTGCCAGAGAACTGCAACAAGACCTCAGGAGGGTCACTGAAGTCACGGTGTCCGACCAGACAGTAAGGAACAAGTTAAGAGAAGTGTCCTTACGACCCAGACGTCCTGTTCGAGTGCCCCGTTTAACGCAGTAACATCACGCAGCTCGCCTTCTGTTTGGCCGTACCCACGTCAACTGGCAACTTCGCCAATGGAGACCTGCGTTGTTCACAGACGAGTCCAGATTTCTCCTGACACAGCGTGATGGACGTCAACGTGTATGGACAAGCCGTGGTGAGCAGTACATGCTAAATGTTTTCCAGGAAGTCGATCGATTCGGACAAGATTCTGTGGTGGTGTGGGGTGGCATCAGTATTGATGGACATACGGATCTTGTTGTCGTTCATGGTAATCTTACTGCTGCGGGGTACATCGATCAGATACCGCTACATCATGTGTTGGCTGCTGCATGCGGTGTTGGCCCTGAATTCGTACTCATGCACAACAATGCCCGAGTTGATGTAGCGCGCATCATTTGAGCTGTCTTGCGAGAACTGGACATTCAAGAGATGGAATGGCCAGCAGTGAGTCCCGATCTTAATCTCATCGAGCATGTGTGGGATAGGCTTGACAGAAGTGTTCGTGGGCGTCTTGTTTCACCACAGACGCTCCAAGACCGAATGGAACATGATAGCGCAACGTGACCTCCGTCGACTTATACTGAGCATGCCACTTAGGTGCCAAGCTATGATAAATGCTCGTGGAGGACATACACCATACTGAAGCTCTCCAACTGTGATAAAATCCACCTTGGAGTACTGTTTTCACTTTGTTTTCGCCACTATTTGGACATTTCCGTTTGTGTTCTGAAAATGAACGAGAATCCATCGATATTCTTTTGTATACGTCAACTGTAAAGAATAAAGGCTTTGGTCGTAATATACTTGGGCGTGAGATATTGTTTTGTGGAGCATAGCATCCGTTCAAAAACATGTTCTCCTAATTTTTTTGAACTGTGTAGAAGAAGAAATGGTAAACAAATAAAGGATAAGGCAAATAAAGGACAGGAAGAAAAGAAATTCCCTCAACCCTCAAAGAATGAGGATTGAGGGACTTGGAAGGAAGGAGAGCCATGAAAGGCAGATAGGAAAGGGAAAGAAGAGAGGACCCGCCCTTAGGTCAGAGGGTAAAGGGGACAAAACGAACCCAGCTCTGGAATCCCTCGGGGTCGCCGACTCCCAAATTCACCAGCCGTGAGCCCTTGAGGGTGTAGCACTATCCAGGCTGCACCAGAAGTGGTGGGGCTACATACACCCTGTCTCCTTGAGGGCCTTGTGCAGAAGGCAGGATACAACTTGAAAAGAAAAAGAAGGCTTACCCCTCGAAGAATGAGGGTTCAGGAAAGATGAGACAAGGACCAATTAAGGCGGGAAAGTGAAAGACTCCCTAGGCCTCGGATACCCTAATATCGTCGGGGTCGGAAGGGAACAAGAGTTGACCAAGAGAGGTCGACAGGAAGGAAGACGGAGAGGAGCCCGACACAAGTAAGTGGAAGCATTGCTGGACTCAGCTGGGGTCCCGAAGTCGCCAACCCACGTCCCACTAGATGTGAGCCCCTGGGGAGAATCTATGGGTTGGAGTGACGGTTCAGTTCATGGGACAATGCTAGTTTTGTTATTTCATTTGAGGGGCTTGGACACCTTGGTCATTTGGTCTTGGTCAATGTACTGGAGTAAGTGTGGAATTTTGTCTGATAACCTGTGATATTGTGATGGCTGTATTAGTGTGTGTATTTGTAATTCAGGTGGGGATTGGGAAGGAAACGACCGTGGCCCTAGGTTAGAAGTGGGAAACCACGGAAATCCACTTCCAGGATAGCTGAGGTTGAAAACCTTACCGTTGAAGCTATTAGGAAAGTGACTTCAGAAAACGGGAAGCGTGTCGTGTTGAAAGAGCAATGACAACTGGAAGAGGCCACGAAACGTCAATGCAAACACGATGATGGGGTGGATAGGTTCATCTTTGCCCTGGGAAGCATTTCTGGATCCGATTCTGATACAAGTGACGCTTATTATACAGGGTCATCGAAAAAGGTGGTCTTAATTTTGATTTGTAATAGCTCAGGCTGTATTAAAGATAATTTAATTATTTTTACACCAAAAGAGAGAGAAAATCATAAAGTTCTGTTTACCTATTTAGTAGGTTTCGATGTGAGCTCCGCCTGTGGCACGACACACATCCAAGCGATAGTCCACCTCCGTCCAGGTCCGCCGAATCTTGTCAGGAGTCACAGTTGCTATCGCATCGGTGATTCGTGCCACAGGCGGAGCTCACATCGAAACCTACTAGGTAAGCAAAACTTTATGATTTTCTCTATCTTTTTGTTTTGTTTTGTTTTTGTCGTGTAGCCTCCTGAGAGGCCGTGTGCAGGTCTTTCAAGTTGACGCCCGTGGGCGACCTGCGCGTCGGGATGAGAGATGGAATGGATGAAGATGAATGAAACTGGGCAAGGATGTGGAAGGAAGCGGCCGTGGCCTGTCAGAAGGTACCGTCCCAGCATTTGCCTGGTGTTGAAAATGGGAAACCATGGAAAACCATTTCAAGGGCGGCCGACGGTGGGGCTTGAACCCACGCGTCTACGGAGTCAGCAGAGAGCTTGGCCCCATGATCTAACGCTGCGCTTTAGCCAGCGTAGCCACTGCTGTCGGTCTCGATCTTTTGGTGTAAAGATATTACAGCCTGAGCTATTACAAATCAAAATTAAGGCCACCTTTTTCGATTACCCTGAATAATACGCTAAGGCTAAGGTGTATGTTTCACAAAACTCAAGCTCCTAAACCAGAGGGAGTTAGAAGGTGTGGTTTGTACCCAAATCTTCCAAATCGTCTCAATAGTACAGGAAAAATCTTGCATTTCTTGAAAAGTCAAGTGCTTTTGTCAAATAAACAAGACGATAGCCCCTGCGAGAACTCTGTCGCCTACAGCCCGCATAGCACTAGAGACGGGCGGGTAGTCTGTACACATGGGGCGCACACAACCCAATATGCGAGAGTTCTCGCACGGGTCCGGTAGTTATTATTATTATTATTATTATTATTATTATTATTATTATTATTATTATTATTATTATTATTATTGTATTGGAAAGAAGGAAGCTTGTAGTTTTACGTGACCGTCAATCTCGCGATCATGAGCCACGGGACCTCCTGTTTACGTAGAATCCAAACCACAGGACATGGTATTTCACTTCGAAAATCTCACATATATTGACCGGGAATCGATCCCGACCTCTGTGCCACCACGCCCCCCTTATTAGTATTATTGTATTCCCATTTTGTTACATCGACTGTGTCCTAGTTTCGAAAAAAAAATCACTCACATGGATCCTCGGTGTCATGGCCTTGCACTTTAATAACATGGCTGACTCACGACTGATCGTAGTAGTCTCCAAGCCTCTTGATACGTCATGACTTGGTCATGGCCCAGGCCCGGATAGTTATGTGTAGGGCCCGGATGTTGATGCCGTAAATTTTTTTAAAAAATGCACTTAAAATTTTCAAAAATGACTGTAATAAATGACCTAAAAATCGAAAAATGCACTATAAAATGGAGAAAATGATCTTTTAATAATAGACTAAACTCTCCAATATTTCAAAAATTCGAAAAATGCACTATAAAATGGAGAAAATGATCTTATAATAATAAACTCACCAATATTTCAAAAATGACATCTGAAGCTCAAACTGAAAAGTTGTAACGTGTTTTTCGAGGGGTTTTATGCAACTGGCATAAGTCAGTAGGAAGCCATTCGATATTTATTTACGCGGCAAATTGTTCAGCCAAGAGAATTTTCATGGTAATTTATTATTATTATTAATTTATTATAATTATTATTAAGGTATTTTCGGAGCATTTTATAAAAATTATTAGCATTCAGATAGGTTTTCTATGTCTTAGAAAACGCTATCAAGCAAATTATTACGAACGACAATATTATAGAAAATTATGTGATTACGGAATTTTACGGAGTTTTGTCAGTTAGGGTATTTGAGAGACATGACTCACTGGGAATTCGAATACAAGCTGATTCCTGTCGAGAAGTATTACGCAAGGCTGGGTCGCAAGGTCTAGAAAAGGCGAATTGTTGGAACGGAAAACGACTTCTCCCTCTCGCGCGCCGAGTGTAATGAGGCAGAGGAGGGGAACTGGCGGCGTGCTCAGCCAATCAGGGAAGACAACGTAAGCTGGAAGACGGTACCGTGGTGGGGGAGCCAACAGGTGCATATATCGTTCGACGCGCCGTGAAACGAGGACTATCTGTGTAGAACTTGCGGAGTACGGTTGGAAGTGCGTGTCGCTCCGATGTTCAGTGGAGTTGAAGACTAACTTTTGCAAAACTTAACCAGTGCGGTTGTACGAGTGTTTGGGTCCGAGGTACGGACCATAGAATTATCTAATCTACCAGAATATCATCAAATTCCGACGGAGATGACGACGTCCAGGAGACTGTGGGAAGCTCACGGCATCATCAAGTACGAGGGAAATGCTTTGGCAATTTCCACTGGTAAGCGCAAATGACGCAGAAATACGCAATCTCTCATTTTTCTTTGTTTTACATTTCATATTTCAGTAACTTCATAGCTTGGAAATAAGAGTAAAATCAATTTATCAGACTCCGTTTTCACGTAATTTTCTATCGGTAATATTCAAATCACAACGCTCCAATTTAAATTTTATAGTTATTATTATTATTAATTTTGCTATACTTATTTTATATAATAAATTCATTTCTTTTACAATGCAATCTTTGCTTTCAGTAGGTAGCATTAGATATAGACCAATTCCTTCTCCTGATACAATTGTTTGTTGGGTTAATGATCAAATCATACCACGATCTGAGTGAATAGAGTCTTGAAGGTGTTCTGCCAGAGCTAGACGTTGTTAAATACAAATTTAGATTTCAACATTGCATTGAGGTCTTGGCGCCCATTAAAACAACATAGCTTAGGCAAAGGTAAACAGTTACATTTATCACCCAACAGTGTGGGCTAGCAAAACTGCTACATTTGTCGCCGACAACTTGGGGCTGAAAACCTAATAACATTTGTGGAAGGAGAAGGGTATATATTTCTGTGCCTGTATTTTGGGGGTTATTTGTCTCTATCAGTGTATATCATTATGGGGGATGAGAAAGAAAGACAGATGAGGTTACGTAGTGGTCATCAACTGGAGAGTGATGATACGAGCAGTATGTCGAGTGATGGTAGTACCGGGGTAGCGGAGGTAAATCCCGATACTGAAACAGGGAGTGTAGGCGGCCAACCAGAATTAAAAACTTTACTTCTCGAGTTCATGTATCAGAACAAAGTTAGTAGTGATGCCTTAAATGCAAAATTAGAACAAAACAGTAGGGAAAATAAAGAAAGTACAGACGCTTTAAATGCTAAACTGGAACAAAACAACGCTAAATTAGAACAAAACAGTAGGGAAAATAAAGAAAGTACAGATGCCTTAAATGCAAAATTAGAACAAAACAGTAGGGAAAATAAAGAAAGTACAGAAGCTTTAAATGCAAAATTAGAACAGAATAATGCAAAATTAGATAAGAACAACAAGGAAATTAGTGTGAAAATGGAGCAGATTAGAGGAGAAATCAGAGGAGTAATGGAAGAGAAGGTTAAAGAGATCATTGCAGATGTAGACAAGAAATTAGGAAAAGTACAGGAGGAGTTAGAAATTAGAATCAGTACACAGGCTGAAAATTTAAAAGAACTAGTGCAACTGGAAACACAGCAGGTCAAAAAGCAATTGGGGGGAGAAATTGACAAAATTCAGGTAGCAACTAAAGAGGTTAAGGAACAGCTGGGGGGTAGAATTGAGAAAGTCCACTCGCAAATATTTGCAGAAGTAAATGATTTAAGAGAGAGTAATAGAGAGAGCATTAGCAAGATTGAGGAGAAACAAGCAAAGCTATATGATAAAGTAGAAGAATCAGAAGGAAACATTAAATTAACAGTAAACAGTATTGAGAGGAAGGCTGAGGAGAAAATCGCAGAATTAGAATTAAAATTAAAAGCTAGGATCAGGCAAGAAAATAGTCAGAATAGGCCAGTTTTTGTGAATAGCACACACAGGGAGGTAGAACTGGGTAAGTTCAGCAATCGACAGGGGTGCCCAATGGAGTTCATGAACACTATAGAAAATAAATTCGGGGAGAGGTTGGAAAATGGTAGTATAGAGTGGTGCCAGGTAGTTGAAATTTTAGAACAAGTGTTTGTGGGGGAAACGAGGAATTGGTTTGCTGTCTACAGAGACAAGTTTACTGATATTAATGATTTTAAAATGAAATTCTGTGAAAAGTTCTGGAATGAGGTTATTCAGTCGCAGCATCGTGAGGGAGTAGTGTGTGGTAAATATAACCCTAAAGGAAGCTCCACCATGACCGAATACTTTTTAGGGCAGGTATTAGTGTGTAAATATCTGGATGGCTTGAAGGAGGAAAGTGATGTGGTAAGGTTGCTACTTAGGCACTTTCCCTATAGGATCAAGGAGGCTGCTTGTATCCAGAATGTAAAGACTATATCACAAGTAGAAAATTTGTTAAGCACATTTGATGCACTAGGGAGAGGGGGTTATGAGGACAATTTCAATCGGAACCAGGGTAATAATAATAATAGACCTAATGAAGCCAGGCATCAAGAAGTTCAAGGGAACGGTGGCGAAGGGGCCAACGCTCAAAATAGAAATAATAATAATCAGCTATATCAGAACAGAGGAAATGGCTATGGTAATCAGTATCAAGGGAGGAACAATGATTTCAGGGGAAATCAAGGGAGGAACAATGATTACAGGGGAAATCAAGGGAGAAACAATGATTTCAGGGGAAATCAAGGGAGAAATTATAATGACAATAATTACAACCAGAATAGGGGTCAAGGAAGAGGACAGCCTAGTGGTAGTAATATACAGCCAAACAATGACAACACAGCCCAGAACAACCAGACCAGTTTAGTAGTTAGTAGTACTACGGCCAGCTGTAGCGGTTCTTTAAACGCGAACCAGGCTGCGAAGTAAGGTCAGAATCTCAGTCTGTAGCATGCCCTGTCCATACAATTATACAGGAACCCTATGACCTAAATGTGAGAAATGAATTATTACATGAACTAAATGATGAAGGTATTATTCAGGAAGTGGTTAGTAAGAGCCCCATAGTTAAATTTAACGTGTCCGAGGCGTACACAGATGTTTTAATTGATAGTGGTTGTATGAAGAGTTGCATAAGTAGTGCATTTTATGATAAAATGAAAGGAACTGGAGTAAATTTTGAGGAGATACCAATTAAAAGCACTTTTGTTATCACAGCTGTTGGGAAGAGGTCTAAAGTAATTTCTAAGCAAGTTTTAGTAGACATTAAAATTAATAATCATGTAGAGAAGCAGATTTGTCTTGTAATTCCAAATTTAGTATTCAGTGTTATCTTGGGTTCAGAGTGGCTAAGTAGAGTGTCTGGTAACTTATGTTATGATGTAGGGAGTTTGAAATTTAAATGGGGAGATTCTGAAGTAGAAGTAGCGTTCAATGACCATATTCAGAGAAGTAGTATTGTAGGTGTGATTTGTACTTTAAATGAGATATCGCCAGCCGTAGAGCGGGGTTCTCCATGTTTTGTGGGCAGTGTGATTACGAACGGAAGTCTAGAGGACTCGTTACGTGAGGCTGCATTTCAGGGAAATATAGAGGATGAACAGTGTGTTCGGCTCTATGATGTGTTATGGTGTAATAGGAGAGTGTTTGAGGATCGCATTGGTATGGCCAATTGCTATACCCATTCATTGAACGTTATTGATAGGTCAGTATTCACAGGACATAGATATCCTGTACCTTTCGCTTATCAGAGTGCAGTTGAGGCACAAATTAATCAGATGCTTGAAGATGGGATTATTGAGCACTCTAACAGTCCGTATGTTAATTCTTTGATAACGGTACCCAAGACCGACGGCACTGTTCGTATTTGTTTAGACGCTCGTTTGGTTAACAATAGAATTAGTTCAGATCAGCTGAAATCTATGTCAATAGAAGAATTAATGCAAACATTTGAGGGGAAGAAGTATTTCACTGGTGTAGATTTGAGTTCCAGTTTTTGGCAAGTGCCACTTATGTACGAAGATAGACCATTTACAGCTTTTAGTCATAAATATAACCTTTATCAATTTTGTAGAACACCTTATGGGTTAAAGAGTAGTTCAGCAGCTTTAATTAGGGCTTTAAACATCGCATTAGGGGATGACACAGGAGAGTTCGTAACCATTTACATAGATGATATGGTAATTAGTTCACGCAGTTTTGAGGAGCATCTACGTCATTTAAATATAGTTTTTCAGAAGTTAGATCAGGCAGGGTTCACTTTGAAGCTGTCTAAGTCGTCATTCTGTCAGTCAGAAGTGACATTTTTAGGTCATAGAGTGTCGAGTAGAGGTGTAACACCAGAAGAAAGTAGGGTTAATAAGATACTTAACGCAGAGGTGCCACAGAATGTTAAACAGTTAAAAACTTACCTGGGAATTTGCAACTTTTTCAGGAGGTTCGTTCTTAAATACTCAGGGTTGGTAGAACCATTCAGGGAATTGCTTAAAAGTGGGACTCGGTGGAGATGGGAGTCCAAGCATGAACAGGCTTTTAGAGCGCTGAAGGAAGGTTTTGAGAAAGCTGTAGTGCTGAAATATCCGTTAAAAGATAAGGAATATGTGGTTATGACAGATGCTTCACATATAGGCATTGCTGGAGTATTATGTCAGAAAGATGATGAGGGTAATCTGTGCATTGTATCTTTAGCCTCGCGAGGACTGACTGCAGCAGAGAAAAGATACACGATTACTGAGTTAGAGCTTTTAGGTATTGTTTTCAGTTTAGGGAAATTTAGAATGTATTTAGTAGGGGGGAAATTTGAGATCCACACAGATCACCATGCATTACTGTATATGAGGAATTGTAAACTCAGTTCTAACAGAGTTAGTAGGTGGATTCTTGCTCTGCAGGAATACGAATTCACAGTAAAATATATTAAAGGTAAAGATAACATTCTTGCAGACATGCTATCGAGGGACACTAATTTATGTAGGGATTATCCTGTGGTTAAAGCAGAGGACGGTATTTTAATATGTGCATGTGTGGACAGTAGCAACAGGGCATCGTTACAGACACTGAGATATATGCTAGTGGAGCAACGTGATGACGTTCATTTAAAGGGAGCCAGTTGCAAGGTTGGAAGCAGGTGACGCAGAAACATTTATAGTTTCCAAACGTATTGGAAAAACAGCATATGTGCTGGAGAATAGTGAGGGAAACAGATTATACGGGACGTATAATATACATAGTCTCCGAAAGTATGTGTCATAAAGTAAGGATGTTTAGCTGGCGAGCCAGCCTATCAAATGAGTAGTGTGGTATTTGGTGCGTGGGAGGAGATGGTCTTCCAGGCAGGCGTATCAGAAGTCACACAGGAGGGTAGTATGTAAGTAAATGAGAGTTTTTAAGGTACAGGGAAATATGACGGGATTGTCGGATGCTCTTGAGCACTAAAATGTCTCGATACACCAAGGCCAGAATTTGGTAGCGCTGATGGGTTCCCATTTATCTCCAAGAGATGGGGGAGCGCTTGTATAGGGCTTGTTAGCTTAAGGCGTCCACGAGATAAAAGATGGGCCATCAGAATGCGAGACAGTCCTTCATGAAACTCATACATATCAGCACACGTGATTTCTGTTTACGGCCTCGCCATGTAAGATTTGTAAGTGTGTAATTTAAGATAATTTGTACAATGGTATTATTTGTGTGAGGAGAAATGGTCTGTGTTGAGAACTAGTATTAAGTAGAATATGGTTAACGGGAACTTAACAAGACAGGGCGATTACGGCACAGAAATATTTGGTGTTATATGTAATGCGCATTTACTGTTTTTTTTTTCAGAAGTCAATATTAATTTAATCTACTTTAAAGAGAGATTAAGTATTATGGTCACGAGGCGCTGCCACAATAGTGTGATCGTGTGCTCAGTGATAAGTGAGATTAAATTTCACCATAAGGAAGGAACCTCCAGTGAAATTAGGAAGTTCTATGGTGATATAAATATATCAGAACACCTTCAATGCGTGTGATATGACATCATAAATACATAGTGCTCACACATTAATTATGTCTATTTCTCCAACATAGAGAAATTTGAGAGGCGGAAATATCCGTGGAACACTATTCAATATGTAAAACATTGGACTGGTTGCAAAGTGCAATCCATAGTGACAACAAACTTTGACGCAAAGTGCGTGAAGAAAAAATATGAGTGTATATATCTGTAATTTAGGGTGATTTCGTTTATGTAATAGGTATTTTGGATGGGGTTTATTAACGTGTCTGGGATAATCGGATAATGGACCGTCGTCACGGTAAATCATCCGATGATCCGAGGCGAATATGTAACGTGTTTTTCGAGGGGTTTTATGCAACTGGCATAAGTCAGTAGGAAGCCATTCGATATTTAAATACGCGGCAAATTGTTCAGCCAAGAGAATTTTCATGGTAATTTATTATTATTATTAATTTATTATAATTATTATTAAGGTATTTTCGGAGCATTTTATAAAAATTATTAGCATTCAGATAGGTTTTCTATGTCTTAGAAAACGCTATCAAGCAAATTATTACGAACGACAATATTATAGAAAATTATGTGATTACGGAATTTTACGGAGTTTTGTCAGTTAGGGTATTTGAGAGACATGACTCACTGGGAATTCGAATACAAGCTGATTCCTGTCGAGAAGTATTACGCAAGGCTGGGTCGCAAGGTCTAGAAAAGGCGAATTGTTGGAACGGAAAACGACTTCTCCCTCTCGCGCGCCGAGTGTAATGAGGCAGAGGAGGGGAACTGGCGGCGTGCTCAGCCAATCAGGGAAGACAACGTAAGCTGGAAGACGGTACCGTGGTGGGGGAGCCAACAGGTGCATATATCGTTCGACGCGCCGTGAAACGAGGACTATCTGTGTAGAACTTGCGGAGTACGGTTGGAAGTGCGTGTCGCTCCGATGTTCAGTGGAGTTGAAGACTAACTTTTGCAAAACTTAACCAGTGCGGTTGTACGAGTGTTTGGGTCCGAGGTACGGACCATAGAATTATCTAATCTACCAGAATATCATCAAATTCCGACGGAGATGACGACGTCCAGGAGACTGTGGGAAGCTCACGGCATCATCAAGTACGAGGGAAATGCTTTGGCAATTTCCACTGGTAAGCGCAAATGACGCAGAAATACGCAATCTCTCATTTTTCTTTGTTTTACATTTCATATTTCAGTAACTTCATAGCTTGGAAATAAGAGTAAAATCAATTTATCAGACTCCGTTTTCACGTAATTTTCTATCGGTAATATTCAAATCACAACGCTCCAATTTAAATTTTATAGTTATTATTATTATTAATTTTGCTATACTTATTTTATATAATAAATTCATTTCTTTTACAATGCAATCTTTGCTTTCAGTAGGTAGCATTAGATATAGACCAATTCCTTCTCCTGATACAATTGTTTGTTGGGTTAATGATCAAATCATACCACGATCTGAGTGAATAGAGTCTTGAAGGTGTTCTGCCAGAGCTAGACGTTGTTAAATACAAATTTAGATTTCAACATTGCATTGAGGTCTTGGCGCCCATTAAAACAACATAGCTTAGGCAAAGGTAAACAGTTACATTTATCACCCAACAGTGTGGGCTAGCAAAACTGCTACAAAGTCAATCAAAATAGATTTCTAGCACTTAACAAAAGATTTATGTTCATAGCTACTAGCTTCTTCTTAACTCTGAGAGACGTAACTCCCTCATATAAAGCCGTGACACGACTAAATTGAAAGAAAAAAAAAAGACCTTAAAAGGCTGATTTCTCTAAAATATGATCAAATAATTCTACCAAACTTAAAAAATGTTCTTAAAATGGAAAAATAGCAAAAAATGCAAAAATATGCAAAATAAAAATGATATGTTTGAAGACGAGGTGGCCCGTCCGGGGTTTCTATGTACTTCAGCATTGTTTTAGACAGCTCAGTAAAAAGATGACATGTCATCAACATCCGGGCCCTAGTTATGTGTTTAAACATTTTTATTTAACTAAATATTTTCTCAGCAATTCTTCTAGGTTTGTGCCGTGTCTTTTGTTGGGTTTCGCATGGGACACCAAGCTGGCTCATCAGCGGGCTCTTGGTGTCCCGGCCCGGACCCCCACAGGAGTAGTGAACTGCGCGCTACCTCCCTTTATATAAAGTGCAACTGCACCTGTTTACTGCGAGAACTAAAACCTCAAGCAGCCTTAACCTCCCTATGAAGGCTTCCAAAAGGATGGTAGCCTATATTGGCTTTCACGGCCAGTGAATTAAAACTCAGCAATTTTTCTAGGTTTGTGCCGCATTATTAGTTCGCGAGATATCGGGTTGCCTACTGCCAGGGACCCACCACTAGCAACGAGCATCGTAGCCAAGCGCCTAGTGTCACTACGTACAACCGCTACAGTCTCTCGACTCGCGAGGCTTAAAATATTTTAGAGTTATTTTACCGAAACCATTATTGCTCGCCTTCTCTTATCGTAGTTTGACATTTAATACACAAAATGCTTCATTGGAAGGTCCTATAGTTAAGAATGAAACCCGCATAAAAATCTTTGCAGTGGATTTTGAGTTACACGGGACGAGAATAGAGAAGTATAGAGAGGAGAGGGCAAGGTGTAGCTATAAAAAAAAAATAGTGCCTGTGCAGCGCGTGCGCGTGAAGTAGCGAGAAGGCTGCTTCCCCTACCACTATGAGATCAAGCAGATGTTGTTGTTGTTGTTGATTAATTTAAGGTTTTGCGAAGTCTGTTGAGCCGTTCTCAAGTTGTCAGCAATTCAGTTCTACAGGTATGGATCAGTGGCGGCTCCTGATTAATATTTTAGGGTGAGCCAGATGATATTATTGTTGTTTCATATTAAATATTGTTTTATATTTGGCATTCATTGTTGCCAATATTGCCATTATCATAATTCCACACAACACAACATTTCAAACAAGTTTTAATAAATAGTTCATGCATTAAAATCTGTACTCACATAGCTCCTTATTTGTAAACATATTCTCACCCGTGCTTGGAGGAAGCAAATTTATTTTTTTAATTTCTAAATTTGTGTTCAGAGCTATAGCAGAAAATGCATTTGTTAATAAAAATTCCACTTTTATTTTCCTATGTCGCATACAATCGACATAGTAAATACCTACTTACCGTGCCACAAGAGTTAAAAACACGTTTATACAGTAGAAATTAACTTCATCCACAGAACTCACTAATACACCTGTACTGTGCTTGGAACACCAGACAACTGGGAATGTATAAATATATTTTTGCCTAATGTCAGCTACGAACAATAGCTGAATACCTGTTTAAGGACGTGGGGTGAGGTGGACCCTTCTCCCGTAATCCTGTTTGGCAGAGACAGATACAGGAAGTGAAATGGAGACATCTTCTATTTCGCTTCAAAGCAACGCTATGGGCCCAATCTGCTGGCCCTTGAAGAGAGAGAAAATTCCCTTCATAGCACTGAGGAATTCGCGTGCAAGACAGTGCTATGTCTATTGTTTTCTCACCCGGTCCATCAAGCCATATACGTTACATGGGACTTTCTGTGGAGCGGCCCTCGCTATGACGATACACCGTAAGAGTCTGTGAGGATCTTAAGCTAGGGTTGAGTTATGTATATTGAATTCTCTATAGAGATTCTAGAAGGGTAAAACACTTATTTTAAGTTGAGTATCTGCAATTTAATGTAATTTTAAATACATTAATTAAACAAATTCTTTGCAATACTGCCTAACGGCCCTGGGTGGGCAGGGCCCATTCGGCCCTTAATGACGCACCGCCCCTAGTATGGATTATATAAGTTAGCGAATAACAATTCAAACTACATCCAATTGTACGGAAAGAAGAGAAAGAAGGCTAGGTTGCCCTTCATCGTAAAGAAAGAATATGTCACTGGCAGGTTCAATGCATGTCTCAGAAATTTAAACAATGCGGGACTGAAATGGAGTTTTTTCATCTTCCCAGTAGTCTAATATTATGAATGAAGAATACAGACAGCTGTCAGAGCCATCACGTTGGGAAATGCCACGTGCCATTGTGACAGAATATCTCATTTCTTGCTTTATATACGTGTAACCAACGAGACAGGGAGGTATAGAGAGGGCAAATAAACACGTGACTGAAGCAAGCTACCCCCACTCCATCGTTACCGCCAAGTAAAGTCTGGTAATTTCTCGCCGTGTTAACTCTGTGTATTCTGCAATTCGCAGTAGTGATTGACAAATTCCTATGTGGCCTGTGATTAGTGGTGTATGTTAACGTGCATATAGACGAAAAGCTATTCAAGCTGGGGAAGCACTCATGTTAATAACTAAATCGAACGAAAAGCCAATGCTGGTGAACCAAGTGATCAACTCATGTGTGAGCCGGAGAGATCTCTTCAACCAGGGTCATTTTCTTGAACTTGACCTTGACGAAAATCATCTTAATTAGTTAATCAGAGCTGTGGCCGAGAAATATCTCGGCATTACTATATCATAATTCAAGAAGCAGTAAGTGCAATGCGTCGAAAATTTGTTCGTCAGCTGAATAACAAGCTCGTAATCTTTAAGGGCCATTAAACGATCAAAAGGGCCAGTTCATGGTCCCGTGTGATAAACAGTTGATGTTTTTAAGAATACTTACATATAATAAGAATACCATTCAAAATACAGTATGTGTAAAATGAAATTTCTGTGTGTCACAAAAATTAGTTTCCTTTATGTCGAGTATGTCAAGTGTTTTGTGATATTAGGGTAATTTGTCAAATTGAAAATAAATTATGAAAATGAGAACAAATAGGAAGGGCACATCAAATGCAGTTTATGCCGGGTTTTTGTAAGACATAAATAATACATCAAAGTCATTTCGGTTTAATTATAGAAATTGTTAAAGGCAAGTGCCTGAGAAACAACCGACAAAGTCGTTGTTTAAAGCAGGACAACTATTCTTGAAAGGCGAAAGCATGTAGATAGTTGTGTGATTTATGTTGATTACATTTCATTTCACGTATATAATCGTATAACTACCGGGTGAGTTAGCCGTGGTCGTTACGGCATGGCTGCTGGCAGTCGCTCACATCCGGGAGGCGCGGAGGTTCGAATCCCCCCGCCGGCAACCTTGAAGATGGTCTTCTGTGGTTTCTCATCTTCCTTCCAGGCAAATGCCGGGGTTGGTCCCTAACTATAGGCCACAGCCGCTACCTTCCAACTCCTCGTCCTTACATTCAAACTTTCCTCCACAGACAACACTCCACACGTGACGGTAGACTACTTGTAGCTCACCCAATGGGTGTCCGCATAGAAGCAGCTACAAACTGGCGAGCCGATCATGTCCTCGGACACTCCCAGCACTAAAAGCCATACGCTAAAAAAAATGCAATGCTAAGTCACAGATTACTAAATACAGTAGAAAATACATCACTTAGAACTTCGTGCTTTGTTTTTATTTAATGTACCGTACCGTTCTCTCTCTCCAAACCCAATGGCTTGAGCATTACATATGAAGCAGTTATTAGTGGCAATACAGTTAATATAAAACAGCAATCTTAGCGCTAATACAGCATAAACCTGATCGCGAACTATGCAGAACATGGCTAGTACTGTGTTGCTCTATCTTTGTCCGCCTCATGGCGTAGTCTTGGTTGTCACAGCGGAGGCCCGGATTCGATTCCTGGCTCTGCCAAGAAATTTACTTCTGGTCTGAGGGCTGGAACGGGGTACACTCAGACTCGTGAAGCAAAACTGAGAAGAGGCGGGTTCAATTCCCACCTCAGCCATCCTGGAAGTGGTTTTCCGTGGTTTCCCACTTCTCCTTCCTAATCCTCATCTGAACTACAACTACACTAATATGTTCGTACAGCAATCTGAATAACACAGGTTATCAGACAAATTCCACACACGGAAGTACGCGGGGCTACATGACCACGATGTCGCAATGCCTCTGAAATAATCAACAACAATAAATCTGGTCTGCGGGCGGTAATGCGGTACACTCAGCCTCGTGGGGCAGAGCTGAGAAAGGCAGGTTCGATTCCCACCTCAGCCATCCTAGAGGTGATTTTCCGTGGTTTCCCACATCTACTCTAGGTAAATGCCGGGATGGTACTGCGCCCGAATTTTGGATGATTTATGATGAAAATGATATTATTATCCGAGCCCATGATAAAATTTAACATTGGAATATAAATTTTGGAAGTTGGCTCAAGGCGAGATTTGTTAGCGAACGCAAGCTATGGGAGAAACCCATCACGTGATCAGAGACGCCCAGAATATTCTAGATCATTGGAAAGTGCATAGCAACAAGGAAATTGCGTGAAATATTACCAGTTAATTGTTATAAAATATACCATTGGATATATGCTTTCAGCCAATGAGAGGAGGGTTTATGGAAGCAGACATGGATTTTTACCTAGTTAATGTGATTAACTATGCCATTTAAGTCCTATGTAACAATTTTATTCCACTGAAACATGAAGAAAATTAAAAGAAGACATTACTACTACTTTGAATGATGTTAAGCGGAAGAATTTCACCGTAATAAGGATTATTACAAGTACGCGCCACTAACTGCGCGGGATTAACAATGGCGCGAATTTCAGATGAGTTGAAGGAGAGACGACTGCCAAGAGCGTTCTTCTCTCGGCTGACTTCATAGCGACAAGACGTATCGTCCGGAGGTAATTAATTCCCGTAGACGTGATACAGTGTGAGGTCCTACGTGACACAATAGGCAGCGGTGTCACCGGCCAATATTTTCGAGAGCCCCGCATCAAACTAGGTGAAGTTGAGTGGCGGATATTTTGCTTAATAGCGGACAAGTGTTCGACTTTGTCAAGATATAAGAGTTTTCAGTTTACTTATCCAGTGATAAGTCTTCACCATAAAAAGATTCAGTAAAATTCATCGAGTATTTTAAGAAATATTTGAGACTTTGTGTTGTCAGACAAAGTTACTCAACTCGGAGCGGAGAATATCATTTTAGTGCAGTGCGACTTCAACCCAAGCAAGTCCACGTTCCAGCACGAAGTAAGTACAGTGATATTGTATGAACATTGTGACTTTATTGTGTATGAACATTATGATGATGGGTGACAATTATGAAGTAGAATTGGTTTATGACTTTTTAAGTGTGTGTGTGTGTGAGATGATGTATTAAACTATTACGCGTATGGGATATATCAAGACAGAGTTGTGATAGCTACAATGGAACAACATTAAGAAGCAATGAGAAGATCTATAACATCTAGATAAATAGAATGCCGAGACAACATGATGCATTATGTACACTTCCATCCAGTACATTTAATGCATTTCCATGGACATTCATTCTCGACTATGAGCAGATATAATCTTTCATTGACCAACCAAATGAACTTTACCATCTACGATAGTGAATCGACATTCAACTTACGAATTTATTTTGTAACGATGATGTTATCCAGAATATATTGCTCAATGATGATGGAGGAATTTCTAGAGATGTCGGCGATTGAAGAAGCATCAACGGAGGACAGAAGATATCAGCCCGATGATTGTTCGAGATGGAATTCAAGTCCGAGGAACGAGGTTCGATACCAGGAGGAGACGAATATGCCGAGAAGGAATCCTTTCCATTCTCGGGGAAGCAGCTCGTATCCGACGGAGGGGACTGGGTTAGAGTTCAACAAATCATGCCTGGATGACGATCCAGTTGGGTATTTTCTGATACCCGACAATGAACTTCAATTTTCTACAAGACCAAGATAGAGATGTTTTCCATTATTATTTTGTTTGAGTGTGTTTAATGGTATTTCGGAACAACAATTTTCCATATTTGTTTTATGTATTTTCACTTCGATGTTTAGTAAATTTTATTCTTCGAGTCTGTATAAGATGAAAGTCAGTTATCATCTATACTTGTTAAATATTTTATGATTCAGTTTCTGAACAGAAGTCATTGTTTGAGACATTTATTTTCCGTGGGGAAAATCTTTAAGGAAGTCGTTATTCTACGATTTCGATTTTTATTCAAGACTTCAGACTTTTAGTCTAGGACATTCGTTAAATTCATTTTGTTTAAAATGAACTTAGGTGTTCTTTTTGTAAGAAGAAATTATATTTAGGAGAAGATATCTACCAGTGATATAGTGTGAAATATCGCCTATTATTAGAAACAATTCGACGATCTAAGCAAGCTACAATCGTTATGAATACGACGTCAAAGTGAAAAGTTATGAACATTCTTTGTGTAGAATGAAGTACTTTCAGTTAATGACAAACTTATATTACATTGAAAGGAAGGCATTGCTCTTCATAAATATAAATGATTTGAGACATATATTTTAAAAGATAATTTATTCGATCTTAGGAGAGTTTAGTTAAAACTTTTTCTGGATGTGATCGATCCTTATTGAGCGATAAGATAACACGAGGTGTTATCAAGACACATGTGTAACACTACGTTATGTGTCAACGTAGTATTACAACCGTGCATTTTTAGAAATGACCAGTAAGAGGAAACATATTTTTATTAAATATTTGGAGACATGGTGTTTTATGTCTGAGTAATTTTGTTTAGTAAACCTTGAAAGATCTATTAATACCATCGTTTGAAAACGATCAATGTAATTGTAGAACAGATATCGCTGTTCATTGATATGTTGTATTGTTGAGGCAACAATAAGATCTAAGCTAGGAGAATGATATACCAGTACAATGGAACCATTGTTGAGAACAAGTGTGTTAGTGACATGTGAGTTTTATATTGGAGTTATGGAGGTTTTTGCCATAAATAGTTGTATGTAATACGAAGGTGATTACCGTATTTATTGTCATGAAGTACTGAGAATTGTATAAAAGAAGCATTGTTGTGTTTTTTTTAAGAGAGTCAGTGAAGACTTCTCAGGTGATCAGATCTGCGACACGAATGTCGATTACTGGCGGAACTTCATTATGAAAGGATATAATGTCCCTGTTCTCTAAATTATTATTAACTTTATTAAACTGGAGTTGTAACAACAATGTACTCATCTCGAATGATCGGTCATTGAGATACCGATAATGTCTTTTAACTTGATACGACAAAAAAGTGGTCAAACATTGTGTAAATAGAAGGCTATAGTAATTGATACTATGCGAAAGGAGCGTTGATAATGAAACTAACGCGGTCGTATCGCTCAATAATAAGTCTTAGAAGCGGTAGACACTTGTATATAGTGTATAAATACTTTATCTTGTTAATATTGTGCCCAATCGGTCACGGCAGACTGGCATCGAACTCGGGTCTTATCAGAGAAGACCAGGCACATGATTCTGCCTAGAGTCGAACCATTGATCTCTGAGGGGGAACAGTTACAGGGAACCCGAAGAGCAATGAGATGTATATTGACATATAATAATATAGCATGATTTCACGGCCAGTATGTGAATATCATAGCAGTTTAAGGTGAAGAATTGTAAGCAAATGCAAGCAAATATACGTTTTCGAAGCATACAAGAACGAAAGCAGGCCAGTTTGACATTTTACTAATTGCACCCGGCGAGTGGGAGGAGATATAAGGCGCCGAGGGAACTTCTTTCGTCTGGACCGAGGAGACAGCTCAAAATTAATGACTCGGGTATTCACCGCTTGACAACGATGGAGGCTGTAGTGGGGGTGATTGCCCACGGAAATTAATTGATTACAGCCGAGTGGAGCATTGAAATGGAGTGAAATGTACACCCAGGTGAATATATTCAAGGAGAGATAATTTAGAAGGGGTTTTACACCTAAATTAAAGCCTATATCTCTATATGAGCGTGTTAACACCGAGCCTACGCTCGAGAGGAGTGATTTGGTGACCAGCCAGAGGGGAATCACCATGGTGGCGTCCTGACGCGATGGAATAAGGCAATTAATTGTCATTAATTGGCCGAAGCGATCGCCGGCACGCGAACGTTTATGAAACCTCCACGCCTAAATAAACAAGGTGTATATGTCATTTCGGCTGAAAATGTATTATTTCAAGAAAAGAGTCGCACCCGTATGTCCCGTGGACTACTTTTTAAGAGAAACCTTTAAAAGGAGGAGCAGTGCAGACCAAGCCAGTTGTCTTCAGTCTTTTCTCCAGTTTTTCTCCAGTCTACACGTAACTAATACGTTGCCAGTAAGCGCGCGAAATGTTACAGTATCGACGCTCAGCAGTTGAAGAACAATGAAAGCACATCATACAGCTTCATAAGTATAATCATGAAGTGCGTCAGAGTTAATCTTAATACAGATATTTATCCATTATCTGACGCAAATCTAAATTCGCTACAGCGAAAGAGTAGTTTGTAATGTTTTTGGACATTACATATACCAGGAGGTATTGTCAGAGTTGTATATGACATTATCATCAGGATCACTACAATTATGGGGGCCTGGGAGGCATCGCCAATTAATCTTGACAAGTGAACTGAAAGGCATTGAAGGTGACGAGGATCGAACGCACGTAAACGCAGTTAGACTTTCACGGAGACCAGCGGTTGGCGTAATTGGATCGCATCTCTGAGGTCAGGCGTTAGGAGGAGTCCGATTAAGGATCAACCTGTGAAATAGTGAAAAAGTGTACATAAATTTTGTTATAGTGATTTAAAAAGTGTTTATGTGTATTGTGATTAATATGTATTGTGTAAAAGTGAGAGAAGCCACTGATAAGAGTGTGATTATCATGTGGGAAATATGTGAAATTAAGTGTCGTGTGAGATATAGCATGATGGCTTAAATCAAGCGTCATGGTAGGCCCGGAGCTGGGGTGCTGGTATCATCCAGCAAAAAATGAAAAATTTACAATGTTATTCTAACTAAATAGTTCACCATACAACGATGCATCACTTTGAGACTAAGATGTAACAGTCACATATTGTACGAGTTTTCACCACTCGTCTTGAATAGAATATGTCTTGGAAGGTGATTTGTTTAGGGCCATTCAGGCCTAAAATAGTGATGAATGTAACGGTAACGTTAAATGATAAATAATAAGAATAATCTGGGGTCGGTAACAATAAAGTAAAGTAATAGGCATTTTTGGCCTAAAATAACGTTCAAAGTGTGTCCTGTCTAATGTAAAGATACTGTATTTTGATAAACAGTAAGAAAGTAACGTGGAATATAGCGAGATACGAGAGTTTTTCAGTGTCAATGAAGTGTTGAATGAATATTTGATATGGTCAATTCTTAGGATTGTATTTGAGAACCATTAAAGTAATGTAAGCCAGTAAATTTATACCTTGTTTTTAGGAGCTATTTAAAGCTTTGGCTTAAGTGTGTAATTGCAGAGAGAACGCGGGTGCCTTAATAATTGAGTCATCTATGAGAAGTATTGTTTGAGCCGCATATAGCGTGCAGAAGTAACGTAGAATCCAGTGATTTACGTAGATAATGTCGCGGGGACCAAACTAGCATAGCTTGCGCGTTAGGTGAAAAGTTGGCTAATCTACGAGTTAGTATCGCCGTTGTGCATACTTTTATTATTCGCAGCGATTTGGTCAGAGCCTGTCTGTATCCATCGCTCGCATGAATAGTTGCCACGAGGGATGTCCTTCGAGACTCCGTGAGCACATGTGTAAAATGATCTGCCCTGAGAGGTAAGAATCAAGTTCGTCGTTTAGGAAACGCAGATTTCCTTATTATGTTATTATTGAGACAGCTGCTGGTGAAAATCTTGTATTTTCATTATGATGCGCGTCCAAAGCCACTAGTATTCACCATAGAACGGCAAGGCTATTACAGAATCCATCCCCAGCCATGAATGTTAATAGGAGCCGAGTTGAGCCCAATACACTATAAATATAGGTGTCAAATAATTAGAATGACTCAATTACTTGAGAACAACACTTAGCGTAACTCTATTGTACTGCAATTGTAAACAAAGATGACCTTGCCAGCAGAAGAGAGGGGTGGGAGTAGCCCACTGAGACGAGCGGCCATCTTGCGCGCCAGCTGGAACTAATTTTATTGCCTGCTAGGGGAAGGGAAGGTCGGTCGGCCAGTCCTTTTAAATTAGAGCAGAGTGGGACACTGAAGAATCTCGATATTTCGATATGTAATTAAGATATGAGTGTTATGATGATGCCAATTGAATTAAATGATGTGTTTCAACACACATACATTGTCGTATCAATGAAATCGGATAATATTTGGCCCAGTTATTCTCTGAGGAGGAACACTGAACCAAATAAATTGTTAGGCATTTTTTAGAATGCATTTTTGCCAGTTCACGCTAATTTATGCAGACGGGTATGTGATTTCTAAGAACATGACACGTTTGTAACGATAATAATTTTGACCAGACCCAGAAAATTGTTTTATGGTGAAACTATAAACATTTCTATCCATGTGTATTTTGGAAGGGAAACGTACCACTTTTTAAGCGTTTCATATTGATGGAAAGGAAGGAAGATGATCCACACGACACAACAATATTTGTTAACTAAGGCATAAACTAATGAATTTATGCTAATGAACGTAAATGCCGTAAGAAACGGAGTAATGTTTTATTATTACAGTATTAATGTCATTTAGATGTGATATGTGACTTTTGTGTTGTGATACTCCTGTTATGTAAAATTGTGTCACATAAAGAACACTATGGAGACTCGCAGAGGTCTGAAGGTATTGAACCCTTGCAAAGAAGCATATGAGACTCAGATTCGGGGCGTAACAGGTCATATTCGTAAGTTGCTGTCATGGCGCTTCATTAACTTGCAGGGTAACATATAACAAAATAACATGCAGGAAAGAGTGAAGCCAGGGTTAAAAACAACTGAATTTAATAACAAATCACCATATTTACACTTAAACAATTAACAACAAAACTCCCAACTGACTCCCGCTTAATAAAAATGCCACAAACTTAGGCGATATCTCTGGAGAGATTAATTACCTGGACCAAGTGTCCTTAAAAAAAAATACCAAAAGTGACCATATAAATGCGTATGCCGTTCTACATGCACCACGATGTGTACTTTGAATGCGTGATTCGTTATCATCCAGAGTGACCCTTCAAACAACGAATCCGCATTTCCTAGAGCTAGACCGACACGAGGGAACACAACTACAATACATTAGATTAAACCGACACTTCCTAAATCTACTATAAACAAACACAAAATTTCCGTGTGAAATTGGACTTGAATTGCCGTAGCAACATTTACTGCCTAAAATCTTAGGACTTCTCACACAAATCAACACAAGTACATTAACACGTGACCAATAGAAAAATACTCAAATGACCGCTGTCAAAATTTACAAATACTCTACCACTACACCACACGGGTGTGACAAACAAAATTACATGAAATCGAGTCATCAACAAAGCAATAGGCAAACAGCCAACATTTACGTTAATCACAATATTCTTATCCATACAAGGTACAACAATCCGTTACACACATGGCGAACTCCCCAATTAATTATGGCTTAAAATTAGCCATCACAATGAACAGGTTTGCTGCATGAAAGCTTACAGGGTTCAGTCGGACAAATAGGACTGCCTATCAAAATAAGTCACAGGCAAAACGGGCGGTTTGTGGAACTCTGCATGTCTGTCAACCCACGTGTCAATAACCTCGACCTCCCAGAACATGGGGTCGAACCTCGAAGAAATGTGCCCCAAAGCACAATAATACGTGTGTGTCAGAAAAACATATGGACAAGAATCAGCAGTCTCCCAAGAGCACTCTGTCTTTCCATCTCAAAAAAAAATACAACAGCAGCAAAAATATATAAGGGCGGTAGGACAACTACCCCCTCCTCACGTAGAATCAACACACACTAGACACATCAACACACACTTAATCACACGTATGGGTTGTGACAGACCCTGAAATAAAAGACACAAATAATATCCACATGCTGGCGCCATCGTTCTATGCCGTGACTAGTCACCTGAAAAGGACTCAAGAAAAATCTATCAAATTAGAACGAAGGTGTTCTACAATTACTTTTAAGTTGGTGCACTCGGCTACCCTAACATGAATAATAACCTGTTCAGCAAAATGTTTTACAATCAATTCCTCCCATTCCTATTTCAAATATTAACGTTAATAAAGCACCATTTATCGAATGTAACGGGTTCCGCAATTGCAAGGATAAAATCACGCACGTACGCCGCGTACATTACACATGACTCAAGAAAAAAAATCAAAATATCAACAAACACTTTGGCCACGCGCCAACGGACATTTAAACATATAGTGTCGGTACAAGAAAAACAGCTATAAAACAAGAAAGAAAAACATGACTATTTACAAAGTTCCCCGGCCAAATCTAACTACATAATTGAAATAATCCAATTTTAGTACATCACCGCTTCTGCATGTAGGACTAAGGACCTCCTCCTCAACCCATTGCCCTATGGACAATTTAGCACTCCATAGTAGTCGTCTGCGTTGATTTCTTGAAGCTCATCCCAACTTCAAACCACGTGCTGATCATCTTGGTCTCGACTCCTTGGCAGAAAAGTTCAATGTTAAATATTTGCCTATCTATAATCGCTTGCAGGCTACTCAGTTCACCCACAATTGTCCTACTGCGATTAATAGCGAAGACTGGCCCTAATTATATCGCACATACGCACTATAAAAACACACATACAATACACACAATTTATACATAAAATATACATCTCGAGTCCGCGCCACTGGCTCGTTAACAAGTTCAAAATCCTGGCTGCACCAGCAGTCGCTATCTCGTCTGGTATTTCCGTCCCGTCTTGGACTTCGGTTCTGGTAAGCGCTAATTAGGGTGATACGATACTTCCCCCTTAAAGTTGAACTCGTCGTCTTTAAAAGAATGTTACAGTTTATCACGCGCTGGCGTGAAATATTTAGATCACACAATTTAGTTGATTTTAGAACAAAATGTATTATAGCTTTTAAAATTCGATATTGCAAACGCTGCGACTTTAGCTCCCCAGAGCTCAGAAAATGAAATTAGCTTCACAGATTTTAGAGCGTAAAAATCACATTTTGAACTGGCGTGGAGTATGCCTCTGAAGGCTCCACAAGTTAGGTACTTAGATAAATTCGAGCGTCAAAATCACACCTCAAACTGGCGTGGAGTATACCTCTGAAGGCTCCACACAATAAGTACTCCGATAAATTCGAGCGTCAAAAATCACACTTCAAACTGGCGTGGAGTATACCTCTGAAGGCTCCACAAGAATAAACTCAGATTGGCGTCGGGCCAAACTATTTATGAGAAACTGACAAGGGCGGAGGAGTGGGGCGGAGTCGGATAAAAACTTCCAGAGTTTTTGTCTCACAAAGATGGGGCTAGTGTCATCCTTCTCCAAATAAATCCAACGTCTCAAATTACTCGAGCGGAGATTAATCCGTTCGGCGGTTCCTTAGGTACACACTTCCGCGCGCTTTTTACTACTGACGCCGTCCACCTCGTGGTCACGGCTTGGTCTCTTGCGATTGGCTGATTCAATCGTATGTTCGTTGAGAGGACCTCGTGATTCTTCCTTTATGTCTCCAATTTTGGTACAGTAGTTGCACAATTTGGCCTTGAACTCGACTAATTCTGGCCGTCCCCCAGGAATAGCTACCAACTCAGCTTCTGTTGCAATCATTACGAAATGCTGGCCTCCCTAATATCCAAGTCGACTTCCTTATGTGCTGCCTGGGCCGTAGTAATAATAATAATAAATATGAATACTTATTTATCGAAGATCAATAAGGGTTCATTTATCCTCAGCAAGGTTTTGAAATTCGAAACAATTTATTGGTTTGGATTTCAAAAACAAAATCCACTGTAGTAACAACACATCTCTTTAAATCTCACTCAGCTGCTCGAGTGTATGCCCCTCTGACTCAATTAGTGTGCTCCCTTCTCGCTGGAATGTCATTCATATTTTCTCTAGGTCTCCCCCTTCTCCTCACGTAGTTGCCACTCCCGTCGTCTCAGCTGCTCGTTGTTTACAAACAAAGTGCGTACTCACGCGCTCCCCGTGGATTTGAGTGTTTGCTTTCAAAAAAAAAAAATTTTTTTTGCAATACAGATTCTGCACATATCATCTTTCCTAATCATCAAATGGTTCCCTTCTGTAGTACGGTTTCAAATTGGCGCTATTAAAAACAGATTTTGCACCAGTGCTCACTTCTTCTAATCTGTAGGCATTGTTACCCAGATTCTTAATTACCCGGAACGGGCCAATGAATTTCGGACAGAACTTGGCGAAGACTTTGTTCTTAGGGTCGGAGATCGGTGGTCTACGAACCAGCACTAATTCTTGTTCTTGTAACTCTCGGTGAAACTTCTTTCCTCGGTACCGTCTCAGCCTTCGGTCCGCTTGGTTCCTCATGTGCTCCCTCGTTCGCTGGATTCGCAAATCATGCGCTAATAATGGATCCCTTGGGCAAGGAATGATCTTGTCCCAAGTTCTCTCCGGCAACCTGTTGTGGTGTACAATCAGTGGGACTTGACCCGTCGACTCGTGCTTAGTAGTGTTCATGCACATCTCAATTTCCCGTACTTTGTCTACCCATTTATTGTGTTCGTTAGGAATCATTACTCTGTAGTATTTAGCGACACAGCGAATTGTTCTTTCGCTCGGATTTCCACAAGGATGACGAATACTTGAAAATATGTGTTTTATTGCTAGGCTCTCCAAACCTTGCCTAAAAACATTGCTTGTGAAATAGGTACCGTGATCTGATAGAATGGATTCCGGCTTCCCAAGCATCGGAATGACTTTGTTCTTAATTCGACTAAGGACTTGCCCTGATGTCGTCTTCTGAATAGGACATAGCACGACCATCTTCGAAAATACATCGACACATACCAAGAGGTGTCGGCATCCACGCTTTCCTTTTACTAAAGGACCAAAGCAATCAATCGCGAGCATCTCGCATGGTTTCTGCGGTAATAGTGGTCTTGGAGGTTGTTTCAGAATAAAGTTGTTCGGCTTTGTGCGCTGACAAGCGTCACACGTTCTAATTACTTCAACAATGGTGAATCTCATCTTGGGCCAAGTAAAGGTCTCCCCTATCGTAGCTTCAGTCTTATCCGTGCCGATATGTGCTAGGCTCTCGTGAACATGCCAAGTTAATCCCCTCTGTAGTGATGCTGGAACTAAGATCCGCAGTTTAGTATGATGCTCATCCACGTACTTATGTAACAAGTTATTCAAGTAGTGAAATCTCGCTTGTTTAGCACTGGCTTCCCGGTACTCCGGTGAATTTGGTTGTAACTCCTTCCTATAGAATTTTATCATCATCATCATCCATGGGTCAGCTTCTTGCTCCTTCCGAATATCCTTCAATCTCGCCAAAAACTCACGAGCCTTAGGTGTCAAGGTAATATTGTGAACTTCCGCTGTTACTTCGTTTCCGTCCTCAGGGTTTCTACTCAAGGCATCTGGTATGACGTTCAATTTCCCAGGACAATGCTCTATTGTGATGTCAAACTGCTGTATGTAGATGGACCAGCGCGTAACTCTCTCACTTGCTATTGTTGTCTTAAATAAAAATGTCAGTGCATGGTGGTCGGTTCTAACAATGATGGAATAACCATAGATCATCTTGCGCCACTGTTGGAGAGAATATAGAATTGCTAGTAGCTCAAGTTCCGTAACTGTGTAGTTCCTCTCATGTTTCCGTAATTTACGACTCGTAAATGCCAAATAGGATTTCTTCTTGGGTTCTTCAGCGTCCTCTTGGTACAGCATAGCACCAATCCCAATTAACGAAGCATCTGCTTGAATGATAAATTGTTTCTCAAAATCCGGATATCCAAGTTTCACACAGTTTTCCAATAAATCCTTCGTTGCTTTAAAAGACCTGTCGCACTCCTCGTTCCACGACCATCGATTCGCTTTCTTCAACATCTCCTGCATAGGCGCTACTGTTTCTGTGTAACCAGGGCAATTTTCTTTGAAGAAACCTGTCACTCCCAAAAATGCTCTAACATGTTTGACTTTGGTAGGTGTGGGAAATTTCTTAATAGCATCAATCTTGGCTGGATTAGGCCGCACGCCCTCAACATCAATTATATGTCCCAAATATAAAATTTCGCTCTGGCAAAAATGTGACTTTTTTAAGTTGATCTTGAAGTTCATGGTTCTCAGGTTGTCCAGCAGTTTATTTAAATTAATCAAGTGTTCTTCCATTGTCTCAGAAGCGATTAATATGTCATCAACATATCTCGTGGTGAAGTTCTTGACCTCCTCAGTCAGATTTCTATCGAGTGCTCTAATGAGTGCACATCCCGCAGTTTTCACGCCAAAGGGCATTCGACACCAGATATAACTTTGATTATCGAATAAAAATCCCGTCAACAGTTGGGATTTTTCTTCAAGTTCAAGATGGTGGAAACTATTCGTCAAATCAACACTTGAGTATATCTTCTTCCCGCGGAAGCCTTTCAAAACATCTTTGATCCTCGGTGCTTGGTCGTGCTCAACTAGCAGTTTGCTATTTAAAACTCGCGCGTCTAGGCATAGCCTAATTGATCCGTTTGGCTTGGTCACAGCCAATATTGCGTTCAGATAAGGAGTTGCAGCTTTCCTTATCATGCCAGAATCTAATAAGTTAGTAATAATGTCCTTCACCTGAGAAAAATGCTTCTCTGGGATCGGGTACAATTTACTTTTGAATGGGGTCCAATCTGTTACCTGCATCGCATATTGAAAATTTAAAACTTTCCCAGGTACGGTGTCAAAAGCTCCTTTATGTAATCTTAAAATTTCTTCCAATCTTCTTCTATCAGATTCCCCTACGATGGCTTCCTTAAGTCGCTCCTGAAGTAGAATTTCGAATTTGGTTCCGCCCATTTCTTCTTCCGCCAAATGCACCCAAAGTTCCTGCGAGATATCTCGGCTGTCCATTTCTAGCACTGCTGTCTGGTTGACTTGCTCTCCCCTCAAGATCTTATCTCCGGCCTCATTAGTGCATTCCTCAACAACCCAAGTATTGGCCTCTCTCTCCAGCGGATTCTCTTCCATATTTAAACCCACATGATCCAATCCTTCTACTTGTTTGAAGCTTACAGTGTTGTTATGTAAATCAATTACAGCATGAAAATCGCAGATGAAGTTGGCTCCTAAAATTATATTGTAGTTCATCTTTGGAATAACAATGAATGTTTGTGAAAAAGTATGGTTCAATATTTCCAGATCTAGAAATGCTTGCTGTTTACAATTCATAGTTTTGTCAGGAATGACACCTCTGACTTTCATTAGCGGTACCGGCATAATAGGAACAGTCTGTTTTCTTGCTATTTCTTTTATCAAAATTTCAGTGACTAGGCTCACCTGGCTACCTGTATCAATCAAACATCTCACCCTCATACCTCCAATATGCGCGTAAATAATTGGTAGCTGTCTGATAACATTTTCACGGTCCTTCACCACTTCCTCCAGGCAGTCGTCTGGGAATGCTACCCACTCTTCTATATTGGCCACTATCATCTCTTCTTGCTCCCTGGCGATCTCCGTTTTTAGCCTGTCTCCTTTCAGTTCATTTGGTTTTTTTTTTATCCCGGGCCCCATTAGATGTGTTTCGCCGGTTATCATTCTGTCGCTCCTGTTGCCTCAGTAAACTCTCTGCCCCCTCTCCTTGATGGTTGTCTGGGCTCTGTCTGTTCGCCATGGCACGCCCCCACTTCTCCTTCTCCGCTTCTTCATTACTTAATTGATCCAAGTATTTACGGGATTCAATATATCGTTCGTCCCAGTTATTCCTATAATCTCCTCTGTTTTCTTGGCGATAGTCCCTGCCGTAACTCCATCTACCATCTCCATTTCTTTGGTAAGGTCTGCCTTGTCTCTGGTTTCCCCTCCAATTCGTGTATTCCCGCTGGTACGTCCACTGATTATTTTGATTTTGGTTATTCTGATGATATCTCCCGCGGTTATTCTGATAATTCTGATTGTTGTTATGGAACTGGTTTCGGCCGTCAAAATCTTGTCTTCTTGGCGTGAACTGTGTCCCTGTGGACTGTGTCTTACTTTGGTTCCCCTGGCCGTGGTTATTTTGGAGTCCCTGAACTACCTCTGCCGTGTTGACACATTCCAAATTCCTTCTTCCTGTCTGTGGGCTTACCATACTCGTCTCATCTAAGTGTCTGAGTAATTCTTCGGCTTGGACTGCGGTCTGAATATTTCCTGCGACTAATAATTGTTGGATATGCATTGGGAGTTGTTTTCCGATGGTTAGAACCATATTCGGCTCGCTAGGCGGGTCATCAAAATCCCTGAATTTTACCAATTGCTGACTGAAGAATTCTGAAAAACGGGTTGGATGTGTACTGTGGTATTTGCGCGTGTACAGGTCCATTCTTAACCCCTGCTGTAACGAAGGACTCCAAAACTTCTTCAAAAACGCCTCGCGGAATTGAGCCATGTCTGTAAACGTGTACTTGAAACTTAAAAACCAGGTCAGGCTAGGTCCTTCTAAAAATTTCTCCACCATTCTTAATTTTTTCTCCGGGCCGATGTGTTGGTCATTAAAGTAGTCAGTTAATTGCCGTAGAAATGCTTTGGGAGTGGTTCCTGAATGTTCTTTAAACTTATCGGGCTTAAAATCATTACCCCGAATGACTTGGATGACTTGGGCTGGTGCCAAGTTCGGTTGCGGAGTTGAAGTCTCCCCCCTGTACTGCTGGAATGCATTAGTCGTTAGTCTGGGACTTTGACCCCGACTCGTGTCCTCAGCCAACTTCGAACCTGCCGGACTTCCAATACTTGTTTGCTTTTCCGGAATATTTTCGTTTGAAAATAACGTCGCATTCTCTAACGATCTAATCTCGTTTTTTATGATTAATTCTGAATGTTCCTGTAATTTCGACTTCATATTTTCCTCCAGTGCCTGCATTCGCTTTAAAACTGCCAGCCTGTCTTCCTTATTCGCATGAGCCTGCTGGTCCCAATCTCGCCGGATCCTACTTTTTAAGCTATTTATTTTCTCCTCGTTCCTCTCCTGATTTTTCTCTAGCTCTTCACGTATCCGTTCCTGCGTTTTTACTAGTTGTTCCCCCACCTCTTCTCTTATAACCTCTTGCGTTTTTATTAGCTGACCTTCCAAATTATCCTGAGTTTTGACGAGCTGCTCCCCTACTTCTTGTCTTATGACCTCTTGTGTGTTTATTAGCTGGCCTTCCATCTCTTTTCTTATGATCTCTTGTGTTCTGCCTAATTGCTCCTCTAAGTTTTCCCGCAAGTGTATCCGCTCGGTTTCAGCCTTAACTTCGACTTTATCTATTTCCTTTATTAATTCCATCACGTTGTTATCTACCGAATTAATTTGCTGCTGTAGTTTCTCTTGGGTCTTCTTCACTCCCGCGGTGTTACTGACGCATGCTGCCTCTATCTGCTTGAGTTTATCTGCCACCATCTCGTCAAATTGTACTAATTTGTTATCAAATTTCGCCTCCAATTTCTTCATTTCGCCTAACTGTTTGATGTTGTTTTCCGCAACCTCGCCTGCCAGTTTCTCTACTTTTTGAACGCTCTGATTAATATCATTTGTGATTTTTCCTAACTGTTCGGTTTGTGTTACCGCCTGTTGTGACAATTTGTGGTTTAGTTCATTGAATTGTTTGTCAGTGTCTAATTTCTGGACTTCTAACTGGACCGAAATGTTACCGCTCATATCAAGTAATTGTTTTTCACTATGCTCACGCTGAGCTTCTAATTGTTCTTTTAATTGTTCTTCCGTCTTTACGGACATTTGCACTAATTGTTCTTTCGTTTTCGCGGACATCTGTTCTAATTGTTCCTCCGTTTTCGCGGACATTTGAATCGACATCTGTTCTAACAATGCCTTAATTTCACCAACAATCGCCATTTCACACACACAAATATATTCAGAGAAAAACAGGGTTATGGGCTAAGGTTTCAGCCCTATACGCACATACATGTCACACATTTAAATATTACTGGCTCTAATTTAATGAAAATTTCAGTAACAAAATTTACTGAATACAATGACATTTATTCCCAAACAACGAAATAACCCCTAGTGATCTGCTTTTAAATTCCTAACCAACAGAATTTACGAAACACCAATTAACCGAAGTCAATTAAATGTCAAATATAAGGCAACATCTTCCTGCTTTGACTGAGTTCATCAATAATGCAAATTTCTAATTTTAATGTGGGCGCCAGAACAAGTTTACAACAAATACCAAATCAAATTCTAACCTTGTTCAATATTTCTAACTTTAGGAACTCAGTGATTTTACTAATGCACATGGCGGTACAACATCGCCTCCATTTACTGAATTTACATGTCCGCTTGACCTGGCATCATTTCTCAACGAAATAAATATGAGATCAGCGAAGCAACAACAACAACAATCCCCACTTGGGCAGCCATTTTTGTTTTATGAACCCTTGCAAAGAAGCATATGAGACTCAGATTCGGGGCGTAACAGGTCATATTCGTAAGTTGCTGTCATGGCGCTTCATTAACTTGCAGGGTAACATATAACAAAATAACATGCAGGAAAGAGTGAAGCCAGGGTTAAAAACAACTGAATTTAATAACAAATCACCATATTTACACTTAAACAATTAACAACAAAACTCCCAACTGACTCCCGCTTAATAAAAATGCCACAAACTTAGGCGATATCTCTGGAGAGATTAATTACCTGGACCAAGTGTCCTTAAAAAAAATACCAAAAGTGACCATATAAATGCGTATGCCGTTCTACATGCACCACGATGTGTACTTTGAATGCGTGATTCGTTATCATCCAGAGTGACCCTTCAAACAACGAATCCGCATTTCCTAGAGCTAGACCGACACGAGGGAACACAACTACAATACATTAGATTAAACCGACACTTCCTAAATCTACTATAAACAAACACAAAATTTCCGTGTGAAATTGGACTTGAATTGCCGTAGCAACATTTACTGCCTAAAATCTTAGGACTTCTCACACAAATCAACACAAGTACATTAACACGTGACCAATAGAAAAATACTCAAATGACCGCTGTCAAAATTTACAAATACTCTACCACTACACCACACGGGTGTGACAAACAAAATTACATGAAATCGAGTCATCAACAAAGCAATAGGCAAACAGCCAACATTTACGTTAATCACAATATTCTTATCCATACAAGGTACAACAATCCGTTACACACATGGCGAACTCCCCAATTAATTATGGCTTAAAATTAGCCATCACAATGAACAGGTTTGCCGCATGAAAGCTTACAGGGTTCAGTCGGACAAATAGGACTGCCTATCAAAATAAGTCACAGGCAAAACGGGCGGTTTGTGGAACTCTGCATGTCTGTCAACCCACGTGTCAATAACCTCGACCTCCCAGAACATGGGGTCGAACCTCGAAGAAATGTGCCCCAAAGCACAATAATACGTGTGTGTCAGAAAAACATATGGACAAGAATCAGCAGTCTCCCAAGAGCACTCTGTCTTTCCATCTCAAAAAAAAATACAACAGCAGCAAAAATATATAAGGGCGGTAGGACAACTACCCCCTCCTCACGTAGAATCAACACACACTAGACACATCAACACACACTTAATCACACGTATGGGTTGTGACAGACCCTGAAATAAAAGACACAAATAATATCCACATGCTGGCGCCATCGTTCTATGCCGTGACTAGTCACCTGAAAAGGACTCAAGAAAAATCTATCAAATTAGAACGAAGGTGTTCTACAATTACTTTTAAGTTGGTGCACTCGGCTACCCTAACATGAATAATAACCTGTTCAGCAAAATGTTTTACAATCAATTCCTCCCATTCCTATTTCAAATATTAACGTTAATAAAGCACCATTTATCGAATGTAACGGGTTCCGCAATTGCAAGGATAAAATCACGCACGCACGCCGCGTACATTACACATGACTCAAGAAAAAAAATCAAAATATCAACAAACACTTTGGCCACGCGCCAACGGACATTTAAACATATAGTGTCGGTACAAGAAAAACAGCTATAAAACAAGAAAGAAAAACATGACTATTTACAAAGTTCCCCGGCCAAATCTAACTACATAATTGAAATAATCCAATTTTAGTACATCACCGCTTCTGCATGTAGGACTAAGGACATCCTCCTCAACCCATTGCCCTATGGACAATTTAGCACTCCATAGTAGTCGTCTGCGTTGATTTCTTGAAGCTCATCCCAACTTCAAACCACGTGCTGATCATCTTGGTCTCGACTCCTTGGCAGAAAAGTTCAATGTTAAATATTTGCCTATCTATAATCGCTTGCAGGCTACTCAGTTCACCCACAATTGTCCTACTGCGATTAATAGCGAAGACTGGCCCTAATTATATCGCACATACGCACTATAAAACACACATACAATACACACAATTTATACATAAAATATACATCTCGAGTCCGCGCCACTGGCTCGTTAACAAGTTCAAAATCCTGGCTGCACCAGCAGTCGCTATCTCGTCTGGTATTTCCGTCCCGTCTTGGACTTCGGTTCTGGTAAGCGCTAATTAGGGTGATACGATACTTCCCCCTTAAAGTTGAACTCGTCGTCTTTAAAAGAATGTTACAGTTTATCACGCGCTGGCGTGAAATATTTAGATCACACAATTTAGTTGATTTTAGAACAAAATGTATTATAGCTTTTAAAATTCGATATTGCAAACGCTGCGACTTTAGCTCCCCAGAGCTCAGAAAATGAAATTAGCTTCACAGATTTTAGAGCGTAAAAATCACATTTTGAACTGGCGTGGAGTATGCCTCTGAAGGCTCCACAAGTTAGGTACTTAGATAAATTCGAGCGTCAAAATCACACCTCAAACTGGCGTGGAGTATACCTCTGAAGGCTCCACACAATAAGTACTCCGATAAATTCGAGCGTCAAAAATCACACTTCAAACTGGCGTGGAGTATACCTCTGAAGGCTCCACAAGAATAAACTCAGATTGGCGTCGGGCCAAACTATTTATGAGAAACTGACAAGGGCGGAGGAGTGGGGCGGAGTCGGATAAAAACTTCCAGAGTTTTTGTCTCACAAAGATGGGGCTAGTGTCATTCTTCTCCAAATAAATCCAACGTCTCAAATTACTCGAGCGGAGATTAATCCGTTCGGCGGTTCCTTAGGTACACACTTCCGCGCGCTTTTTACTACTGACGCCGTCCACCTCGTGGTCACGGCTTGGTCTCTTGCGATTGGCTGATTCAATCGTATGTTCGTTGAGAGGACCTCGTGATTCTTCCTTTATGTCTCCAATTTTGGTACAGTAGTTGCACAATTTGGCCTTGAACTCGACTAATTCTGGCCGTCCCCCAGGAATAGCTACCAACTCAGCTTCTGTTGCAATCATTACGAAATGCTGGCCTCCCTAATATCCAAGTCGACTTCCTTATGTGCTGCCTGGGCCGTAGTAATAATAATAATAAATATGAATACTTATTTATCGAAGATCAATAAGGGTTCAGTATCAATGATAGGATGCTAGAAATAGATTTGAGTGCAGTGTAGCACTAATTAAGAAGAGACTCACAAAATAACCCTGATTTTAATTGTGGGAAGTAAATGTAAATTATCCTTTGTTTGTATTTGTTGTATAGCCATGATTTTATACCAGTAAATGTTTTATTTTAGGAATATGTTGTTTCTTTCATGTAGAGTAGTTACCTGGTAGACTCAAATCCTGAGCATGTGGTCGTATAGTGGGCAGGAACGTCCCATACCTCGAAAGACCGTGAGTTAGCTGGGATACGTCCACATGTTCCACATGATGACAATTGGGTACATGGAGGAGATGTCTCTGTACTAGGATTGAGTCACAGGTACTACTAAAAGTCTGCCAAGATATTAATGCTAGAAGCAAGTACAGCAGAGAAATTAGGATATATTAGAAAAAGGCCGCGTCCCATTTGTTAATAAGCCTTCACGTCAAAATAAATGTTGATAATCCTCCATAAGACATGCTTAAATGTAAATGTAACTTGTTACCACTTTATGAACACTACTCTTTAATTATCATGTCGCCCAGATGTGTGGGGCAAAGTATGAGATACCCCTTTCTTTATCATGACGCTGATACGTGGGGCCAGTTTAAAATACAGGTCACCACCAAGCTCTTAAATATGTCCACTACCACTTTGTTTATCATGGTCCAAGCAACGTGGGACGGTATTAATTCATTATGGAACCGCCTGCATCAGTGCAATATGAGCGATCTTGGCATTGCGCAAACTGGCCATGGATAACCAATGATACTATAGTATCCTTTTTCTTTATCATGGCGGCCCAGGTGGGGCATTCGGCGGTAAAAACCACTCCCTGGACAGTTTATTGATAATTCAGAATGGCCGATGTCTTACAATGGACCAAACCATTAAGTTGACCTCTAACTTTTTCTTTAGCATGGCGCCCAGAGACGCGGAAGGCTTATGGGATTCAGAAAACCCCATAATAATAGCATGGTTTTCATGGGGAAAACCATAATAATAGTATTTTCCTCAAACTGTGTTTGAGCGATTGTGAATCTTTCTAGATGATACTCAGACGTCAGACACTGTTGTCAGACGGGTACGAGTGTCTATACCCATTCCATAGGTGGTTTCGGCACTTTGTAATATGTTGTTGTTGTTGTCGTCGCGGGATCGGAATCCTTTTCTTTCCAATAGAACGCGCCAGCATGTCCAGCTGCGGCCTACCTGAATCTCAAATTAAAAAATACAGGATGGCTGGAACTGAGGAGATACTCAAGTGTATCGCTGAGTTAAGAGAACATTTTGATGATACTAATGCTAAGAGTAAGGAAGAGGCGAAAGCATTTAAAGATGAAATAGCGGGTAGATTGGATGCCAATCAAACTGAGGGAAGCCAGATGTTGGCTACAGTAAATATTCAATTAGAGAATAATCGAGCTGAGGTAAACACCAGATTAGAGGCTAACCAAACCGAAATAAACACTAGATTAGAGGCTAGTCAAACTGAGGTGAGCCAGATGTTGGCTACAGTAAACACGCAGTTAGAGTCAAACCTAATAGAGGTTAATAAAAAAATGGATGACGTTAAAGAGTCTGTTCAGCATGAAGTAACTAAGAATATTGTTAGCGTGGTCTCAGAGATGCAAGCTGATAACGATAAACGCTTTGAGTCTATAGAGCTAAAACTAGAGAATAATCTGCAAGCGTGCAGAGAGTCACAGCGTGAGATTAATGATAGCTTAAGCAGTATGTCCATGGAGCTTAAAGACATTCAAAGTCAGAATGAAGCGAATACTAAGCGTCAGCTAGAGCAATTTACTACGTTCACTCAGACCGTGGATCAAAGGCTTGAAGACAGCGACGTAAAATGGAATACGCGAATGGCAGGCTACGCAAAGGCGGTAGACGAAGCCTTAAGAAAACAGGATCAGAATATCCTTGACCAATGCAAGGAAATCCATGAAATAAAAACTTCTGATCAAGAGAATAAGGAAATAATGTCAAATATGAAGAGGCAGGTCGGGAAGGTGCAAAAAGAGTTAGAACAAACTCAGAGCGACCTAGCAGTTATTCATAAAAGGCAGGATGAGGACCAGGGAGAAATCACGAAAATAAGGACTGAAATCTCGCACATGCAGGGTCACATTCAAAAAGAAGTTACAGGCTTACGAGAAGAATTAGAACTTCGAGAAGGCTTGAAGACTGAAGCCAGCGATACGACTCTTGCCGAGGTAAGAGAAAGTCTAGCGGGGGAAATTACCCACCTGAAGGAAAACCTTAAGGATGACAAGGAAAAGGTATTTTCTATGGCAGAAAAAACCGAGATCGCCTAGAGAAAATAGAACGAGAGGTATTAGCTCGTTTGGAAAGGGCAGAAAATAGGCACAGCCAAATAGAAACTAGAATGATCGCACAGGAGGAATCCATGTTGCGGAATCCTAGGTCTAGCGAAGGAAGTATAGACGAGAATAGGAGAAATAAATGGGCAGAGATAGAGATACAGCCCACTCCAAAGAATGCAGCCATGCCAAGTGACAGCCCGTATACCACACCTGGTATGCCAATTGCCATGTCAACACCGCATGAAAATGCTGTTCAAAATCAGATAGTCATTGTTTTGAGGGCTAGTAACGAGAAACCAAAGAAATATTCTGGGAGTAATTCTAACATGACACCCAAGTACTGGCTTAAAGAAGTTTCCGAGTACTTGAATGACGCGAAGGTACCGCCAGAGCGAAGGTTGAGAGCGATTGAAAAACTGACTGAGGGCGAGTGTGCCTTATGGTTTAGGAGTTTTCGGTACACGTTCGACACCGTTGACGAATTTCGCCAGGCTTTTTTAAGCAGGTACTGGAACGCAAGTGTACAACAGAACCTCAGATTGGACTTGTATTCCAGGCGTTATAGTACTAATAATCCGACGAAGTACGCAGAGTTCTTTGTGGGTCAATTGTGCCGTTTCCGCGAACTTGATGAAGGAATTAGAGAGTCAGATTTGTGTATAGCGATAGCCAAGCAGCTACCGTATGAAGTACAACGTCTATTAATCTCAGCAAACGCCAAGACTGCGATCGATATGGAGGAGGTGCTGAGACAACTCGATCTCACCACAGCGCAGCACACAAGGCAAAGTCGGAACATGGAACAAGTCAACATGACGACTACACCGACTGAACCGACTAAAGTGCAGAAAAAAGTAAGTCTACGAGCACCGAAACGGAGAAATCAGACTGGCAACGTGAAGAACGGGAAAACCAGAATTGGAGGCCAGCATATCGAGGAGGATCGAACCGTAGGTACCGAGGAAGGAAAGCCTGGAATCAGCGCGGTACAAGAGACCAGCAGCCTGATAACAGAAGGAATTACGGCCGAAATGAGAACAACCAAGGATGGAGATCCCAAGAACAGAGTCGCGGGTTCGATGAAGAGGCGGAAGAACGCTATCACGCATCTTTAAGATACATGGAAGAGCGTGGAGACGACCAGAGACAATCGCGAGTTCACTGGGATGAAGCGATTAAAAATCGAAGGTCACCCGACATCTATAAAAATGATGACGGTGCCAAGAGTCTGGAACTTCAGCAGTATGAAGACAGACAAAAGAACTCCACAAAGAATGGAGCAACGGAAAAAACACCAAAATTAAATGACCAAAGAGAGATAAGTACAGGATGGAATACAGTGAATGTAGTTAACTGGATTGCCAAACCTGAGGAGCTTATCGAAGACCTAGATGAAGGGACGGTCAATGTGAGAAGGGAACTACCCATTATTATTGTAAACATTGCAGGCATGAAGATAAGAAGACTCATAGATACAGGGTCAACGGTATGTTTGATAACCCAGGCATTATATAAAAGTAAAATCCACGTATTGAAAATACCTATTTCAAGCGTGAAAATAAAAGGTGTGATACCAGATAAAGTTATGATATGCAGATACCAAGTATTTTTAGATTTGCAGATAGGGAACTCTACATTCTCACAGAGCTTCCTACTTGTGAATAAGCTGCCTTTTAACATTATTGTTGGCATGGATTTCATAAGAGAATATAAAGTTATAATAGATCTCTCGCAAGACATTGTTATGTTTCGCGCAAGTGAGGGAAAGGGAGATTTAGAGCTCTCATTAAAGCACAATGAAACGAGACCAGAAGAGTACGTATGGCATACATACGGAGATATGACTGGGGATGCAGTATTGACAACAGAAGACATCGAGGAAGAGTTGGCAACACTGGCCGCAGATATTGAAAAGGACCTCGAACCAAAATTTGAAGAATGCCTGGAAGAAAAGATAGAGGAAGCTAAAATTGGTCCAGAGCATAAGCAAATGCTAAGGGAACTGCTATTTGAGTACAAAGGAGTCTTCGATTCGAGACCTGGCCGGATCAAGAATTTCCAATATGCGTTCCAAGTCAGCGACTGGACACCATTCAGACAGAAGCCGTATCCTGTAGCCGAGAAACATTATTTAAAGGTCAAAGAAGCAATACAGGAAATGCTAGAGGCAGGCGTCATTGTGAAGACGGCCACACCTTATGTCAGCCCTCTGGTAGTTGTACCTAAACAGGACGGAAGTGTAAGGATATGCCTGGACCTACGAAATTTGAATTCCAAGGTCATACCAGAATTTGACCAAGTGCCGCCCATTAAGGAGGTCCTCAGGAGGTTCGAAGGAAAGACTGTTTTCTAAAATCTTGACCTGACGGCAAGTTTTCACCATCTTGCTCTGGAGGAGAAAACAAGCTTATTAACTGTTTTTTTTTATCCGACCAGCACACGTATTCTTACGTGCGTCTCCCATTTGGATTGAAACAGCAGGTTCAGCGTTGATACGAGCGCTAGATCGGAACCTGTCTGAAGAAGTAAAAGCAACAACCATATGCTACGTAGATGATATACTACTGACATCTGAAACTCTCGAAGAACACGTCAGAGATCTGAGCAAGCTGTTGTATGACCTAAGTCAGGCTAACTTTAAGGTCAATATAAAGAAATCTAACTTTGGTCAGAGAGAAGTTACATTCCTAGGCCACGTAATAGACGCGCAAGGAGTTAGGCTTAATCCGGGAAAATTGGAAGTTATTAAACATTTCCCGAGACCAACGAAGGTAAAGAACGTCAGGCAATATCTGGGCGTTATTGGATTCTTTTCAAGCCATTGCCCGAAGTATACCGAGACCGTAGCACTACTCCAAGACTTACTGAAGAAAGGAGGAAGGTGGCGCTGGACGGAAAAATGCGAGGAAGCCTTCGTGAAATCTAAACAGATGCTTTTAGATTATGTAAAATTGGGATATCCAGACTACACTCAGAAATTTATTATCCAGACTGACGCATCATTCATAGGCATTGGAGCAATGTTATACCAGGAAAATGTGGACAAGCCAGAGGAGAAAACTTACATTGCATTCATAAGTAGAAGGTTGAAACCTAATGAAAAGGATTATACGGTCACGGAGATCGAATTACTCGCAATACTGTACGCCTTACAGTATTGGCGAAAGCTAATTTATGGTTTTAGAATTATATTAAGAACAGACCATAAAGCCCTAACATTCCTGTTGAAAACTGACTTGTCGAGTCAAAGACTGACGAGGTGGTCCCTGTACATACAGCAATTTCAAGTGGAAATCGAGTATTGCCCGGGGAAGGACAATATTATACCTGACTTGCTAAGCAGATACCCGACAGCTGATGAAGAAGAAGCTCTAGCTATCGAGATAGAAGATAGAGACCAGAAGACCTTAGATGATCTGAGGAACATCACCGTTTTTCAACGTGAAGATCCCTGGATACGGTTGATGATTAATTACTTCGAGGGAAAGCTTGTCAGAGGATAATGATACGAGGGAAGAGCAAGCAATGCACACCCAAATGGACGGGGAGTCATTACGTATGCACGCAAAGACTCTTGAGAAAAGCTTGCAGACCCAGGAAGAAACGGAGCGAGGCGACCAGCTCGCAGACCCAAGGGACACGAGGGGTGAATGCAGCTGTCGACTGAAAGAACTTTACGACCAGTTGAGGGAGGCCGCTGCGGAAATAGAGGAGATGAATGAACAACTGAGAAAGCAGAACAAGAGTATACGAGACGGCAGACAGAGTGGAATGGGGGAACAAGACATCCCATTGCCGAGAGCACTGACCGCTTAAAATAAATATTGCATGAGTCAATGCCAGCTGAAGGCCCGAAAAATTCACTTGTGAAATGAATTTTCCGAGCTTAGCGAGGGAAAAATGTGCCCAATCGGTCACGGCAGACTGGCATCGAACTCGGGTATTATCAGAGAAGACCAGGCACATGATTCTGCCTAGAGTCGAACCATTGATCTCTGAGGGGGAACAGTTACAGGGAACCCGAAGAGCAATGAGATGTATATTGACATATAATAATATAGCATGATTTCACGGCCAGTATGTGAATATCATAGCAGTTTAAGGTGAAGAATTGTAAGCAAATGCAAGCAAATATACGTTTTCGAAGCATACAAGAACGAAAGCAGGCCAGTTTGACATTTTACTAATTGCACCCGGCGAGTGGGAGGAGATATAAGGCGCCGAGGGAACTTCTTTCGTCTGGACCGAGGAGACAGCTCAAAATTAATGACTCGGGTATTCACCGCTTGACAACGATGGAGGCTGTAGTGGGGGTGATTGCCCACGGAAATTAATTGATTACAGCCAAGTGGAGCATTGAAATGGAGTGAAATGTACACCCAGGTGAATATATTCAAGGAGAGATAATTTAGAAGGGGTTTTACACCTAAATTAAAGCCTATATCTCTATATGAGCGTGTTAACACCGAGCCTACGCTCGAGAGGAGTGATTTGGTGACCAGCCAGAGGGGAATCACCATGGTGGCGTCCTGACGCGATGGAATAAGGCAATTAATTGTAATTAATTGGCCGAAGCGATCGCCGGCACGCGAACGTTTATGAAACCTCCACGCCTAAATAAACAAGGTGTATATGTCATATCGGCTGAAAATGTATTATTTCAAGAAAAGAGTCGCACCCGTATGTCCCGTGGACTACTTTTTACGAGAAACCTTTAAAAGGAGGAGCAGTGCAGACCAAGCCAGTTGTCTTCAGTCTTTTCTCCAGTTTTTCTCCAGTCTACACGTAACTAATACGCTGCCAGTAAGCGCGCGAAATGTTACAGTATCGACGCTCAGCAGTTGAAGAACAATGAAAGCACATCATACAGCTTCATAAGTATAATCATGAAGTGCGTCAGAGTTAATCTTAATACAGATATTTATCCATTATCTGACGCAAATCTAAATTCGCTACAGCGAAAGAGTAATTTATAATGTTTTTGGACATTACATATACCAGGAGGTATTGTCAGAGTTGTATATAACATTATCATCAGGATCACTACAATTATGGGGGCCTGGGAGGCATCGCCAATTAATCTTGACAAGTGAACTGAACGGTATTGAAGGTGACGAGGATCGAACGCACGTAAACGCAGTTAGACTTTCACGGAGACCAGCGGTTGGCGTAATTGCATCGCATCTCTGAGGTCAGGTGTTAGGAGGAGTCCGATTAAGGATCAACCTGTGAAATAGTGAAAAAGTGTACATTAATTTTGTTATAGTGATTTAAAAAGTGTTTATGTGTATTGTGATTAATATGTATTGTGTAAAAGTGAGAGAAGCCACTGATAAGAGTGTGATTATCGTGTGGGAAATATGTGAAATTAAGTGTCGTGTGAGATATAGCATGATGGCTTAAATCAAGCGTCATGGTAGGCCCGGAGCTGGGGTGCTGGTATCATCCAGCAAAAATGAAAAAGTGAGTACCAATTTACAATGTTATTCTAACTAAATAGTTCACCATACAACGATGCATCACTTTGAGACTAAGATGTAACAGTCGCATATTGTACGAGTTTTCACCACTCGTCTTGAATAGAATATGTCTTGGAAGGTGATTTGTTTAGGGCCATTCAGGCCTAAAATAGTGATGAATTTAACGGTAACGTTAAATGATAAATAATAAGAATAATCTGGGGTCGGTAACAATAAAGTAAAGTAATAGGCATTTTTGGCCTAAAATAACGTTCAAAGTGTGTCCTGTCTAATGTAAAGATACTGTACTTTGGTAAACAGTAAGAAAGTAACGTGGAATATAGCGAGATACGAGAGTTTTTCAGTGTCAATGAAGTGTTGAATGAATATTTGATATGGTCAATTCTTAGGATTGTATTTGAGAACCATTAAAGTAATGTAAGCCAGTAAATTTATACCTTGTTTTTAGGAGCTATTTAAAGCTTTGGCTTAAGTGTAATTGCAGAGAGAACGCGGGTGCCTTAATAATTGAGTCATCTATGAGAAGTATTGTTTGAGCCGCATATAGCGTGCAGAAGTAACGTAGAATCCAGTGATTTACGTAGATAATGTCGCGGGGACCAAACTAGCATAGCTTGCGCGTTAGGTGAAAAGTTGGCTAATCTACGAGTTAGTATCGCCGTTGTGCATCCTTTTATTATTCGCAGCGAATTGGTCAGAGCCTGTCTGTATCCATCGCTCGCATGAATAGTTGCCACGAGGGATGTCCTTCGAGACTCCGTGAGCACATGTGTAAAATGATCTGCCCTGAGAGGTAAGAATCAAGTTCGTCGTTTAGGAAACGCAGATTTCCTTATTATGTTATTATTGAGACAGCTGCTGGTGAAAATCTTGTATTTTCATTATGATGCGCGTCCAAAGCCACTAGTATTCACCATAGAACGGCAAGGCTATTACAGAATCCATCCCCAGCCATGAATGTTAATAGGAGCCGAGTTGAGCCCAATACACTATAAATATAGGTGTTAAATAATTAGAATGACTCAATTACTTGAGAACAACACTTAGCGTAACTCTATTGTACTGCAATTGTAAACAAAGATGACCTTGCCAGCAGAAGAGAGGGGTGGGAGTAGCCCACTGAGACGAGCGGCCATCTTGCGCGCCAGCTGGAACTAATTTTATTGCCTGCTAGGGGAAGGGAAGGTCGGTCGGCCAGTCCTTTTAAATTAGAGCAGAGTGGGACACTGAAGAATCTCGATATTTCGATATGTAATTAAGATATGAGTGTTATGATGATGCCAATTGAATTAAATGATGTGTTTCAACACACATACATTGTCGGATGAATGAAATCGGATAATATTTGGCCCAGTTATTCTCTGAGGAGGAACACTGAACCAAATAAATTGTTAGGCATCTTTTTAGAATGCATTTTTTGCCAGTTCACGCTAATTTATGCAGACGGGTATGTGATTTCTAAGAACATGACACGTTTGTAACGATAATAATTTTGACCAGACCCAGAAAATTGTTTTATGGTGAAACTATAAACATTTCTATCCATGTGTATTTTGGAAGGGAGACGTACCACTTTTTAAGCGTTTCATATTGATGGAAAGGAAGGAAGATGATTCACACGACACAACAATATTTGTTATCTAAGGCATAAACTAATGAATTTATGCTAATGAACGTAAATGCCGTAAGAAACGGAGTAATGTTTTATTATTACAGTATTAATGTCATTTAGATGTGATATGTGACTTTTGTGTTGTGTTACTCCTGTTATGTAAAATTGTGTCACATAAAGAACACTATGGAGACTCGCAGAGGTCTGAAGGTATCAATGATAGGATGCTAGAAATAGATTTGAGTGCAGTGTAGCACTAATTAAGAAGAGACTCACAAAATAACCCTGATTTTAATTGTGGGAATTAAATGTAAATTATCCTTTGTTTGTATTTGTTGTATAGCCATGATTTTATACCAGTAAATGTTTTATTTTAGGAATATGTTGTTTCTTTCATGTAGAGTAGTTACCTGGTAGACTCAAATCCTGAGCATGTGGTCGTATGGTGGGCAGGAACGTCCCATACCTCGAAAGACCGTGAGTTAGCTGGGATACGAACACATGTTCCACATGATGACAATTGGGTACAATATTAAGGGTGTTTAAATTTTTCTAATAATAATAATAATAATTTTTAAATGTTTTTGACTTAGGTTATAGCTAGAAGGAGTGAATGTTTTTCAAATGAGTGTTTGATTTTTATTGTTAATACAGTGTGTATGTTAGCATCGTTGGTCATGAACAACGATCGCAATTGTAAGAATGATTATTTCAAGTATGAATGAGTTTCAACTAGAATTAGCTGAGATATAACAGTTTTTGTAAAGCTATATTTTATGAAACGCAAGAACTGCGTTTGCGTGTTCATTTGCTAGCATTATGAGTCTAGAGGCGACCACAACAGCTGAGAAACGAGTTGTCCCGTTTCTGGCAGGGTCAGGCAAACAAATGAATGAAATTCTCGCACCTGTGGTGTGGAGGACATACAAGAAGGCTATGACCTAACCAGTCCAGTTGTTCACGGACACGCGACTGAAATATGCCAGTAATTTAAAATGGAATGCTCGCTTTGAAGGAGCAGCAGTATAAAATGTTTAGATTTATTTTTAACACTTGCAGATGGAAGAGCGTCTTTAAATTTCAACAGTTTACGCATGTATAAATGTAGGGAGTTTTTATTTGAGTGTCAGTGGCGTAAATGTATATTTAAATTTAGGGTGTTATGTAGATTTTGAATTGTTATTTAGTTCTATTAATAAATTTATATTTTTCTACACGTTTGTTCGGTGTTCCTTTATTACTCTATAAATGAGACATGTTGTGGAACAGCCTAAATTAGCTAGGATGTTTTTTCCCTTTCGACAAAGCCCCGAGAAAAGCAGGTAAGTTTGCACACTTACGTATAAAAATCTAGTTTGTTATATCCATAACATGTTTCAAGCTTGGTGTGTATAATCTTGGAGAACTCACCGGCGGGACTCTGATATGATCTTAAGCCGGGACGTTCACTTTTCAAAAATCCAGCTTCGCTTTGGATGACCAGCGAGTACCTCCTTGATTTTTACGGGTACAGTACCTAACTTAAGGCCACGGCTGCCTCCTCTCCAAACCTTAGCCCCAATTACAAATACACACTATGATAGCCATTACAAGACACAGGTTATCAGACAGATTCCACATACACTCATGTACTGTTTGATTTCTTTCACTTCACTAACAAGGGGTGGTTAGTTTTATTCTGCATGTAGCCCTACAAACTGCATGGCGTGAAGCAGCGGTGTCCTTTTAGGTTTTCTGTTAATAATTCATTTTAGGGGCTTGGGACATCCTGTTATTCAGCCCAGTGTAGTTGTGTGTGTGTTGAACTTGCCTGATAACCTATATTTTCGTGATGACTAGGGACCGGACATTTATGCACTAAAACTATTAAATATCCATGCAATTATGCACTAAAAATGTAGACAATATGCATTAAAATTTGAAAAATATGCACTTAACAATAAGCCAAACTTATTCATTCTTCTTTCCCTCCTTTGCCGTAATATGTGCAGTCCTTTTTGCATGTTATTCAAGTTGAAATTTCTTTTCACATTTCACCTCCTTCGAGCATACTTGAAAACAGACGACAACGCCATCATTTGAATAAGCACTATTACATGACACCCACTGATTTAATAAATACTTTCTGTGGGCTGATAACCTAGATATTAGGCCCCTTAAAACAACAATTATCATCATCATCATTAATTAATACTTTCTGCTGCTCTTCTCTTTAGTTATTTTGAAGCTACATGCTTGCGTAAAATACTGTTATTTCATTATCTGTTGCTCAGAAAGTTGCTTACAAGGGATGTTCAACACGCAGGCGAAACCAATTTTGTTGAGGATGTTTTAAATTATACTTAATTTCAAATGTATATGCTAAAATATGCTGTTAAGTTCAGAATATGCAATAAAACCAATACACCTTCAAAATGAGCATTTTCAGATGCGCATATACATTTTCACAAAATCCGGTCCCTAATGATGACTGTAGTAGTGTGTGTAACTGCATTAGGGACAGGGATGAGGCAGGTGCCTCAGGACTATCCCTGCATTTTTCTGGAGTGAATGTGAAAAAACAATGGAAAACCACACTCAGGATAGTCACTGTCAGCACCGGGATTTGAACCTGTGATCTCCGGACTTGCTGTAGCTACCCTCACGGCCTCTTTAGGATTATAGGGGTTAGCTACTGCTAATCCAATGCGAACGTAGAAATCCAGTAAACAATGCCCATATGAACTTACCTTCTCGTACCTCTCTGTCCTAAATCTCATTCTGGCAATGAAATCCTACATCAGAACTACAGTACTGTATTGCCCTTTCAAGAATTGATTGCCGGCGGTCGAGATGGGAATTATTCTTTGTTTACTTGTGTCACACTGTCAGCCTGCGTCTTTAACAGGTACTGTTGCGCGAGTAGGATATGCCTCAGCGCCAGTAGCCTCAGTCATCGTTTAACTATCCATTGTGACATGAGCTCCTGTGACGCTTATCTGACGCAATGATGCTTGACTTATGTTCAGACTACACTCTGTCATTGCCGTGTCCTCGACTTCGCCCCGCGGGGCTCATGCTACAATAAACAACAAACGCTGGCGCAGCCACACTCAGCGGTAATCAAATCTTGAATGGGTAATATCTTTATTGCGAACTCCCACTACCACATCATTCAGCACCTCATAGAATTTGTTGCTGTTTCGTGGGAGGGGCTTGATCATCGTGGTCATTTAGACCCGTGTACTTGGGAGTGTGTGTGTATAGAATTTGTCTGACAGCCTGTGTGTTCGTGATGTCTGTAGTAGTGTGCGTATTTGCAATCCAGGGGCGGCCGAGGCCTTAAGTTAGGAACAATCCCAGCATTTGCCTGGAGTAAAAGTAGGAAACCACGGAAAACCATTTTCCGTGATAGGATCTCCAGGTTGGCTGAGGTGAGATTCAAACCCACCTCTTCTCAATTTTGCCTCACGAGACTGAATGTACCCCGTTCCAGCCCTCAGACTAGAATTAAATTTCTTGGCAGAGCCGGGAATCTAACCCAGATTTGACGGGGTGACAGTCACTGCGCCACGAGGTGGGCCAAAAAATCTATCTACTTCATCCTAATTCTCCCCTTCACTTGGAGCGTTCACTGAATCAATTCTGGCCCGAGTTCCTGAGATTTCCAAATCTATCCACGCTAATCGTTCATCACGTACATTACAGTCACTATGTTACGATCTATGATTTCCTTGACATACAGTATTACTTCCCACTTCGCACCACCTTGTTTTACACCTGACAGACACTCCTTATAGTCTCGCACTTCCCCCCCCCCCCCCCCCACTCTAACTCCTTTTACCATAACTTCACGAATCCCTAGTATACATGGGCCAGCCATTCGTGACCGGTCGTTGGCGCGAGAGAATTCTTCTTAAGGCCCGAGTAGAACACTGAGACTACTGAATATGCACATGCGCAGCCGAGGACACATTGCGTACTTTATTTGCATTGATCACAATGGTATGTCGGCTCACTGTGCGGGGTCACACCACTGCGCACGTAATATGTACCGGTCAAGAAGGAACGGCCCACTTATATACATAATCCTATCCTACTTGCAGATAGTTGTACTTTCTTTCTTTCTTTCTTTCTTTCTTTCTTCCCTCCTCTGGACATGAATGGTATCACATTGCTTGTTCGTTTCCAAGGAGTCCCTGTAAATGTAAAGTTTTAAAGCCATCATTTCAGTGTTGCCTATACAAACTATTATTTGTAACTCTTCAGTTGGTCAATGACTGGGCAAAGTACAATGTATATAATATGTACCGTACATAACACTCCTGAAAAGAAAACAGCTTAATTAAGTTACTAGATCAAAACAGGGTAGGCAACATTAACAGCCGTCCCCTATGCCTACGTAAATGTTGGTTTATGGTTGCATTTCTTGAAGTTAAGTTGTTTTCAGGTGCGAGCACATTGTCGCCAACACTGCTTAAAATCTCGCCATTTCCAAAGACCATAATACCAGTAAAATTTCTTAACACACAGTTGCCGACATTTTTCTCCCAGAATGCATTTTCCGCACATTCTCCCAACATAATAATTACGAATTTTACTAGTGCCTATCATCTGAATAATTTCACAGTTTTCTTTGGAATTTCAAGTCTAATGAAGTTAAAACAAGTTGTACAAGGTAAGTACTACTAATATACATCGATTAAAACAGTTTTTACAGTTATTATAGGCCCTTTATTATGGAATATGTGCGCGTTCATACCTACTCGTCTGAGATGTTTGCAAGCTTTTATTTAATTAATTTTTGCATAAATTCTTGTTTAGATTTTATCATGACGTCTAAAAAACACGAGAACAAGATTGAAGATGGATTTCAGAAACTCTACGAAGATCACTGGCAAATCAACTAGGTTTTGAGTAAGTAGCCTAGACCCTATCTACATAATTAAAAGTACAAAGTTATTTAATCGTTGTTTTATGTATTTTTATATTCAGTCCGAGCACAAATAACGTAATAAAGAACCTTAATGGTCTTTGGAAATTTTGGAAAAGTCTTCTGACTGCATTTTTCGTATAATACACACCAAACATAACCTAAAATATAGCCTATGTCTACAAGTTCACTCCCAGGGACATATTCTTAAGATCAATTCGCCTTGTAATATACCGGTAATGTAATGTACCGGTATCTTATTCTCGACTTCCAAGTGCCGTCAGCCTTAATATTATAATACATTGCATATGTACTCGAAAGCTTGAAAGTAGTCCATGATTCACACACTGCTAGTTGAAGTGTGAATGCATTGGCGATTATTTATGTAGTTGGCTACTGACCTATAGCCAACTTAGTAGTAGGCAGATAAAATATTTATATTAGGCCTATTTTTGTTTCAGTTATGGTTGCGACAGATTAGTGTGGAAGCCTTCAACGAGCTTCAAGGGTTGTGCAACATGAATCAATCATCATTCTGAAGAGCCATATGCACTGCGGTTGAGTCACAGATGCACATTTTCAGAGAATACCAACAATATCTCTTGGCTCTCTTTCAGTTCTCGACATAAGTTACTGCACCACTGAATGTCTGGGTGAAAATTACTGATGTACTTAAGTTGGGTGAGACAAAGTCATTGCTCGCTACTTGGTTAGATGACACAGTTCGTGCGAAGCCACTGGTTGCAATACGTTATAAATATTCCTCGCAACTATAGCCTAGGCTACTTGTATTATTAATTCTGAATGAAAGTAGAACGCGACTTATACATTTGCATCGGACATGATTGTGACGCTTACATACCTTGTGTCCTTGTTTCATCCTCTGGGCGATATTACGTATTGAAATTAGGAACCCTGGTCACTACTGCATTTCATATATGTGCATAAGTACATAAATATGCGTTTTTATTTATTGCTCTTTAAAAACGGCTGGCATGTTCCAACAGTGCTTGCATCTCATTCAACTGTCAACAAGGCGCACTCTAGCGGCACACCGATGCGCACACATTGTTGCCAACATGTGGGATACAAAATCGGCTTCCTTTGGTCATAAATGAATATTTTTTCTTAAATTACCTCCCTCCACAACAGTGCAAACCGCATCAAAATCCATTCAGTGATTCTCGAAATTACCCACTTTCTTCAGCTCAATGGCTTATCCGCCGAACTGTCAGCACACATCTCTAAGAAATACAACTCTAGAATAGACGACTGGCTGGACGAAACCATTGGCCGCTACTAGGCCAGGTGACTGTGTGAATGAAAATTACTGCTTTTAATACAAGCAAGGGGGTCTGGGGTATAAGCCCCAGGTTAGGTTTGTATGTAAAGCCATATTCCGGGTTCACCACGCTCTAACTAAGAGGCAAGACCAGTGCCAAACAATAATGTTGGCACTGCTGAAAAATGCAACAACACCCTTTAGCGATAAAATGTTCAACTCTTGTATCTGTCACATTACATAAGTTACTGTAGAAAATTTTCCAGATTTTGATGGAGGTTGACTGTTTTACAATCGCTAGGCAAAGTTCAGAGTAGCGTACTCCCAGCATCAAACGCCATATTGTGTTTTTCAATCGCTAGGCAGCGCTGCCAAGGGAATTAATGTGGTGGGCAAGTTGATCATATTTACTTGGTGCTATTTGTGATGAATAAGCATTAACCCTTTGGAGTAGTGACACTCCGTAGTTGCTTGTTGTGTTTCTCCTACCAGCTGTGAACACTATGATTTGTGTCATGGATTTGTATGTTAATTGCATGAATCTTAATTTCATGGCTTGATTTCGTTTATCGAAAAGTGCTGTGATGGCTGACCAATAATTGTTAGGTCGTTACGCCATACAAACACCACCCCTGGTTTTTGTCACGCACAGTGGAGGTAGACACGCATCAATAATTTTCATCCAAACCAATGGTTTCGAAACATGGATTCCTTGCGATCAGCGTTCATTACAGTGGTAAATACGGTTCTACATACAAAACAAAACTAACCTGGGGCTTACGCCCAGTAGTGCAATCAGTAATTTTCGTCCAGACTGTCGTCTAACCAAGTAGCGACCAATGGTTTCGTCCAGACAGTGGTCTAACTAAGGAGACCCCGATTATTTCTCCTTTTTTCCCCCACATAATTGCAACATTACATGTGTCGTCTAATGTAGGCCTATTTTGTATCGGATATGTTGGTAACTAATGATGTCAATGTGATCGCTGCAGCAGTTTCACATACTAAATATGCTGTTGAACATGGCTGCGGTTGTTAAATATACAATAAATAAAAACACACATTTTAAGTGATTAAGCACATATATCCGGTGCAGAAGTGATCAAGGTTAGTAGTTACAACTGACAATGCCCGCCCCCCGCCCCGCCAAAAGATGAAATATGGTATGAAAATGATATATTATCAAAGTGAAAGTGAAAAGGAAAAGAGTGATACGTTGTACAGAATTAATCTGAAATTTCCCTACAGTATATAAGTCGTGTTGTAAAGGGGATAGCGGGTGGGTTAGAGACAGCGAAGGAGAAAACATCTATTAGGACATCATTTCCACAATTATTATTCATCATTACACAAGGTATTTGGGCTAATTTAAGTATTCTACTTGGTTCATCACTCCTGAAGTGTTACCTCTATTATGGTACGTATGTCGTTTTGCCTTGAACATTTTTGCTTGAAGACGGGCTATTATTTTATGTAATTTCTTAGTTTATTCCACTAATATGTATCGGTTTTCCAATATGTAAATTCATGTAAATTTTAGATGGTTGGCTACAGAAAATACTGAAACCTGTTTTACAAAACGCTTTAACTCACAAATTTCGTTACATATTTTTGCAAATCTTACAATTTTCTATTTTTTAGTAATGTTCCTTTGGGCTGATTTTTTATTTTTCAAACAAAACAGTGTTAATGTTTGCACTGCACAACACCACTGGTCACTAAAAACAAGGGTTTCCACCCTTAGCGTCTATGACAGCTTGTAAGCGCTCAGGCATACTGTTCACAACTCGTCGAATGACATTTGCCGGGTTGCGATCCCATTCCTCCAGCAGCAATGTTCTCAGTCGTGCCAAGGTGGTGGGGTCACACTGTCTGACGTTCTTTCCAAGCATATCTCGTACATGTTCGATGGGGTTTAAGTCAGGACTACGAGCTGGCCAGTCCAGGGTTTGAATCCCCACTTCCTGCAGATATTATACAACACAGCGAGCAGTATGAGGGCATTATCCTGCATCAGCATGAAATTCTGACCAATGAAAGGCGCATCAGGATCTCTTCGATGTACCTTTGGGAATTGAGTGTCCCGTGATCGATGCATACCAACTCAGTGCGGGCCATAACGTTGATGCCACCCCACACCATAACCGAGCCACCTCCTAATGGAGTCCTGGAGGAGAAAGCAACAGGGCTGTACCTCTCCCTGCGCCTTTTCCACATTAATTCTCTTCCATCAGGAGATCTAAGATTAAAGCGACTCTCGTCAGTGAAGAGAACAGAGGCCCACTGCTCGTGTTCAACAAATGCCAGTTGTTATTCCTAGAATAACAATAAGCGAGCGGTAACATTCATAACCCTTAAATGCTTACAGTGCGCTTCCCGCCATCGAAGATTGGGTAATTGGTGGTAATAAACCACCCTAAGAAATGTCATATTATCAATTACTATTCACGGATGTTTCAGATGTTTGTTCTAATGCGTGAAAAGCTTTTAAAATGTGATTACATCTTTTTCATGGCTAATTTTATACTATTTATATTACATTTTTAACTGTTCCACTTTTTTTTGCCGGTCTGTGTATTACTCCGTCGATAAAGCTTGCCTTTCAACGCTTGTATTTAACTAGTCAAATTGTCAGTGAATTCAGTGAATTTTCTGCAAGTGGCTTATAATGTGCCAGGTGACGAAAGGTCAGGAGAGTATTCTACCAACCATCTCGCACTGTGCCGCTAGCATTTTTTGGGGCAGTTGGTCCTGGTTCGATTTTTGGCTCTGCCAAGAAATTTTAATTTTGGTCTGAGGGATGGAACAAGGCACACTAAGCCTCGTGAGGCAAAACTGAGAAGAGGAGGGTTCGCTTCCCATCTTAGCCATCTTGGAAGTGGTTTCCGCACTTCTACTCCAGGCAAATACCGGGATGGTTCCTAATTTAATCCCAACCCTCATCTGAACTTCTTTCATCTCAATAGGAATTTGCCAATAGGCTTTCAATAGCATGTCTCAATTCTGCTTCCATATATGTAGGCCTATACATGCAAGAAATGAGTATGGTACTTATCAAAAATAAAGAAATAATAAGCAGATATGTACCCTACTATTCTATTTCTCTATACTCCTAAATCCTTCTCTGAACACTCATCTTAAAACAGAATGGTCTGCATTTTTGGACTAATTATAAAAATGTAGCCTATAAGAAGAAATGAGCATGTTTCTGTTCTTATGCATTTTATATGATGCTTTAAAAATCAATCTAGAAGAGCTAATTTAAGTTAACTTCACTACCATAATACTGCTTAAGAGTTAGACTGTTGAGAACTGATGACCAAGATGTCCCTAACTTGAGCAAGGACTGCTTCACAACTTTATGTAAAATGTAAAGGGCCTTTACGTAGTTTGGATCATTTGCATACGTGTTACAAGGATGTGTGTGCTGACTTTTTGGTGTTAAATGATGTAGGTTGGCAACACCAAAAGTGGCGGCCATCTTGGTTTTCTAGTAACTTATTTAAGGTGTCCCGGACTATAGTAGTGACCATAAACTTATGCTTGTATCTTTCCCAGGAGTGTTATTTACATATTATACACATTGTACTCTGCCCAGTAATTGGGCAAATTCGTGTTGACCGTCTGAACAGCAACAAATAACAATGAGTTCCTGATCAGAAAGCCGGTACACATACCCCCTTAATTTAGACGTTCTTTCTTCTCATGTTTGTTTTGTTGAAAATTGAAACATCAATCTGGTCCAATCTACTTGATAGTGAATCATCCCCAAGTTCACAGATCACTTTCTGTTTCCGCTTCTGTGTTCTAGTAAGATTTAACTTTAGTAAAATTGGAAGTAATTTTGCATTTTTCATTAATCTACCAACAGCAATCTAACATGGCGACCTCGTGGGATTCTTCGCCTATAAGAAACTATGCACCGGATTATTGTGGCAAGAACACAATGACACAACATATGAGATAGGTCCATTGCTGTCCATTTCAAAAAAATGAGACACGAAACCAATATGGTGGATGTGAAAATTTAAAATAAAGACTATTTTCCGTTATCTTTTCAACAGATCTTTGTGAAACTAGACATGGTAAGCGTGTACTGTGAAAAATATTCATAATTTAATTTACTGCTTTATAATTCCATTCAGCTATCGTCACAAATTATTGTTAAAGATGGAAACATACTAGTGACTAGTGACTAGTGACCTATCCAACTGAGCGCTACGAAACATGGTATGGTGAATTTGCCTACTGCAAATTTAATACACAGCTATGTAACTAGCGTCATGATTCTTTTTTCATTAATTAAAAATGGGGAACATGGGAATTTAAAAAATTGCTATGACTCGTGAATTGCCAAATTCATCGCTGGAAATCGTACTATGATAAACCTATATTATATACGCCAAATGTACTGAAATATAATGCCATTAACTTGTCTTCATCATTCAAGGTAAGCGAATATTTACAATAGACTAATACAAAACATGTTATAATTCTTGATATATTCAGTCGATTTCTACGAAACTTGGCTGGCTGCGTGGCTCAGCGGTAACGTTCTCGCTTGCTGTGCCGAAGGTTGCAGGATCGAATCTTGGCGGAGCCAGTTGGCATTTGAGGGTGCGCAAATGCGAGGGAGCCATGTCATTAGATTTACTGGCACGTTAAAGATCCCCTTTCGGAGCAAAATTCTGGCACCCCGGCGTCTTTAAAGCCACAGTTGTTAAAACGCACGTAAAACCAATAATATTATTATTATTCTACGAAACTTGGTGTGGTAAGTCAGTACTACAAACTTTATCTACTGTTATATCGATTTCTTAATTCTAATATCACGTAAGTTATCGTTAGAGAACAGAGGAAGATGATAGGCCTAACATCTAAGTTATCGGCTCCTAATGAAATGAAATGAAATGAGAAGTAAAAATAACTCACAGCCTGGGATGAGAATTAAAATAAAACAGACAGTGAGCCCTCTTGGATAAAATATAATAAAATGTGGTTATAAGCGATAAAACATATAACATATGTTATAAACCAGTAAATGAAATCATAAATTTTGCAACTAATAACAGACTGAACGACAGAAATCCAATTCTATATTTACCGTATGGATTATATAAGTTAACGCATAACCATTCAAACTACATCCAATTGCAAGGGAGTGAAAAAAGAATAGGCTGCCCTTCATCGTAAACAAAGAATATGTCACTGGCAAATACAATGCTTGACTCAGAAATGTGTACAATGCTGGCCTGTAATGAATATTCCTCTTACGGTAATAATCTATTTATGTCATAGTCATGTAACCAACAACTCTACACAGCCTGTCTGGAGATGTGATTTGTTATACATTATAAACATTGACAGAATGCCCCTGACACTGTTAAAGATTATATCTTAACTTGCCAGTTCGGGAGAAAAGATCAACTTGAGGTAAAGAAAACGAAAGAATTGAAATCGAAGATTCATAATGATGTGTATAGATTGCATTGATCAATGTTTGGTTAGAAGGTTGAATGAACTCTCTGAAGCAAGTAAATGGACCCCTTCTTCTTGTACAAGAAAGAAGACACTTTTCCGGAGGGCGAGAAATATAGCAGATAGACGCTGCGAATCGCCTTCGGGAGGAAATACAGTACTGTTCAATACTGTAGAAGAGCTTGAAATACAATATCAAAGATCATTGAACATTGAACAGTGTAGCTAATAATTTAGAAGAATCGCACATTTCGATTGTCTGTCGGAAACAGTCACCTTCTGAGGTCTCGGGGTACGTATTGAGACTTCGGTCGCAATGGTCCTGGGTTTGATTCCCGGCTCTGTCAAGAAATGTAATTCTAATCTGATAGCTGAAACAGGGTACACTCAGCCTCGCGAAGCAGAACTGAGAAGAGGTGGGTACAATGCACACGTCGACCATCTTGGAAGTGGTTTTCCATCTGTTTCCCACTTCTACTCGAAAGGAATGCCGGGGCCCGGGATGGTTCCTTACTAAAGCCAACGGGCCCCCTCTTCCCCAATCCAACCTTAAATTACAAGTCTCGAAAATGAAACAACACCAATAAAAGCTATGTCGTATGCCATCGCCACCTCTTCTATTGTGAATACATGACTTGTTTCTCTTACATACGCATCATGTTGTTGGCATATTCCCCGTCCGTGTCTCCATAGGTCTCATGACTCTGTGTAAGTTGATTTTACGCCTTCTGGTAGCTGAGGCATCGTGTTCATAAGACTACATACTGTACTTGGGCGTGTTTGTACTTGTACTGAGACAGGATTGAGAATGAGTTAGGTACCATTTGCCTGAAGGTGAAATATAAAACCACGGAGAATGAATGCAAGTGAGATTGGAGCCCATCTCTTTTCCCAATAGTCCTTGCGAAGCTTAGTGCATCTCATGCCAAACCCCATCGGGGTTGAGAATGGAAACTGGAGGTTGTTGGTAGCGAATTAGGCGCTGGTCATGCTTTAGGTTTTGTGTTCTCTTTCATTTGAGAATATGGTTCAATTCTATTGATTTTGATCCTGGCAGATCAGCAAATTTGAACATTCTGTGAATATTATTTTCATTACATTAAGGGGTCACATGCTATTAAATATGGGTTTGTTAATTTTGATTGTTGATTCATGATTTGTGTTTTTGAGTTTCTAAAAAAAGAATTTGGATTTTCTTCGACGTCATGTGTTAGGATACGCAGGGAGTGACACGCTGTGCTGGAGATATATTGACCTTGATTTTCATTGACTAACCCTAGATTAGCTTTAATTTTAAATGCATCGATTATGCCATGTGTTTATACTAGTAGCGTGAGTATAGTCAGCCTCACGGGTACGAGTCAAGCATTTTATTTTTGTGATCTTTCTTTAAGAATGCTAAGAGCATATTGTTTTTGTTTCAAATTAGCCGTTCATCCATCCTTGAACCAACGGCAATTGATAAAGATCCAATTTCAAGTACTGTACGTGGGTATTTGAAATTGGATCAAGGAATGAGTATTTATCACGTCCTCTCACGCCACATCAGTAACAAAGCAGGCTTCAGCTGAAATCAAATTGTTATTTGCAGCACATTTGCATTGGACATTTAAGTATTTGGGTAAATTTTAAATCTTCGGATTTTTTATTTCAAGATTTTTGTCCTGTCATTTTTAGCCTATATGAAAAAATAGGCTTATGAGATCACCACATGTCCGTGTGTGTATCCCCGTAATAAAATATAAACGGCTGGAGCGGTTTCAATGAAACTCGGTAAGAACATAGTAGGGTAAAATTTCTCCGACACCAACCCTGCCCTTCAAATTTTAATACGTTTCACCAATCCAACTTGGCGGCTGTGCGAAATATTTAACCGGCATTCTATATCTCCGAAACTATTACAGGTACCCTCCTGAAATTTTGTATGGTGGTAGAGAATAGGAACGTAAGTTTAGCTATGTGACGTTTAAAACATATTAAGTACAAAACCAACATGGCGGCCAAGCAAACTTAAAATAGGTAAATGGCATCTTCTCGAGAATTAATCAACCGAGCGCAGTGAAACTTAGTACGATAAATTTCCATACAATATTTAATCTAATGGCATCTAATTAAACTCAATTTTACTCATAAAAATTAGATGACGGCTGTGAGAAATTCAAAAATTACTTTCTTAATTTTTGTGACCTAATCATGCATTCGAAGTGAACATTTGAATGATAAACCTAGGCAATAATCTTCATATAATGGTACATAACTCTACGGCCTACATATAGAACAATCCACCATGGCGATCATCCGAAATATTTAGACGGTTCTCAATATTTGAGAATCTACTGTATTACAGCAATCAAAATGAAATTTTGTATGCTGATAGAGGCTATTAACGCAAATTCACCAATGGGCCTTTAAATGACCTGATGAACACAAATCCGACACGGCGGCGACGCGAAATTTTAATATTCAAATCGATTTTTCTCGCGATGTAATCATCCGAGCGCTGTGAAATTTGGCATGGTATATCATCATACAAGGCTTAATATATTGGCGTGTATTTCAATTCAATTTCTATTAGAACTTCAAAATGGCGGCTGTGCTAAATTTTAAAATCACGTTTATATTTCTCGTGTCCTAAACAATCGATATAAATGTAGGTTGGTGTAATGAGCAATGATTATAATATTCATCTGCAGGCAAACAATTCTATAGCATATATATAAAACAATTCAACATGGCGTCCATACGATACATTTCACCGGTTCTCAATAACTCCGAAACTATTTAAGCGATCAAACTGAAATTTTGTATGGTGTTAGGGGACTGTAAAGTAAGCATAAATCTGTGACTTTCCCTAATCCTGAAAAACACAAAACATCAGGTGTGCCAAGTGATTTTCATATATTGCAAATCACTTTTCTGTCGATCTAATCATTCGAGTGCAATGAAACTTGGCACTGTGAATCTTTATTCAGAGCTTAGTGTAGAGACATCTAATGATGTTCAATTGTTATAAAAATTTCAAGATGGCATCAGTTCGAAATTGTAAAACCTTATTTATTTATTATAATAGAAATGACCAGTAGGATATATGAAAATAGGCTATTTAGTTCTTCACGGAACTACTTATTTCCTTTTTTGGAGGGTGGGGTAAAGTGTGTCCATTTTCTATTTTTTTTTTTAGGGTATTGTACTTGAGACGGATTGAAAATGAAAACCTATATGTCCATAAAAAAGAACGTAATCGTTTTCTATAAAATATAAAAATACAGTAAGATAAATTGTTATTGTTATAACGATGCCGGTTGGTCACAAATCCTTTGGAAAAGAGTGGGTTCTCTTATCACGTACCATTGTAGAATATTAAATTGCTCAGCATGGGCGACGGATTGAATAAAAATCGTCTAAAATAATTGATAAACACAATTGGAGATCCTACTTGGTTATTAAAGCGATGTTGTACTGATCGTCATGTAAATTATCAATTGGCACATCATCTGGTCTGCGTCTTTTGGTTATGGAACCAGCCAGTCCAGTAATCTTTGTATGTTAATTGAAAGCGAATGAATATGCCGTCAAACCATTTGTTTGACAAATACTCGGTTCAAAATGGCCTCAAACCAATTTTCATAAACTCCACATTCGATTGCAATATTCTGAAATCTCATGATATGAATAGGTTAGTGATCAACACGTGACCACATGCCACGTGCTTTGGTTGACCTCATAATATTGTGTGCGTGTGTCATTTATCGTCATCTCTTACGCGAGTGAATCCCTGTCACTCTTCTCGAAGAACATACTCATAGAGGCATACCTTACCTTACCTTTTCGAAGAAACAGCGTAATTGCACCAATTCGTAGAAATATAATGTGGTGAAAAAACTGGAGCCACCTACCTGTAGAAATTCACATAATACATTTGACATCCGTGAGAGGAACAGTACCTCACTTAGCAGATATGTAAGGGGCTGCTACACCCTCAAAGAACTCAATTCACACACACTGTGTTGTACACCATTGGTCAACACACAAACAATACATCACTGAAAACACACCATAGGGATCATTACCCATATGCTAAGATCGTCTATCACGACAGACTCTAGTAGTTGACTCAACTGACTGGCTGCTCTTATCAAAAATAAACACAAAATGTTCAACCTACATGACCCGTATATTCTTACTGCAAACATTAAATCTCACCGGTCATCTAAATCAAATTAATTTAACATGATCCTGGTCTCTAACTATGTTCAGGTACCGTACCTTAAAACACTCGTACAAAGCAACTTACATAAACTGCAAGGTTATCTGACTACCAAAAAACTAATCGAACAACAAAACAAAGGGGTTACAGCACACGAAATACAACTATCTGTGGTACGGTAGCTTATCTATTAGTGCTATGGGCACATACTAAGCAAAATCTACCCTACTATGTACAACAAAATCTACTACCCTATTTTAAATTACATTATTTACAATGAATTCCAGTCCAGCAAACAATAATTAGACACTGTTAAGTAAATGAATGGGTATAACAATTCCTTCATTATTTGAACCGGGGACACGGCCGCCCGTCCATCGGGATATTCGCCATACTGAAGCCGTGGATCCTGGGTTCAGATGTAGACTGCGCGGCTGGTGATGTTGGCTTCATATTTGCTGATAATGACTTCACTGCACTGACAAAAATTTATATTAATCTATATATACTTCTAAGCCACGTGCACACTCAACTTTAGGCACTTGACCTAGTTTTAGCGTACACCGCTCACGTGATGTTTTAGGGTGTAGCACGCTATCGAACTCCTGACTATTCGCGTGAACTAAATTCTCACAGGTTTTACTCCGGTGGTTTTACTCACCGTCTGGATAAGTTAATAACAAGTGTCTGTCACACTAATTAAATTGTCAAGAGTGAGTCTTTATCAATTTCTCACGTTTGGTCTCCGAAAGTTTGAGTCCCTTCCTCACCTTACGTGGTGATTTATTAAAATACCACTTTGTGTTAAGAACTGCTTATGTTATTTATATAATACTGCGCACTTTTGCGGAGCTTAATACGGCGTGAGTGTTACAAGAGAGGGAAGACATTTTCAGCATCGGCTATGAGCACTGTAAGTACACATTAGTAAACATGTTTGGTAAAAGTGTAAAAAAAAAGTGCGCGCCACCATCGGCCGAACCGTGTACGCGCGCCTGCGATCTACGCCAGTCAAAGCCGGCTTAGCTTGCCATGTTTTTCTGGGCGCACAAAGATAATGACCCTGTATCATGGAGTAAGCCCACTTGGCTACTAGAAGCGCGCACTGCTTGTCGCTGAGGGCGTAGGTTCTCCCCTATGGCAGTGAAAAGACTGTTAATAAATTAATAACGCACACTACTTAGCGCTGAAGTTCGTAGGTTCTAACCCTACAGCTGCTGACAGACTGTATATTAATTCATGCGCGCACTTTCGTGGCTCTGAGGGACGTAGGTTCCCTCCTACGGCTGTGACAAGACTGTGTCTTTGGCTTTCTCCACTGACACTTTTATTCAGGCAGGTCAACCTAACAACCTCGAGCAAGCATACATTCACGTAACTTTTCTGTCTCTTACTCCCCCCGCGAAGAAAATATGTCATTTTGAAACTTAATTCACGCTGATCTCAACATGGGTTGAATTTGGAAATCGATCGCTGGATCATCTGTTATTGTCTTAACATTGAAATCGTATGGTATCACGTCACCATTATAATGAATTGGTTAGTTTTAAAACCCCGTCAGTCACTCTTTTAGACAATTTCGTTTTATGTGACAAAATTAATGTTTATGGATAAATACATAATTATGTGTAGAAACCCTGCAAGTCTGCTGTATACAATGGCCGTGAGGGGAGTGTAAATATTTGCTATGGTTTTGAAACTCCGTAAGTCACTGACCAGCCAAATGAGGAGGAAATTAAAAGTGTTTGTAATACGGTATTTTTTATATAACGGGAGCACCACTAACAAAGAGTAAATTGCAAATGTTCATTTTCATTTGAGAAGCATGTTCCGTCTATTAAAATATTAAGATATTTTTCTTGTGATATTTGGCGTCATTTATTGGTACAGTAAATGTTTATTACTTCTCACAATCGAATAAAGTAGATGCATTTAGTTCTTTCTTTACGACAATAATAAAATGTTATTAATTTTGTTTTAAAATCCTGGGGGGCGTGGTGGCTCAGCGGTCTAGCTGTATGCCTCTCACCAAGGCGGTCCGGGTTTGATTCCCGGTCAATGCATGTGAGATTTTCGAAGTGAAATGCCATGTCCTGTGGTTCGGATCCACGTGAAAAGGAGGTCCCGTGGCTCATAATCACAAGATTCACGGTCACGTAAAACTACAATCTTCCTTTTTGTTTTGTTTTGAAATCCCGTAAGTCACAGAGTTTTAATCTTGTCTATAGACAAATTTAATAAGTAATAAAAGTTCATATCACACTTTCATGATGTCTTTCCATAAATATTAATCCTCAAAGGCAAAACAGTTTACAAATAGTTGCTGGTTTATTCAGCAATCCGTTCCCTCTGCTTTCCCACAAGTTATCATTTCGTGACTTACGGGGTTTCAAATATAACTGATTCTATTGCCCTCATAATTTATATAACTTACCTTCTGTTTTGGTTAATTGTATCATTTCCTCAGCCTGCAATTTTACCAAAAGTGGGCGTCACCAGCACCTATCTATCTCGTACATTTACCAGGTTGAGATTGCAAACTCGGTCAGCTGTTTACAAGTGAACCCCTTAGTCCTCTCACGCTAAGGAAGAGTGTGCGAATGCTCCGAACTGTGCCCGAATCTCGCATATCCATCACCTATATCCGCTGAGATGGAAAGGATTGTAAGGACGTTGATACGCAGCCAAATAAACCAACACTTCCATACTAGGTGAATAACTAGGAAATCCTCGGCGCATATCGGTCACGCAATAGCACTACTAACTAGTTACACATTTACTAGCAAACAATCATATAAAACATGAAAGGTAGGACGAGAATCTCGGATCTCGAGCGTGAACGGTGAAGTTAAGACTAAGTGGGTTCTAGTATCTAACCAGTAGCACTAACGCATGTCGATTTCGAAATGAAAAGATGATCAGTTTCTATAAAAAGGGCAAGCAAACTAAACAGTGCTTGCAAGTTTATTAAATAAAATTTTACATGCTATAAAAATCCCTAACACAAATAAAAATATTTTAAGATTAAAAATAAAATATTTTAACAAATGTAGATAGTCCTTCTATCTGTATTCACTGTCCAAGCGAAAGGATTCGATACACAAATTTGTTCGCAAATAATAAGTACTGAAAGTTTCTTTCAATGGTCAACATGTGACTCGGTTGCAACAAACAGTCTGATATGATCAGCTCTTATCATATAAAATTGTAATTAATAACAAATAATACCCTATATTATACATTTATCGTTTCTAAAATGTATCAATATTATTAATAAAAATTATTGAATTATTTAAGTATTTACGTTAGTCGAATTATCATGTTCAGCACGATATTCTAACAAAATATTTACAAGATCATGCGTGATCTAACAATCTCGCTCTGTTTCCTTCCTCTAAAACATTTCTTCTAATACAGTTCACAACCAATGTTTCACCTCTATCTAATTGTTTTTGTCATAATCAATAGAACCTTCGTAACAAACAATAAAGCTAATTACGGCTCTGTAATGTCATTATCAATAAATATTTTCGATATACTTGAAGTACGGTGCGGGACTAATCTCTTACCTTCATAAATTTCGTGGATCTCGGAATTACATTTCACTGACATGTACAACACAAAATAATACTCAAATGTGAGTTAACTTCTTCGACATACTGTATCAAACAATTTGCTCTCACCAGCAATATACTTACTGTGTAAACCTACCTATTTGGTGAACAACTTCTCAATAGAGCGTTAACTACACGCATACATTTCTCAACACACTCCTTTCCTTCCGACGATAATAATGCACGGTATTCTTCCAATAAAACCCATCTTTATACATTCCAAACATGTGTAAGAATCAGTGACCCTACTAGATAATCACTAACCTGTGAAATACCTTTCATGGTGCACTCTAACAAATCTCCTCCACAAACTCATTACCTTCGTGCTCTATAAACTTCAATAACATTTCTGTTCACTTCATTACATTGTTGTAGTATATTCCAAAATGCTTCAATTGACAACATTCCGTTAATATCCTTCATAATATAATATTATCCACGTTACAATAAAATATCAACATTAATAGACTTTAGTCCGCTTGTCTTCGCATTTAATGAAAAATAAAACATTTCCTCCATTCCTGGTATTTCTTAATGCATTAATTATTCATTTACAAATGTGTTTCGTTTTCAAATAAACCTCAGGTTGATCTACAACTCACCTGGTCTATGTTTTCGTAATAAACAATTACTTCAATAAAATTATTTATAACTTTAGGCATCATGTTGACTCTGTCAACGTTATGATCCTATTTTCATTAATGTCTCCGTTATGTTAATAACCAATGACTATAACAATGTCATGTTTCAATACTATTCCGATATTGGAATTGTTATACTTCATAAAGTATTTTATAAATATTGCACTTCTTTTATGACACATTAAATTGTTTTTATAATCAATACTTCAGCATATTTCACTTATGCTTTCTCTATTAAACGATGCAATGTAGCAAAATTGACGCATACTATAGGTAGTTACGCATTCTATTGAAGCATTCCATTTGTATAAAAGAGTTTCGTTTTAAAGTGAGTATAATTAAAAACGTATCACCAAATTCAATTATGAAACATTTAAAATCCAAATAATAATTAAAATACGTCAAAACGACACGCGCTGACGTAGAATAAAATTTACAATTAAATTTATAAAATTGACAACATAATAACATGAGTTATGAGTAAAGAAAAATCAACATAAGTTGGTCACATCTGAAATAACCCCAGAATACAACAAACTACTGAGATATTAGTACAATCTTTCGTCTACCTTCATGATGGTCAGCCCTTGCGATACCTGGCCGGATATGTAAGATGTTTCTGTCATGGCTCGACATGCGCCGGAAGCGTGCTGGATAACGGGTTCCCCCCTGTCTGCGAGAAATCAGCTTGGCGGCTCGCTCCTCTCCGTGAGCACCTGGCTGCGTGGCCTCGGGTCGCGCCAACGTCTTCATGCTTCTCGATTAACAATCTGGAAACTCGTACTCCGGTCGAACGAACTCTTCGGACGGCTGGTCTCTTGTCGCATTTCTTCATCATCGTAGATTGAATGTCTATTGTTAAAATCTCCCAAGTTGGTAATGGAAATCTTTGTAGTATCATGGTTGGTAAATTCAGATTACTGCTTGTTAGAATTGCAGTTGTAGAATAATGAACTCATTCTTGTCTGGTCCACTCTGAATTCCACTCCGTGAATGTAGATTAACTTCCCTCCATGGATTTAGTGTTGCATCTCTATCTTCATAATATTTTCAGACTGGGAACTTCCCCCCCCCCCCCTGACCTGAATTCTTTATCATCATTGTAGGTAGTGGTATGGTAGTATATTTTGTTCAATAATGTAAACTTCTTCTTGTGAGCGGAGAATTGGAACCTGTCGATTCCAGTTTCAAACTATTGCTTTATTTCATTGCCGGCATCTCCTACTGTTCCTCGGCAAGTGTGGCGTCTCCTTCGGTCAAGTGTCTATCTCCTTGCCGTACCTTGCTTATGCATATAAGCTCTTCTCGGATGATCAGTAATACAGGTCTACACTATACCTGTCGCTGTGAAGGAATGAATCTCTGCGCTCTCCAGTGCCGCGCTCTTTACTGTCTGAAATGGCGGACTAGCCTCAAACACAGTCCTTATTACTGTAATTCGCTCATATCTTTCCTTCTATTCATAAATATTTAATTCTGTTCTGATAAGAAAATATCGTCTCGTCTTCGTTAACTGTAGAAGTGCTTACATCGCTTTATATATCAAAATTAAATATAATAGCGATTCCCTCAATATTTTTGTGGTTCTTTCTGATTGGCTCCTGAGTTATGAAGAAAATCTCATTGTTCTAGCCTCTTATCAAAGTGTCGTGCGAACGATTTTGTTATTGTCGACTCGGCGAACAAAAACCGGTCCTTGACTTGCTAACTTGAAGCTTTGGTCATATTCCAGTGTCTGAAGATTGGACTCTCCCTTGGTTAAAATAATATTCACTGAAATATTTCCAAATGTAATTCTCTAAAAATGCTACAAATTTTCCCAAAAACTCATCAATATATTCCATTCACCTCATAAAATAGTTATGTGAATAAAATATTGTTCCATTCCTAATTTCTATTTCTTGCATTAATTTAGTGCGCAAGTCGGTTCGATCCTCGGCTCCAACAATGCCTTGAGTCAAACTGAATTCGAGGTCAGTACCTCGGCTTTGTTTCACATCCCGTCCCCTCTGAACTTTCTGTCGCCAAGTTATGTCGCAATATCCCTTTCTCTTGCCAGCAGTCTACGTGCTATGGCTGCTTTATTAATTTCTAACTTCTTCATAATTTAATTTATTTCATGTTTTTCTATAATCAAATTATTGCCGTAATTTATCGTCCCATAATTTAATTTCATAGTATCCTTCGTCCTTAGGCCAAAGGGTGCAATACATTTTGAGCTTTTGCCAAGAGATGTTGGTAAATGTCAAGATTTACCGACACGAGCTGGTAAAATACCTATTAATGTAATTAAAGAAAGTTATTATGTTTTACTGTACATCTATGTTCGATTCAAATGTAACACAGTGACCAAATGAACTGCTCTCAAGAGGACCGCGTAAGACTCAATCAGGTAAGTAGCCTGTACAATAGAATCTGAATTGACCATTTACAACAACCACATATTCACTCCAAACAAGCAAATTTCGGAGGTCAATCATCACTTCCAGTATCACAACAAAACATCACATAGACTACAACTAACAAATACTGACGAGTTGCATTATCTCAACTTATACTGCAACTAAATAAGTGTACACATTGTAAATATTTTCACCCTTACTTTCAGACATAGATTTTATAGCCTAAGTGTAATGGATCTGATGATGATCGCTTCACGATCGAAACAGGTCATCCAAGTGTATTTATTAATCTCATGTATTTTTTCAGGATTAGGGAATAACCCATCTCATTTGGGTACAATCGTGTTGACCGACTGAAAAGCACCAAACGTTTAATTACTAAGGCAACACTGAAAAATGGCTTCAAACACCATAATGTCAAATATAATTGTTATTTTGTAATCTATTTAAAAACATAAATTGCGTAAACGAAAATGTACCTCAGCAATGAAATAGAAATGGCATTAGGACATAGCTCTCTTTGGAGTGGTCCTATTTCCAGAGTAAAACTTGATAATGTGACCGCAATCGGGATTCGAACCCAAATCTCCTGTTGTACAGCCACGTTCTAACCGCGGAGACATGCGCCGATGTGTATCTGATTCAACAAATTACTTTTTGATGCGATAACATCCACACATCTTCCGTATCCGTTTAATCCAAGAAGAGAGTTCTGTTGAACAACCATGATAATTTCGTAATTGACCGGGCCTCATTAGAAGCATTATCTTACGTAAATACACTGATATCGCATCCTTCTGTGACGAGTTATCGCAATTTCATTCTCGAATTATCATTATGTCCAACCCTGTAATTTTTTTAAAAAAAATAAGGAAATACCTACGTATTTGTGTGATATTGGTATTGTGCCCGTTTAGACCGAAGTCCAACGAACACATTTGCCAATTCCCTAAATCAGTTCAGCACGAGAAAAACAATCTCAGGGTCTATTTGGGAAAAAATCTAAAGTAAACGCTGGCTTAATTGATCTCAGCAATAGGCAAGCAAGGGAGAAGAGAAAGGAGAAAGGAAATATCACAATTTCTTTAAAATTATCTCATTTTATTACAATTAAAAGATTAAAAATTTATGCAAAATTATTCAAAAATATCACAAGAAATATATCAACACCAGAAAGAAAATATTCCTAGCCTAAATTTTTGATAGCCAGAAATTGATAGTCCATCTGGTATCATTATCCTATTCTAAATTTTCGCTATTTACACAATAGGCGGTTCATTGTTCATTGACCCCTATCTGTACACTGATCACTTTCAAACTTCATGTTTAATTAACATGTCACCCATGGTTTCAAATATCAAAATATCATTGTCTGTTCTGATGGTCCAAGTTGACAAAAAAAATGTTTTCATTGGAAAAATATCACATCATGTGATTTTCAAAAATCGCATTTCAACTAGTGTATGAATAAATATTTACAGTCATTTCTTGTAGAAACATTAGGTTGAAAAAAATACCAATATTCGACCACATAATGTCAGAATATTAATAGTATTGTGTTTCCTCAATGTTCTATTGAACTTTTCTCAAATAGCATTTGTTTGAATTGGTTGTTGTTCAAATTTTTTGCTAAAATATTTACAGCATCTACATAATTATCAACCTTAATTAAATTTAATATTACAAAAACAAACAATTATAAATTTTCCATGCTCAAAGATGTTATTTTTTAAATAACCATATTGTGTAACTCAACATCAAATTGTTGTTAACATTACTTCAATTTATTAAATCATTCATTTCATTGTCAATAATTATTTATCACAATCCCTTATTATTATCAAAATAATTAAGTTCAGAAATATCAGCAATATTATTATTATTATCTAAAATAATTAAGTTCAGTGAATAATCCTCAAAATTATTATTATTAATAATTTCCAAAAATAGGTATCACTCCTATTCAAATGGTGTTAAAGCAAAATTAACTCGACTTGCAATTAAGATTTATTTTATGCACTCTCAAATCTTTATTTCTTTTCAGGATACGGCTAGGTTTTAACAAAACTTATAATATTTTATTCAGTAGGCTCAATAACTGGAAATCGGAATGATTGACTCAGGTATTAGGCGAGAAATCATTTCTGACAGAATTAGAATTGGACAGAAATATGGGGTGGTTACTTGACTCAACCCTTCTTTTCACAACTGAGCAACTAGTACTCCAACTTCTTCCTTACCACATGGAAATATATATTCCAATGGACGGCTCCTAGCCTCCATACAACTTTTATACAAATGCCGACATTCGTGTCGCAAAATATATTTTTTATTAACATAATAATCATCATATATGATTCATTCTTTTATTATTTGTGCACTATTCCTGTCTTTAAACAAAACGCCTCCGTCGTTTACTCTCACATTGCCTAGATCTTGTGTAAACAAAAGTCTTCCAAAAGGAAATATTTCAATTTTATCCTGGTCATATCCTTTTCCTGCCTCTATTTAACAATACTGCATCCTATTTTATACATGTTCGTTATTTGCTCACCTACCGTTCCTCTACTCATTTCTTAATTTTGTGGTGTATTCCACAAATATGTCATTTGACTCTCCATTGCTGGCTGACTTGTATACTATTTATTTCCATATGAATTTTAAATAATCACTGTTTTTATTATTATTATTATTATTATTATTATTATTATTATTATTACTGCTGAAATATACACACTGAAATCCTCAAATATTTATAATATCAAATCAAATCAATTATTATTATTATTATTATTATTATTATTATTATTATTATTATTATTATTATTATTATTATGACACGATAAAAATCATTAAATAATTGAATTATTAATCACTTTCCTTGAATTTTCTTATAATTTAATTCATACAATTTAATCATAATAATTTATAATAATTTATATTTATCGTGGAAGTATTTTATTATTATTTGGATTTGCTCATAATTATCATGAAAATCTGAACGATCCAAGCTTCCTTCAAATTACTAAAAGCATTCAAATTAACTAATTAACTCATCTCATTATGTCACCTGGACATTCTAAGACTGAAATAAATTTTCTCAAAATAAAACTTCACACTTGATGAATACTAGCCGTGGTTTCTCTGACTCATAGTCGCGATAGACATAACTGTCAGAACGAAGCAAAACTAATGTGTTGATAATTTCTAAGTGAATGAGAAAAAGAAAGAACTTCTCAACTACTCTACTCTAGTAATAGTACATGTAAGAATTTGGCTCACGTATTCTTGATGTTCATGGTGGTACAGGTCCTTGGCTGACGTCACAATCTAATGGATCTCCTTCCATTCCATTAGCATGGCAACTGTCCCTGGCCATCTGCATCACCTTCAGCTCACCTTCGGGTTCATCCATCGTTACCCTATCCATTCGATATTTAGCGGCACATATTCTCGTTTAATAATACGCACTGATCCACTTCGCGATAGCTTTTGCTGCTGTCCGACATTATGACTGATGTCATAACAAACTGCCCTGTTGTTTTAAACAAACTATTTACCTTTTCAATGTTCATATTTAATACTTAAAAATATAGCGTTCCGTCTTATGCCACTCAGTAACAGCTCAGTGATGAATAGCGACTTGACCTCTGTGAACATACGCTTACTGTCGTTCGAGTATTTGGAAAAAGAAGATGCCTGCCATAAATTAACCTGTACGAGTAAACAGATATGCTCTGTAACAGATCCGTGTCCCGGAATCTGTCCCGCTGTCGTAGACTAAAATTCTGTACCTCAGAACCAAACTAACGTAAGTCACATTATGCCAACTTTTCAGGAGAGCATAAGAACTGAAGGAAATGAACTCTATGTCTGACTACATAGCTAACACTTGAATTAGGCAGCAAAAAACTATTGACATTATTAAAGTTGTATATACTTAACCCCTTTATTGGTATTTCCGTTAGAATTAGCGCAATATTCAGTCAGGACTGGACTTACGTTTTTTTGGCTGTACTTATGAAATCGTTTTAGGACTTAAGACTGGACATGCGTCATATTGGCTGTACTTATAAAATCGTTCTAGGACTTAAGACTGGACATGCGTTATATTGGCTGTACTTATAAAACCAGGTTTAGGACTTAGCACTATGACAAGGTGTGTTAATGGGACTTGCGTTTTAATGTATTCTTAACGCTTCAGAATCACAATAACGTAGGTGGATTTAAGTTTGTCTGGCTCAATCATAGGTTGGGACTTACGTTCTTACAACCCTTAGTAAATACAAAACGCGATGTTTCACCGGACTTAAGTTGTAATGGCTTAATGTAGAATCAAATTCTACATACAATGATGTAATAACCTGAAAATCGTAATTTTTGGACTTACGTTTGTCTGGTTCTGAGGTACAGAATTGTGGTCGGGTAATGAGGTGTACCTCAGGTCATATCTACTTTGTAGATAGCCCCCTCTATTCTCCTAACTTTGGGTTTTGGAAGCACAATCTGTTCAAAACAAATGGCCCCAATATCGTAGTCTAATTTTTCCACTCCTGACTGGTATGACGCGATAATTCCAAGTGCTTATTTCACTGTAGTGCAGCTGGTTTAGTCAGAGAGACTAAGTCCAACATTGGTTGACAATAGTGACTGTTTTCAACGTAGCACGTGGTCTGACGAACGTTACGACGATATTACTCCGGTGGTTGATGAAATAATAACATAACATTGCTTGAAAACTGCTCCTATATATACGGTTACGGAGCTGAAATTCGATGTGTCTGCCGTTCCATCCGGCGAGTACGCTCCGCTGTTCCAAAGCTTAGGCTCCTTCCCTGCTTCCTGTTGAAACATGTGCTTATACAAAAATACTCATAACTCTCGAACGACTGGTCCGATTTGCTTCAAATCTTTTCTGGCATTCCTAAAATTCCATAGCCAATAATATCTACTAGTTTCTAGACATCAAATCGGCGATTTTATTTTATCATCAATGAGTTTTGGTAGCTCACCCGTCGGCGCCACAGGTCTTCTTCCTAGCGCATTCTCTTGCTCGGCGCGGTGAACAAGCTGTCTCAGTGCTCTGTTCAAACTTCATAATGACGTTCCGCTGTTCATAATGCAAAAATGTAATTACGGTGGCTCCCATAATTCGGGTACAGTATGACACCTCGACCAGCTCGTGATGTAGTGGCTAGTATTTTTGGCTGTCGCCCCCAGAGGTCCAGGTTCGATTCCCGACTCTGGCAAGAATTTTCATTGTAGTCTGAGGGCTGAAACGGGTTTCACTCAGCCTCGTGCGGCAAAACTGAGAAGAGGTGGGTTCGATTTCCACCTCGACCTTCCTGGAAGTTGCTGTCCGTGGTTTCCCAACTTCTACTCCAGGCAAATGCCGGGATTGTTCCTAGCCTACCGTGTTCTCTGAATGCCAGCAACAATAATGCCGTTCCGTTCAAGAGGAAGCTGTGGCGTTATTTGTTCAACAAGTAGATTGTTCTTCATAAATTATGCCTCGATTCTTTGTTGTGCTAGTGTTTCCCGTGTATCTCCTTTTGCAATATTTATTTGATCTCTTGTCTTGTTGTTCCTCCCTTATCCTATATAGATGTTCATTTACCATCCCCCTAATGCATACTGTAAATAATGTAATCATTGCTCGGTTCTCACTAATTGCCATCTTGTGTAGATATGTAAATATAACCCAGTGTATATACAGTGTGGTCCACCCGCCCCTTATTATTTAGTTTTATGAAACCCAACTAACACTGCATTTCTCCCGATGGTCGGTAATGCTCTGCCCTGTGACTGTGTGACAGCAATGTAATTAGGTCATGGGTCTAGCAAAGAAAAACCGACCTTAAACTTTTCCCCACCAAATACTATGGCCCATTCTACTAACATATGACTTATTGCTACTTAAAATAACACACATACACGTAATACGATCGAATTAATAGCTTACGCCACGTGATCTGTAATCGTAGAAAGTTAAATCAACACCATAAACCGTGATTGAAGACTTTGAGATGGACTTAAACGTTTGAGGCGGGACGGCTACAGTAACAACTGCAAATGCAGCGCCCGCTGTCTACTATGCATTGGTGGCTGATTCGGTTAAAGCACGGCCGTAGACGGCGGGCGAGAATGGGTAGAATAGTGCCTGCCCGTGGTAGGCATACTTTTTTGAATGAAAGCCCACGCTCCATTTTAGTAGGGATGTAACTACCTAGCCACATTCATTCCCTTACGATGAATTTTTTGTGAAGAGTAGGTTGAATTTTGCTGATTTATAAAGAGAATACGACCGAATTGGTAGCTTTTGCCTCGTGACCTGTAATGGCAGGAAATTAAAAAACTGTCATGGATATTAACATAACATATCGACTTGTCACTCCGGAGGTCCAGGTTCGATTCCCAGTTCTGCCAAGAAATTCAATACCGGTCTGAGGGCTGAAATTGGATACACTCAGCTTCGTGAAGCAAATCTGAGAAGAGGTGGGTTCGATTCCCACCTCAGCCACCCTGGAAGTGGTTCTCTGTGGTTTCCCACTTCTGCTCCAGGCTATTGCCGGGACGGATTCTAACTTAAGGCCCCGGCCGCCTCCTTCTCCATCCTCACCTTAATTGCTAATACATACATTATACAGACACCGCTATAGACAGGTGATCAGAGGAATTATACACACACCAAAGTACACGGGGCTAAATGACCACGATGTTCTAGCCCCTCTAATGAAACAAGATTCCTTAAAATTTCCCGTGGTATTATTTTGTTCGGGGTCTACTCAGCCACGGGTGATCCAAATGAGCATAGAGGGTTCGATTTCCCCTTCAGCCATCCTTGAATTGGTTTTCCGTGGTTTCCCACTTCGTCTCCAGGCAAATGCCAGGATGCTACCTAACGTAATGCCACGGACGCCTCCTTCCCTTCTCCTTGTATATCCCTCCCAATCTCCCCATCCCTTATAAGGCCCCTGTTCGCTTTGCAGGTGAGGCTGCCTGGTCGAGGTGCTCGTCCCACCTCCCCAGTTGTATTCCCGTCCTATGCTTCAAGCTCCAGGACTCTGCCCTGGAGGCGGTAAAGGTGCGATCCCTCAGTGAGTCCGAGGGAAAACCGACTTTTTAAAAAAAATTGTTGTCATTAAATTCTAGCAAGAAGAAGAAAACTCTATTTGACGTGTACATATTAAGATGTTTCGTGTAATACCGAATTCAAACGCTACGTAACGTTCATGGAATCCAACCTGAAAATGCATCTGCTCGCTATATTACTAGTGCCCCATCCTCAATAATTAACTGTGACCTCTTGTATCATTTCTGTCGTAAGACATTGGTAAAGTTGTTGACACAGACGATAAAACGTACCGAAAACAAATTATAAATCTTCCCCCTCTATTAAGTACCGAACCCCGAATCCTTCAATCCGCAGTCCAACGCGTTACCCTTTCAGCCACGGTTGCTTACACTACATGCGGTGCAGAATGCACCATAAGGATAGAAAGTGATTTAGGTTGGCCTCGAGTAGATGATAAAGATTTGATAATCAATTCCACAAGCATGTTATTTTGTTTGCACAAAAATAATCCTACCTGAGAGTTAATTCAGCAGGAAATTAAATATTCATAAATAACTGTCGAGTTTCGTTTACTGAACAGTGCGCATTGGACGCTTGTATTCTTTCATGGCCTCCTCGAATACGCCATTATGACACTTCCCAGGCAGTGAAATTTAAATAGGAGGCCTTGGAAGTCAGTGCATGTGCGATCCTTACCTAATTGGTCAAACAGCTGTATCGTAATGAAAATCTTGAGCTCTGATTTTTGGAGAACCTCTATCATAATGAAACTTGAACTATAATGAGCCCCTTTAAGATGCAGTTTTCTAGCATATTATATTTATATTTCGGAATGTTCGAACATAATAGTGCATTATGCAACGAGCCTATAATGGCAATAATTAAGACACGAGTATGTTTATAAAACGAGCGTATGCGGGTTTTATAATTTCCATACGAGTGTCTTAATTACCATTATAGGCGAGTTGCATACGACTGTTTATGTTGGACGATAATTATTATAACTATTTTATGTTCGAACATAAATATTCATAAATATCTGTCGAGATTTCGCCAGTTTTATGTACTGAACAGAGCGCATGGGGCGAAGAGAATACCTTGTATTCGACCATGGCCTCCTCGACACCCCACGATGACACTAGGCCAGGCAGTGAAATTTAAATTACAAGGCCTTGGAACTCAGTGCAGGTGCGATGCTATCCTTGCCTAATTTGTCAAACAACTGTTTCTTGAGCTCTGATTGGTGTGAGAAACTGTTACATAATGAAAACTTGTACTATAATGAGTCTCATTATAGTACAGTTTTCTGACATATAATTATTACATTTCGACATCGTCGAATATAAAAGTAGTTCCAGTATTATCGAGACTCACTCAGCGGAGTGACCTGACCTTGAGTACACTTGGTGGGGGACGATACTGGCCATACGGCAGCTTACGATATCAAACGCAACTGGAACTAATTTTCCCGGCTCTAATACACCCCTAATTGTACTAGGTCACATCACAGCACGCATTCACTCACGATGTATTCCAGTGACGAGTACGTTGATATGATACTCATTTATGGAGAAACAAGGAAGAACGCATTGCAGTCTCAACGCCTGTATCACAAGCGCTATCCTGACAGAAGACTACCGACTGCCAACTCGTTTCGCAATCTTGAACGAAGAGCGCGGGCAACTGGGAAACTTGGAAGGGTATCTCCTGTTAGAGATGCTCTTATAACATCTGGTCCAAATGAAGAAGCTGTTTTGGACACTGTCCTTAATAATCCTCATATTAGTACTGCATCCTTCAATAAAGCATGGTTTTCTCAAGATTCATCTACGGGGTCGTGTTCAGTCCAGACTGCGATACACAGCAATGTTCGCTAAAAACAACATGCTCTAATGAATAGAAAGTTTCATGACAGAGGCTATACTAGAAATAAAATGAATAACAAGTAGAATAAAAGAAATTTAATGACTGAAAAGGTATGTGCATAATAATAATAATAATAATAATAATAATAATAAAAGAAATCCTCCCTGACTTTCACCCCCTTAATAAACAAAAATAACATTGAGTGGTAGGAACTCGCTCGTCACAACAAGACAATGTGAATGCAGCTTCACATAAATGATAAAATCATAACATAAGCATTTGAGCGGTAAGAACTCACTCGTCACAACATATGGATACAAGTCCATTTTTTCTGGTCAAGAAGTTATATAATGTGTGGTGTACTGTTCGTTAATAAGAAATTGAGTACTGATGCGAGTCCGTTTACAACTGAAACAGACATGTTGCTTACGGAGTTGCATCTTTTAAATCACACTACGGCTATGGGACCCACCCTTAATTAATACACTATAATTACTACTGACACATGCAAGATCTAATAATATAAACAGAGTGAAGAATCTCCCTGAGATCCTAACTGGTGCAGGAGCACAAAATGAACACAAAAGAGCATGCCAGAAATAGGCCAAAAAAAACGCTCTCATCATAACTTGGGAACATAGCTTCGCGCACCCTAACTTGACACGGGTCAAGGACGCGTAAAAATAAACACACCAAAAAAATTGAACCAACAACAACAAAATACAAGCCTAACGGCTGAAAAACATGTTTACATTTATATGAAACGCCAGACAAACACGAATTTCGGTGGCTACCTTACAACTATGGACAGCACCCATTTAATCAATCAATACTCATTATAACCGATCAGGCTTTGTGAATTTTAAACAACATCTTAAATTGCAGTACAGGAAGCAGACCTGTTACTAATGACAAGTCACGTTATCTGATTTGAGCTCGCCCTTCTCGTATGAGTCAACACTGCCACAAATAACTTTCTCAGTCCGGCAAGCTAAGTGCAGTTTCCCTCTGGAAACGTCAACAAATCTCACGCATCCCCTGGATGGCGAGAAACAAATATATACCACAAGTTGACCCTCGCGAGGTCATGAACTGGGCTAATGTGTAGCAAGACAGAATAATCACCATGATATATTCTCGCTAGCACATTATAAAAAAAATCACACAACGCACCAAAGCGTGGACTGACTCTCATACACACACACTGGGTCGGCTCAAAACAGATCAACAATATTGCGTCCATTGACACATTAACAAAAATACACAACAAAAACTCGGGTGCAAAGTGCCATCCCGTTCAAATCTGCTGGGAAGCAATTAACAAAAAAATATAATCCTGATCCGTCATAAAATTCTACTCACAATAATCTTACCCTCCAAATTCTATTTTTAATCTCAAAATTAATTCAGTTCCATTTTTGTTGTAAGGCATACCTCCGAATAATAATGCTTGATCGCGATTTACGCAAGCGAACGCGAGCACGGGCTCCGCGTGTCGCCCCGTACAGTAGAACCAAATACAATCACCATATTTACAAATTACACAACGCTCGGCTAGTCCCATTTTTAATGTGTCAGTAAAACAAAAACTAATAATCTACATTACCAAGCAAGCAAACAAATATCTACAAAAAAAATGCCCCATAATACCATAGCTGATTTAATAAATAAAGAAATTCATTTGGTACTCAATCCTTTAAAACAGCGCCAGGAATACGTCTGCAGCCATCTCCTTTACGATGCTTATCTGGTCATTGACATCTTCAGGCAAATGTCCATCTGGTTCCCAGATCCGTTCTTGTTCTTAGACGTCATCTCGTGCTGAATTAAATAAAGTTTTGTCAGATACACACGCGATATAATTCCTACTATATTCACCTATCAAGTACTATATTCCTTGACAGTCTATTTGGTGAATTACTTCGATGAACTGGTCCTACTGATAGTGCTGGGACTATAAAAAAATCACTGAAGTTACACTTATAATTTGACGACACTGTTCCATGTTCACTAACATGAAATATGCAGAGTATGAACCTTACGTCCACAGACGTACAAAATGAGTGATCCGTGTTACGTCCTCAGACGCACAGAAATAAGTAATGATCCTCGAAGCATCTTGGATCCTTATAAATGAAACTGACTAGGGTAGGTGTGGAAGGGGATTTATTAAAAAAATATTCCATAATAATTATCAGATTAGCATGCGATCGGTATCATTGAGTTCGTAGCAGTGTGGAGGTTACGATTATGCTGTAGCCGGCTCGAATCGATCGTGGAATTAATCTGCAGATAACTCCCGCGTTAATTTACCAGTGTGCGTTATCAAGCTGAGTTGCCGCTAAAATAAGGCGTCTTGATATTATTGGCCCAGACTCTTGTATGTCTTTGCGCGCTTTTACATATTTTTCAGCAGTAGGGAGTGGTTAACATGTTGATAGACCAATTGCTTCGTAGCATTCGATTTCCTTCTTGGCGCCAATCTTCCTAGCAACAGGCCATAATGTGCGTCCCCAAGCCGTCTTCCGCGCTAAAAGTTGCACCTGTCCTATGTCCCAAGAATATATATGCTTTTTCCTAAAATACCACAGGAGCTTAAACCATTGTGTCCTCTTGGCCACTGATTTCTCAATATTTCCCAACACCGACTGGCTCTCATATCTGTTGTCTGTAGAAATGTATCAAAAGATGATGAATAATTATTAGAATCCTTTATACAGCCTGTGGATAAAGGGTTCAGTACTGAACTCGAATTCAGCCCAGCTTTGACCGAGCCGAGGTTCGAACGACTTGTGCACCATTGGAAGGAAAAATTGGAAATTTGGAATTAAAATAATTTAATAATTATATATGTATTATGGGATGAAAATGAAGCATAATGAAAGTATTTTGGAGAATTTTGAAGCATTTTGAAGAATTTATTATTTGGAAATATTCTGGTGAATGAGATTTTAACTAAGGAAGAATTCGATCATTCGAAGCTGGAAATTGTACAAAGCTTCATATTTGGCACTAGAAAACCAGTTTTGGTTAGCAAGGCGATCATAACAAAGCGATGCACACGACCCGTGGATAAGAGGACCCAGGAGCCTTTATCCGAATATTTCAACAGCCAATCAAATAAAAGCACATAATTTTTTATGGGAATCGTTTTTATATCAATTTGGCAGATATAAAGAGAAATAAGCACATCTACAGGTGTAGAATGCAATATGAAATTTATTTGGTTGGAAGGATATATAAATTATTGAATAATAGAGCAAATATGAGTATATTTCTATTAAAATACATGTGTGTGAGGCTAGCTGAGCTAGGCTAGCAGTGACACGCGCCGCGGAGAGAAGAAGCGTGGCTTTACTCTCTCACAGCGGCTGGACACGAGTGGACGCGTTGACGCACGAGCACAGCAGAGAAGCATTTATTGCACGCAACATAAGCCCGGTCGACAAGCACCGTTGTACTATCGAACGACCTAGGGATCGTCGAGGAAGTTTGGAAGAGGAGCCGGCGAAATGAAATCACATTAATATTGGAGAGACCAGCGTTTATAAAAGTATAACAGCATTAGAACGAGACTCCGTTTATACAACAGCACAATACAGAGAAGAAATAACTAACAGCATTATTTATTGCAAGCTACAATATTGCTACGACGAATTCAACTATATAATTCAACAGTTAATACATCACAATCTACATTACAGTCTACATGATAACAGCGAAATTAAGTCGGGGAGGAGAAGCTTACCGGTATTCTACGTCTACTGAAGAGATTATTATTGAGAACTAAATAAAATGAAAGGAGGTTAATCTATACCATGGATTGGGAAGTCAGAGTGATTTGGAAAATCAAGGGTCGACACAGCTACAACTGCACAACAACTTGCAGTATTCCAATATGAGTTTCTACACTACAAGCAAGATGTCCAACAACACCAGGATGAGATGTCAACTCAGGACTTGCGGATCTACGATGGCGAGACCACTCTGCAGGACAGAGATAAGAAGCAGAAGACCGTTTGCAGGCAATCGAACCAAGAAACGCAGTTCCCAGGCCTCCGGCCGTGAAGATGGCAGATCTACCGTTAGCAGCTCAAGCCGAGACGCAGAGCAGGTGATTGCAGGCCGAGAGAGATGGGGTCGCTCGCAGCTGATTTGCACGTTCTTGGCTGTAACTGGTTTCTCTTGGAGGCGGCGAGTGATGGCAGCTTCGACGGAACATCAAGAACAGCTGATAGAGGTATTCCTTGGCTGTAGAAGACATCTCAAGGTATAACAACCGTTTGATCTAATATCTGTAGTTTTGCTGTAATAGTAGAGATCCATTTTTGGAGTGACCAACTTCATTTGTAGAAATTCTTATCTTTATTCTTTGTATTTTAATAGCTAAAATTTTAGAGTTTCATTGTAATTTTTGATACGTCTTTGTGTGTCGTTTGAGACGTTATTTAATGTATATTTAACTTAGATTTACGTTTCTGTATTTTTTTATTTTGAAGGAAACGTTGTATGACCCTCGTTTTCGAACGATTCTCGTTTTATAAAAGGAATGCTTCGATAATGCTTTGATTATTCGACTATTTGTTTATTTGTTATCTCAAAGAGATTATTCGATTATTCGATTACATTGTATTTTGGAGAGGAAAGCGTAAATATTGATAAATTGTAAGAACATTTAAACATTATAATTGTTATTAACCATTTCTATGCGTAACAGCGAAAGTATACACTTTATTATTTATCGTATGATGATACAGAGTTAAAATAAAAGTTCATACACTACATATAAAGTTATATATACAGTTATATACATAGTCATAAACACAAGTTCTTGGTTTATACTTCTAAATCCAGGCCATCAATCCACTGAAGTGCCTCAGAAGATGCATGATGAATGTCACCTACTGATCCTTGGAACGCTCGTTGCGGACATTCACCAACAATATGTCCGATGGTTTGCAGGGTAGCTCCACAATCGCAGTTAGCAGAAGTAACCCAACCCCATTTGTGAAGCAGGAATCCACATTTGCCTTGTCCTGTACGGATCCGGTTAATGATTCTCCATTGGCGTCTGGGGAGTTTGAAACCTTCTATCCGGTTGGAATGGTTTTCAATCAGATGTGCATTGAATACTGATGATTCTTCCCACATAGTTTTCCATGCTTCTGAGATGTTAAATGAAGAGTCTTCAAGAAGTACTGCAGAGCGCCAAGGTGGTTTTCTTGACTTCAACCGTTGATTACCTGCTTTTGCTACATCAGTATGTATGGGTAGCTGGGGGTTCTTCTGAATGGTTTTCCAGATCTTCAGGAGAGCCTCTGATCTTCGAAGAGCTGGAGGTTGGATGTTACATAGAACAGGTAACCATATAGTGGGTGTGCTACGTTTGCAGCCCGTAATCAGTCGCATTGTCTGGTTAAGTTGCACATCTATCTTCTTGGAGTGGACACTATTTAGCCAAGATGGGCAGCAGTATTCAGCAACGGAGTATGACAGTGCCAGAGCAGTTGATCGTAAAGTTTGAGCGCTGGAACCCCAGGAGGTACCAACAAGCTTCTGAATGATGCTATTACGGGTCTTCACCTTTGCGGCCACGTTCGAGAGATGTTGTTTGAAGGTAAAGGACCTATCAAGTGTTATCCCAAGGTACTTAGGCATGCTGCAGAACTGCAAAGTTTGTCCTCTGAATTTAACTTCTGGTTTGTAATTAGAGAACCTATTGCGTAAGTGAAATGCGGATACAACCGTTTTCTGATAATTTAGGCGTAGGCACCATTTCTTGAAATATGTGTCCAAGACTTCCAAGTCGGCAGTTAGTGTATTTTAAGCATCGGTGAAGTTGGAGTTCTGGGTTACCAAACAGATGTCATCAGCATATATGAATTTCCTTGAAGAAGTTTCTTGCAGGTCGTATATGTACAAGCTGAAAAGGAGAGGAGCTAGGACAGATCCTAGGGGTAATCCATCATTTAATTTGAAGAACTTGTTTCTATCATTGCCAGAGTAAACCTGGAAAAGTCTATTGCACAGCATGTTGTTAATTAGGTTTTTGAGTTTGAGACACGGAATGATGCTCACAAATTTCAGAAGGAGGCCTTCTCGCCATACTGTATCATAAGCGGCAGATAGATCCAAGAAAGCAGCTAGGCTTACAGATTTCTTCTCGTACACATTTTCAATATGGGTTGTTAATGCAAACACTTGATCATTACAGCTTCTGCCAGGCCTGAATCCAGCTTGTTCTATGGGGATGTGGTTGTTAATAGTATCAAAAATTCTGTTGTAGATGAGTCGCTCAAGTAGTTTGTAAGTGACACTTAGTAGAGCTATGGGGCGATAACTTTCGACTTTTGTCGGATCTCTGTTCGATTTGAGGATCGCTAATATTTTTGTTTTCTTGAATAATACAAGGAGATTTCCAGTATTAAGGATATCTGAAAAGAAGTTAGTAAGCCATTTAATGGTAGCTGGTCCACAGTGAGCGAGGAATTCAGGATAGATTCCGTCGAATCCAGCTGCTTTCCCAAGTTTCATGTTTGTGATGGCGACTCTGACTTCCTCTACAGTGAATAGAGTGGGAAGTTTTGAACAATTCTGGGCTGCTCTATTCTTGATTTTCAGCTGAGGTTTGATTTCCCTTCTTGTCTGCTTTTCTTTTGGGATCATGGAATTTGAGATTAGATGATTGGCAAAGTCATTTAGATTAATGGCAGTTTCCGATCTAATTGGTGTTGAATTTGTTGGGTCTAGTTTTCTGATAACAGACCAAGCTTTCCGACTCGAGTGTGTGTGGTCGAATGATTCCACGGTTTCATGCCAGATCTTTTTTATATTCTCATCTAGTGAATGTAGGAGGCCAGTAGCATTATCAGCAGATGGATTTGCTTCATATTTTTCCAGTAAGCTTTCACTATCCTCACTCCAACCGGGTGTGTATTCTTTACGATAACCTCTAGGAATACATCGTCTAGCTGCTCCTTTAATTATGCCGATAAATCGTGTGTAATTACTACATGTTGGCTTGATCCATCTGATGTTGGAGTCTGTTTGCTTTGCAAATTCAGACCAGTTTGCCTTCTTAAAGTTCCACCTTGGTTTTGGATGGGACTGTACAATTGGTACACATATCACAGTCTCTAAAAGAATAGGTCTGTGCTGACTGTTGGGGAAATCATTAAGTACCGAACGGCGTATCTGGCTATAGGAGTTTTGAAGCTGAATTGTGAAACACAGATCAGGAGTATATCTTCTGTTCCAGCGACCTGAATGAAAATTGGGTGAACTTTTACCATCAAAAATTAATTTTAGGTTTTGAGTTTCCATCCAATCACAGAGAGCTTCGCCATTACTCTCACTCTAGCAGTATCCCCAGAGATTATGATGGCTATTGAAATCACCCAGGAATAGAGTTGGGTGTTGCTGAGATGGAAAAGGAGGGGTTGGCCAGTTTACTTCAGGAGGCTTGTACACATTTACTATCGTTACACTATCATTTTTTGTTATAATTGTAAATATATTATATTCACTGCTCACTGAAAGTACCTGATGATTTTTTATGTTAAGCTTGACGTAAGTCGCTAGGCCGTACTTTTCAATGGTTGTTAGAGGCTATTAATGTATATCCTGGTATTTTCCCTCTACTTCGTAACTGTTGATCATCTGCTGTATGCGTTTCTTGGAGTGCAATGACATCGATAGCATGTTTCTTTGATAGTCTGGATAGATAGTCACATTTAGCTCTACTTATTCCTTCAATGTTCAGTTGACATATGCGGAGAGATGGTCCAGCCCTACGAACTAGTGCGTCCTGAAAAGGACTTATTGACTGTTTACTCTGTATTTGTTGACCGGGAGGCCTTTTCAGGCAGTTCGGTCTCATCTCTATTTGTTGCTTACTTAGCACCACCCGGGGGACACGTGTAGGGTAGCGATGGGTAAAACCTACGGACGTGAGCAACGTTTGACCCCCAGTATACACTTATATGTCTATAATGCATTGTTATCAAGTAAAGCATTATTGTGAGATGCTATAATTCTATGTAACAATCATTTTGATGTTAATAAACATCTGATATATTTATTTATAACAATTTGAACGTTATTAAATTCCAATAGCGGAATACAACTTATTAGACAACTAAATAGTCTTGTACTATTTATACTACGAATATACACTATAAAATAGGATCATGGTAGTGACAATTGAGGTCAAATGATGCCTATATTTATCAACAATTAATGTATAAACATTGTTTAACTGAGATGAACAGACCAGGAGATATGTTAGTCTACCTGCGGTCTAGTATGTTAAAAACAACTTAAAAATGAATTGTTCATATATATAAATGTACACCAGAAGCGTGAGGATATGTATTTAATTTTATTAACAACTAAAAGACGAGCGAACTACAAATTAACATTGTTAACGTTTGGTAACGTGGAAGAACAATTTTGTCATGGATCAAAGTGAACGAATAGCGCTAATGAAAGGAATAAGAAGTACTTTGTGAATTGTATTATTGTGAACGAACATGTAATTGTTGTAATTTGATGCACGAGGTTTAATAATTTAGACAGGAGTTGAGAGTTAGGAGTGCATTCTGAACGGTAATATACTCTAGCGTAGTTACCTAGTAAAATACTGACAGCATTGGCTCAGCTGGCTAAAGCGCAGCGTTAGGTCATGGGACCAACCTCTCTGCTGACTCGGTAGACGCGTGGGTTCGAGCCCCACCGTCGGCCGTCCTTGAAATCGTTTCCCGTGGTTTCCCATTTTCAACACCAGGCAAATGCTGGGACGGTACCTTCTGATAGGCCACGGCCGATTCCTTCCACATCCTTGCCCAGTTTCATTCATTCTCATCCACTCCATCTCTCATCCCGACGCGCAGGTCGCCCACGGGCGTCGAATAGAAAGACCTGCATTCGGCCTCTCAGGAGGCCACACGAAAAAAAAAACCAGTAAAATCACTAATTCTTCTACAAGTGTGTAGCAAGATGGGTTTTTTATGGAAGTAATGCCGTGCGGAGTTGTGAAGATTGTTTATAGAGAGGAAAGGAAGGAAGTATGACATGTTTGGAGCGTAGTAAGACGCCATTGATAAGTATTGTTCACTGTATTGCGGAAGGAAGGAATATATTGCTATGTGGACCAACGAATTGTTACAGGATGAGTAAAAAGCGCTAACACAAAGGTTAATATTTGAATTGTTTATGTCAGAGAGTATTTGTATATGATCCACGAAATGTATAGAGTCTTTAAGTAGTTTCGCATCGCTTTTTAACCTATTGTTTTATTTATTGACACGACATTTTAAGCTGTATTTAACTTAATTGTTTGATAATCAGGCTTATTTATTATGACATACCACTAGAAGTACCTGATAATTTGATCGTTTGGTAGAAACATTGTTCAAAGAACTGTTAATGTAACAGAGACACTATGAAGCTGTCAGATCGCGACTGGTAGTGTTAATAGTATATTTTAAACCGTGTGAAGCACGAGAACTGTAGATAAAGTAAATATTTAAAACCATATATAATTTATAACAGTATAGTTAGAGTAGATAGTAACATTTTACGCACGCCCGTGTATAACGTAGGGTTTTTGTAATGTTAACTTCATTTTTATGAGTGAACAGCTGATCTTAATCAGATTATTTCAATGACATAGCCACAGGGTGACTGTCAATTACGTGAACATTTTGTGAAACTTAATATAACTACTGTACATTGTTGTAACGAGAATGCTCAGAAACATTTATTCCACAGATAGTAGAACTATCTGACGTGTGTAACAGTTAATTTTAACTTGATTATTTTATGGTTGTAGGGATTATTTTTCTTTTATTTGTATTTGTTTGGAAATAAATCCCAGGCACTAGTTTTTGTTTGCCTGTTCGTTTTTTATAAATCTGATCATCATTTCATTCTTGCAATCGACATGCGATAATACTGTGAATTAGTTACTAGAATTCATGTTAGTCTCAACTTTCACCGTTCACACCCGAGATCCGAGATTCTCGTCCTACCATTTTGTGTTTAGGATAGTTTATTTTATTTGTAAATGTGTAACTAATCGGTAGTGTTGTTGCATGGCCGGTATGCATCGAGGGTTCCCTAGTCATTATCCTAGTATGGTAGTGTTGGTTAACCTGGCTGGGTATCGACCTCCCTACAATCCTTTTCTATCTTTGCGGATATATGCCATGACTATGCGGGATTCGGGTGCAGTACACGCACACTTGCACAACGGACCAACATCAGCCGGTCAGCTGTCATCCGAATATTGCATAACAATAGATTTCACCCATATCATCTTCAGTTACACAAGCAGCTCCACGAACGGGATTTCGATGCTAGAGTAACATTTTGTCAATGGGCGTTACGCAGTATGACCAATAATGCAGCCTTTTTTTTTTGTCAAATGTTCTCTTTTCCGACGAATCACGATTTCACGACAATGGCACCGTCAACCGGCATAACATGCACTGTTGGAGCGTGGAGAATCCCCATTGGGTAAGACTGGGCGCATTTCAAGTGCAGTGGGGTGTAAATGTATGGTGTGGGATCTTGGGTGACAATCTAATTGGACCATATTTCTACGACGGCCATCTTACGGGAGCACGCTACCTTCATTTTCTGCAAAGTGAACTCCCACAGTTGCTGGAAAACGTGCCTCTGCGCGAGCGATTGCGAATGTGGTGGCAACAGGATGGGGCCCCACCTCACGGATCATTAGTCGTCAGGAACCATCTTCATGATACATATCCAAATAAATGGATAGGAAGAGGAGGACCCGTTAACTGGCCTGCCCGATCACCCGATCTTACGCCACTTGACTTCTTCCTGTGGGGTCACTTAAAGCAGGTAGTATATGCACAGGAACCTGAAGATCCTGACCACCTTCGGCAACTAATCACTGAGGCATGCCAAGCTGTTACACCTCAGATGTTACAGCGTGCAAGACTGTCTGTAATACGTCGTACTGAAATCTGCATCAACCAAGGTGGTCAACATTACGAACACTTGCTACACTGAATATGCAGAGTACCTTGCTTTATTCCTACAGCGGGGTGTGGTGGCGCAGCGGTCAAGCTCTTTGACTCTCACCAATGCCATGCCCTGTGGTTCAAATTCGCGTAAAATGGAGATCCCGTGGCTTATGATCGCGAGATTAACGGACACGCTAAACTACAAGCTTTCTTCCTTTTCTTCCTACAGACCATTATGTCATCGTCTAACCTGCCTACGTAGCATCGAATAAAAACGGTCCTTTTCCGGACAAAATAAAAATTAATTCATTGGAACAGGTAGATATGTGTCCGTAGTGCAGCTACTGCAAATGGCATTAAGCGAAAAAAAAAAAGTTCTTCGCCTTGGGATCGAACCTGCTACATTGCAGCATGGCTGACGATACAACAGAGAAACACGATTTAACCAGCTTAGCTACCGTGAGCCGTGGTGGAATGCTGTCACGTATTGAGTGTATTTTTAGTCCTCATAGACACTTCATGTCCTTCGTAAGGCAGTGTTGTTCGGATGTGTCGATTTACACATTCGTTATAGTTAATGGCATTGAAATAACACTGCTGCCAATGATTTCGATTATATTCGCGAGCATGAACTCAACCGTAAAGTTGTACTAGGCCGTAAAGGAGCAAGTACTAATGTTTTTAGGACGACTATGATATACGCGTTAGTTGGGTTGCCTTCCTCCAAAAAAATAAGGGGCTGGTGGACCACACTGTATATTGGGGGCTCTGACGCATCCCGAATGCGAAGTGGGGCTTTGCTCTTTTCAGAGACTCCCTTCAGTGTACTATAAATATAGTGGAAGGCACTGATAAATAAATATGAAATGAAATGAAACACACACTAATACAGCCATCACAATAACACAGGCTGTCAGACAAAATTCAGCACACACACCGTAGTACACGGGGCTAAATAAACTTGATGTCCAAGCCCCTCAAATTAAACAACTACAACGATCTGACACCGCGCCCTAAACAACAGTCCTAGAACAGGCACGGAAAAACCAGGGCTGTGTTACAAAACTTTGAGACCACGTTCAAACATTATGCGGTCGTGGGTTTAATCCCAGTAGCTTTTACTCAGGAGACGTTGCGTAGCGGGTAGCATTCTTGGCTGTCATCGCGAAGGCCCGGGTTTGATTCTTGGTTCTGCCAAGGAATTTAATTTTAGTCTGAGGGCTGGAACGAGGTACACTCAGCCTCGTGAGGAAAAATTGAGAAGATGCGGTTTCTGTTTCTATCTCAGTCATCCTGGAAGTGGGTTTCCGTGGTTACCCACATCTACTCCAGGAAAATGCCCGGATGGTACCTAAATTAAGGCCACGGCTGCTTCCTACCCAAATCATACGTCAATTACAAATACACACACTAGTATAGACATCACAGGTTTTTGTCGTGTGGCCTCCTGAGAGGCCGAGTGCAGGTCTTTCCAGTCGACGCCCATGGGCGACCTGCGTGTCGGTATGAGAGATGGAATGGATGAAGATGAATGATACTGGGCAAGGATGTGGAAGGAAGCGGCCGTGGCCCGTCAGAAGGTACCGTCCCAGTATTTGCCTCGTGTTGAAAATGGGAAACCACGGAAAACCATTTCAAGGACAGCCGACAGTGGGTCTCGAACCCACGCGTCTACCTGGTCAGCTGAGAGCTTGGCCCCATGACCTAACGCTGCGCTTTAGCCAGCGTAGCCACTGCTGTCGATGACATCACAGTGACACAGGTTATCAAACAAATTCTATACACGCCGAAGTACACGGGGCTGCATGACCAAGACGATGTCACAAAGCCCATTCAGAATCAAGAAGAAGAACAATAAAAAGATTACGTGTGACGGATTCTAACACGGAAAATGGAAGAGATCCGCACCACGCAATGGGTTTTCAAGCCTCCTCTTAATTAAGTAGGTAGGATCGATACCAGGCGACGCGGTGGGTGTAGTGGGAGGATGTGGCGCTATCGCACGTGCATTCGCCCGCCGCGCAAACCAATAGAGAGCTGGGAATTCAAGATATTGCATGCTTTTCTTAAAGCTCTTATTGTCTTGAGCGGCTGGCATTTATTGCATCATGCCTTTCACATTTTAGATGTTACTGAATATTCTGGGCATTTTGCTTATTACTTTCATATTTCACTACTCTAATTTGTCATTGCATGGACATTGTGGCCTCGGGAAACGTATTGAGTCTCCGGTGGCAAAGACTCTGGGTTTGATTTTCAGCTCTAGCAAGAAATTTTAGTTGGCCAGTGATCTGCAATGGGGTACACTCAATCTCGTTAGTCAAAACCGAGAAGAGGGCAGTTCGATCCCTACCTCAACCACAATTTTCCGCGATTTCCCACTCTTACCCGGAGCAAATACTGAGTTGGTTCCAATAAACTTGATTCTGGTCTGAGGGATGGAACGGGATACTCTAGTGTCGTTTCAAAAGTAGTGTTTCTCGCCTTTTCTGTAATCACGGGGCTGAAAGGGCACTGTTCTAACCGCCGTACTGTGACCGTATGAGTGATGAACCAAGGACAGAATGGAGAACATTGACGCAGCAAGATCATTGCAAAGACGAGTGAGCTATCTGCGCGGACGGAAATATTTGACCAACGACACGCCCAGATATTAGCACATGTCTTGCATGCTGCTAGCCACATTATAAATCTACTATATTTATGAAGGCGAGACATTTTATAATTAAACTAGCAACCAGCCCCGGCTTCACCCGATAACTGGTGTATTTTTGGAAATACACGGAAAGAAAGAATTAGCTTTTGCTGTTCTTCATTACTTTATATCAGTCCATTTATTTACATTTCTTTCCAGCACACACCAACATCGAACTGTTACCTCCTGTTTGCCCCGTGCATTTGTTCATTTTTCTGTCAGTTTTTTAAAGAAACGCATATTCCGCTGAACCAGCCTGACAGCGTCCCATCGCTGCCTTCCGAACTTACATTGCTTCAAGCCATGAAGCCTTCTACATTAATCCGCAGGGCGTCGTGTTCTTCACCAACCCCCTACTCCGTGAAGACACTGCTCCTAGAAGAATTTTATTTTTTAATTTTTTTTCATGTTTATGTAAAACCTCTTTGTTTCCTCCCCTTACTCGCCCGCTTCCCCCTCTTCTCGCCCTCCTTCAGCGGTGCGCGCTGCTCGCTTCACTCTTCTTCTCGACTTTTCTCCGTGCTGTGAGCAACCGCTCACCCTCTCAAGTGCACTCAACTTCTTGTTGGACATGCCGTCTAGGCTAGTGTACTCTCTCTGCGTCTAGCAGCCCCCACTTGTACGTCGGAAGTCAATCCAGTCAGTTAGAGCTTAACTAAAGCTCGCCTCCTCAACTCTAGAGGCAAACTTTTAAATTCGACGCCATGTGCGAATTTTAGAACCAACCGTCAACAGCAACATCGCCTTCTTCATGAAGCAAAGATAAGTACCGACTTCATGTCTTAACCTCATTCTCATCGCGTTTAAAAGGCTCAATGCTTTTATTTTGATTTTATAGACAGTGAAAGTTGCTATGTGAAAATAACTGCTTTCTAGAGATCTTCTTGATCAAACTTAAACTATCAAGTCTAACTTTCAAAATGAAAGATTTTCTGAGATGCTATCTCACTTCGAGGGATATTTCTAAAATACCCACTGTCTATATAATCTAGTTTTCCGCCGAGGGATTCTCTACCCAATTTAAACAACTCATCATTGCTCTGGAACCTTCCAGAACCTGCACTCTATCTACCAGTTATACTGTCATGTACTTTCCACTCACATATGGGAATACTTTTTCAAACTAAGGAATATTCATTATGAACTGCTAATCAATATCTAATTTTTCTTCCTCCGTTGGGATTTTTCTGGTGCATTCAACTATAACCTACAGGTTTCTCAAGCAATAGACTCTCGCTAATCTAGTGTAACTAGTTATTTTCCACCATTGCAATAACTTTCTTTGCTATCAACGTTTTGTGCTACTACAGCGAACTCTTCAACTATATCAACAGACTATAGTGAAAACATTGCCTGTTCGACTTTTCATCCGCGTCGCGCTCGTCCGAGTACAATAAATACGGCCATGAACACTTTTCCACAATCCCAGTTGATCTTTCCCAAACCCTTTACTAACAAACTAAAATAATAAAATTGTTATTTTAGGTCTTTTTTCAATGAGGTGTCACTCTACATAAGTGCCCTCCCTTATTTTCTCCATGCATAACGAATTAATGTCTGTAAAACTTCGTGCCTAGTACACGCCTTAAATTATATTGTTTCTCCCTTCTAATGAGGGAATCCAATTCTTTCTACTCAAAAGTGAGTTATCTCTAGGTTTCACTAAAGGGAAACTTGCCCCATTTTTCTCGTGATCCCTACTTAAACATAGGAGTTCTAGAAACTTCCTTTCAATTGTTCTCTTCAGGTTTCACAATAAGTGACCTGCCCTATTTGTATAATCTTCTATGTATAATCTACCCACGAAGCTTTGTATTAATACAAGAAGTTATAGAAACTTCTATTTCATTTCTTCCTGTGTTTGTTGTTGTTGCTTTCGAAGTTGTTATTATTTCTAAGATACTTATCTAGAAATCCTTAAAGTACACACCTTGTACTTGATTTATTGTTTAACTTTAATTACGTCAGTTATCTTTAAATTTTTCATTTATTCATATTAGCCATTTCAAAATCTTACGAAGATTTTAACGCATATTAAAAGTTTAAAAACCAAAAGAGTTATCAATTGCCTGGCGCAAGCTTTAGATGTTTTCGGAGGTCTGCGACCCCAATTGTTTATAAAAAATCAAAATTATATTTTTGTTACAAAACTACTTCCTTTTACATTGTTAAATAAATTAAAGATTTGGTTTTTGCTTTATCATTTCTCTAACATAACGGTTAGGCAAGATCCTGTCTTCCTTAATTCTTCCTATTTAATAAAAATAAATCTATTGATAGGGTTTTTACCACTTGTTGCATTTGAGCAAGAACTCTTAGTTGGTAACTTAGTAAAGTCTCTCTTAGCTTTAATAGCTAATTCTAACTGGCCAGTAAGGCAAGCATAGCTCACTACGCCAGCTTCCTGCTTGTGGAGATTCTCTCTAACACTTATGGTTGGTTTTTCAAAATATAAGTGTTTCTCATTGTCTAAACTTTTAGTCGGCGCCTTGCTGAGTAAAAGCTTAGCCATTTCTAAATGCAACTATTGGTACACTTACCAAAACTATTCCCAAAGGTATAATTGCTTCATCCCTATCCTTCTTGGAAGCATTTGGTCGCTCTTTAGAAATTCTACAATTTCAAAAACTAAAATATCAGCTGATTCAAATTATTTGCACTCTTCAAATTACCTGTTTAGAAACAAACTCCTTTGAACAGATACACAATAAATCTGTTACTCTTTGTCTTGCCAGACCACCACCCTTCCCCATAGTAGGCATATGTTTGCTTGAGAGGGAATACGCTACGGCAACTTTCTTGCAAACAACCCAAGTTCCAGCTGCGTTTCCCGTTAGCTTTGCCCAGGTCCCTACCCACTTTAGGTATCGGAGAGCGGATTTGCAGTGGCAGCTGCCTTTGAGTATACTTAAACTTAAAATTATAACTTCTGTTGGACTCTCGTCCTATTTCTCCATCCTTTTTCTCCAGTCCGAAACCCACTTCTTTTTCTTTATCATCTTCCCTTGGGGGTTAGGTTATTACCAAGCTAATAATCTACCCAGTAACAGTTATGAATGCATTAGGTGATAAGCGCTTCTTTTTATCGATGTCAATGAAATACGACCTATATCCGTTTTACGTCTCGGCATAATGGGTTTAAATCACTGACTGAACTATTAATTACATTATCATGAAGATGTATGTGCAACGAATTTAAGAAAGGCGAGGTGCATGAAACACAAATCCTCCTTCCGTCCAATCTTAATTTGACTGTGTATTTTGTGGAACGAAAAGTTCACGGGTGAAATGAAGAAAAGCCGAGTCGCAGTTCCAGGGAAACTCCAGACACAACTACTCTTCTCTGAAGTCTTAACTCAAGAGTTTGCTGCTGGCTGTATCTGGGGTAGTCTAATAGCCTCGCCCGCTAGCTAGGCTGTAACCGGGGTGATAGGCTCGCCCCTAGCCAGCTCGTAATCTGTCGCCTCAATAACTGAATGGAGATTGTTGGAAGAAATGGAAACGTAAAATCATTTATAGTGGGCGATGTATTGAAGATAGGGATATGCTCTCCCGGACTTTTTTGTAGAACTTTTCATGCTGAACAATTCTTACACTCATAGTATACTGATATTTTAACGGTTTGCCCAGCGTAAGCTTAAAAAGCCAGGTTTCTTTTCGACTTTTTCACTGAAATCGTTACTGCTTGACTTCCTTTGATCATAAATAAATTATTTTCTACAGAAACCTTCCTCGACATATCCTTTACAGAATGGAGAAAACCGCATCAAAATCCATGCAGTGGTTCTCGGGATTACCCGTGACATCCAAGAATCGGGGACTTAGTTTTATACTACTGTAAGTAGACACTAGTGAACTCGCATTTCATCACTGTCGTTGTGCATTAGGTTCGACGCGACACAGTTCTGGCAGGGGCTATCGTCTTGTTTATTTGTTTAACCACACGTTATAAACAAATAAATATATTTCCGTCGACGTTTCAAGAAATGCAAGATTTTTCTTGTACTATTGAGACAATTCGGAAGATTTTGGTATAAACCGTACCTTCTAACTCCCTCTGGTTTGGGAGCTTGAGTTTTGTGAAACATACACCTTAGCGATTTATATAATTACTAGCGGACCCGTGCGAGAACTCTGGCTTAATGGGTTGTGTGTGCCCCATGTGTACAGACTACCCGCGTGGCTCTAGTGCTGTGCGGGCTTTACGCGACACAGTTCTGCCAGGGGCTATCGTCTTGTTTATTTGTTTAAAAGCACTTTATAAACAAATAAATATATTTCTGTTGACTTTTCAAGGAATGTAAGATTTTTCCTGTACTATTGAGACGATTTGGAAGATTTTGGTACAAACCACACTTTCTAACTCCCTCTGGTTTAGGAGCTTGAGTTTTGTGAAACATACACCTTAGCCTTAGCGTATTATATAATAAGATAGGCCTTATGATGATGTTTCCACGCTTTTTAGAAGATTCCAGAGAAAAGCGGAAGGGCAGGCGAAGTGCCCGGACATAATGGAAAGAGACGAGTGCACATTACCTGTTTTTCGTTGGCCGCGGGTGAGATCAGTCGAGTTTCTTTGAGTGTGTCGATATTATAAAGTTGAACGCGGATAGTAGTGAGTAAATCCTCACAGCATTAAATAACGTGATACAAGTGATAAGAAAGTTATATCATCAATTTGGTAAACAGTGAAGTGAGATCACTCAGATTCTTGTTCAAGTGATTTTCCAATATCAGAGCGCGATTTTGATATTGTGCCCTCACTTTCCTCGTTAACGAGCGGCGACTCAAACGTTAGGCAGTAGCCGCACCGACAATAACCATTGTTCGCTGCTGAACAATAGCAAATGGTTCTTGGCCAATAGCATGCTTCCTCCATCTCCCCACGGCCGGCCCCGTGATGTTGGGATAGCGCACCTGCCTCTCACCCAGAGGCCCCGGGTTTGATTCCCGGCTCCGTCAGGGATTTTGGAAACTGTTGTGAGGACTGGAACGGGGTGCACTTATCCTCGTGAGGACAATTGAGTAGCTGTCTGACAGTGAGGCAGCGCCCCGGTAACGAAAACCAAGATAACGGCCGAGGGGACCCGATGCGCTGACCACGCGTCACCCCCAAATGCTTGGTAGGCCTCAGATATTCGGGGGCTGTAGTGCCAGGGGTTATCTCTTCTCAGTATAAAACAAAGTCCCCGATTCTTGGATGTCACGGGTAATCTCGAGAACCACGGGATGGATTTTGATGCGGTTTTCACCATTCTGTAAAGGATATCACGAGGAAGGTTTCTGTAAAAATAATTTATTTATGATCAATGGAAGCCAAGCAGTAACGATTTCAGTGAAAACGTAAAAAAATACCTGGCTTACGCTGGGCAAACCTTTAAAAATATCAATATACTATGGATGTAAGAATTGTTCAGCATGAAAAGGTCTACAAAAAAGTCCGGGGGAGCATATCTCTATCTTCAATACATCGCCCACGGTAAGTGTTTTTAGATTGGATGGAAGAGGGATTTGTGTTTTATACGCCTCGCCATTCTTAAATTACGCCTGACAAGAATTCGTTGCTCATTCATCTCCTTGATAATATAATTAATAGTCCAGTCAGTGATTTTAACCCATCATGCCGAGGCGTAAAACGGATATATTAGGTCGTAGTTCATTGACATCGAAAAAAAAAGCGCTTATCACGTAATGCATTCATAACTGTTCCCGGGCGAAGCTAGGGTGGTTTGCTAGTAGCCTATATATCTATCTCCCCACAAGGAGTACAGACTCCGGTCATGGCTGCCGGCTGGCTTGTCAGGTCTCCAGTGTTGCACAGTTGCACGCAGTTATGTCCAGTCTCGCTGCTGCTTGCTCTCGTGGCTATTTAGATAAAACTTTAGACTATTTCCTTAGTTCATATCAGTGTAAGTTGTGTTCGTCTGTGCTATTATTAGTGACGTGGAGGCCATGGGATGTCTATGAGTACCTTCACTTGACCATAGTAATGAAGAATGCGCAGAACGATAAAATGTTACTATTAACGACTGTAGAAGCGTGGTCTCCGATGTCGTTTCCTTCATTTGTGGCCATGGGGGCCCGCAGGATTTTTTCCAAGGGGGGATTTAACTACGATACTGTATTATAAATTGCTCAGATTGAAGAAAATGTTACATTACAGGGTAAGAATCTACAACAACAACGGTAGATTGCTGTTCATTCGTTGCAATAATCGGTTCGTTCTCAAGAAATGAGCCACCGTTCTTTTGCTCACCTTAAAAATAAAAATGTTGAGGGTAATAACTTGATGTTTATTGCCCAATCGGTTTTGTAATTTTTCCAGATTTTTTTCCCGCCCCTAAAACATGCCGCCCTGGGCAGTTGTCCAGTCTGTCCCTCCGTAAATACGGGCCTGAATACAGTAAATGATCCAATATTGTAAGCATGACCTTACAGGACCAGTGTTTTACTAGTCAGCAAAGAAACCCGTATTTTAGGCGTTATGATCTATGATCCGCTAGCGGTGTTGCAATGTCTAAAAACATCTCCAGAACGTGCATTCATATCGCCACTGCCGAAGTGAGGTGGGTTCGATTCCCGACTATGCCAAGAAATGTAATTCTGGTCTGTGGGCTGGAACGGGGCACACTCAGCCTCGTGAGAAAAAACAGAGAATAGGCGGGTTCGATTCCTACCTCAGCCATCCTGGAAGTGGGTTTCCGTGATTTCCCACTTCTACTCCAGGTAAATGTCGGAATGGTACCTAACTTAAGGCCACGGTCACTTTGAAACCAAATACTACCTCAATTACAAATACACACACTATTACAAACAACACAGCGACACAGGTTATCAGACAAATTCTATACACACAAGTACACAGGTCTACATGACCACGATGTCTCAAAGCCCCTAAAAGAGAATCAACCTCAACTAAACAGTCTCAGAGGTTCGTTTGAAATGCGTACGATTACGTTGAGAAAAATAAGTTAGACAAGGAGCCAATTAGAGAGACATGCAAAAATTCTTAAACTGAGTAGACAAACTGTTAGTAAAAATGTTTTATGAGGGGGACTAAAACACCCCAGTAGTGGTTTTGTGACAGTTCTAGCGCCTCCACCTCCACATTCCTCCACACAAGATGGCGGCGGTGCGATATCTCTCGAACGCATGGTCGAATTTTGACAAATGAGGTGTCATTGAACTCGGGCTGATACCCTCTTTCCTATGGACAACATATTTCCACTCTAAAATAAAACATACCCCTACCAGGGGGTGAAATTTTAATTTCTTTTAGAAAATCTCGCTTTCCAAGTGCAACATGTGAGAGTTTGAATGCCAACATGGAATTTAACGTTGTTCCGCAAACCAATAATCAAAGAGGGGCATGTTAGGCCTTGAGGCGAGAGCCTCTGTCATTGTTGATGAGCCCCTGTGGTCGGGCCCCTGTTGATTGGTTATTGTTGACAGGTCATTGTTGACAGGTCCTTATGGACAAGTCCTTGTGGACGAGTCCTTGTGGACAGGTCCTTGTGGACGAGTCCTTGTGGACGAGTCCCTTTGGACTGATCCCTTTGGACCGGTCCCTTTGGACTGGTTCCTACGGACTAGCCCATGAATTTATTAAATTATGTCAAAGGGCCTAACTACATTTTGCGTGTAAAGCAGTGTGTTGAACTGACGTTGTTCACCAGTCCCCCACTACTATAATGTGATAACGATATGAAAGGAAAGTGACGAAATACATGTGAACACGTGTGAGATGACCTTATTACCGTCCTCCTTGTGAAACAAGTCACATCCTGTTTTGGTTCATACGTGAGAAAATGCAAGTTCATGTGTAATATGACCTAACACACAAGTGTACACTTGTGCACGTGCACGATAAGAGCTAACAAGTCACAACCTGTTTTGACAGTGGTGGGAATAAGGCTAGAGACATGTACGAGTAGTCAAATTACTCCGGCAGACAACCCCTTTCCTATGGATAACTTATTTCCACTCTAAAATAAAATCTACCCCTACTAGGGGGTGAAATAATAACTTTTAGGTAAAAGTCGCTTTCCATGTGCAACATGTGGGAGTTTGTATGCCAATATGAAATTAAACACGTTCCACATAAAGTGCATGCATACAACTGAATGCCGCTATGATTTATCATTTTTGTTTTTTGTTTTATGAATGCGCAATTGGGTTTTTTGTAAGAGGGCGGGCTTTTTGAATAATGATTGATAGATACGTTTTTTTTTACAAATTAACCAAAGATCCAAAAACTAATAGGTCATCGGCTTTTTAATATCTTATGAACTAAGAAAGCTAGGGACTTGTATGAGGGGTCGTTGGACTTGGGGTGACGCCCTGTTTTTGAATGTATTATTCATTTTTTGTCAAAAGGGCCTAACTGCACTTTCGTTAATATCTCGCTAACTAATAATCACAGAGGGTCAAGTGAGGTGTCATAGGACTTAAAATGGCCAACCCCTCCCCATGACCAATGAATTTACCCCCCAAAAAACCAGCAAGGTCATTAACCTAGAATTTTATCAACTAATAATCAGAGAGGGACAAGTGAGGTGTCACAAGACTCAGGATGGCCAACCCTTTTCCATGACCAACGAATTTGCCCCAAATACCCAAAACAGCAAGGTCATTGACCTAAGATTTTATAAACTTATCATTAGAGAGGGTCAAGTGAGGTGTCATAGGACTACGAATGGTTAACCCTTTCCCATGACCAATGAATTTACCCCAAAAATCCAAAACAGCAAGGTCATTGACCTGAGATTTTATAAACTAATAATCGGATATCAACATGTGAGGTGTCATAGGACTTAGAATGGTCAACCCTTTCCCATGGCTAATGAATTTACCCAAAAATACCCAATACATCAAGGTCATCGACCTGAGATCTTATAAACTAATAATCGGATATGGACATGTGAAATGTTTACCGTGAGTGATGAAACATAGCTGACAATGGATAATGCATAGTCAGCAGTCATTTGATATTACACAGGTGTTCCTATTGCACTTTGGACTCTCAGCTGTACTGGGAAAGGAATTGCAATGATCTGCAAAAACTGCTGACACGAGCGATAAGAGTTTTTATACGAGAGGTGTCATATATTTCCCTACTGTCTGTCGTTATTACTCGCTACGAGTGAACAGTGCTCTATTACTGCTCAAGCGTTGCAAAAAGCCTTTTGGTAGAAAATCATTGAATTATTTTGCAAGGTAAGTACTTATTATTAATGGATTGTAGTCTTTTATTACTAATTGATGTTGAAGTTATTGATTGGAATGTATTTATTGATTGATTGATTTATTGATTGATTGATTTATTTATTTATTTGTTTGTTTACAGATAATTGGGTACCTCTAAGGTTAGCAGATTCCTATACCTAGTTCATTCAGTGGCAGCAGTTGATAAATTATTAAAGGTAAGTGCCCCTCTAATAACTTTTAAACAGCTAGAGCGATATTTTCCAATGTTCACTACTAGATGTCAGTGACAATGGTATATTTGGTAGTTAAAGTTGGAACTACTTGACCATGGTGTGTAAAGCTAAATTTGTAGGTTAGATTTTGATTACCGCTCTATTAAGTCCGAATGTTCGTTGCTAGGTGTCAGTGACATAGGGAATATTTAAAGTCTTAGCCTCAGTTCACCTAACATAACCTAACTTTACCTAACTTAACCTTGTCACTTGACATATTTTACAAGTTTAGACTTGCTTTCAGACTGGCTATGACGTCACACTTAGCTCACTTAACAGGCGGCCACTGGTTTCTATCACGTGACATGTTCTACAAGTTTAGACTTGCTTTAAGACTGGCTATGACGTCACACTTAGCTCACTTAACAGGCGGTCGCTGGTTTCTATCACATGACATGTTCTACAAGTTTAGACTTGCTTTAAGACTGGTTATGATGTCACACTTAGCTCACTTAACAGGCGGCCGCTGTTTTCTATAACGTGACATGTTCTACAAGTTTAGACTTGCTTTAAGACTGGCTATGACGTCACACTTAGCTCACTTAACTGGCGGCCGCTGGTTTCTATCACGTGACATGTTCTAAAAGTTTAGACTTGCTTTAAAACTGGCTATGACGTCACACTTAGCTCACTTAACTGGTGACCGCTGGTTTCTACCACTCTATCAAGTTCCAATGTTCACCGCTAGGTGTCAGTGACAGTGGTATATAGTAACCCCCAGTTAGAACTATATGAAATTAGACTTGCTAGGAGTTCACAGATGATCGATTTAAATACCCTGCTATAACCATTGACTGGAATGTAATTTAAACTATTTATATTTTACTTTGTTTTATCTTTTATTAATATTTATGATTTCTTTCTTTTATAGGTAATTTGGAAAGTGATTTGGTAATCATTATGTTCAAGTGTGGTGACTGTAAGAAACAGTTCTCAAGACCTGACAACCTTCAACGGCACGCAAATGCTAAACATAACATTAAACTGTTTGTGTGCAGTCATTTTGCTATAACATTTAACCGACAGGATAATCTTGGACGGCATGTAGCCTACATTTAAAGCATGTCAGTTCATCACCTTTTTCGTGTACAGTTTGTGATCTTGGTTTTTCTGGTGTAAAGCAATATCAATTCCACATGGTTGAAGTGCATGATAAACAAGAGGAATTGAAATATGTAAAACCATCAACTAGCACGGAACCTTTAAACAAATGTGATAAAGTAGGGGGAGACGGTTCTAAAATAAATGTTCTAAAGCGTAAACGTTCTCAAGATTGTGAAAATAGTTGTGCAACAAAAAGAAAAAAGAATAGTGATCCTTCGATAACGCATTGTGATGTATGTAATATTGATATACCTTTTTCAATGATGCAGGGACATTTGCGCAGTATTAATCATAAAATAAATGCTTGTCATGAAAAAAAATCTGGAAATATTCAGCAAATTGGTAGTGCATTTAAAGTCGAATTGCTAGTTACAGACTTTATAGTGAAGCACAGTTTTTGTCCTAGGGACCTGAAATTTATTTTTTGGGTATAGGGGGGTAAAGACCTTTCATTTACGTTACCAACAAACTTTTTTGTAAAATTCTTAGTTCCCAAAATATAGACAATTTAAAAATTGGACTTTTTTGGAAAAACTGAAAAAATGTTAAGTTTTGTTCTACCAATTAAGGACATAAAAGCCATTGGTTTGAGTCTATATATGACTTTTTTAAGGATGATTAGTTTTCAAAATATCGCCTACTTTCCAAATTGAAATTTTTGGATTTTGTTCCAGAGACCTGACACTTGGTTTGTATGTAGTGGGGGTAAA